>OX326956.1:46733051-47933051 GCA_946800325.1 Luzula sylvatica | reverse complement strand
TGTATGTAATTATGAATTACAAATAAAAATTAGTACCAATTACTTAACAACTATTATCAGTACCAACTATTTATTTTTAACAAACTGAAAATTGAAAAATTGAAAATCCTGAACCAACTATTGTTTTCTAGAAGTGAAACATTGATTAAAACAAGTCCAGTAACTCAAAATTTAATTCTAAAATTTCAAAATCACAAACAAGTTTAATATTCTAATTTTGTAAATAAATCTTATCAAAACGAAAAAAAAAAAAAAAAAAAAAAAAAAAAATTATATTTTTAGTTTTTACTAAAATGTACAATTATATCCAACAAAAACTCAATTTTGGAGTGCGTTTTGCCTGTGGCTTCCATTGTGAAGCCACATGTGAAACTGCCTGCGTGGCAGCGTTTCATTGGTCAATACAATAAATTTTGCAAATAAACCCCTACTTTATTTAAATTAACTGTTTAGGATTTCCGTAAAAGTAAGGGCTTATTTGCAAAATTTATTGTATTGACCAATGAAACGCTGCCACGCAGACAGTTTCACATGTGGTTTCACAATGGAAGCCACAGGCAAAACGCACTCTCAATTTTGCAGAATCTAACACAATTTTTTTTAGAAACCCGTAGGTTAATCTAACTCAATTTTGCAATTATATCCTACAGAAACTCGGTTTTTCATAATCTTACTACAATTTGTAATTATATCCAACAAAAAATTTAGTTCTCTAAAATCTTACTCTAATTTGCAATTATACCCAAAAAAAACTCAGTTTTTAAAAATATAACTCGAATTTGCATTTATACCCAATGAAAATCAATTTTCAATAATCTTACACAAATTTGCATGTATGTGGCTATGCCCAACAAACTCATTTTGTTATTGTCTTACATCAATTTGCTTTTACAAAAAAACTCAATTTTTCGCCATCTTACACAGGTTTGCACTTATACCCGACAAAAATTCAGTTTTTCATAATCTTACTATATATACACATACAAGTATGTATATGTAACCTAATTTCCAACCGAAGCGGATATCAAGGGCTCTTTTTCTGCCACGGCAGCGCTGCCAAGCGCATTTCGACTGGAGATAGTCGGCCTTGAACTTTCGAGTTCTTCGATCACCCTTCACATTCTACATCGACAAATTCTTCGACCAGACCTCGTTCTTTTGAAAACCCATGTTCGAGTACATACAATTGCCCTCAAATTTGGTTTCTTCTAATATATCAATGCAGATGCATTATATTTTGAAATTATTGTTTTGTTATTCATGACAAAGTACATAGGACACGTTTTCAAATTGCAATGTAAATAAATTATCCAAAAATCAACCTTATATTGATGTACTTTGTCATCTATAAATCATGTTGCATGGCATGTAATTTTTATTGCTAACTGTTATATGCACACAATTTTTATGATATTGAAAATTTAATATATATTTATATTGATATTAAGAAATGTGTAATTGTTATTTTGAAAGATATAATTATATGTAAAAATATATTGTTATTCAAGAAGATATAAAATACATATAATAATTTTTTTCTAATCTAAACTAATTTTAAAATTAGCAAGTTTGAATGCTGATTCTGTCACTCTCTTTTCTTAATAAAATATCCTTATTATAAACGAATGGTACACAAAATTCTTTACTACCATATTAAAAATTGAACCATTCAACCAAGAAATACATAACAAATAAGATGATATATATTTACATGAATAAAATATGAAAATATCTCAAAATGGGACCAGATAAGATAATAGCTCAAAAAAGTAGTATGTTTGTCCACTTGAAAAAAATGGTTCAGCCAATTAAAAAATTTATTATAAAAAAAATACAATATTTGGTGGACAAGATTTCCTTCTACAAATTTTTATTATGAGTAATATTACAAAAATACCCCTCGATTTCATATATTATGGGGTGTCAATGTGTTATATACATTTTTGTATTACCACTGTTACAGACATGCTTCATGCTTTAAGCACATGAAAATTAGACTTAATTATGCAATATAATTAAGTAATGCTATCAACTGGCCATATAAAGAAGAGTTTAGTTCTATTTAAGATTAAATGCATCTTATCTTGGAATTTATAATGTTTTTTACTCTATCGGTAGGTTATTATGTAGTGTCATTACGTTACCTTGTCAAATAAAATAAAATGCATTGTATATTTCATTTTATTTTGATATAATAAATTTATAATTTATAACACGATAGAAAGGTTATTTCAAATTAACATTGTTTTTATAATAAATGGAGAAGATTAATATATTCTTCATTTCATTGACGTAAATAAAGATTAAATCTACAATCTTTCATAATTTATGTTCGTTTTTTTTCACTAAATGATAAATTTCGACGTAAATGACTAAACTTGAGTACTTTGCTCAATTTCGTGCAACCATAAATCACTACCATATATACGACGTATTAATTAAAATTATATGTCACGCACCCAGATTACATATTATATATAATCAGTATTCTCGGAATTGGTTTTGGCGGTCTATTAGGCGGCGACTAATCGTTAATCGATGGTTCGCCGTCTCGATAATATTTTGACTTTTTGTGTTTGGCGGATTTTCGACGAGCGTTCGCCAAACCAATTTTTACAAACAAGAAAAAAATGAGCCCGAACTTTTTTTTGGCTAAAATTTTCAGATTTTTACAAAACAAAAAAAAATTGGCCTTTTATTTATTTTTTCAGATTTTGACAAGAATTTGATTTTGTCATTTAAATTGGTGTTTTTTATTTTGTTGTTTGTGATAATCTTACATTATTTTATTAACTAATTTGGATATTCGTAATGTTATTTAAATTTTCATTGAAGATTACGTGGTATTTTTTTATTAAATTATATTCAGAATTAACTAAAAAATTATGATTTTTATTTTTTTAATTCAATTTTGATATTAAATAGGTAAACAAATAAAATTCGATAACACACATCAAGAATGCCGATTAAACATCCTTGACGATTGACAACCGACAACAGATTTACGTAACATTGTATATAATTCTTCTACGCTATAAACCATATGTCTAAACATATATATTTCAGAAAAAATAATTAAAAAACTATAGAAAAAACACTCTTGACAGATGAAGTCATTTCACATTCAAATTCACCCAATTATATAAATCTCTCCATAAATAAATTCCTAGTTATAAGAGCTTGCCAGCTAATAAGAGACCAAAATAGCTAAACTAGTGGATAAAGCCCAAATTAAAGGATTCTCCAAATCCATGCATCATTACCTTCTGGTTTTTAACCTCTTAACCTTTTAATTAATTATGACAATTTCTTGAACTCGTGAAATTTGGCATCTCCACTAACCAATCATCTCCTCTTGCACAGATCTCAAAGCCTCCATATTATTATACATTAATGGGGAATTTTCGAATAACCCCTAATATTTTTGACTTTCTAAAAAATAAAAATAAAAATAAAAAATTTTGACTTTCTTGACCTTTTAATTAATTTTTGACTTTCTCAAAATTAATAAAAAATAATATTTTTTATTATTAGTTCATATGAAAATATAATATAAGGATATTTTGGTTAAAAAAAATTAACACCATTCTTGATTTGTTTTAATCTATATGGTTATGATTAACTTCTTGTAGGAGTAAGACACTATCCCACTTTATTATGTAATTTAGGATGTTTGGTAAGATGCCAAAAATTAAAAGTTGGATATTGTTGGATATGAAAATATATTTGTATGTAAATGACCAAAATGTTTCTATTGTTTTAAGAATGTTTAAAGTGTCAAGTATTTATTAGTTTAAGTATTAATTACTTTGTATTACGAGAATATACTTCGTTTATTTATGAAAAAATATATGACACGATTAAAATTCAATTCAATTAAATATTAATATGTTCAAAATAAAAGACAATACATGTTTGCGATTATTACCATAGGACAAAAATATATTGTTGGATATGAAAATATATTTGTATTCCCCTAAATAATCAAACACTTATCATTGCAATTGAAAGCTAAATTGGATAAATCGGAGGTACTTGTCAAAGCTTTCTCGAAGCACCGACTCGAGAGAGGAATATAATCCCCAAAGCGCGGCTCTGACGTTGATAACACAATACAATACAACAACAATACGATTTGGATTACCAACTAGGCAACTATGATTTTCTGGATTTAAATTGGACGGCTGAGATTATATTGCTGCAGATATACCTTTCTTGCCGCCATGGTGCCACGTTACGTTTCCATTCCACAATCTTGTTGACACGCTGTTGCTGGCGCATGAAAAGAAAATAGACATGGTCTACCACATACTATCACTACCAATCATTATCTTTTCGTCAAATGTTATCCTTAATAAAAATACTATTAAAGATAACATTTGATAATTATAAAATGTATTAATGCATTAAATATTTACATTATTCATTAATATAATAATTAATGCATTAAATATTATATTAATTATATTAGTTATTAAATATATATGAATATATTAACCAATATATAAGTAGTATGAATTAAAATGTTAAGTTATTAACATATGATACATAGTATACAACTAGTTGTGTTATATTTTAAAAACATTATTTGTTGTATAGTTTGATCACTTGCTATAATTAACTAATACATTAACATATATGTAAAAAATAATTTATATTTTCACATGTAAATTAAATAAATTTCCTCTCTAATTGGTAGTGATTAAGTACACAGCTAAAAATTCATTAAACATGAAAAAAAAATTATCCTAATTTATTACATGGTAATTATGCTTTTTCAACAAAAAAAAAAATTTCCCAATATTTTTTATTTATCTACTTTTCTCTTGATTTTTGTCGACGTAAATGTATTACTCTCTTAGTTTTAGTTTTATTTTTATTTCTGTGGCCGTTAACATTTGATTATTCAAAACTAATTTTTTCCGTCCATTATTACCATATTCTAAATATCGTATAGTTATTTTATGCATTTTCATAGATATATTATATATTTTTTTAAACGATAATTTTGTCAAATCGATGTCCAACTAAAAAAAGAAATTTGCTTTTATGATGTTATTTTGAGAACTAAAACAATTAGGATGCGAACTAACATAAAATATTTTTTTATTTTTAAACGTTAAAATGATAATTTTATTTAAAAAATAATATAATAAAAAGATGACTCTTCATTTTTTTTGGAAAAAATAATTTTAGACGTTCATGATCTCTGCGTGTTGTGTGATGGTGGGAGAGATAAATTCGGAAGAAAAAAACGAAAATAATATTATTACTCATAGAAATATTTAGTCGTTCAATCATGGTTCGAGGAATCGCCGATTCCAACTCGGAATCGCCAAGTTCAACCCGGAATCGGCCGGCACCGTACCGATTTTATCCCTTTTTACTCGGAATCGGCCGATTTGGTCTGAAAAGCGAGAAAAATCGAGAAAAAACGACAAAAACGAAGGCAAAGGCGTGCGTGGAGGGCTCCATGGCTGTCCATGGCTGAAGATAGGGAAGAACAAAGGTGGAGACGTGCGTGGAGGGCTCCATGGCTGCTCTGGTAGGCAAAGTCGTGAAGAAGAAGAACAAATGCGTAAAGAGAGAGAGAGAGAGAGAGAGAGAGAGAGAGAGAGAGTGCGCGTGGGGTCGCGTGTGTGGTAAGTAAAGAGAGAGAGAGAGAGAGAGAGAGAGAGAGAGAGAGAGAGAGAGAGAGAGAGAGAGAGAGAGAGAGAGAGAGAGAGTGTGTGTGTGTGGTGGCGTGCGCGGAAAGTAAAGGCAGAGAGAGAGAGTGTGTGTGTGTTGTGTGGGGTAGGATAATGTAATTAGATTGATGTGATATAAAGGTGTTTTTTTTTCTTCTATATGTATCGTAATTTGTAACAGATTGAGTATTCACTTCAGTATCAAATTCTTCTTTCTTCTCTGTGAATTTCTCTGTGAATTTCTCTCATAATCATGTCAGGCAAAAACAAAGACAAAGACGTAGCGAAAGAAAAAGATATCTGATGGATGCATTGAATACTATGCATTAAAACAAAAAACCGATTCCGATTCCGATTACTCCTCCAGGTCATTCCCCGATTCGATTTCCGATTCCGATTTTCAGAACCTTGCGTTCAATAATATTACTTTTAGTTTTTTTTCTCTAATATGTTATTGAGAATGAAAGAAAAAAATCTTTATCCTCAAATAAAATTATTTTCGTCTTTATCTTCTTTCCAATCAGAAATTAAATGTATATTTAATTTAATGTTCAGCTATTATATTATTCCAATTGTTGCGTGACGTCATTTAAAACATAACCTTAAATTTATCATTAAATGTATGAACCGTGTCCATTCATGACGATCTTCATACATTAATGCATCAGGTCTCTTCCTCGGTCAGCTCGAAGGCCGTCACATGAATAATTGAAATTTTGCATTTGGGCCCCGGTCATTCCCATAATTCCCATGTTCCACTTCTGATCGGTGATTTGAGAAAAGAGGACAAGATGAATGTATTAGAGGCTTCAATTTTGCATCATGTAGCGCTGGTGCTTTTGGCGCTGTGGGTAACTGGGTCGTTTGGCTGGTCTCACCCTTTGTTCTTCTTCGTCGGGTTGATCTATCTTTATGCGGTATTGAATTTCTTCTTTTTCTTCGATTTTTTATGAATTTGTGATTTATTTTGTTACATTTGATGAATTTGTTGATTTTGGAAGTAAATTATAGCACGAAATTAACTGTTCTATTTGGCTGGTCTCACTCTTTGCTCTTCTTTTTTGCTGTTTAATTAACTGTTCTAATTGCACGAAATTATAGTTAATTGGAAGTAAATTGCATTCCTGTTCCTCTCTCAATGCTAGCAGGAAATGTTAATTTATGTATAAATTTATTACAGGTTAATGAAAAATACTCGACGAGATTACGAATGCGATTACAATATGAAGAGAGGAAAAGTGCTAACCAACGAAGAGTATGTGAATTCTAATAGTTCTTCATACTTGTCTGTACTATACTTCTAATTTTAATAATTGGCATGTAAATTTGATGCTAATTTGTTTTTTTGACGGACCAGCTTTTATCAGATACAGAATCGGTACGTTGGTTAAATCACGCAATCGAAAAGATTTGGCCGATTTGCATGCAGCGAATCGCTTCTGAACAATTTCTCATGCCAATCATACCTTGGTTCTTAGACAAATTCAAACCTTGGACCGCCGTACTTCTCTCTCTCTCTCTCTCTAAGTCTAGAATCCTCTTTTTCAATTTTACTTTTAATTACTGAATATAAACCAATTATGCAGAGAAAAGCGGTAATGCAGAACCTTTACCTTGGAAGAAATCCACCAATATTTACAGATATTAGGGTTTTGCGCCAATCTGCTGACGATGACCATTTGGTAATTCATTAATTTATTAGATTTAATTTCTTTATCTTCAAAATAAAATTATTTATGATTTAATTAATGCAGGTTTTAGAAATAGGAATGAATTTTATGTCTGCAGATGATATGAACGCGGTACTTTCGGTGCAATTAAGAAAGAGATTAGGGTTTGGAATTACCGCTAATATGCATATCACTGGAATGCACGTCGAAGGAAAGGTAAATTTTTTTTTTTTTAAATATTACCAATTAAAGATTACTTAAATTTGAATGGTTTGAATGAAAATTGAATTTTGTGCAGATTCTTGTTGGGGTGAAATTCATAAGGAAATGGCCGTTTATAGGAAGAGTTAGGGTTTGCTTTGTTCAACCTCCTTATTTTCAAATGACTGTGAAACCTATATTTGGTCATGGTCTCGATGTTACTGAACTTCCGGGCATTTCAGGATGGCTTGTAAGCATTTTTTTTTTAGTATTCCATTATTGCATTAAAATGATATTAATATATATATTTATTGTTACTATTATTATATGTTTGATATTTATTGCAACTTTTTTACAGGATAAATTAGTTGATGTGGCTTTTGGACAGACTCTTGTCGAGGTTAGTTATTATTTTGGGAAATTTGCAAAAAGGCCCATGCATAATTGGAAATTGCATAAAAAATCATCTCTTTTTACAGGGTCTCTTCTACAAATTCATCTTTCTTTTAGTTATTTTATATGCAAATGATAATTTGTTTCTTTGCAGCCAAATATGCTAGTGATTGATGTGGAGAAATTTGTTTTATCTCCGACAGGTAAATTTTCAAAGTAAAAAGAAAATGAATGAATAAATAAATAAAATTCCATAGTGAATAAAAATCTTAATAAATAAAATTTCAGAACAGTGGTTTAACATTGACGAGAAACCTCCAGTGGCTCTTGTCAAATTAGAGATTATAGAAGGGGCTGATATGCAACCTTCCGATATGAACGGTATTATTATACAGTATACACCTCTATTTAAACCACATTTATATAATATCATTCAACAGTATTAAATATTAACTTATTTTATTTCAGGACTTGCCGATCCATATGTAAAAGGACAACTCGGAGCGTATAGATTTCAAACTAAAATTCACAAAAAAACCTTATCTCCAAGTTGGTTAGAGGAATTCAATGTTCCAATTGTATCATGGGACTCTCCAAACTTACTTTTTCTCCAAGTTAGAGATAAAGACCCCATTTTCGATGACATGCTTGGGTTCGTCCTTTTTTTTAAATAAAAATTTCTATTAATTACTAAAATAATAATCTAACTTTTATTTTTATTTGTTTTTTTAGAGATTGTTCGGTCGATATTAATGAATTAAGAGGAGGACAGAGACACGATAAATGGATTCCATTGAAGAATATAAAAATGGGAAGAATTCATGTTGCAATCACCGTCAACGAAAAAGACGTTTACAAGAGTGGGAAGGAGGAATCGAACAGTTCGGACAACTCGAGCACTGGAGAGGATCCGAAACTGGAGAAGAAGATCGAAGAAGTTGATTTCAAGAAAATGAAGGATGTGTTCGAGCCTGTAAACATACAAGGACAAGAAAAGAACGGAGGTGTTTACGTTCATCATCCTGGTAGCGAAGTGTGCCAAACTTGGGAGCCGAGAAAAGGACGACCCGCGACCCGCCTTCCAGACACCCAAATCCACAGCGGGTAAATTTTATCAAATTTAAATTTCGATTTTTTTATTTATTTTGAAATGGGGTTTTGAATTATTAGGGAGATCCCGAGAAAATCCGTGTCGGGTAGAAGCGATTCGAGCAACGAGGAATCGAACGAAGGGAGTGGAAATCAAAAGCACGGAAAAATTAAGAGAGGATTCGGTAAAATCGGTCAATTATTTCATAAAGTTGGGAGTCCAAGAAAAGACACGGAGAGAGATATTTGGAGTGACGATGCTCCGACACCGCGGCCGAATTTGCGCCCGGTTGGGGAGAAGAATATCTCGGTTAAGTTACTCGTCGATCAAGATATTAAAAATGTCGATTGTGGAGAGGAAGGCGGGGAGGAGACGAGGAAAATGAGACACAAGGCGAAGGAAATGGGGCAAAATATTTTGAAGAAACTTAATCGTAGCGGGAAAGAATTGGATAAAAATAAGGGGGATGATAAGGAGGACGAGTGGAATGAATTGAGCGGGGAATTGAAGGACGGTAATCCTCTCGTGATTGGAAGCTCTCCGATTCGCGTGGATGATTTGAGTACCGCAAAAGGAGATATACTGTTGAATAGAAAGGAGGTTTCGTAACGGTTGTAGTGTTAACATGAGATAATGTACCTTTTTTCTTTTTGTAAAATAGATGCAACATAACATTTGTGTTGTTCTTTTATTTAATGGCAAAATTTCATTATACTATAAAATCTCTAAAGTGTAATCTTTTAGAAGAGTGGAATCGGATTATAAGGTGGAGGAGTAAAAAGTTCTCGAATTAATAATTTCACAATTTGTTTGGATGTCTGAATTAATAACAGTTTGTTTGGATTACAATGTAATCTTTTAGAAGTGTAGTCTTTTAATATATGGGGAATGTTATTAACAAAGTGCTCATTTTTTACTTAATAAATGATAATTTATCCGTATCTTTATTTTCCACCAACTTCGTCTACAATTTTGTCGTATAAAATTTCGTTGTGACACATTATCACATTCAATCATTAAATTAATTTCGTATACAATTTCATTATGATACATTATCAAAATTCATTTCACCCATTAAATTATGATATGTATGATATGTGTCAAAATTTAGATCATTTAATAGTCATTGATTTGTTTATAATCATGCTTTCTTTGTAACTATTTAAGTGTTTATTGTTTTATACCACATTTTAAGAATTTGTAAAAATACACATCAGCATATATTAGTAATGTATTACTAATGTATACTATTATTATTGATTATGTTTCATGTTAGCACAATTGTTTATCATTTCACATATGCTTGCATGATCAAATGTGAATGAAATTCGTTTTAATTGTTTCTTTATTTTTACATGCATATTTCCATAATTCATAATTATTGTTTTTTATAATTTGAATTTGTAAAAAATATTATGAGAAAATGCAATATAAAAAAAGCATATTTGCATAATACAATTTTAAGTATTTTATTTACGTAATAGAATTTTAAGTAATATTATTTATTTAGAATATATTTGTGTTTTTAATCAAACAAATTTATTATTATTATTTGTTAAAATTAATAGAAATTTAAGAATAGTTTATCTATCTAAATAACTTCTTAAATTTATGCACCCCTATCAAATAGTAATGTTATTTTTAAAAATGTAAAATTAAAAAATATATATGATATAAAATAGTTTATGATAAATTATTTTTTCTATATAATTTATTAAATTACTTTCACTATTAAGTTTGATATTATTTATAATTTTTATTGCGATCTAAATCCATAAAATTAGTATTATATATTAGTGATGTGTTATTATATTATATCATATAATTAATGATATAATATATTATTGTAATGTTTTTTCGTAAAATTGCATTATACCTCATATGTTATTATACAATGACATATAAATATTATTATTTGATTAAAAAAAATAAGATTTTTTGTTATCATAATGTGAAATAATTATAAACATATATATAATCATAGAAAATGAGTTCAAATAATTTTATTATGAGATGATCTTATCAATATTATCAGACAAATGTGTATTTTGTATTACAATGAAAAACATAATTATCATTCTCGCCGCGTAGCGCGGGTATTTTTCTAGTTTTATTCATAAATAAATGGCCGTTTAGAAAGTCTAGAAGGTTTGAAATTTCAAAAGTTCTATGAACATTTATATGAATAACATTAGTTTTGCAACATATATGAATAACATTAGTTTTGCAACATATTTATCTATATTAGTGATAAATCATTGCTGTAATATTTGTTTCTTACATTTGTTAGTCTTAATGTGTTACAAGACAATAATCATCTCATTTGCCGAGTAAACATTCCTGATAGAAGTAAAGAATTTGGTTTCTTGATTGTTATAAGAATGAGAATGTAACACTTGTCATGTGAACTCTTATCTTTTGTTTGGCTGTACTGTAACAAATGTATGGTAACTTGTTGAATATCAATAAAAATATTAAGTTGTACTAACCATTCGTGCTCAAGGCTAACTTCAAAAAAATATATGTAGTCTTTCTTTTTCTGAGCAATATGTAGGATGTAAATAACCGTTGAATCACCGAATAGTTAATGTTAGTTTGTCAATCACTGTATTTGAAAATCTAATCAATTCAGACCACAAAATCATTTTTTGCTAAATTTAGGTCCAATACCCATCTATAAAATGGAAAACAAATCACAAAAGAAGAACTAGAAACAAATTTTAATCACCAAAATCATTTACCGACAACATGTTAATTTCTTCCGTCAATGATCTCGAATTACTACATCTTGCAAAAACTCCTCCTCCACCACCGGCGCGATTCCTGGACCACCGCCCCCCTCCTTTGACGATCTCCGTTAAAGAAGAAGTAAAAGAAGAAAAAGAAGAAGAAGAAAATCGTATTTTCCACAGGAGATCTCCATTCACCCCTAGATCTCCGGCGCCTTCCAGCATCCCAACGCCTTCTTCGAGATTGCTTCAGGGTCTTGACAAGCCTCCATTCACCCCTAGATTTCAGCAGGAGATCTCCATTCCTCTCTCACATTCTGAGCTCGGAGCGTACTTGTTTCGGAGGTCCGCGGCCATAACTGAAGAACTCCCCATATTTGCATGCCTCGTGATGAATCAAAAATCCTAAAATTAAATAAAATTAGAGAGTATGATCCATATTTCGGCTCTTTGTATTTTCGTTTGAGTTTTGTGAAACATTGTTGTGTTTGTGTTTGTGTTTGTGTTTGTTGTGTTATTTTATTTTTGTATTTTAATGAATTGAATATATGGGGTTCTCTTTTTGGGCCGACCATTTTTTGGACCAACGTCCACCAAGAAATTTACGGTCTAAACATACTTTTAAATCTCAACACCATTACAAACTGACATGTTTACTTCTTTTTTTTTATCAAAGATCGAGACTCACATTTTGCCAACTTATCAATCCATCCAAACGGACCAAACCCGAACAATTCACGGCCGATTTGGTTTTGGACTCCGGATGGGACTTCCACAACCAAATCGGCCTATGATTTCTGGAGAAATTCATGAATAAGCAAGGCTTGGAATGTTCTCTTATGGAGAATCAAAGCGCCGACCAAAGTGTGTATTTTTCGATTGGCTAACCTTGCATGATATGTTACTAATGGCGGTCAATTTAGAAAAACGGGGATGGCCGAATAATAAATGTTGTTTATTTGCACTTCACACCGGGAAGACGTCGATCATCTTTCTTACTCCTATGCCCATATGCCATGCATGTTTGGAGAGTTGTTGTTGATCATCTGTTTCTTCCACCTCTTCAATTCGATGATCATCTCCTACAATTTGGGAAATTAATAAAAAGAGAAGGGACAAGCCTTATAATTCAAGATGGAGTACGGCCCGGATAGCGATCATGTGGAACATATGAAAAAAATTAGGAGCGGAAAATTTTCTCTTTCAAGTCGTCTCTACCAGTGGCGGATCTTGACAAGATTCGTTGGGAGGGGCAAAATGAAAAATTGGTTCTGAAATTACACTGCGATTTTTTTTGGGGGGGGGGGGGCAAACAGTAAATTTTACGCTGTTATACTGATAAAATACACCGAATCACTAGATATATATATTATTCGACGAAAATTTTGGGGGGGCGACCGCCCCCCGCGGCCCTCACTAAGATCCGCCCCTGGTCTCTACCTCCCTCCAAATGGACACCTAATTGCTACTAAGGATTGGGGCGCATTGGCTCTTTATGAATCCCCCCTCCCACACACAGATACACAGGCACGCACACACACACACACAGAGGATTACTTTATTTATTTATTTATTGCAAATTTTAGCTAGATTACAATATCTGTCTTTTGTTTGTTTTTACCCCATATTTATATGACATGGAGACTTGTCGTGTGATTAGTTTGCGAGAATTTACCACATATTTTTTTAGGTTTTTTTGTTTTGAGTATCAGTTTATTAACTATAATACTTTTTTTTTAAAATACAATATTATTTTCTTTCTTACGATTTCTAAAATTTATATTTTTAAATATACAATATACCTTTTTAATTGTATATGGTGTCCTTTTACTGGTGGAGGATGACTAACAAATATCAGATCTCTTAGTTCCCAGTGGACTGCTGAGACAAAAAGTAACCCAAATATCACATATTATAATAAGAAACATAATTTATAAGAACAATATCTAGAAAAGTTTTTTTTTAAAAAAAATAAATGTGATATCATCTTGAAATTTCTTGAATGTTATATGTTTTTAAAGTATATAGACATTTATAAAATAGTATATGAATGTAACAAATTGATAGTAATCGGCACAAAATACGTATTCAATGGAGTATGTATAGTTAATTCGTCTGAAGGATATCCTCGCTCTACTTCGGCAAAGGTTGTTCTGATAATTTTAAAGCATGAGCAATGAACAATTTCAGATTTCTAGTATGTCCTTAAAACACAAAATATCATAATTGTCCCTCTAAAACAGTTAATATCATAATTTTTCATTTAAAACAAAAAAAACTATCAGATTTATCCATTCAAAATGAAAATAATATAATATCAAATTAGCCCATATTACTAACTCTAGCGAAGCTAATACGAGAATTTTAAAAAATAAATGATAATGAATCTATTGCACATTTTTTTTCTAAAAAGTCTCATAAATAAAAAAATAGCATCCTTACACATCAACATAAATAAAAACTGTGCATACTACTAAGTTCTGAAAGTGTTCAACAAGTAAAAAGCCCTCCTGTCCAAAATTTTAGATTACATAAATTAAGATAAACAACTCTTCTACAATGAATCGAAACCTGAAAAGGAAGCACACACGACACGAGCCCCTAGCAGTAGTCTCTGACAAGTTAAATAACGAAACCAAATTCGTAACCGCGCTTAGCGATAACCGCGGCCTCTTCCTCTGCCGCCACCACCGCCCCATCCCCTCCCTCTACCACCGCCACCGCCATGAGATATTCCTTCGAATGCTCTGTTCATTAATTGATTACTTTGGTTTCCTTGATTGAATCTCCCCCTCTTGTTCGCGTTGTTCCCGTTACTCGCAGGCGGAGCCCTCTTCACACTGCAAAACAAAAAAATATAATATTTGGTAAACGGTTTACAACGAGGTGTTAATTGTTTTCTTTTTTAGTATTATTACCCAGACGTGGAACTAGTCGAAGCTTGTGGTCTCTTTGCCGGTTCCATCCATGACAGGTTTACTTTGGTGTCTCCGATGAACGAAGGAGATTTCACGTGTAATGGCTGAAAAAACAAATATATCATTTACGTTAAATTGCTAATAACTCCGTATAATTGTAGATAATATAAATATATTACCTGTGTCAGTGCCAAAATATTGTTGCATGCTCGCAGTTTCTTGGTTGATTTTTGCTGCTCCGTTTTCTAAAAAGACAAGTAATTAGGGTTTTTCTAATGAAAACAATAATAATTAGAAAAGAGTATTATGTATTTAATAAATTAGGGAACATACAATTTGGGCCTTGTCTTCATCGGTTTTAGCACTTGCCAAAGCCTTGTTGTGCTCAGACATGCCTTGCGTTAATTTCTTCATTATTCCTCTCACCGTTTCTTCTGTTGCCGTTAATCTAATTCCATTCATGCAAAATATCATATATACCCCTCCCAAGATTACGCATGAAATTGTGCCTTTTATGTACGTACCTTTCAGTGAAATCTTTGTATTTTTCAGAGAAGTCCTCGCCGAGCCTGTCTGACGGTTGGCCCGTCACGATCTTGTACCCACACAGACTATTCGTCGTGTTTGGTGTCTACATTTCATCAAAAAGAAAAAGAAAAAACTAATGAGAAAAAGAGAATAATAAAAATTAAAAATAAGTAAAATAATTAAATAAATAAACCTTGTGGGCTAAATGGTGAAATGTGTAGAGCAAGCACTCCACGTATTCACAGCTCATATCCTCTTGTTTCTTCCCAGGCATATATTTCTGCAATTTTAAAAAAAAGTGTGCAATTTTAGCAAAATGCAAGGGGGTTGATGTGAAGTATTATAAATTAATTAATTAATTACTGTGAGTAATTGGACAATGGAGGGAAGGAGCTGGCGAGAATCCTGAGCCGTAGCGTATTGTGAACTCGCAGCTATGGTCTTTAGCAAATCTACTCTTTTTTCTTCGGGTAGCTGCAAAAGGTTCAAAAAATTAGGGTTTAGGGTTTTACACTTGAAAGGGAGAAAATAAAGTTTTCACCTTATCGAAAACAGGGATCATGTGCTTGTTGAAATAGTTGACAAACTTGCTACTCGAAGCTCCTTTCTGAAAAATTAAATAGATAATACAAAAAAAATTAGTAAGTAATAAATATAATTAAAATAGTAATTATTTCATTTATTATGCTCGTACCACGTAGAAAGGAAGAGCCATATACATGCACGAAATTAATCTATCCATATGATCCAAATCTGAAACCTGCAAGTATTAAATTGATTTGATATAATTAACGAATATAAGTGAAGTATGTTTATTAAGTTAATTCTCGATTAATACGTTGAATTGTGCATCGAGATCGGCTTGGCTTTCGATAATTTCGATTAATTCTTGCATATTTTCTGGAGGAGCAGTGTCTCCAAAAATCTTAAAACCCTTTAGAAAATCCATGAATAATTTGAATTCAGATCCAGTAACGTCTTGTAAACTCTGAAATTAAACAAAAAATATTGTTTTTATCAGTTTGAAAATATTCATTAATTCGTTGTTAATAAATATTGAGAATAAAGTACCTTTTTCACTAAATCGGTTATGTATCTTTCCATCTCCACTTGAGGTTTTAATAACTCGCCTTTCAAAGGAAATACCTATAAAAATAAAATTTTAGGTTAGTTTTATATGTAGTTGATCTTTATTTTTTAGGTAGAAAATTAGGGTTTTGAGTTTTAATATAGTAGAGTCTGTGTACCTTGTCTTTCAAAAAGCAAATAACTTTTTCACGAATATTCTCCAAACCCAACTCGATATGATTGAACAAAGCAGTCAAAGAAGCTGCGAATTTTGAACATTCAAATCTCAAATTCAATTTTACATATTGAAAAAATATACTTAAATATAAATAAAAAAGATCAAGTAAAAAGTTTATATACCTTTCACATCTTGCCTTAAAAGGGACATTAGAGCCTTGTGGACTGCATCACGCTCCACATTTTCCTCTTTAAGATTACAAAAAATTCAGGTAAACCTAAAATCAGGAAAATATATCTTTTTACAAAATAAATTGGCGATAAAAAGAACGAAAAAGTGTACCACTCCCGAGAAGTTGTCCAAGTACATCAACAATTTTAGGTACATAATCAGGCGTGTCTTTGCACAGAAGAGGAAGCCCTCTAATAGCTTGTACTCTAATCTGAATTGCACACAAATTCAAATTCAAATTCAAATTATCCAATCAGTAAACAAAATTGAAGATTCAAATAAGAAAGGTTCTGTTTCTGAACTAACCGCAAGTTCATCTTCTTCGACCAGATCGAATTGAGCACTCATTGCTTGAGTTGCATGGGTTGGGAAATGCTTGAAGAATCTAGGAATGAATTGAGCTGCTAATTGTTTAGCCTTCATGCTTTGCCCCTTCACTGCCGCTATTATCCCCTCGTAGTCTTCGACACTCTGATTCATAGCAAAAGGAATATAATCGATTCAACAATTTGGTCTGAATTGAGAGTCTCAGATCAAACTCTAGCCAAAACTTTATAGAAGATTAATCACTGTGAAGAATCAGGGCTAATAAGTTCATAAAAACGGATTTTATTCGACTTTTCCATTGTACAAAGCAAATTCGGAGTTCATAGTGTCTTCTAATTGACCTTGATTCCGCACAAGGTCACAAGTTTATCAAAATTTGTAAAATAACTACAAATCACGACAAGCTAAGAGATACGTGAAAACAAATGATTAGAGAGAGAGAGAAGGGGATTGAGGGGTTGACCTGAGACTTGTCCTTAGCCTGGTTAAGGCGCTCGCTGAATTCGTAGAGCGTCTCGACCTCGGCCGCGTCGGCGGAATCGGCAGCCATGTCGTCGTGAGGATTCCTGAGAAACTTCTAGGGTTTGGGGTTAAAAGAGCGAAAGACACGAATAGCGCGAAACTGAGCGGTAAGAAGAGCACGGGACAATTACGCCGAGTTTCTGCGGCTGCGGGATATTATTGCAACACAGGAATTTTCATTGTTCTGTATTAATTCCTTTGCTTCAGAATTTTGTCTAAATTGTTATTATTATTTTTAGGGGTAATTTCTCATATGTCCCTCTCAAAACTCAAAATATCAAATTTGTCCCTTTAAAACTACAAATATCAAATTTATCCTCCGAAAAATCTCTTTATATCAAATGGGATGAAAATTAACATTTTCGTTAAGTTTAAGTGAATCTTTGAGAAATGACCATAATACCCTAAGCCATACCTTGCCGATTCACAACTCATCTCTCTCTTTCTCTCTCACTCTCTCTCTCTCTCATAGTTGCTCTGACGATTGAAGAAAAGAACCTTGCATTTACTTTTGTTTCCATGCAATAGTTATTATGAACTCGTCTGACACCTTATTTTTGCTGGATTTGGGTGAACTAGTTCCAATTCCGAACGGAATAGGATTGTGGTGATAAAATTTCGACTGAATTATGGTCAATTGACTGGATTAGTTTCATTTGCGACGGGATTAGGATTAATTACGATTCAATTTTCTCTAGTAATTGTACCAGTTGGTACTGCAGATTTTTGTACTCTAGTAATTGTACTAGTTTGCCTACAGATTTTTACCAAAAAAACTTGTACTAGTTGATTGGTACCAATTGCAAGTCACGTTGATTTGTACCAATTAAAATTGAGGTTGGCTCAAAATTCATTTTAGCTCCTAAGCTTTTCTTACAATTTTTAATAACTTGTCTATTTTAAGGACTTGAAGTCATGTTTCCTCACGTCCTGTTTTGACAATCAATCATCTGAGTGGATGGTATAGCAATCTATCAACAAAAATGGATTCTTTGGTGAAAATGCCTCCAGTCCCATCCTTTCATCCTTTGCAAGCTGAGACCTAAGGTCCATTCATATGATGTGTGAATAATACTTGTACTAGTACATAAGACTCATCTTTTGCAAGCTCAGACCTAATGCTTTCTCTTAGTGGACGAATAACTTTCAGCCTAACCAAACAAAAACACAAATCACACAACAAATTGAATTTGTTGAAAAAGCAAGGAAAGGCATGAAGAAGTGAGAATGTGGGAGAGTCGATTGGGCAGGAACATGTATCCTCAAGAAATGGAAAGCGTGGACGAAGTATCGTGTAGCTGAAGGGAGGGCAGAGTTGTCTAGAACAGAAAATTATCTTGATGAAGAAGAAGGGGGAGGTTAAGACAACAAAATAAATACAAGTGAAGTTATGGTGTCGAAGACAAATTAACCAGGGGTATTTTAGTCATTTTAAATTGTAATTTTTGAATTAACACAAGTTTAAAAGATTATTCATGGCCACTTTAACGGATGTAATGGTAAGTTAACAGATTAAGATATATTTGATATTTTGTATGTTTAAACGGATAAATTTGACCGAAAACAATTTTTACAAGGATAAATTTGATATTTGCAATTTTAGAGGGACAAATTTGATATTTTGAATTTTTGGAGGGATATACATGAAATTGCCCCTTATTTTTATTTTTTGGGGATTTACATATTTATTTATCCTTGTTAAACTTAAAATTACATATTTATCTTTTTTTAAATTAAAATATTATATTTATCCTTTCATAAATCTAAATTATCATAGTTGCCCAAAAATTAAAAATCATCCAATTTTTCCGTTAAAATTAACGGAAAAATTACTCAATCGATATTTAAAAATAACGGTCAACATTTAAAATTATTATTTTACCTTTTGTATATTTACCCTTCTAAAATTCCAAAATATGATATTTACCTTTTTAAAAATGAAAATATCATATTTATCCTCTCAATAATAAAAATAACATATGTATCCTTACTCAATCGACAAGAAAAAATCACGTCCTACAATTTAATAATATTTTTAGTTATGATTATATTTTTGCAATGAAGTTATATTTTTTACATTTTTGTTTTTGTCATTTGAGATTTGTATAATAATTATCTTTTGGAATTTTATTCATGTATTTTTGTGTTTATATTGTTATCTATGAGATTATATTGTTATATTCTATGGATAAATATGATATTTTTATTATATTTTTATTTTTAAAAAGGTAAATATGATATTTTGGATTTTTAGAAGGGTAAATTAGTTGACCGTTAATTTTAACAGAGAAATTGGATGATTTTTAATTTTTGGGTAAATATTATATTTTAGATTTATTAAAGGACAAATATGTAATTTTAAGTTTAAGAAAGGGTAAATATGTAAATCATCCTTATTTTTTATTGTTCATTACAAATAAAAATGCAGAGATTTTTTAAATTTGGAATTATTCTTCCAAAATTGAAATAAATAGGTATAAATACCTATGTTACACGGATACAGATACAGATATCGTATCCGATCCGATACGTATACGATGACACGGTAATTTTCAAAAAATCACGGATTGGGATACGGATACGAATATATAATTATTATTTTAATATATTTATATTATCTTTAATTAATAAATAAATTATATATTAAATAATATTTTTAATTAAATATCATGACAATAAAGAAAATCAACGTAACAATACAAGTATAATAAAATTATCATAAATCTATTATAGAAGTATTATAAACTAATTTAGAAGTGTCTTAAAAGTATCATATATATATATTTTTTTTAAAAATTATGAGCCAAAATATATAATAGGCCGAAATATCCTAAATAGAATATCACATACGTATCCTGGAAGTATCACCAGCCATCCCCGTATACCACCGTATCCACGCCACGTAGCGTATCCGATATGTATCCGAACCGTATCGCACCCGTATCCATATCAGATACACGTATCCTCAGAATACTTCTGCATTTTTGAAGTATCCTCGTAACATAGATAAATTCTTATTTTAATATTGAATATATCATTACTAAGATAACAAAAATATATTTTATATATAACATATGAATTGTAATTCGTACCTTGAGTTTTTTCGAAAATTCCTACATCATCATATCCAAATACTATCAAATAGAATATTTATATCCGCGCAACTGGGACTGCTTATGATGTCATATGTTTTATAGGGATATTCATGATAACTTTTAGTACCACAACTCACGAGTGATATAAGGTATATTAACGATATTTCTCAGTTATAAGGGTAGACATGACAAATTCCAGACTAAATCAATAAAAATATCACGAAATTTGCGCGACCATTCACAATTAAAAAAATTAAGCAAACAAAATCCGCAAGTAAACCAAATTTATGAGCGCAAAATTGAATCCATCTTGCAAAGCAATCATTGCGCATAAAACAATGAAAACTCTCTTCCTCTTTGCAAAAAAGGACCCAACTAAATACATTTATTTCATCACCAATTATAACAAACAATAAATCAAACATTAGGCATGTCAAGAGCCTTAAGAACATCTCTGAACTCAAAATCCCGAGTCTGTTTATTGAACCGTTCAACGAGTTTGTACCGCGAATCATTCAGATAAAATGATTGGGAAGTTTCTAGAAGAAACTTAGCCTCCTCATCGCTCAATTTACTCGTAAACACTACATCACCACGAATTAGCACCGTATTTTTCGTTTCGGCAAACTCAGTGTAATATTTCACAGTGAAATACGGACTTGCTTGAGTCCCTCTCGCCTTGTAATCTTCAAGCCCGGTAAATATTATATGTGGCATCGCAACTACAATTTAAAAAAAATAGAAAATTGGTAAATAAATCGAATAAATTAAGAAAATTCAGCAATTAATATGTTGAATTAAGAAATTAACCTTGCACGAACATGGTGGTATAGCCACTTCCTCTCCACAAAGGAATAACAAAATGCTGACTACAAATGCAGATTAATGAGGCGCAAATATGTTAAATTAGGGGATTAAAGCGAAAAATTGCTAGGTTAAAGGAACATGGAGAAGTACCACGAAGATCTTTGAACAAGTAAATGGTACAATTCTGCTTTCATTGATGCACCAATATGCCCTCTGCCCAAATGAAACTGCATTGCCAATAAGAGAGAGAGAGAGAGAGAGAGAGAGAGAGAGAGAGAGAGAGAGAATTAATACAGTACGAGTACGACTAGTATATATATTATATATACTGGAAATGGTATATTACACACGAAAATGGTACAATCAGACATTAAACAATTTTTATTATGAGAGTTAATTTATTTTGGGGTAGTTCAGGCATGGTATGCTAATAGTGATAAGGCTTACATCATCCCAGGCGGAGATGAGGTCTTCAGTGGAGAGATTTTTGGCGCGGTTAAGATCAAGTATGGATTCGAGTGGCTTAGGCTGGAGAGGGGCGAATCCAGTGGCGAATCGCGAAAAACCCCTGTAGAACCCTAGTGAGGATAATTTGGTCAAATTAGAAGGGATCGGCAGGTGCGAGTTGCGGGAGGACAGGAGATTGGGAGGAGGAAATGCGGGGAGACAACGGTGGAGCGACGACCGGAGGACGGCGGAGGTGAGCCGTGTGATTCTTCCCAGCTGATCTCGCATTTTGGGCACTGTTTGTGTTCGTAGGCAGCACCATACGAGAAAGACGAAGAAGACAGGAGTTCAAATCCGGGTTTTCTGTGGCTCTGTGACTTGATTTCTGGGACATAAACCTTGACATCAGATCACAAAACCACGCCAAATCCGGATTTCAGACTCCAGTCAATAGCATAACATGCATGATGCATGTTAAATTGTTAATGTCATGATGCATCTCATGTGGATAGTATGATTACGGTGCCAGATTGAATTGACTCTCAAATTGTAAGTATATAAAGCCAAAAGGCCATCAAATAAGAAAGTTGAATAACTTTATTAATAATAATTCAGTTTTGCAATGATATTATGATATATTACCTAACCACTATTTTATACTTTATATACGTGAAATATTGGAGGATATTGAAAAATGAATATCATATTTTCCAAATTATAGTTATATCACAAAAAAACTACTAGTTGATCAGTGCCAACAAACAATTAATGTGCTAACTTATTTAGCGTATCCGAATTGGGCAAATGTTGGGGGTTTTCTCTTATTTTTCTTACCTCGACTAATTAATACTAAGAAGAAAATAAATAATAAACGATATAAGCAAAGTTAAATAAACAAATTTGCCACCAGCAAAGATTGAAAAATGGATTCGTGTTTTTTAATTCCGACACGATAACTCTTTTAGACAAAATTATTTTTTGTTCTTTTTAAAGATAAATATTGTGATACATAATTTCTTATTTTTCGAGCTAAGACTTCCGCTGAGATGGGAACAAAAACTCATGACCCGGCTTAATCGAGTAGACTCACGAATTGGAGGGCTCACTCGTGATGTTCTATGTTCAATTGACAAGTTTACAATACGATCTTGAATTTGTTACTAAATTTGTTTGAGGAAAATAATATACAATAGCATTAGATATGCAGTAACAATCCATTTGTTTTAATAATTTGTTAATTATATTCTGATAATTTTACATCATATTACATATCTTCCAAAATAATCTCAGATAGTCTGAATTCATTCATCATAATCAGCATTTAAGTCCACCATTTATAAATTCCTACAAAAAAAATCATAAAATAGTCACTACATGAAATACCACACCGATTAACATAATAGCAAATCCCATGCCCTAATTTTCAAAATCTTGTTGGTTTGATTGGTGAAGTAATTTGCGTATCATATATACATACTATAATCTTAATAAAGATATCATGCTTGGCATATTCATCCCGATTTATTTGCGATCATCGTAGCAGTAATCAAAGCTTCTTTCTCGAATTCTGTAATCTCCAATCTCCTGAAATAAAAGAATTTGTTTAAGCATATCAAAACAAAACATAAATGAAAATAAATTAATTAATTAACACATCAACTCTTATTATTTATTACTTGTCGTTTTTTCTGAGATTCTGAAATGCAGAAAGAAAACTCTCAGATATCTCCAAAATCGTGCCACCGATCTTTTTATTTGTATCGTCAGTATGGTCACCTTGTTGTACCGATAAACATACCTGAAATAGAATTCTTTAATTTATAGGGTTTAATTTAAACTTAAAAAGTGGTTTTGTTTTGCTATTGTGTAATTATTACTTGAAATAGATGAGCTAAGAGAGTCTGAACGATTTCAGAACTAATCTTTTTTGCAATTGTTTTAGCATTAGGGGCATTTGTGAAATTATTCATAATATATTCCGCTGTTATTTCATTCGGTTGACCATTTGACCTTCTCGTTGACCGTGCTGAAGCCTACAAAAAATATGAGATCAAGTGGTAATTATTGAAGAATTATTCAAAAAAAATATTTTATATATGCAAATATACCTTTAAGCAGTATTTTGAGAAGTATTGCAAAATTATCCCCAATTTCCATTTGGGCTCAGAGAAGGCCTACATTAAACCAGTAATCAAAATAAATATTTCTAATATAAATGGAGAGAGAGAGAGAGAGTACCATTAGAAAAGGGGATAAATTATCAATGTTATAAGTTAGTTCGTCTAAAATAATCTCAAAGGCCGAATTCCTGTAACAATTAGTAAATAAATAGAGAAATAACGTCAACAAAATGCATTATATTCTATTTGTGCAAAATAAAATTTCAAAATTCAAATTTTTAAATAACCTAACACCATCACTTCTTGTGGTGGTTCCTTGTAAATCTGCTTCATTTCTCATCGAATCCAACTCCAAAACCTAATTCAAATAAATATACACATAACCATATAAATGTGTATATATATACTAAGTTAATAAAATTCACAATCCAAAGAAACCTTACCAGTGCTAGAAACTTGCGCATAGAAATGAATGTTTTTTTCTCCAATTCAAATAGTGCAAATTCTAAAGGAGAATTAGAATCATGAACGAATTTTTCACACTTTTCTTTTTCGATTTCATGATGGCACTTTTTTAGCATTATGGAAATGCAATCCTTGATTAAGTTTTTGAACTGTAGTTTTCTTGATCCCTGCAATATAAATAAACTTTCAAATAATTAAAACAAATTCACGCATACCCCTGTAATATAATAAATGTGTTCTAACTCGAATGTATATTTTATAGATTTAATAAAAGCATACCAAAAGCAAATTGAGTAAAGATTCTCTGAAAAGAAGCCAACTCAAAGACTCTGTCCAAAGAAAATAAATCGATCAGTATAACAAGTTAAGTGAATAATATGACGAAAAATTACAGAAAATTGCAAAATGGTCCTTTACCTTTGTACATATTTCGGCGAGGTATGAAATCTTCCTCAAGTACATCAACGAGGAATTGAAATAATAGCATGTTCTCTATAGGCTAGAATAAGTTCAGTACGTACATATTAATTTCAAGTTTAAGGGACCAAATAGCAAAAATATTTAGTATCTTTTGCAAAAGTAACAACACAAGGACCAAAGTGTAAGAAAAATTAATTTTAGGATTACCTCAATTGTCAATTCGGAATTCAAGCTATTAACAGCATGAGATATATCAAATACCAAGCTACCAAATCCCTTAAAAATTTACACAAATTATGTCACACAAATCATTTGTACTTTCGCTATTAACAGCATTAGTAAAAATAAACACAAATCCAACAATGATGATTCGAAATTTCAAAAAACTTACTGCAGGATCAAACAAATCATTTGTACTTTCGCTATTAACGGACTCGGTGCCAAGAATAAATGGTGACCAAGCCTTCAAAAGAAAAACAAATGTTAATTAAAATGAATTAATATCTTTTACAAAACCTATTTAGTACTTTTGTTACCTCTTTGTCTACAACGAGATCACTAGATCCAACTGAATTTACCAAATAAGCCCTTGGATATCGCTGAAAAAGGGACAATAAATATGAAGTTAATATCCTAGTCATTTTAACAAACACATAAAGGGCATTATATTTCGAAGAAAGGTGTGAAACAAAGAACAAACCTTGTTTAATTCGGTTAATATCTGATAACTAGACATTGTTAGCTCGAGAGATTTACTGTCTCTGAGTATCTTGAAAGTTGCATTGCACATATTCCTTCTCAAAAAAATCAAAACGAAGCTCAGATCAAGTTTTTAACAAATCAAATATTATAAATCTTTGAATAAATCATTTTTTACCAAGAAGGAGATGAGGAGGAATTAGAATCGAGCGAGATAGATCGGACAGCTTCCAAGAAAGCAACGCCTACAATACAGCAAGAATAACAAAATCAAAATAAAAGTTAAACCCCTCCAAAAATGGTGCTAAATCCGTAACAAATGAGAGAGAGAGAGAGATGTAATAGCACAGTACGATCATCATGGAGATCGCGAGAATCCCTGATTCCGGAGGAATCGAGAAGCGCCATTGTGTTCTCCTCAAACCCTTGGGTACCAACCCTAACGTTATCCATTCCCCTTTCTTTGAGCTCCTTCCTCTCCTAGCTTCTTCCTCTACTCTACAGAGTCACAGACTTCTCCCCTCTATCCCGCCAAAATTTAGATTTTTGTTATGGAAATATGGAATATGTTTTCTGCTTTACCGAGATACTTCAAAAATCAATCTATGTATCTTTTGACGTATTCTAATTTTTTATTTCAAAATAATATTAGATATTTGTTAGATATTTTCAGATATTTGTCGAATATTTATAATACATCAATAATTATACTTTAAAAATAAAATTTTAAATTTTAAATTAAATTAAAGAAAAAAAGCTCACTTTTGCCTCCCGAACTATACCAAAAAGTGCAACTTGCCTCCCAAACTTTAATTTTGTTTATTTTGCCCCCCGAACTCTCGATTTTGCTCACTTTTGTCCTTTCCATCAGTTAACTGCCCAGTCAGCAGTTAACTGATGACGTGGCAGTGTGACGTGGTATTTTTTTTGATGATTGTACTGCTGACGTGGCAAAATTTAAATTATAAAATTATAAAATTATATATCTCATTAACTCATTTAATTAAAATAAATAATCACTAATTAACCCAAACCCATTTAACCCAAACTCAAACTAATTTAACCCAAACCCAAACCCATTAACCCACTCTCAACCCGATCCCTCCCCCTCTCTCTTTCTCTCCACGCTAACAATGGCCATTGTTGGCTCTCTCACTCTCTCTCGCGAGGTTCTCTCGACGCTGACCCCTCTCTCTCTCGCGCTCTCTCTCTCTCTCGCTATCTCGCTGCACGTTGATCTCTCTCTCTAGTGACGCTTGTTGATGCTCTCTCTCTCTCTCTCTCAGGTGACCTCTCTCTCTCTCTCTCGATTAGGGTTTTTTGTGTGCTGAAATTAGGTTTTTTCTTGCTGAAATTAAGTTTTTTTTGCTGAAATTAGGGTTTTTTTTTACATAAATTTGCTGAAATTAGGGTTTTTTTGTGCCATTTCAATTAATTTCAGTAAATTAGGGTTAATTTCAGTCAAATTATGGTTAATTTCAGCAAATTAGAGTTAATTTCAGCAAATTAGGGTTAATTTGGAAGGGTAAATTTGTAAATCCTTCATTTATTGATTATTTTGTGTTAATTTCAGGGCCGGGGCCGATGACAAGCCATTAAGGATGGTGAAAACGGTGCTGCATGAACTGGTAAAGCTTAGAGGAACTGCTATCAAAGGACACATGTCAATGGTGCCTATCGATATGGAGCCTCAGCCCATAATCCTTGCCTACATTGATCTCGATCTCTAGGTACAATATCAAACTTTATAATTGAAGGGTATTTCGGTAATTTGACACTTTGTTTTTTTAAATAACAGACACTCGCGGCTGCGAGAATGCTGACTCCATCGGGTCCAATGGGTCAGTCTCACTGGGGTGATGCTGCTTCCATTGGGTCAGGGGGGTCTGTGGGGGGGAGAGGGGTTGGGTCAGGGTGGGGTCTGGAGGGGGTGCGGGTGGGGGAGAGGGGTTGGGTCAGGGGGGGTCTGGTGCGGGGGGTGGGGGTTCTCAAGCGAGCGAAGCCGAGGCGATTCTCAAGCTCCAATTGAGAATTATTACTTCTATTTAATTATCTGGATTTTTCTGAAATTGAGAATTATTACTTCTATTTAATTATATTGAGTTCAATTTAATTTTTGAACTAATTTTCAGATTTGAACTAATTTTTCTGGTGTGTGGTGAACTTAGAAGTAAAGCTCCAATTTGAATGTCGAAGAAGTTTGGATGCGATAATGGAGCTTGATTGTATTGGTATCGCTTTTTTAGATTGAATGCCAATGTGAATGTGAATATGAGTGTTTTTAGGTTTTGAATTAGAGTTGTAAAAAATTGTGTTATAAATGTTTGGATGCGAGATTCATGCACAAGATCGAGGAATTGCAATACTCAAAGTCGGATACATGGATTTAAATGTGATGTATATGGAAGTTGGATTAAGGTTAATGTAGTTTCTTGTGTATATTGGATTTGTATTTGAACATTAGATTTATGTCGTGTTAAGGCTCGAGTTAGGGTTAGGGTTCGGAATTGTAATGGATTGGCTTGTAAATTTTTAACCGAGTTCAATTATATATTAAAGAAAGACTGATTTGTAAAAATTACGTTGAGTTGAATTCGAATAAATTGAATAATTTATGAATAAAATTAACAATGATACCGAAACAAAATAGCAATGATACCAACAAAACACAATCACAATCACAATCACAATTCATACATATTTTTTTTTATAAAATTGTGAACTATAAACAAAATGATATAACATTACAAATAAGTCCAACAAATCAAAATATCAAAATTGATCAAATTGCCACACAATACCAATTAAATAAAATTGCCACACAATACCTTGTCTCTTCTCTCTCAAACATCATTAGCTTCTTGTACCAACAATGGTACAACACTTTTTACCAGTACATTTCGCCAACCGAATGCGATGTCGATCCCCACTCTATTTATGTAACACGATATGAATACACTGCTGGTAAAAAAACAAGTCAAATTTATAAAGTCTGAAATTGGGGTTATAATTAGTACTTTTATTTGATTAGAACTTATGGCTTACACAAAATCAGCCTCCTAGAAGGGTATTGCAGATCAATTTAGGCAACGATAAGATCAATTTGACTGAAATTAACCCTAATTTACTGAAATGAAAATTAATTGGACTGAAATTAATTGAAATTGCACAAAAAAAACCCCTAATTTCAACAAATTAGGGTAAAAAAAACCCTAATTTCAGCAAAAAAAAACGCTAATTTCAGCAAAAAAAAACTCCTTAATTTCAGCAAAAAAACCCTAATCGAAAGAGAGAGAGAGAAAGAGCGAGAGAGAGAGGTCACCTGAGAGAGAGTGCATCAACAAGCGTCACTAGAGAGAGAGGTCAGCGTGCAGCGAGAGACTGGAGCTTGGCGAGAGAGTCCAGAAGCTAATGGCGAGAGACTGGAGCTTGGCGAGGGACCGGAGCTTGGCCTCGCGACAATGGCAGAAGGTAATGGCGAGAGAGGGAGAGCGAGAGAGAAGAAGCTGGGCGAGTGTAATAGCGAGGGAGAGAAGAAGCTGGGCGAGTGTAATGGCGAGGGAGAGAGAGAGCACGATCAGTGAGTGAGTGAGAGAGGGGTTTAAATAATGGGTTATTGGGTTTGATTAAATAATGGGTTATTGAATTTATTTGTGAGTTATTGGATATGTAATTTTATAATATAAATTTTGCCACGTCATCAACAAAATCATCAAAAATGCCAAGTCATCACATCCGCGTCATCACTTAAATGCTGACTGGGCACTTAACTGATGGAGGGGGCAAAAGTGAGCAAAAATGAGAGTTCAGGGGGCAAAATGAACAAAATCAGAGTTTGGGGGGTAAGTTGCACTTTTTGGAACACTTCAGGGGACAAAAGTGAGCTTTTTTCTAAATTAAATGAGTAATACATATAAATAAGTAATTAAATATAACAAATATTTACGGAAGTTATTTATGTAATAATAAAATTTTAAAATATTTTATGTCAAAAATATAATATATAAAAAAAAATATTAAATATATAAATTACAATTAATGAAATATTATATATAATAAATGTATCATATCTTATTTTTTTTAAACGATGGTATCATCATATTCGTGTCCGTGCTTTGCTAGTAAAATCGAGTTATGATTAATGAGAGTTGAGAATGGTTAATGCGATTAACACTTCAATTAACGATTAATTGACAAGTCGATTTTATTTAATATATAAATTTTGGGTAAATGTCAATTGATATGACAATTCAATTGATCTTTAATTAGGCTACTATAATCACGAATGGTTGATGAATCAAGAATGGTTTTGTGTGTGTGTGCGCGCGCGCGCGCGTGTGTGTTGGGGGTTTGGGGGTAGGGATGTCAACGGGGCGGGTCGGGTTCGGGTAAGCCTCCCCCATACCCGAACCCGAATTTTCGGGTATTATCCGAACCCGAACCAAAAATACCCGCGGATAAAAAACTATACCCGAACCCGCGGGTAACGGGTATATCCGAACCCGAACCCGTTACCCGAAAATAATCAATACAAAATAAAAAAATAAAAAAATTATAAATTATTATACAAATACGTAAAATCACCAACAATTTTGTATACATAAAATAAACAACTTGTACAAAATACATTATAAATACAAATATTACAAATAATTAATCCATAAAACACCACAAATTTTCATATCATTGAGTATTTTCGGGTATTTTTCGGGTATTTCTCGGGTATTTTCGGGTTCGGGTATTTTTTCGGGTTCGGATAATACCCGCTGGTAAAATTTTACTCCCGTACCCGAACCCGTACCCGGAGCGGGTATTTTTTCGGGTAATACCCGACCCGCGGGTATTTTTTTCGGGTATTACCCGCCCCGTTCGGGTCGGGTACCCGCGGGTTCGCGGGTCGGGTACCCGCGGGTTCGGGTTTTACCCGACCCATTGACATCCCTATTTGGGGGTGGGGCATATATAAACCCTTAAAATATGGAGCATTTATGCGTGTTATCCGTTCTGGTACAATATTCGAAAACTAACACGAAACTAATTTATAAAACCCGATGACACCGGATTTATAAAACATGAACTGTTAATTATTTAAAAAATGTGCCATGTGAGGGTTTAGCGAACAAAACAAATATTATCGGGTTTTATAAACCTAGAGGTTTAAAACATAATTAAATACCGAATTTTTAATCCATCATATTAACTCTTAATTTACCATGTTTTTTATTATCGTTTTTAATTAACTTAAACCAAACTACTTTTATAATCCTGGTACTAGATGACAAAATTCAAAACCGAATTTTATAAACCCGACCACTAAAGACAAAAATCATTATTACTCAGTGATGAGTCCTTTTAGGTGTTGTATTTTGGGTTCGGGTTAACAAAACCCAGTGTCTTGTTTTTTATTTTTCTTGTTGTATCGACCCATTTTCTCTCTTCCTTCTCGTATATACTAGCGATATTTTCGCGCAATTGCATGGATTTGTTCTAGTTGATTGTATTTTTTGTATTTTGTTTATTTTTTTGTTTAGATGTGTTGATATTATAATTTTCATATGTGTCTTGTGAAATCTTAAAATTGATTTTTTTTGAAAGAAAAAAAATGACGATGTGGCGGACACAAAACATTCCACGTGACGCATCTTATTTTTATATATGCCTTGCAAAATCTCAAAATTGAAAAACATATGAAAAAAAAAACGAAAAACAACTTAAAACAAAAGGGCCACACGACGGGCAGAGGACATTGCCACGTACAACTCGCAAAATTTAAAAAATGGAAAAATTTGGAAAAAGATTTTTTTGATAAAAGGCCACGTGGCGGCTCAAGGAATGTCACCTGATAGCTCCTCGGCAATCCCTTAAAATTAGGAGTAAGGTATAACTCCAAAATAGTATATATATATATATATATATATATATATATATATATATATATATATATTGTTCTTCCTTTAAAGAGAAGATGTTTTTGGGCTCCTACATTGAGCCACCTCATATCTTTGACTTTCTATCACACATATTAATATTTATATAATTTTCATATTTATTTTATGATTTGATTATATCCATTAATTTATATCATGTATCCATTAATTTATATGATGTTTTACCCATTTAACCATTTAATAATTTATTTTATGATATTTATATCATGTTATACCTTAATTATATTAATATTAATATCATGTTTTCATATTTATTTTATGATTTCATATTTATTTTGTCATTTGATATTCATTAATTTATATCATGCTTTACGCATTTAATATTTTTTTCATATTTGTTTTGTGATATTCATTAATTTATTTTATGATATGATTTCATATTTATTTTGTGATTTCATTAATTTATATCATGCTTTACGCATTTAATAATTTTCATATTTTTTTGTGATATTCATTAATTTATTTTATGATATGATTTCATAAATTTTGTGATTTCATTAATTTATATCATGCTTTACACATTTAATAATTTTCATATTTTTTGTGATTCATTAATTTATTTTATGATATTATATCAAATTACACATTTAATATTTTTCATATTGGTTTTATGATATTTTTTCTGTAAACATAACAAATAAAAATCCATAGCGAAGCGCGGGCAAATTTCCTAGTATATTTAATATTATTTTATCATCAATAGAAATTAAAAATATATATGTAATCTGATTTTTATATATTTATTAATATTATTATATTATTAATATAATATCAATATAAATATTTTGTAATAGAAGCCCACTTTGTATATTTATTACTACTATAATAATTAATATAATAACAATATAGAAATATATTTTTAATATAATCTTAATTTTTATATATTTATTAACATTATTATATTATTATATTATTATTACGTAGAATGCATTTCTAAAGAAAATTCCTTGTATTTTCCCATATGTTTGTCAAAAACATGAATTAATTATATATTAACTAACATACATAAAAAGTAAAAACAGTTAAGTGTGAAAGTAATAATACCTAAAATATTCTTTTAGAAATGGTGCACTATAAAAATGCTCTAGAAAAATACACCAGAGAGAATTGGTGCTGCAAGCCACCCCCAAAAAGGATCTCTGAGATTACAAACCTTCGAGTCTAGGATATGATAAAAAAAAAACAAGAAAACTGCCGCACGTCCTTTTATCCTCCCCCTCCCCCCCCCCCCCCCCCCACACACACACACACACACACTTGATGTGTCACACAACACTTAACACCTTCAAATTTAACATCTTAATTAGTGGTTTAACATATTAATTATATGTTCAATCAGAAGATAATACAATTAAACTATAAATTAAGATGTTAAACCATGAATTAAAATATTAAATTTGAAGGTGTTAAATGTTATGGTTGTTGTGTATCGGCATCGCTGCCGATCTCTGCGCAACGGATTAAAGAGCCCGGTCCAACCCGATCCCGAGGATCTCGTCAACGACTCGAAAATACGAATCATGAAATGCAACTAAAACCTATGAAATTAACTATTAATTCATAGAGAATCATACCACGTGAAATTGATCACGAAGACGGGTTGATTCTTGCGTAGTTGTTGTTGTCCTTGTTTCGACTCCGGCGACACGCACATCCCACGCCCGCGCGATTCGACACCTAATTCGAAGCTCCGATTTGTCGTATACAACCGGAATTTCTCCGACCTTGCTCGACCTTACTCTCGATTGATCACACCAGAGAATCTCAGTTGAGATTCCTCTACTCGTATCCACCTCGAGTTATCACCTTCCGATTACACGTAAATCCTCCTAGTGTATTCACGCGTAAACTTGCTTGAATCTGAATTTGAGAACTTTTCTCCAAATTCTCTCTATTCTCTAATGGTTTTTCTTGAAGAAGAAGATGAATAATTCACACTTTACTATCTTCCAGATCTGAGAATTAATACCATCAATCTCAGATCATACCATTAATTACAGGACAATTAATTGGAGATAAAAACTGCCAACACAGAATTCGGAACATATTTCGTTCGAACGCACCTTACGATTCGTTCGAACGAACTAGCCACTGTTAATGTGTTTCAGTTTTACATATGTACGTTCGAACTGAACAACTTATTCAATCGAACGAACCATAGTGCGTTCGAACGAACCATCTCCTGGTTCCTAAGTTTACACAATCTCATTATGAACTCAACCATTTGATCATTTTTATTTGTACGTTCTTATAGTTGATCAAAAACTGTATTTCCTTCAATGGCGACACATCAAAAATGGGGTGAGGGTTAAGGGATATGTGCATCATTGCTAAAAAAAGAAAGGGGAGAAATCATCTTAAAATAGAGAATTAAAAGAACGACTAATAAAAATAAGAGCGATGATGCATGACCCCTTGATTCATCCCCCTGAGGCCTTGATGCGCTGGAAAGGGGGGTGTTTAATCATGTGGGCCTTTTTCCCGGATTCCCTTATAGGGGTCGGGTCCCTTTTCTGTGTATGGTTGACAGGCCACGAAATTTGTTTGTAAGGCTTAACGGCCCAAAAACGCGTTAAACCAAATAGGCCTTTTGCGATTAACTGATTGGACCAAAAGTTGTCAGGCCCATTTATGGCTAGTGAAATATAGGTCGTCATTGCTAAGGTGGTAACTGGTACATAGGACGTACATCATTAATGGCGGTTGGTGAAGCGGTATCGTTTAACATCGTTTTGGAGGGAATCAGAAATTTCGAATTTTAAGCAAATTTCACACTCCTATATATACCAGATGGCCATATATTGCTGTTACAAATATTAGTTTATTTTTTTTTGTACCCGCGATACATATATCAGGATTGTCTGACTGATTATTTTCCCATTGCATCTTTGGTTTGCACCTCTTTTAATTGTACTCAAATTTTTTTTTGGGTTATTTTGGATTGTTTTGAAACCTAGCTTTGCAATTTTGGTTTGCACCTCTTTTAATTTTACAGGTTTATTTTGGATTGTTTTGAAACCTGATTCTGGGTTTTTCAAGATTCTTCGCCGTTGCATCTTTGGTTTGCACCTCTTTCAGTTTTACACCTGTTGTAAGATTCTTCGCCGTAGTTTTGCAATGCGCAGTTTGGTGCTTAATTGGTTCTAAGAATTTACCCCTATTCTCAAAGAAATGTTTCAAATGGTTCTAAGAGTGGTCTTAGGTTTGCACCTCTTTCAGTTTTCCCGTTTCAAATTGGTTATTTTTCAACCGAATAAGGTGTTCATGTGCACAGCGGCTCTGATTAAACCACTTTTAATTGTTCTAAAGTTTTTTGTATATTACTGGTATTTAATTGTTACTGTTATTTTAAATAAACAAAATTTGCTGATATTTGGAATGTTACTGGTATTTTAATTGTTACTGGTATTTTAAATAGATTCCTGTTATTTTGAATAAACAAATTTATGTCAAAAGAGTGGTCTCAGGCTTTGACACTTGACAACAAAGGAAATGCTTTACATTTGACGCTCTTATTTCTGTCTCAGTTCTTTCCGTCAAAAGAGTGGTCTTAGGTTTGACACCTAATGACAAAGGAAATGCTTTACATTTAACGCTCTTATTTCTGTCTTGTTTCAATGTCAAAGGAGTGGTCTTATGGTTTGACACCTAATGACAAAGGAAATGCTTTACATTTAACGCTATTATTTCTGGCTTATTACTTTGTCAAAGGAGTGGTCTTATGGTTTGACACCTAATGACAAAGGAAATGCTTTACATTTAACGCTCTTATTTCTGTCTTATTACTTTGTCAAAGGAGTGGTCTTATGGTTTGACACCTAATGACAAAGGAAATGCTTTACATTTAACGCTCTTATTTCTGTCTTATTACTTTGTCAAAGGAGTGGTCTTATGGTTTGACACCTAATGACAAAGGAAATGCTTTACGTTTAACGCTCTTATTTCTGTCTTATTTCTTTGTCAAAGGAGTGGTCTTATGGTTTGACACCTAATGACAAAGGAAATGCTTTACATTTAACGCTCTTATTTCTGTCTTATTTCTTTGTCAAAGGAGTTGTCTTATGGTTTGACACCTAATGACAAAGGAAATGCTTTACATTTAACGCTATTATTTCTGGCTTATTACTTTGTCAAAGGAGTGGTCTTATGGTTTGACACCTAATGACAAAGGAAATGCTTTACATTTAACGCTCTTATTTCTGTCTTATTACTTTGTCAAAGGAGTGGTCTTATGGTTTGACACCTAATGACAAAGGAAATGCTTTACATTTAACGCTCTTATTTCTGTCTTATGGTTTGACAAAGGAGTGGTCTTATGGTTTGACACCTAATGACAAAGGAAATGCTTTACATTTAACGCTCTTATTTCTGTCTTATGGTTTGACACATAATGACAAAGGAAATGATTTACATTTAACGCTCTTATTTCTGTAATACTTGTTAATAAATTTCTGAGCTACTTGGCATAAATTAATATTCAACCCGTTTTCGGTTTCGTACTTAGCAATAGTAAAAATACTAAGATATATAACATACAAATATATTAATTGTTAACAAACCAACCATCAGACCTCAAGAACAAACCATAACACCATAATAATTGTTCAATACTACAACCAAACAAAACGACCTAAGATAAATAATTGTTCAAAAACAAACCATAAAACCCTAGTAAATGTTCAAGACAAACCCATAAAAACATACTAATTGTTCAATACTGAAACCAACCAAAAACCAGTGTTCAATACTAACAACAAAACCATGCTAATTGTTCCAGACTAACACCCAAACCATTTGTTCCATTACAAAATACTCCAACAGTGAATTGCGTAATTTATACTTCCTTCAGCTTTGCATAATACTTGGGGAGGCATATTAGGTTGTATGCTGCGTAGCCTCTCGCATGATCCACCTCTTTCTGACTGAATCCCATCTGTCTTGATCCGGCAATACACTCCATGTACTTAGCTAGGAAAATCGCACTATCCTCTACTCTCTCAGTTTTAGGGCAACGCACCAAACGTTCTTCCCATTGTGTAATCTCAGCTCGATCCAACCTCTCAGATAAGAAAACTTTCCACTCGTCGATGAACGAATTGACCCGGGTAGCATACTGGTCAGTCTTGGGGGCCGAGTTGTACACAAAAACTTTGTGCTCGTCAAAATCAAAAACCACCAATATCCAATTCTTTCCTACGTTGAACGGAGCGAATAACCACCTGTTGCTCGCCAACTCGGTAATCGACAAAGCTCTCTTAGTATCTTCATCCATTTCTTCTGGCAGCATGTTTGGAACCATGACCTGCCAGTAAAAAACATGGTATTATTAGTATGAATTCAAATAACTTCTGTATTTGAAAAAGCCACTTACTGAGACACTGGGATTTATGAAGGACCATTTGTTATAGACGTCCATGCAACAACGACGAACCATTTCAACCATTGCGTTCAACAACTGTAGCGTTAAAGAAGGGGTTAATTGGAGACATCCTTTCCAATTGTACGTTAGATCAGGAGATAGACACATACCTTTGCAGTAAGAGCCTTCCTTTCTAGCAGGATTTTCACTTCCATTGCGCTCATTCTTAAAGCTTCGATTGGGAGGGATTCAAATTTGATTTTTCCCGACAAGTAACCGTGGATGACGCGTTTCATGTAGTCAGGGACAAGTTTGAACGTTGGGAATTGATTCTCCAAGTTTTGATCTAGGAAATCGTCAGTACTTAACTTGTCGTAGTCCACATCAGGCACGAGTAGTTCCATGGCATCAAATGGGCTGTTGATCACTAGCATATCAGTTGGATCTAACTCCTCCTTTTCTTCCACTGTTTTGCCTTTTTCCTGACTAATGAGACCTACTCTAGGATCCATTCCTGCAAAAATAACATAATTAAATTTGTAACGATGTGAAGTTGTATGCTGTGGGGGTTTAGCCATACAATCATTACCTAAGTCGAAAGAAAAATCGCAATCTTCAGTCACTTTCGTGCCGAATTGAAGTGCTCTTTGTTCCATCCTTAGTGCTAGGTCGGCAGTCTGGAAACCTGGTCCAGAGTGGTTGCTTTGTTGCGAACGTGTGGGTGCTATTATCAGTAAATTCAAACCAATGTCAGTACTTTTCATTGTTCGATCGAGGAGGATAACTATTTTACCTTTGAAAGCCGATGTCTCGTCACTACTGGGGTTCTTCATGGACAGTGGAGTGACGTTGGCATAGTTGCTGTGGGGGGTAAGCTGCATGTTGCCTTGAGATAATTCGTTCATGTTCTTCATTGTTCCACTAGATCCAGCACATGAATGTTTTGATGGCGTAGCTTCGACGGTGGGTGGGTGTGTAACTGTTGATATGGATAATGAAATTATGAGAATTAATGAAAGTACTTGAAGTTATTTGGTATTTTGAAATGGAGATATTGTACCAGCAATAGCGGGGTCTGAGTTAGCTTTCCTTTGGACATAGAAAGTGCTGCAGACATTTGGGTGGACATCGGGAAATTGATAGCTGGTCGAACGTTGCTGGCCCGACTCCTTGGTCCTCTTGGCAACGTGCTCCGCGACGACATTGTCGACATCAGGTAGCTGGTCATCCGGAATGTAGCTAGAAGACCTCTCATCTTCTTTGGCAACTATTGAAAATAGTATTATTAAAACTTGCATGCACATTCATAATCCAGACAATAAAGTACGTACCGTCGTCCTGGGGTTGGGCACAATGTTCTGGCATTGTCTCCTCTTGCAGATTGGTAGGGAGTGTGGTTACGCAAAGATTTTGTGCCCACATGTTTTGAACGGACGCATTGGACTCTGGAAATCACCAAAGTAAATTGACATATATTGAATTAACTATGCAACGACAAGAGATACCTGTTGGAATTTGATTTGTCCGAGCCTTCTTGTTCTTCGCACGGCTTTTCGATTTCCCACTTCCCACAACTCTCACTTCCTCGTCTTCTGTTTCTTCTGCTCCTTCTGAATCTTCATCATCTTCTGCCGGGAGCCTCCTTGAGCATGATCTCCTTCTATCGTCTAATGCAACAATGAACAAATATTAATATAGTCTACATGATTGGATTAACACTGCAATAATAAGATATACCTCGGTTTAATTGGTTCAGGATGCGAGGTGACCGCCTCACTTGTGATGGCCCAGCAGATTGATCGGGTTGAACAGTCCGTTTCCTCCCTATTGCAGATTCATGTTGTAGACCTGAAATTGCAATGGCGTTATATTATACGTTTTTTTATATTATTCGATGAGCCAATTAATCATTGAATGTGAAACGTTACCAGTGGGGCGTGGGGGGGTGTTTCCGATCATTTGCTGGAATTGTATCATGTTTTCTTGGCCGTCACATAGCATTTGGCTCATCGTGTGAACGAGTGCGTTTGCTAGCGTTTCACCTGGAGGAACTTGGAAGAAGTACTGTTTTGTAAGCGTGTCGTCTGATTCGAACACCCAAGCCTCTAACTTCTCGGGTGTGATGCTGACATCAATCCGTTGTGGGTCTATGGTACTAATCGCATCCATAAATCCTTCCTTGGTCCCGTCTGTGGACAATTGCCAGTTCAAATAGCGTGGTACTCTATTCGAACCAAGCCTCAAACGATCGGGCTTCGTGTGTTCGTAAAACCATACCTAATGACATAACATAATGATTTAGAACCGTATTATGAATTAACAATTATTCAGACAGTTTTTTTACCAAAAGAGCAAACGAGCATCCAACAAGTGTTGGGGTTGAATTAGCAGTCAGGGTCTTCGAGGCGTAGCTACTTGCTTTCGCGCCGACTTCTGGAATTGACTTCTGCATAAAATCGAACACCGCCTGGCCCCAAGCGTATTCCCACAGAGAGTCCAAATCCATTGCATAGTCCCAGAATTGTTGCGGTGTTGCCTGATTGCTCATTGAAAACAAGACAGTCGTAAATAAATACATAGTTAGAATCGATACCCATTCTTCAGGAGTGGCTTTCTTCTCTTTTGGTATCTTGTGGTCCTTGAGTTGATCCTCCAGGACTCCCTCGTAGTCGACCGCTTCAAGGTGGGCACTCTGTTCGAAGAACTTGTTCGTGAGATCGCAATCGACACCACGCCTCAAAGAGATGTCCACTGGTTTGCCTACCCCCCTCAACCCCAATATGATGCACACATCGTGAGCCGAGAAACACATGGATCTGCCATTGACTACGAAGCATGACAGAAGCGGATTCCAATAACACATGACTCCAGCCAGGTACTCCCTCTGCATACCAATCTGAGGTAAGTGGAGAAAGTTTCTGAAAGGCCAGTTTTCGAGTAGGGTACGGTGTTGGGGTTTCAGATGTGGCATCAAGTACTCCGTGAAGAAATTGGAGAATCTCTTAGGGTTGCACCTGGTTTTCACTGTGAAGGTGACCTCCTTCTGATTTCTTTTGGAAGTTCTTCTTTTGGGCGCCATTGTTGAAGAAGAAGAGTTTGATCGCTAAATTTTACTGGTGAAGATAAAGGGGCCAAAGAACGAAGACCTTAGGGTTTTTATAAGGAGCGACGAAAGGAGAGTAATGGCGGTGCGACAATGGAGCAGTGCGTCTCCCGTTGGTCGAAGGAACGGCTGTTTGAAGGCGTAAAGGCGTAAGAGCCGTAAGGTTCGAAGTGGCTGGTAGTTAGAAGGGTTAAAGGCGCCATTAAAGTTCAAACAAAATGAACTCTGTAGTGGGGAGACGTGACAATTGAGGCTGACAACTGAGCCAACCCCTCTTGGTAATCTGCACCGTATGGTTTGACACCACGCATGGTTTGACTCCACGCATGGTTTGACGCCCCTCGTGATGAACAAAAAAATGGTTCAGTGGGCCTGGGCCGGGCAGTAAAATGGTTCAGTGGGCCTTTTGGTTTGACTGGGCTTTTCCAACAGTTGGGCTTTACAAAAAAATTATAACATTTTTTGTTTGCTGGAACAAATAGTTAATCAAAAGTATTAATTAACGTGATCCAATAGAACATGCTCTAATGGTTTGACACCCATCATGTTACCATGGGCCGGGCGGTAAACTTGTTCAGTGGGCCTTTTGGTTTGACTGGGCTTTTGCAACAAGTGGGCTTTACAAAACATTTATAACACTTTTTGTTTACTAGACATAATAGTTAATGAAAAGTAATAATTAACGTGATCCAATATAACATTTCACTAATTAAAGACATACGGGATTTGATTTAGATGACACGCATGCCCTTTGGTTTAACACCCCCCCCCCTCGTTGTCCGGGCTGTAAAATGGTTCAGTGGGCCTTTGCGTTGGACTGGGCTTTTGGAACAATGGGGCTTTAAAAAAAAATAATAACATTTCTTTTTGTTAACATAACATAATATTTAATCAAATTTAACCGTTAACGTCATCCAATATAACTTGCACGATTTAAAATCATACCACCTTTGATTAAAAAAGTTGGTAACAAAAGTATTTTCAATACAAAAGTTCAGTACACAAATTCACTACAAAAGTTCCTTGTAAAATGGTTCTGATTATACAAAAGTTCCTGGTAAGGAGTTCGTACTGCTGAACTGAGAGTACTGCATCATCGTTACGTCGTCTGCAAATGCATCGAACTGCACGTATAAATCTGTTAGGCGCTGGAATTGTTATATAATGGGTAATACAGAACGTACCGTGTTTTCGTCGATATGGGGCGTGGCTGTAACGTCGACATCTCTCTTTTTTCCACCCCTCCCGGATGGTCGCTTCTTTTTGGTAACGTTGTTGTCTAGGCGTTCATCCTATACAGATTACGCCAAATTAAATAAAGAACTATATATGTTCAATCATATTAGATAAATCTAAATCATGTTTACCATGGTATTACTGACATTCGTAGATTTGTTCTTCTTTTTTAGTGCAGCTATCTCGATCCGGGTTTTGAACCTGGTGGACCTTGGTCGACCGAGCCGTTTTACCTTCTTAGGATCTGATATGTGGACATGATTTTCTTCGTCTATTTCATTGATTCCTTTTGTTTCAGCACATATGTCTGATGATCGGGTCATGTCCATTGCCAATTCCTGTAAGGAAGACATCAATTTGCATACGGCTTCTTCGTCACGATATGTGCACTCTATAATGTCGACCATGTAAGAGTGAGCCCGTGTGTAAACCGAGTCGTACTGCGACAAATTCCTTGTTATGGCTGGTTTGTTAATTGTTAACCTCGCGTGTGTCCTGATGAAGTCCTTCTGCCATCTGTCCATGAAGTAACAACCGGGGATTGAAATGACACCGAGCTGGCGGTATATAGTTAGACCGTGTCGACACACGATCCCCTTGAACTGGAAAAGTAGGCATTCGCAGTAATACATATCCTTACTGGTACTGAATTGTACTTGGCAAGGTTTTTTCGAGGCAGCGTCGAAAACCTGGTAAAAATTAACATCGTCTTCGACACCATTCTGTTGCGCATGGCAACTCATGAGTGCCTTTACCTCTTCTTGGAAGATGTAAAACATACGATGAGTGTATGCATGAGCAAACTGTTCCTCGAATGGCAACATGGAAACTAGTGCCGTTGCGCGGTCGTTGCAGCGGAAATCCTCGAGCCTTTCTTTCTCCCACTTTGCTTGTAGTGCGAGATCGTATTTGTCGGCAAAGTCCCTTAACGATGTTGACGAATTGACATATCCGTCGAAGAATGAATTCATGGACTCACTACGCTGTGTTGTCGACATGCCCGCCCAGAAGTATTTTCGAACGTACAGCGGAACCCATTGTGTACGTATCCTGTACATACGCTCCAACCAAGTGACACGGTATGGTAATTCCTCCTCATCGATTAGCTTTTTCCAACCTTCCTCAAACAAAGCAGCCTCTGATGTGTCGTACACCAATTCACAAACCTGTCGAAATAATAGTTAATCCCTTTTTACACGATGAATTTTAATATTGTTTGGTGTATTACCTTGGACATAAATTGATCCCGGTTTTCGCCATTCCCCGCTTTGGCAGGTAGTTTCTTCATTATGTGCCACAGGCACAATCGATGTCGAGCAGTAGGGAATACAATCGACACGGCTTTGCAAATTGCGGCGCATTGGTCAGTAATAATAGCTGAAGGATGGACACCGCACATGCAGTCCAGGAAAGTGTTAAATAACCACTCGTACGTTGCTATACTCTCGTCCGATAACAAAGCACAGGCCATCAGAATGGATTGTCCATGGTGATTGACACCCACGAAAGGTGCAAATGGCATGTCGTACCTGCATTGTTTAACAGGAGATACTGGTCAAAAAAATTGATTTACATTTATCAATGTGCAACCCTAACACCTAATGCTCATGTTTTAACAGTGTGCAACCCTAACAGCCTTCAATTGTTTAACAGTGTGCAACCCTAAAACCATATGAATCGTTAAACAGTGTGCAAATCCTAAACCATATCAAACCCTAAAATAACCCCTCTCGCTCGTTTATCAGTAAATAACCCTAATGCTGTGCACTCATTTTACATTGTGTAACCCTGATCAATGTGCCAAAAATTCCCTACATAACCCAAATTTAATAGGGGGGAGATTTAGGTTTACTTGTTCGTTAGGTATGTCGTGTCGAAGGTTATTACGTCTCCGAAGTACTTGTATGCGGCTCTGCTTCGACCGTCAGCCCAGAAGACGTTACGAAGCCTACCTTCGTTGTCGATTTCACAAAGATAGAAGAAATTAGAGCATTTGTTCTGACGATCCTTGAAGTACTTTACCAATGCATTCGCATCTCCCTCTGCCAGCTTTAGAGCCCTCCTAGTCTGAATGTGATTTCTCATGTCTCTTTCAGTGAAATTGCAATTATCGTAACCTCCAGCTTGGTTGAACATAGAGTGGAATGAACGGTTTTGAGGTATTCCAGAGTCATCGTTTATCTCGATCTGCTTCTTGACGAAATTTGGTATGGTACGGTGACACCTCATGTATCTGACTGCGTCAGGCCTTAATTCGTGGTTATGATCTGCCTGGAAAACTGAGATGGTCCATGTGCCATCGAGACAGTAATCCTTCACTACCATTTTTGCCGGGCAACATGTACCTTGATAGCTATTCCTTCTTTTTTTGAAACCCTCCACTTTGCACCGGAGATTAGGTTTCTTCTCTTTGCTACACGCAAATGCGGCGTCTGAAGGTTGTCCGTAGAAATTGTGATTCGATCTTCGTATTACGCCAAACCCTACCTGACTGGAATAAGAACGGTAAAAGTGGAAAGCATCTTCTCTAGAGGGGAAGTCCATGCCAACTTTAGGAACGTGCTCTTCCACTGGAAACTCTTCTTCTTCTACTTCTTCTTCGTCACTCATATTAACAGCAGAGATTTGAGAGAGGAGGGAGAAAGAGGATGAAGGTTAAGAAAGAAGAAGGGGGAGAAAGAAGAAGAAAGAAAGAAGAAGGGGGAGAAAGAAGGGTAAGAAGATCGTGGAAGAAGGTTTAACACTTGGTAATGATGATCTCGTGGGGTCGGGGAAGTATGGAGGTGACAAAAATGTGAGTGAAGTGACAAAAAGCTGTGTACAGACACTGATGTGTCTTGTTGTACGAATATCTCGTAAGATTTAACACGTTCCCAAGTCTTCAAATACGGCACAGTAGCTCATGGCATGACCTACGGTTTAACATCTCGTGTTGCGATTTAACACTCTATGCCAGCGCATCAAGGGCCCTAGGGGAAAGTTCGGGGATATGCAACTTTTTCCTAAAAATAAATCATTAAAAGCGGGAACGCTAACAGAGAATCACATCAGTGACCTCAAAAAGCATTTCCCCAATAATGTGTTGTGTTTAGAGAATAATTAATTTGATAGAAAATTCTAAGGTTCAAATTTATGTGATTTTGTAATTTCTTGAAAGAGATGAATCGCCAAAATTTAAGAGGTGGACTAGGAGAGTCTGAGATATTTCATAACTATATTTATTTTTTATTTCGCTGGGGAGTTATTTGTTGTTAATCATGTATAATTATTATAATATCGTGTTCTAAAAGTCTAATTATGAGAATATATATATTATATTATATTTTGTTCTCCGCATATATCATATTATATAGTTACTCTTCACATATCTCAACGAAAACTATACTAACATTCAATACAAGGGCCGTTTGATTCGAGGGAATGTGAAGGATTCTCATGGAAATGGAAGCAAATTCCATGACATGTTTTCATTTCCTATGTTTGATTCAAAAGAAAATGAAATAATTATTAAGGAAATATTATGTATTAGTTAATAATTATGTATTAGTTTATTCAATATCATGCTTTCATTTCCTATGTATTAGTTTATTCTCACATGCTTTCATTTCTTATGTGCCATTTATTATGATTTATTATTTTAGAATAATTTAACATTTAACATATAACGTATTTATTATGTATTGCCAACACATCAATATATTAAGAAAATATTAGAAGAGCAATATATCTTTTCTTATATTAATTACAATTCAAGTTATTAAAATTACTCATTAAAAGGACCACTTCAATTATATAACATTCAATTATTCATTTCAAAACTCTTAACCGTCGAATTTTTTTTTCCTCCATATAAAGTGGGTCTCGTATGTTATTGATATAAAAATATAGGATAATTAACATCCTCTGTATCATCAATTAATAATTAACTAATCTGATAATTAACAAAAAATATATTATATTAACGAATAATTGATATTGATTAAGAATTATTAATTCATATGTAGTTTAATTATATATCAGTTAATCGTTAATGAAGTGTATTTTTATTCATTACTATGTTAATTAATTGCCAGTTGGTGATATAGATGATATTTGGGGAATTTGAGAAACGCCTTATATTGCCTCTAAAATATATATTATCATGATCATGTAATGTGAATTGTAATCAAAGTATATAATTAACGGTTAATTTATATATAATTAAAGTATATTAACATGTATTGTAATTAAAGTATATATTATCATGTTCATGTACTGTAAATTGAATTAACAGTTGATTGATATATAATTAAAGTATATTATTGCTAATAAAATATTTTTTTCTGCTTATAATTAAGCGGGTCTCATATATTACTGCTACAATATATATATTCTCATGTTCATGTACTGTGGTCTGTGGCCTGAGGCTTCATGATTTTTTTGTTCTCCTTCACACATAAATCCATTGTATTCACAAAATTTGTGTGAACTTTCTTTTCAACACTTCAAAAATATCAAGTGTGAACTATAACATAATAGATGAAATTGAGAACTCTATACTAAATTTCTTGGTCTTCTCGTCAGTGTTAAAATTAACATAGAATTAATTTCACCCAGAAGACGTATAAAATTAAGATATTGGATGAAATCAAAACAATGCGAATTATTTTGGATGAAATTATGCCGGATTTTGCATGGATAAGCGCGAGAGAGGAGGTCAACAGAGTATCGCCTACAACTACGGAGAAATTGCAAAGGAAGGAAAGATATAGAGCTCTAAGGGTGTATTTTTGAGATGACAATGAGAGAGAAATCTTACATTGAGAATCTGAGTATTCTGAAATTCCTTTTGGGGCTGTTTGGCAGGCGGAATTAGTAGAGTGGAATTGTATTATAAGGTGGAGGAGTAAAAAATTCTCGAATATATATTTCCACAGTTTGTTTGGATGTATGAATTATAAGATGTTGGAAAATATAATTTTTTGTTTGATTGTTTAGAATTTGGAATTTTGGAATTTTATTATTATAACAATATTAGAAATTAAATTAATTATATAACAATAAAATGATTATATTATATTAATCATATCCATATAATCAATATAGCAGTATATAATAATATTATAACAATAGATTATTATAATATTATAATATCATATTTAATCCATATACTCTATGATAATAGTCTCTCTCTCTCTCTCTCTCTCTCTCTCTCTCTCTCTCTCTCTCTCTCTCTCTCTCTCTCTCTATATATATATATATATATATATATATATATATATATATATAACATTTATTATCATTATAATAATATATAATGTTATATTAATTATATGGAAATAATAATAGTATTGCACTTTATCCATGTAATATTTTTATTTATAATAATATATAGCATACTATATTAATTTTATGGATCTAATATAATTATTTTGAATAATATTTATTATATTATTATAATGATATATAATATGAAAAATCTCATTTTTGTCTCCTGAACTCTTCAAAAAAGTGCAAGTTATCCCCCAAACTTTAATTTGCTCATTTTTACCCCATGAACTCTTGATTTTGCTCATTTTTGTCCCTTCCATCAGTTAACTGTCTAGTGCTCAGTTAATTGATGATATGGCACTGGGGCTGTTTGATGTAAAAGATTTTGAAGGATATAGAAGGATTCTTGAATTGTCTTGCATTGTCTAGAGAAAATGAAGTATTTGAAGAATATTTATGTCTCGCATCCATTGTTTGATAAGCTAGAATTGTAAGTAATGGAAAGTAAAATCTATTGTTTGATATGAAAGAAAATAAAAAATAGTTGAAAAGGAATTTGGTTGATATGAATAACTATTTTAAAGATATGCATTTTCAATCACAACTCCAAATAATAATTATTATTGTCAATATTAAATACTATTTACCACTAAATTCAAAATTAAGTTGCCATACGAGTTTGCGATATATTATAAATGTAATGTTCAAATTTAACAAAATATAATAAAATATAATTAGATCAAATAAACCACAAAATATCAGAATATCTAACTTATATTACTAGATCACATATACCAACACCAAAATCTCTAAAAACGCCATCTTTATACGACCATCACTTCCTCCACCACCGCCGCCACAACCATTAATACATGCAACCTGAATAATTAAGGAAAGCAACATGATAATATACACTGGCAACGTGAATAAGAAATAAGCAACTGATTATAGAAACCAATTATAAAAAGTAATTAGTAATTACTAAAGAGTAATTAGTAATTACTGACACAATAATTGTAGAAGGGTTCGGGACTTGCCCAAAGCCCTTTGGGCTGAAAACGTGTACAAACACCTGCTCAACCACACGATCAAATCACGATTTATGAATCATGATTAAACTCTAACGCCATGTTAGACCCCGTTAATTCACCCTAACATATCTTCTTTGTTCATTTTTGGAATAAAATCACGGAAATATCTCTCTTTCCCTTCTTGTCCTCTTTCTCACCATCACTTTTCTAATCTGTTTTTTGTCTCTCTCACTGTAGAAATTTTTTCCCCTTTCCATCGATCTCGCATCTCGTTGTAACTTCAAACTGTCTTCTCCATTCTCTTCAGATTGATGTGGCACCTCTGTAGCTCTCTACTCCTGTTTCTCGTTCTTTACCTTTTGTGAGTCACTCAAATCAATTTAAAATTTGGTATATATTTAAAATGATACAAAATTTGGATCAATTTTGTAAATTTGGATCATAACCTTCTTATCGTGATTAAACTGATACAAAATAATGTACATTTAGTCTTGAAGATCAAATGGGTTACAAATTTGAATTTAGTTTACTGCCATTAACATTTTTCTTTTTAGTGATGATTATGTCTTTTCACAGTAATTTTGAGAGGATGCAATTAGAGTTGCATCTCATAGAATAGCAAAGCTAGCAAACCATGTCCGCACGATGATATTTTCTTTCAACCACTTTGCCTTCTGATGTTCACGACGAGCCAACACGGCTGAGCTTCTCCATCGAAAAGACTGGCCACATGATTCGACGTGCTCTCTATGTCACTTAATCTTCGAAACGACTAATCACCTATTTCTGGACTGCCCATATACGACTTCAGTGTGGAACAAGGTCGAGGCGTTAACAAATGCTCCTATCACTCTATCGATTAAATATTCATTTGAGGAAACTTGGTATTATAATAGGAAAAGCTTAGACGAGACATAGACCCAAATGTGGGATTTGGTATGGGCGTCGGTCGCTTGGCAGGTCTGGAAGGAAAGAAACCAACGCATCTTCTGAAATGCCATTGGATCAGCAGATATGACGGCTAGAAGAGCCATTGAAAACGTCTTAGCTTCGAGGAGAGCTCGGGCTCACCACATTAGTTTACGCTTAGGGTCTGGTATAATTAATCAGGGAGTCTTAAGCTCTCAAAATCTTTGTAAATATTTTTGATTTATTTAATGACAAGAGGTTACCATTTGGTATCCTAATTAAAAAAAAATATTGACATGTATGATAAAGAATGTAAATTAAATCAATTTCTCCTACTTCACTGGAGGTTTGTGTCTGCTTGTTTAGACCGTGATTGTTTAGTGAAATTTTGGTTGATTTGTTGTACTTACGTGTAACTTGATTTCATATATTTTTACATGAAAGAACACTACAATGTTATTCTTGATATTTTTATTGTGTCTTCGGTACATATCTTTCAAAGAATGGCAAATATGTTTTTAAGATCACAATTTTATAAAGAAATGTTATCCATTCTAAATAGGAGGAGAGATGGGAGAACAAATGGAGATTAGTGAATAACAAATAAGGCCCCGAAGGGAAAAGAAATTTGCTTTCATTGAAATTGAAGGAGAATAGATGAAGGCAGTCAAGAGAGGCGAAGATTTCTTCCATCACAACTAAGAGAAGATAAGTGAGTAGATTAGGAAAAAGAGAGATTGAGTTGGGGAAGGAGGGGACGACAGGATTTCTTTCCCTTCGTGCAATGGATTTTTTAATTGTGCTAACGGAATGTTTAACCGGAGAGATAATGATTGATCAAACGAGAATTCATCAGGATTAAATCAGACGGTTAAGGAAGTATTTGTACAACCCATCTGCCCAAAGTAGGGATGTCAATGGGTCGGGGAAAACCCGAACCCGAACGGAGAATACCCGAACGGGACGGGTATTATCCGAAAAAAAATACCCGCAGGTCGGGTATTACCCGAAAACAAAATACCCGGTCCGGATTCGGGGCGGGTTCGGGCGGAGTACTACCCGCCCCGCGGGTAACCCGAACCCGAACCCGAAAATTACCCGAAGATACCCGAAGCTTCAACTCACTCACCTCCTCTCGCGTTGTGCTCTCTCACACTGTCACAGACTCACAGCGCCTTCTCTCTCTCTCTCTCTCTCTCTCTCTCTCTCTCTCGTGTTCAGCCCTTAACCCTGAGCTCTCTCCGCTTCAACCCACGTCGTGTCGCCCAAGCTCTCTCAGCTCACTAGCTCAGGCTCCTTCAACGGCGAAGTCGTCGCCCAGTCGTCGCCGCGCCTCCTGGAAGTGGCGAACGAGCTCGTCACGGCAAAGCGAAGACCAGGCCGCACCTTCTGGAAGCGGCGACTGCTGGAACGAGCGGCGACTGCTGGAACGAGCGGCGACTGCAAACCCTAGGAGCGGCGACTGCTGGAACGAGCGGCGACTGCAAAGACGAGGCCGCATCTCCTGGAACGAGCGGCGACTGCAAACCGGCGGGAACGAGCGACGACTGCAAACCGGCAGGAACGAGCGGCGACTGCAAACCGGCGGGAACGAGCGGCGATTCGGCGTTGTTTTCTTCAGGCGATTCGGCGTTGTTTTCGGGTAACGGGCATACCCGCGGGTAACGGGTTATCCGCGGGTTCGGGTTCGGGTATCATTTTGTACCCGCGGGTATGTTGATTTCGGGTTCGGGTATGGGGAAGGGTTACCCGAACCCGACCCGCCCCGTTGACATCCCTAGCCCAAAGGACTTTGGCCAAGCCCCAGACCCATTGTAGAAATCAAATATTCACTGCCAATTATACTGGCAACATACCGTGACAATTATACTGCCAATTGGTAAAAAAGGCAAGACAAATTCAGTTGCCCAAAACCCTAGATCAGAAATTGAGAGAGAGAAATTTACTTATTTGCCCTTTTCGCACTGAATTGAGGCAAGAAGAGAAATTAATTATAAATTATAGCTGCAACATTGAATTAGTAAAAAAACAACCCTAAATCATAATTAAGGAGAAATTGACTACAATGGAAAATAAAAGGCAACCCTAAATCATATAATATAGTATTTTTAGAAGGATAATTATGGAAAATAAAAAGACAACATACCTCGTAATTTTTTGGGGAAGGTTGATTAAACTAGTAAATATACGATGTACACATTATACTGGCAAGTATCAATTTTTTTAGAAATCCTAAAATGGATTAAAAAGGCAAGATGATTATCAGCCATTCTACAATTAATCAAGGCAATTATGGTAATACGTTTAGAAACACTAAAATACGTTTTTACGTATTCTTATGAGAATAAAAAGTCGAGACAAATTAGAGGAGCAATCAGTCAATTATCAAGTCAATTATCAATACTGTGATCAATTATTGAGAGAGATTATCCCAAGAAATCCTAAATCCACAAGAGAGAACCAATCTGTGATGGAGATTTCATGCTTCTCAGTGGCTAGCTGCGAGAGAGAAAAGCTCGGCGAGAGAGAAGAGGCGAGAAAAAAGCTGCTTGGCGGGAAGAGAAAGAGAAACCAGAGTCTTGTGTTGTTTTCTCGAAATTTTTGCGAGACAACAAATGAGAGAAAAAGGACGTCATGGACAACCATACGAGAATTGAGATTCTAGCTGTTTCTTTCGTATCAAACACACGAACATGTCCCTTGTTCCGAAAATGAGTTTCATTTCTTGCAGAATCCTGCAAAATGACACAAATCAAACGGGCCCTCTCTCGACGCCATTAACGTCTCTCTCTCTGCCTCTCTCTCGCGACGCCATTTTTTAGTCCGGAGAAGCTTCTAACCGCCGCCTAGCGCACACGCCTCTCCTAAACCTTGCTGCCTTCCTTTTTTTTCTCTCTCCCAACATTCTCTTCTTGTATCACCCTGATCTTCTTGCCCTTCCCATTTCAGAAGAAGAATCCAGATCCACAACATACGGCTCCTGTAAATCTTATTCTCGCATCTACTCCTCCCTCCAACTCAGCTCGTCAACAATGGATGCATAAACGGCTGTCAGAAGGTAATAGCTTTTTCTCTGATTTTTTTTCGCAGATGCAAAAACAAGAACAATTTTTCTTCTTCTTCTTCTTGTTGTCAAAAAGCAAGATCTTGTGTTGTCATCAACTTTGAGTCTCTGCAGAACTTTGAGTCTTGTGTTTTTTTTAACTCTGTTTTGAGATGATGTCTATTGATAGAGATATATTACATATACGAAAATTTTGGTTTGTAGACCAAATAACTCTGATATTACTGAAAATGGACAACTATGTTTGAAAATTTAAAAAATAACATCCTCGACATTTGAAAAGTCGAGAGGTTTTGAAATGACCGACCTTTCAAAAGTTGAGCGATTTTAATCCCACTTAATCATACTTCGTACTAATTATCTTACGAAAAATGGTTTATGTTGGTTCAAATTTTCTATGGTTTGATTATCTCAAAATAATGTCGATACCACAAATCTATTTGCGGGAGTGACATTTATAGAGATAGAAGACGTAACCCACAAAATGATCAAAAGAAGAATCAAGACGTCGGAAGTCAAGACGGTGAAGAAACGATGACACGAAAACGCATGATCAAGTGAAGACATCAAGACATCGAAGATTCCGCAAGTTGGGTATCACACAAATCACCAAAACAACTTATAGGTATCCCTAAACTTGTTTATGAATTATTAAGCTCAAAATTAGTCAAAGAAATATATTCGAAATCCATCAAAATGATGAAATAAAAAACAAGGCTGACAGTAGACTTCCGTTATAACGGACCATCTATGTCCGTTGTAACGGAACTCCTCGTCCTATTCAAGAATGGCAGAAAACTGTATAGTCCGTTACAACGGATTAACCAGTCCATTGTAACGGACTTCCACCAAGCGTTGTAACGAAAGTTTAACCGTTACAACGCTAATTAATGCCAAATTGAAGAAAAATCACAGAATTATGTCCGTTGTAACGGACATATCAGTCCGTTGTAACGGACATTGAACTCACTTCAGTACATCACATTCTCTCTCTCCATGTCTGTTGCAACAGATTCACCAATCCGTTAAAACGGACAAGCTCTTACCGTTGTAACGGAGTATTCTTCATTATAACGGAATATACAACCAACCTGAAGTGAAGTCACAGGATGATGTCCGTTGTAACGGACTTTGTAGTTCGTTATAATGAGCTTCTTAATACTGTGGTCCGTTGTAACGGACATACATCCGTTGTAACGGACTACGTAATAATTCGAATATATTGGCCGTAACGACTAGTTTGACTTATGGTCCGTTATAGCGGACCTCATGTCCGTTGTAACGGACTTTGCAGAAAAAACAAGTTAAGGGAAGGGTCTATGTGTTATATAAATAGAACCCTTCCCTCATTCTCTTACTCAACCTCAATAATTATATTTTCCAATCAAAAGAGAGAATCCTAGCTTTACACCTTGAGCTTAATCTTCTAAACATTCTTAGAGATTATTAGATCCCTCTTCATTCCATAAAATATGATTCCCAACTTGCGTGACCGATCAGGTTTAGTTCGTATTAGATAATTGTAATAGGCTAGTGCAAAGATTGTAAAGCCCGTCATAGTTCGATAGAAGCGTGTAAATCGATCTAGGCAAACCTTGTAATTGCTTGATTTGGGTATTCAATCGAAAGCGGAAAAGGCGCAAGACAACCCCGGAGACGTAGGTACTTGCAATCAATCAAGTCGGTCGATTGAGCAAGTAGCCGGTGAATTAAAACTACAAAGCAACCACCTATCGAACTCCGTAAACAAATATCTTGTGTTATTTGTTTCGATATTGTATTTCTTTCTCTAATTTATTTACGCTTCCGCCCAAATTGTAATTGTATTCCATTACCGCGAAAATTGGACCTTAGAATTTCCTATTCACCCCCCTCTAGATCTAAATTAAACAACAGTTTCAACTTTTCAAAAGTTGAACGAAATTGCTCAACCTTTCAAACGTTGAGAGCTTCAAAATTGGAGTATTTCTACATGTAACTTCTTTTAAAATCAAAATTCAAAAATAACCCTCTTTCTGATAATATTCAAAAATAAATCTCGGTGGAACCTAATTTTAAAATCCTGCTATTATAATTTTTTCTGACAAAAACCATACCGGTTTTTTTAAATGAGGTCGAATTTTGATTCAAAATATAATATATTTCTCCAGATTTTGCCATAACATCCTCCATGTTCTAATTAGTATATCTAATTAAATGATAACTGGTACATGTTAGCTATTAACATAATACATAATTAATATTTATTCGAATTCATAAATTGGAATAAATATTAATGAATATTTCATTATATGTTTTAATTATCACGTTAATTAAATATAATAGTTCAATAATGGAAAATTCGGTTAGTAAATTTTGGAGGAGAGTGAAATTCTTTATAAAAAAATTTCAACAATGAACAGTATACCTGATATTGAAAAAATAATTTTTTTTCTCCTCCAAAATTTACCCACCGAATTCTCCATTATTGAACTATTACATTTAATTAACGTGATATTTAAAACATATCATTAAATATTCATTAACATTTATTCAAATTTATGAATTCGAATAAAGATTAATTATGTATTAAGTTAATAGCTAACATGTACTAGTTATCATTTTAATTAAATATACTAATTAGAACATAGAGGATGTTATGGTAAAATCTGGAGAAATATATTATATTTTGAATTAAAATTCTAACTCATTTCAAAAACCCGGTATTTTTTTTTCAAAAAAATTTATAACAGCGGGATTTTGAAATCCGGTTCCATCTAGATTTAAAAATCAGTTATGGGTCATTTTTTGAATATTATCAGAAATAGGGTTGTTTTTTGAATTTGGGTTTTATAAGGGGTTACATGCATAGATGCTTCAATTTTGAAGCTCTCAATGTTTGAAAGGTTGAGCAATTTCTTTCAATTTTTGAAAGGTTGAAACTATTTTTCATAAGATAATTAGCACGAAGCATGATTGAGTGGGATTAAAATCGCTTAACTTTTGAAAGGTCGGTCATTTCAAAACCTCTCGATTTTTCAAATGTCGAGAGTGTTATTTTCCAAATGTTTCAAATGTCGGTCCATTTTGAGTAATATCAGAATTATTTGGTCTATAAACCAAAATTTTCCTTACATATATCGAGTTAATCATGCATTAATTGGGGGTGATTGAGAAAAAATACAAAGAAATTACAAAAAGATGCCTTTGATGTGGTGGCTGTGATTGTGAAGAATAAATCCAAGTCCAATTGGCGAAATTTGAATAGAAATTCAAAGTGCCACTGAAGAGAAATTGACGAAATTGACTGTGGCTGTGAAGAATGTGAAGATTGGAAGTGGAAGTGAAGAGAAATTGGCAAAATTGGTAGGTGAATTTGAAGAGATGTGCTGTCACAGTCGAAGGTGGCTCTCCGTGTAATCGGGTCGCCAGTGCGTACGTCCAGCTCCAGCTACTAAAAGCTTCTAATCGCAGTCCAGAGAGAGAGACAGAGAGAGGCAGAGAGAGAGACGTTAATGGCGTCAATCGAGAGAGAGGGGCAGAGAGAGAGAGGCAGAGAGAGGGGTTAAATTAATGGGTTAAAATAATGGGTTTGGGTTAAAATAATGGGTTTGGATTTAATTAGTTGTTAATGGATTCAATTTAATGAGTTAATGGATTTAATTTATTTGTATACTTTTATATTCTAAATTTTGTCACGTCATTGCTCAAATTAACTAAAAAATATGTCACGTCACGGTGCCACATCATCAGTTAATTGATGACTATGAAATTAACTGACGGAAGGAGCAAAACTGAGCAAAATCAAGAATTCAGGGGGTAAAAAGGAACAAATTAAAATTTTGGGGGTAACTTGCACTTTTTTGAAGAGTTCAGAGGGCAAAAGTGAGGTTTTTTTCATATAATATTATACGAAATTATATATATATATATATATATATATATATATATATATATATATATATATATATATATATATATATATATATATATATATATATAATAATAATAATAATAATAAATATAATTATTCTTTGATTATAATCTTCTGTTTCGTATACATATAAGGGTATGTTTGGTGACTGTATTATAATTTACATGAAGAAAGTCAACCTTTCGCAAGTCGAATTTCAGGAATTGCAGTTGAAGTTTTAATGTTTGGATTGACGAAAGTAAAATTACTGGATTTATAGTTTTTATGATTGGGTTGATGTAATTGAATTATGAAATTTCAAGATTTATATGTTTTAAAAATTTCAAATAAATTTAACCATTGACTAATTAACATAATATTTTAATTTAACCAAGAAACTAATAATCATCCAAAAATTATACCAGCATATTACAATCCAAAAATAAAAATGAAATAAAACAAGACTCTTGCGTAAACAATTTCATATCAGAAATTAATACATACTATTACGGAATTATCAGTCCAACTATTTTGAAGAGTATAATTGAACTTTATGAACTTACGAGCAATTGATGTGCGGGTTTTTGGCGTGTAAAATATCGTTGTGGTAAAAACCCCGAACAATCAACAAAATTTGTAATCTAAGTTTGTACAGTGGCAAATGTATAGATTCGTTCCACGGGGAGCAATTGCGTCAAAATTTGGATCAAAATGGATGAGAAATAACGAAGAAAATTCACAGAAGATAGTCCGTTACAACGGAAGTAAGTTCCGTTACAACGGACTTGAGTGAAAATTCTGGCGCTAAGTGTGAGATGAACGTCCGTTACAACGGATGAAACTCCGTTATAACGCACTAAACTGGTCCGTTATAACGAACAGGGGTTGCGTTGCAACGGATTGGTTAATACGTTACAACGGACCACGATGTCCGTTACAACGCACTAGTATGAGTGATATTGAATATTTTTCCTTGCTGGTCCGTTACAACGGAAGTAAATTGCGTTACAACGGAGTACCAACAGACTGAAAGTCAGGTACAAACCGAATGGTCCGTTATAACGCAAGTTAGGTTCCGTTACAACGGAGTTTGTTCTGGATTTCGAATTTGTAATTTGAATTGAGGTTTGAATTGAAGGTTTGTTTTGGGATTGATTTAATGGAAATTTGAACTAAGTTTAAGGCAGTAATTGAGAGCAAAAGATCAAGTTAAAAGACAAAGTTTAGAACAAAGATTCGATTCAAGTAAACAAGAAACTAAAGATTCATTAAACCGAGAATTCTTTACACAAACCCAATTTCGAATTTTAAACTACAAGAATTACAAGAAAGGAAAGAAAACACCTAGAGAGATGAAGAAAGCTTCGAGTCTCTTCTTGGATGCCTTCTCCGTTGCTTGAGATGCTAGAAAGCTAGTCGCCTCACGCACGTTTCCTTTCGTACCGATCCACTCGCCAATCGAAGAAAGCTCCGTACCGGTTGAGTGAACTCGAGATTGCAAGAAGTCCAATTGGAAGAAAGCTTCCGAGTGGAATAGCGTATACTTGACTCCTTGCTTGCGTGGATTCGGATGAAGAAAGCTCCACCTCAATCCTCGCAACTCGATCTTCGTCGAAGTGTAAACCGATTCACCGAATGAAGTAAGCTTCTATTCGGTGATCGATCTTAGAAAATTATCGTTCGTAGTTGCAATCCTTGCGAGTTCTTGAAAGTTCTTGGACTTGCTTAAGAAGGAGAGAGAGAGAGAGAGAGAGAGAGAATGGGCGTAAAAGAGCGTACCAAACTCGTGGCCCTTGTGGTCCTATTTATAGCACTCACGGAGTCTTCTTATTGGCCACGAGTTGGTGAAGAGGATTGAGGGTAATGAGGTAATTTCCATCAAAGGTAGGTGGGCTGGATAAGGGCTAAGGATTGAGTGGTTTTCGTATAAACTTGTGTGTAAGTTTTCATCATGATGATTGTTTGCCTCCCGTCTCATTCAAGTACCGAATATATAGGTGTAATATATCGTTTTCACTCCTCTTGACGTGTTGGAGACAACTACACTCTCCAAATTCCCAGAAATCCCTTCTAATTCCTGTGTTTAAGCAGTAAAACACACTTAGTGAAAAAAATATTCATGTTATCTCAAATATGATTAATAAAGTATATAGAATTGTTCTTCACAAGGGCTAAAATCCCAAATTTACGCATTAAATTTGTGCCTTATTTGCCTCACATCAAATACCCCCACACTTAAATCCTTGATCGTCCTCGATCAATTAGAGTATAAAAGTCAAACATAAGAGAGAATTGCATAAGATTTTGTTGAAGTTATATTGTTGGTTCAAAAACTAATTTCACGAATCAAATGGTTCACTCTCATTTCATCAAGTTCGCTAGTTATTTAGAATGATATTAGTCTTTTTATTATTAGATCTCGAAATTAACTCGAAATTTCATAAGAGTTTTTCATGACACTCGATCTCAAACGGTAAGGGCGACTTAAACGTTTTTACTTCGAATTGCTTAACTCCACAATCTCAAAAGGACTCAATTCGAAGGCTATTATCGGGCCAAAATTTCCCGTTTTGCTAGATGATCTTAAATGCAAGTTATTCCTTTTAAAACACGTTTGGTACAATGGTACAAGGTTCATACCCGTTTTCGATCAATTTTCCCGCTCATTCGTTTTCCTTTCTCTCTTTGGAAGTCTTTAACCGAAAGCCCCACTACACCGAAATGCAATGAGGTTACTCTTGGTGTTGTATTTTGACCTTCATCTTTTCTCACTCTTTTTTTTTTTTTTTTTTTTTTTTTTTTTTTTTTTTTTTTTTTTTTTTATATGAAGTCTTTAACCGAAAGCCCCACTACACCGAAATGCAATGAGGTTACTCTCGGTGTTGTCTTTTGACCTTCATTTTTTTTTTTTTTTTTTTTTTTTTTTTTTTTTTAAACAAGCGGGTATATTTGATCTACTAACGGGTCCCCACAAACGGTCATTCCATAGTGCAATTGGTCATGTTTTATATCTAGCAAAACGTACTTTAACGGCCACGCTAAGAACCTTACTCATAAGTCAATTATCAATTACGGGTTCGAAAATCGAGTTAAAACGTATCGCATGAACCGCGCATCGATCAAGTGTTTCAAACTCGTGAAATTTGAAACAATAGGGCTGGAATCCCCGAATAGATCTCTTCAAAATCATAACCAAATCCTCTAAAATATTTTGCAAACTTTCAATTTTGAGAGCGAAATTCAGAGTTAAATGAAAATTCGTTTAAAAACCAACACTTTTAGTTCAATGAAGTGGAGAAAAATCTTTTTATGCATTTATTGCTTGATTTATTTATCATTGATGCTCAGGGTTCAAAAATAATGTTAAATATTCGAAAATTTTGATTAAAAGAAAAAACTTGCCAGAAACTATTCCGTTACAACGGACATTGAGGTCCGTTACAACGTACTAACTGCGTTATAACGGAGAGCTATTCGTAGCTTAGTTTGAAAATTCTGAGTATGTCCGTTGCAACGGACATTGAGGTCCGTTACAACGCACATAGTTCTGGCAAATTTTTGGAATTTACCGTTGCAACGAAATTTCCTGTGTTTTTCATGTCCGTTGCCACGCTATTTTCCCTCCGTTGTAACGCAATTGTATTCCGTCGTAACGGAGTACTAGCCGTAGAATGAGAATTGAATTTAGAGGGCTCTCCGTTACAACGCAATACCATTCCGTTACAACGGAACTCTTGGCGCCAGTCTAATTTTTAAATTTCTGTACAGTCCGTTACAACGGACATTGAGGTCCGTTACAACGGAGTTGCTGGCCAGATCAAAAATTTTCAATTTTCCCTGATTTTTTTAATTTTTAATTGGGCTCATACAGGTCAAAGATTGTATGTTACCCCCCCACACTTAGAGATTACTTGTCCTCAAGTATAACAAATCGAAAATTCCTAAAAGAGGGATAATAGAGAGATACAACCTTTGATGCGTGGGCGTGCCTCCCTCGCTAGCGCTCTTGTTTAACGTCTTGAGCTCGACTTGGCCGAGCTCATCATTGTGAGGTGTCGTTGGGCTCTAGAGCTTGCTCCTCCATCCACCCGGTTTCGAAGTTTGCGTGGTAGTGCTTGAGTCGATGGCCATTTACCTTGAACGTTTTGTTCGTTTCCTTGCTTCGAATTTCGACAACCCCAAATGTAGTCACATTGGTGACCACAAAAGGGCCGATCCATCGGGACCGAAGTTTCCCGGGGAAAAGTTTGAGACGAGAGTTGAATAACAACACTCTTTCCCCTACTTGGAATTCTTTCTTTTGAATCATTCGGTCATGAAATCTTTTGGCCTTTGCCTTGCACAAGCTCGAATTGTCGTAGGCCTCTTGCCGAAATTCGTCTAGCTCGAGCAATTGGAGCTTACGCGCCGATGCGTCCTTCGGGTAGTCGAGGGCCAATTGCTTGATCGCCCAAAAGGCTTTGTGCTCTAATTCGACCGGGAGATGGCACGCCTTTCCGTACACGAGTTTGAAAGGAGTCATACCTATTGGCGTTTTGAAGGCGGTACGATACGCCCAAAGTGCGTCGCCTAGTCGAGAACTCCAATCCTTTCGTGTCGGGTTCACCACTTTCTCCAAAATAGATTTTATTTCTCGATTCGAAACCTCCGCTTGGCCGTTTGTTTGAGGATGATACGCGGTGGAGGTTCGATGGCTCACATGGTATTTCTCGAGGAGGCCTTGGAGATATCGATTGCAAAAATGGGAGCCTCGATCGCTTATAAGAACTCTTGGTATGCCGAATCGTTGAAAGATATTTCTCTTCAAAAAGTCCACCACCGTTTTCGAATCCGCATGCTTGGTTGGTACCGCCTCCACCCATTTTGTCACGTAATCTACACACAACAAGATGTAAGTATAGCCAAAAGACGATGGAAACGGGCCCATGAAATCAATGCCCCAAATATCGAATGGTTCGCACACATAGATTGAATTGAGGGGCATTTGATTTCTACGGCTCAAGTTCCCCGTCTTTTGGCAATTTTCACAACCTTTCACAAAGTTTGCAACGTCTTTATGCAAGGTTGGCCAATAAAATCCACATTCTTGTACCTTGTGTGTGGTACGTGCGATACCGAAATGTCCACCACATTGTAATGTATGACAAAAAGAAAGAATAGATTGTACCTCATTTTGGTGAACGCATTTTCGAATTACTTGGTCGGCACAAATGCGGAAAAGGAGCGGGTCCTCCCAAACGTAGAACCGCGCGTTACTTTTCATCTTGTCGCGTTGCGCCTTGGAGAAGCTCGGGGGAAATCTCTTCGTGACGATGTAGTTTGCAAGGTCGGCGTACCATGGCGCTTCGACTTGGGCCGCGAGAACGTGTTCCTCGGGGAATTCCTCGCGAATCGGAACAAGATCTTCGATCTCCAATGGAAGCCGACTCAAATGATCCGCCACGAGATTCTCGCATCCCTTTTTGTCCTTGATCTCGAGGTTGAATTCTTGAAGCAATAGGATCCATCGAAGCAATCTCGGTTTGCACTCCTTCTTCTTCATCAAGTGTCTCAACGCGCCGTGGTCCGAAAAGACTATCACCTTTGTACCTAAAAGATAAGAACGAAATTTCTCCAATGCAAAAACAATCGCGAGGAGTTCCTTTTCGGTGGTGGTGTAGTTTCGTTGGGCATTGTCGAGAGATCTCGAGGCGTACGCGATGACGTGGGGGTCTTTTCCTTCTCTTTGGCCAAGTACCGCCCCCACACTCGTATCGCTTGCGTCACACATTATCTCGAAAGGTAGCTCCCAATTTGGCGCCTTGATGATTGGTGCCGAGCAAAGCTTTTCCTTGAGATTGTCGAAAGCTTCCTTGCACTTTGCATTGAACTCGAATTTTGCATCTTTTTGGAGAAGTTGGCACATCGGTTGCGAGGTTTTCGAGAAGTCTTTGATGAAGCGCCTATAGAATCCCGCATGGCCGAGAAAGGATCGCACGTCTTTTACCGTCTTTGGATACGGAAGTGTCTTGATTACGTCGATTTTCGCCTTGTCGACTTCCATTCCTTTCTCCGAGATCAAATGACCTAATACAATTCCATTGCTCACCATGAAGTGGCATTTCTCAAAATTTAAGACAAGGTTAGATTCAATGCATTTCTCGAGTATTTGGGACAAGTGATTTAGACACGAGTCGAATGAGTCCCCAAATACCGAGAAATCATCCATAAAAACTTCAATGAATTTGGAAATATAATCGGAGAAAATAGAAAGCATACACCTTTGAAATGTGCCGGGAGCATTGCATAGCCCGAATGGCATGCGTCGGTACGCGAAGGTACCAAACGGGCAAGTGAATGTGGTCTTTTCTTGATCTTCGGGTGCGACCGGTATTTGGAAATAACCCGAAAATCCATCGAGGAAGCAATAGAACGGATTTCCCGCGAGTCTTTCTAACATTTGATCGATGAATGGAAGGGGAAAATGATCCTTCTTTGTCGCCTTATTGAGCTTTCTATAATCGATGCAAACTCGCCACCCGTTTGAAACTCGAGTTGGTACTTGATCGCCTTCATCGTTCTCAACAATCGTCATCCCCGTTTTCTTCGGTACCACGTGTATTGGCGAGACCCATTTCGAATCGGCGATGGGGTAGATTATTCCGGCGTCGAGTAGCTTGATCACCTCTTTCTTTACAACTTCCATCATTGGCGGATTGAGCCGCCTTTGTGGTTCTCGCGAAGGCTTAGCATCGTCCTCGAGAAGGATTCGGTGTGTGCACATGGAGGGGGAGATGCCCGGAATGTCGGAGAGTGTCCACCCGAAAGCCTTCTTATTCCTTTTTAGCATCTCGATGAGTTTTTCTTCTTGCTCCTTTGCTAGGTTCGAGGCGATTATCACCGGCAAAGTTCCCGCTTCATCGAGAAAAGCATACTTTAGTCCAATAGGTAATTTTTTCAATTCTAACCTTGGAGCTTGTTCGATTGAAGGTGGAGCTCTTTGCATCGGGATTTCGAGGTCTCTTAGAAAGAGTGCTTGATCTATACTTCGTTCTTCTTCCAACTCCGACTCGATTTCGAATGTAGGATTGTCACATCCTTCGAATTCTTCGAACAAAGGGTTTGAGCTCCATTGAAAGTTTTCGAATGAACTATCCATGACCTCTTGTACACAATCGTCGATCACGTCCATAGCACTTAAGTTGAGTGTACCTACAATGGGTTCCTTTAGTTTGTCAAAAATATTGAATTTGATTACCTCATCATCGAACTCCATCGTGAGCTCTCCCGCGTGTACATCGATCTTTGTGCGCGCCGTCTTCAAAAATGGCCGTCCAAGGAGAATCGGGGTTGAATCGTTACTCCCCTCATTCATGTCCAACACGTAGAAGTCCGCGGGGAAATAAAGTCCATTCACCGTTACGATCACATCTTCGACTACTCCTACCGGCTTTGTCGTAGATCTATCGGCCAATTGAATTACTACTTGTGTATCGTCGAGAGGGCCGAGATCTAGTGTTTTGAAAACCGAGAAGGGCATTACATTGATGGATGCGCCCAAATCGAGCATGCATTTGGGTAATTCGTGTTGCCCAATCTTGCAAGGGATAGCGAACATCCCCGGATCTTTGTGCTTTTGGGGGAGTCTCAAAATCGCCGAAACACTCTCCCCCACACTAATCAACTCATCTCCTTTCGTCTTTCTTTTGTTCGTGCACAATGCCTTGAGATATTTTGCCAAACGAGGCACTTCTTTGATTGCTTCGAGTAGAGGAATGTTTACCTCCACTTTCTTTAAGATGGCAAGCACGTCGTTGTTCGATTCGATTGGCTTTGGGAGACGACTCGGGAAAGGTGGCTTGACTTGAGTCGATTTTGTTTCTAGTTCTTGAGTTGGTAACGTCGCGGCTTGAGTCGGACTCTTCTTCGGTACCGGTACCTCGAGCTCCTTTTCTTCTTGTACTTCCTTGCTCTTCGAACTTTCGCCCACCTCTTTACCGCTTCGGAGCGATATTGCGTTCACATGCCTTTGCTCGGAAGGAGCCAAAGATTGAGATTGGAGTCGAGATGTACCTTGGGATTCGATTACGTTTACTCGAGTGGCAATTTGATTGATTTGAGTCTCCAAGTTGCCCACATGGCGATTCGTGTTCGAAACCTCTTGCCTTACACTTGAGATCTCTTGCTTCAATTCTTGCTTAAATTCTTGCTTCATCGTTTCCATGTTTTTATTGACTCCCCCGATTTCTTGTTTGATTATAGAGGTTATACCGTCCATCATTGTCTTCATATCGAACTCTTGTCCTTGTACCGGTTTCGGTATCGGTTGTGAAGCGTTCGGGTGTTGGTATGTGGCCGGTTTTGTAAACGGTTGGCGATACGGATCGGGTTGAGCGTTGTTCGTGTTTGACCATGAGAAGTTCGGGTGATTGCGAAGGTTGGGATTGTACGAGTTTGAGGTGTCGAATTTCTTGTAAACGGCATTTGCATCTTCGATCACACTCGGGCATTCATCGGTGTGGTGGGTATTTGCGAGGCAAACCCCACATTTTTTCGTTTCCTCCTTGCCCAAAGCCTTCATGATGATCTCGAGCTTGTCGTTAAGCATGTCGACATTGAGGTCGCTACACGCGTTAACTCGGTATTCGACGTTCCTTCTTGATTGAGAATTGGTTGCCATCACTTCGAGTAGCTTCTTAATTTCTTCGAGGTCTTTGTTCGCGATACTTCCCCCCGCGGATGCGTTGAGGAATTGGTTCTCCGAGTATCCTAGCCCGTTAATGAATTGTTCGTAGAGGAATTGGACCGCGACATTGTGGCTTGGGCATTCTTCCTTCAAACGCATGAATCGATCGTAGTATTCGTGGAATGTTTCGTTCGGTTTTTGCGTTATTGCCAAAAGTTCTCGCCTTATAGCCGCCAATCGAGAGGCCGAAAAGTACCTCTCCTTGAAGAGGGTTGCTACTTCGTTGAATGTGAGAGGGCCTCTAAGCGCGTAGAACCAATCTTTCGGTCCTTCACCTAATGAGTAAGGAAAAAGAAGAAGAAGAATGTCACTAAAAGCTTCATAATTCGAATATATGTTTAGTTGAATCTTGAAATCTTTTAAGTGTTTATGAGGGTTTTCCGTGGCTTTTCCATGAAAAATAGGCAATGAGCCTATAATGCTCGGATCCGCTTTGAAATTCGGAATATTGGGCCTAATAAAATTATAATTATCCTCCACATTTCCAGGTGCTACTAATTCTCTCAAGGTTTTTGGCCTTGGAGCTCTTGTTTCATCACCCATATTTGAATTTAAATGAGTAGAGAAAGAAGAAAAAATTTGAGTTTGAAGTTGAGGTTCGTCTTGATCTTCTTGTGTCGGTTCCTTGCTCTTCTTAGAGCTCTTGTTCCTTCTTTCGATTTCCTTGACAAATGGAAGTAATTCGCCTTTTCGTGATCTTGTGTTGTGCATAAAGTTTTCTTCCTTCACCTAGATTGTCACAAAAGAAACAAAGAAGTGAGTAAACAAATTTATGAATTTAAATCTCAAGTTTCGATCTAAAATATTGACTTAAACACCGCTCCCCGGCAGCGGCGCCATTTGATGTGCGGGTTTTTGGCGTGTAAAATATCGTTGTGGTAAAAACCCCGAACAATCAACAAAATTTGTAATCTAAGTTTGTACAGTGGCAAATGTATAGATTCGTTCCACGGGGAGCAATTGCGTCAAAATTTGGATCAAAATGGATGAGAAATAACGAAGAAAATTCACAGAAGATAGTCCGTTACAACGGAAGTAAGTTCCGTTACAACGGACTTGAGTGAAAATTCTGGCGCTAAGTGTGAGATGAACGTCCGTTACAACGGATGAAACTCCGTTATAACGCACTAAACTGGTCCGTTATAACGAACAGGGGTTGCGTTGCAACGGATTGGTTAATACGTTACAACGGACCACGATGTCCGTTACAACGCACTAGTATGAGTGATATTGAATATTTTTCCTTGCTGGTCCGTTACAACGGAAGTAAATTGCGTTACAACGGAGTACCAACAGACTGAAAGTCAGGTACAAACCGAATGGTCCGTTATAACGCAAGTTAGGTTCCGTTACAACGGAGTTTGTTCTGGATTTCGAATTTGTAATTTGAATTGAGGTTTGAATTGAAGGTTTGTTTTGGGATTGATTTAATGGAAATTTGAACTAAGTTTAAGGCAGTAATTGAGAGCAAAAGATCAAGTTAAAAGACAAAGTTTAGAACAAAGATTCGATTCAAGTAAACAAGAAACTAAAGATTCATTAAACCGAGAATTCTTTACACAAACCCAATTTCGAATTTTAAACTACAAGAATTACAAGAAAGGAAAGAAAACACCTAGAGAGATGAAGAAAGCTTCGAGTCTCTTCTTGGATGCCTTCTCCGTTGCTTGAGATGCTAGAAAGCTAGTCGCCTCACGCACGTTTCCTTTCGTACCGATCCACTCGCCAATCGAAGAAAGCTCCGTACCGGTTGAGTGAACTCGAGATTGCAAGAAGTCCAATTGGAAGAAAGCTTCCGAGTGGAATAGCGTATACTTGACTCCTTGCTTGCGTGGATTCGGATGAAGAAAGCTCCACCTCAATCCTCGCAACTCGATCTTCGTCGAAGTGTAAACCGATTCACCGAATGAAGTAAGCTTCTATTCGGTGATCGATCTTAGAAAATTATCGTTCGTAGTTGCAATCCTTGCGAGTTCTTGAAAGTTCTTGGACTTGCTTAAGAAGGAGAGAGAGAGAGAGAGAGAGAGAGAGAATGGGCGTAAAAGAGCGTACCAAACTCGTGGCCCTTGTGGTCCTATTTATAGCACTCACGGAGTCTTCTTATTGGCCACGAGTTGGTGAAGAGGATTGAGGGTAATGAGGTAATTTCCATCAAAGGTAGGTGGGCTGGATAAGGGCTAAGGATTGAGTGGTTTTCGTATAAACTTGTGTGTAAGTTTTCATCATGATGATTGTTTGCCTCCCGTCTCATTCAAGTACCGAATATATAGGTGTAATATATCGTTTTCACTCCTCTTGACGTGTTGGAGACAACTACACTCTCCAAATTCCCAGAAATCCCTTCTAATTCCTGTGTTTAAGCAGTAAAACACACTTAGTGAAAAAAATATTCATGTTATCTCAAATATGATTAATAAAGTATATAGAATTGTTCTTCACAAGGGCTAAAATCCCAAATTTACGCATTAAATTTGTGCCTTATTTGCCTCACATCAGCAATATCTTTATGTATTGCTACATATTGACAACCGATAACAACAATGACAACGGAAACATACCCGCAAATCAAGTTCTTTGTTCATATCCATTGATGAGACTTTAATTATAAAATAAACTATGTTCTTCAAATGAATTATGATTGTATTGTTTTGTGCGAACATTATTATGTTGTTTATGTTTAAAATTGTGTTTTGTGAATTTATTTCTAATATTATGAATTTTATGATTTTAGTTTGAAAAAAAATATTGTAAATGTTCACATAATTTACTATAATGCCCTTCACCAAAAATTCACCATAATTTCATTATCCATAATTATCATAATTCCAAAATATTCAATACTCCAAAAAAAAAAAAAATACTAATTCCAGAATTTCAAACCAAACAAAGAATTATATTTTTCAGCATTTTGTTATTTAGTCGTCCAAACAAACTGTGAAATTACTAATTCCAGATTTTTTTCCCTTCCAACTTATAATCAAATTCCACTTGCCAAACAGGCCCGAGAATTAGCACCAAACAAAATTTTTGGATGGAGCGGCAAAATATAGTTCGCATTGCACTTGACATGAATTGCTCTTCTAAGATTTGAAAAACTCATAATCCTTTTCCTAAAATCAAATCCGAAATAAATTTTTCTATCTTTCATTAATAAAAAAATTTCTAAAATCAAATCCGGAATACATTATTATTAGAGAGTGATATTGACACAATATTACTTGGAACAGAAAAATAAACTTGAAATGATAATTTATTTTTAATTCATGTCAAATTGAATGAAATTTTTCGTGTCCAGTAATTATTTTCCTTGTCAACATTACTATCCATGTTCTCCTACCGAACTAGAAAAATAACGGTGAGCCTTAACTAAATCGGCGACAAATGAAATATTAGCATAAAAGACCCTACAAAAGATATTGAATTCTTCTTTGAAATTCTATTCTTATGAAAAAAAATGTGTTCTTTTAATGAATATATTAATAGATGAGGGACTTACGAGTCCTCTTTATTTTTATCAAAAAAAAAAGTTGGATTATAATTGAGATATTGACAAATAAAATTAATAGATTCCAAATTTGAAATATTGCCAAGTTGGTTACAGAAAAAAACTCAAGTCATTCAATATATATTCTTTTATTGGAATTTGGAGCACTTGTGTGTATACCAATTTAAAATTAATTATATTTTAAAAAAAATTCGAAAACTAATTTAAATCGGACTTAAAAGTCTGGTATCACTGGATTTTAAAAATTCGATGGGTTAATTTGATTAAAAATGTATATTTGACCTGTAACAAAAACAACCGGCCTTTATGGATTGTTTTTATAAGTCCTTTTATTAATAATTTTGGTTAATTAGGAGATAGATAAATAAAAAAAATGGTCGACTATAAATGTTCAGCCAATATTGATCTACTTAAATACCACAAAACAAAAAGGAAATTTAAAAACAAAAAAACTAATTTTTTTGGATATTTTTGGAAAATACATCATTTTCTGAATACTACAAAAAATCTTTAAATTTTTATTTTCAAATATCTTCCTACATTAATTAAAAATAACTTTGGATGGTTTTCAATACTTTTTGGACCAAAATATCTTTCTATTTTCATATTTATTAATTAAAAATATTTTATTATTATTTAAATTTTTTTATAAATTGGCCTAACACAAACATTCCGAATGATAATAGTTTGTATAATCAATGTCGGATGACGTGCTATTCAAAATATTCTCAAAATTAAATGTAAAATATAAATAACAGATTGTTCAATATTCATTGACTTGTTCAATATTAGCTCCCTTAAGTAATTGAAATTGACTCAAAATATTCTCAAAATTTTATTGAAATTGATGTACATATAAAAAAACTAAAATTAGCTCCCTTTAGTAATTGACTTGTTCAATATTCATTGACTCACTGATCGTTGAGTTTACATTATTTTTGCTCTTGTGTGGCCTAGAAATTATTAAATTAGTGTATTAATTAGTGTATAAAATAACACATTGTTAGTTAAATAGATTACAAGTATGAGATAACTATGCAATTAAAGGAAAATCAATCATCAATTTTGCCCATTTCTTTTCTTCTCCTTCACACTAAACCAACCAGCACTCAATATTAAAGAGGTTTTTATTGGTGGATCCTAGTTACTCTGCTGGCCTTGTACTCAAAGTAATTGAAAAAACTTGTGGTGTTTTTCATCATTGCCACCCTAAAGGAAGCAAAATTGTACAAATACAGGTAGATTATCGGGTCGGGTTTCTTCGAAATATCGGGTTTTCGTACAATTGCATATAATTTCTTGTAACTAAACTCAATTTTATATGTTGGATTTCGGTTCGAATCCATTTAAGTATGCGGACCCGGTCCGAATAGAACCTAATAATATACCCATTATCATTACTCATGAGTGATTAGTACATTTTTGGTTTTTCTTTTCTCCTTAGTGCATCAATGCTTTGAGTTGAGGGAGTTGTTAAGACTCTTTTTAGTGAGATAAATACCCACTATCAATTCACACCAAAAACACAACCAATAATCAGGAGAGTAAAAGGGAGTAAAAGAGAGGCAATTAAGGAGTAAAATGAGCACTGCGAGATTTATCAAGTGCGTAACCATTGGAGATGGAGCTGTAGGGAAGACCTGCATGCTCATATCCTATACCAGCAACACCTTTCCTACGGTACAAAAAAAACGATCTTTTCGAATTTTGAATTTGAATTTTGAATTTGAATTTTGATTGAATCTTTGATGATAGGATTATGTGCCTACGGTGTTCGATAACTTCAGTGCAAACGTTATTGTTGACGGGAACACGGTGAATTTAGGATTATGGGATACGGCGGGTAAAAAAAATAAATTCAATTTCTTATCTTGGAGGATCAATTTGGTATTTTTAATTAACCAAATTGAAATTTAATTTCTGCAGGGCAAGAAGATTATAACAGGTTAAGGCCTCTGAGTTACAGAGGAGCCGACGTGTTCTTGCTGGCCTTTTCTCTAATCAGCAAGGCGAGTTATGAGAATGTCTACAAAAAGGTTAAAACCCTAAAAATTAAAATCTTCAATCTCTTAGTTTTTGTGCGTTTATTTGAAATTTCATGATTTTTGAATTTTGATATGTTTTTTTTGTCCATTTACAGTGGATATCTGAATTAAGGCATTACTCTCCAACTGTACCAATTGTATTGGTTGGTACTAAGCTCGGTGAGTCGATTTCAGAGAATCGATTCTTATTTCATCACTATTTAACAAAAAAAATTGTAACTTAATTATCGTTATAATTTTGTAGATTTACGCGATGACAAACAATTTTTCATCGACCATCCTGGTTTGACGCCTATCACGACAATGCAGGCATGTTTAATTACAATTTCAATCTCGAAAACTTAATATACAAATATTTTAGGACATTAATTATTCATTCATTCATTTAATTACTTAATTCACTTGTTTGGTAGAACAGGGGGAAGAACTGAAAAAGATGATTGGTGCAGCTTTTTATGTCGAATGCAGCTCAAAGACACAACAGGTACAAATTTATATCCAGAATTTTAATACAGTTTTGTTTTTCTTATATAATATAATGAACTTCGAAACAACAAAAAATATCCTGCATTATGCTGAAATTGTAAAAAAAAAATGGATTATTTCCAAAATTAGCCAAAAAAAGACAGAATGCTAAATCTGCAATAATTTAGTTTTTTTTTTTTTACAATTTCGACGTAACGCAGTTCTTTTTGTATAATATAATATAATGTATATAAATATAAAAGTATATGTACTAATAATCTTCGAACAAATAGAATGTGAAGGCGGTGTTTGATGCGGCGATCAAAGTAGTTTTGTGCCCGCCAAAGCCGAAGAAGAAGAAGGCTCCGAAGCCGAAAGGTTGTTGGTTTTTCTAGTTCGAACATATAATCGTGGAGGCATATAGAGTTTGTTTATGAGGTATTTGATGATGCAGTGAAATTCAGTATAGTTTTACTGTTAGTTTACTTTACTTTTCATATTGTCTTCATTTTAATTGTTGTAAAATCATATAATATTTTTGTGACCTTAAAACTTTAAAAGAATATACCCCTCTTCGGTTAATTTCGTTCTTAATCAAGCCAGTGAGTTGTTTTGCAAAATTTCATCTATTTCCAATCTCTAATTTCAACAGAGTTTAGATCAAAAATCTCTCGTTTAAGTCGTTTTTGGCCAAAGGATGGCGAATCCGATATTTTCGGTTTCTGAAATGAAACGAACTATTTGATATTCGAAAGATTTTTAATCGGTTAAATTAGTTGGATGAAATGATTAAAAAACTAAGTACTTGTGTGTATTTCAGTCTAATTTTGAGTTCAATTTAAAATCAAACTGACAAATTTAACTGCTCTCAATTTGTACTTAATAAAAGAGCTACACAGTTTACTAGTCATAAATTCTTCTTGTTTTGAGTTTTCTGCCCTAACAGAAGGGTAACTAAGAACGACAGTAGCACGTTCATATCATCTCTCTTCATAGATTCTCTATGCCACACCCTCTGTAGTAAACATTTGCAAGGTTATCATTGACACAATTACATATGTACTCTTACAAATTCTCAAAATATCACGTATACCCCTACGAAAACAGAAAAAGTTAGCATGAATATCTCAAAAACAGAAAATATCATTGAATGATTTTACAAAATATAAAAAATATCACATACACTTTTCTTCTTCTTTTCCGAACAAATACCCGAAAAGTAAAATATCCAGCTTTTTTTTTTAATAAAAACATAAAAGATACACATGATATTTTTTGTAAGATTGTTAATTTAGTTCGTAGCTCGATGTTCGTTTGAATTCGGTTGGAAGATCGTCCGATAATAACTTGTTCGATTCCGGTTCGAACTGATTCGAGTCGAGTCGAGTTGAGCCAGTTCGAATATGAAACGAGCTGAGTTCGAATTTAGTCTAGATCGTTCGAGATCGATTCGTGACTCAACTTGATTTTCAATATGAATCCAAATCTAAATTCACGTAAAATTCAAAAAACAATACAAACTCAGGCTCTATATACTACATAGCTCAAAACAATTAATTTGAATTTTTTTTTTGTGACTTCTATACAATAAGTACATTTTTTCTTCCTATCTTCGATCGCAAGTTATAAACTTAGACAAAATAAACCATAATCATCATATAGCCAAAAAAACTAGAGTCACGTGACAATTATGTCATTTTTGTTTGTCATCTTTTTATTTTCATATTTTGTGTTTTTGTATCTTTTTAAAAAAATGAACCGATGTTAACGAGCCGAGTTAGCTCGATTCGTATCAAACCAAAACATGAGACGATAAATTAATTTGAATTTAAGCTTTCGATTCGAATCGAGTTTGAAGTGGTTTCGTACGAGTTGGCTCGGTTCGGATCGATTAGTCATCAATCTTAATTTCTTGTATTATTTTAAAGGCGTCCAAGATATTTTCTGCTTTGTAAGGGCGTACATGATTATTTGAGAATTTGATACTCTGTATAAAAGATTACACAGACAAAGACACTGAAGATCTCCATTACATAAGCAGGAGTCTTTCTTTCTTTGTTACCATCGTCGCCCTGCTCTTGTCGTGCCAGCTTCTTATTAGCCCCCCTCTCTCTCTCTCTCTCTCTCTACTCGATCTCCCTCGATCAAAACCCTACTAGGAGGAAGAAGAAGAGCGAAATTGCTGAGAAAGATGGGGTACAGAGCAGACGATGATTATGATTACTTGTTCAAGGTGGTGCTAATTGGCGATTCAGGAGTCGGCAAGTCCAATCTGCTGTCTAGGTTCACGAGAAACGAGTTCAGTCTCGAATCGAAGTCTACGATCGGTGTCGAATTCGCTACCAGAACTATTCGGGTTGATGATAAGGTTGTCAAGGCTCAGATCTGGGATACTGCTGGCCAAGAGAGGTTTGCGATCTTTATTTTTTGTTTGTTTGAGATCTTCGTTTTTTCGATCGATTATTTGCTAGATCTTGTCGTTTGCAATGAGATCTGGTGAATTCTGGTTTTGGTGCAACGAGATCTGAATGGAATTTGTAGGGTTTGGTTAATTGGAGTTGATAGTGTTGCTTCTTAGATCTAGTAGATGATTGTAATTCGTTAAGTATTGCTTTAGAGTAGAATAAGTAAATTAATACTGTGGACCAGATCACTGCCCTTCTTTCCTTGTTCTTATTGTTTACAGTATGCATCCTTCTCAGTTCTGAATGTACTTTAGTTATAGAGAGACAATGATTTTACAGTTGTGACCATTTCTTCTGCCAAGTTCGCTGTATTTTCTTTAGTTTCTCTTGAATATTAACATCATTATTTTTAGATGTGATTTAATCATTCATTTTGGTTTTAGATTCTTAGACCAATTTCAACATTCATCGAATTTACAGTTACATATTAGCCAAGTCTCTGGCTTTCTTTATTTTCTTGATTTCCCTTCAGTTTATTGTCCTTAAAAGTAATCAATTTTGTATTGCTGGAGGATCATATTTAGTATGAGATAATTTAATGCTGTATGGCACAATTCAGGAGAAATCAAACATTCTATTTTTAGTTTATGGATTAATTTTGTCTTTTTGTATTTTAGTACCTAATCTTCTATTGGGCTCCTTTCGCTTTCCTTCTCTTTTCAACTACTCTGAACAAAACAAATAAATATCATGAAAAACTAACACCTTGTTTTTCTGATTGAATCCAGATACAGAGCGATCACAAGTGCTTATTATAGAGGCGCAGTGGGAGCACTAGTGGTGTATGATGTCACGCGCCACGTCACCTTCGAGAACGTCGAGAGGTGGCTGAAAGAACTCAGAGACCACACCGACGCAAACATGGTCATAATGCTTGTCGGTAACAAGGCTGATTTGCGTCATTTACGCGCCGTCTCCACTGAAGACGCTCAGGTACAGAAACAATCAATTTTAAATGGCGAATTTTGCATAAATGTCCCTGCATAATACTGAATTTGAATTTCTGGTTAACCAGGCATTCGCAGAGAGGGAGAACACGTGTTTCATGGAGACGTCTGCGCTGGAATCGCTGAACGTGGAGAATGCATTCACCGAAGTGCTGACTCAGATATACCGAGTGGTGAGTCGCAAGGCGCTCGAGGCCGGCGAAGATCCGGGCTCGTTGCCCAAGGGCCAGACGATAAATGTAGGAAACAAGGACGATGTTTCGGCGGTTAAGAAAGCTGGGTGCTGCTCAGGGTAAAAGAAGAACGTAAATTAAATTTCTCGTGCTGATTGAATTGTGGGTTAAATCGGGAATAGATTGGGAAGTTGATAGAAGAAGAAGATTCTTTTTTTTTAGTAACGTTTCGAGATGGGCGAAGAGATATTTGTTGTGCTTGTTTTTTTTTTAATTATTATTAATGTTTTTTGATTTGGGACGACGTAAGTACGGGACTGACTTGTGGTTTGTATTTGTTTTGAGGATATATGCTTTGTATTGGATTAACTAGTACTTATGGTGGCAATAAGTCACTATTTTTAATACAGTGTTATGTTCATTCGATTTGTTAGATTTGGATTTTATTTTGTATTTGTTTGCTGAAGGGAATACGATTCGAAGTCTCGTGTTTTGATTTTTTTTAATTTATTTCCTTGTGAGAAGGATTTGAGCCATATAAATAAAATATAGATTCATTTAAAAACTGTATATATTTTGAGAAATGATTGTGCACGCCGGAATCAATAGAAAAGCAACAGGTGTTAGTTTGAATTTTTTTGTCCGCTCCTGCGAATTCCAAAACTTTCGCGGGTCGTTCGTTATCTAGATTTTTATATATTTTTAGATGTATCATGCGATTCATGCCATTGAAAATATATGTTATGTTATGCATTTTTAGATGTATGATATATATTTTTCAAATACATTACATGATATTTTTTTACGTGTATGATGTACATTTATTTGTTTTATCTTTGTAGATGTTTCATATATTTTTTAGATTTGTGATTTTTTTTTAAAATATACAATATATGTTATAGTTTATTATATGTATGATATACATTTATGTATGTATGATATACGTTTTACGCCCATCTACAAGGCCATGAATGAGGCCTTGTAGATGCAATCGACTAAGCTCCCGGTTTGGGTTATAACGCAATTAGAAAAATTGATGAGAGCATTCCTATGGTCGGGTACGGATAAACATCATAGCGGAAAAAAATTGTTAAATTGGCAAACGGTTTGCCTTCCTAAATTAAACGGAGGGGTTGGGCCTCCTACATCTTCCGTCCATGAATGAGGCCCTTCTTCTCAAATTCTTATGAAAACTGGACACTAATCATGATAACTTGTGGTCCCATTACGTGAAACTCCTATATGGAGTTGTTGACTCGGGTCAAATCATGAATCTATCCTCCTACGCCTCGTCCCCGTTTCTAAAAGATCTAGTTAAGATTGCACCCATCTACGAGGCCTCCATCGAAGAAGAAAACAACGGCACCCTCTAATGGAAGTGGACCCCGACAGGGGCCTTCTCTTCAAAATCGGCCTACCGATTCATTCACAACCCGGGCATAGTACACAGATGGCATAAACAAATTTGGAGAACCCGAGCACCCTTGAAAGTGAGGTTCTTCCACTGGGTAGCATCTCATAACAAACTTAACACATCAGATATCTTAATAAAGAAGGGTTGGCCAAACTCCCCTACATGCTCTCTCTGCCATATAATGGGCGAGTCGAGAGATCACCTCTTTAAATCTTGTTCCTACACTAAAGCAGTTTGGAGAATAATTCGACGAACTAACGGGCTTGTAGGGTCCTATCTACAAGGGGTTCATCCTTTTGATAGCTGGGAGTCGCAACACATATTGACACCAAAGAAATACAGACGTGCGTGGAACTCGCTTTGGATGGCGGCCAATTGGAACCTGTGGAAAGAACGGAATCGACGCATATTTCCTAACAAAAAACAATCTCCTAGCCTTCTGGCCACCTTAGTCTTGCAAGAGAGCGCGGTGTGGACCAAATTCACTAACTAAAGGACGCGGCCACAGTAGTTTATAGGAGATATGTCATACATTTTAGCTGCTATAATTGGTGAAATGAGGGCTTTACCTCGGACACCTCCATTAAGTGTGTAATCCCTCTCTTATCTTTTTATATTTATACAATATATCACAAGGCTTAGCAATTTGCTAACCTTTTCAAAAAAAAATATATATATATATATACATTTTACACGAATAAAATTTTGTATATTTCTTTTACTAAATTTATATATTTTTTCTATAATAATTTATATTTTTTTGCATTTATATTTTTTTGCAGTTTTCATTTGGAATGCACAAATACAATCAAAATTAGAAAAATTCAAATTGTCACATATCGTGTTCTTGTTCAATTCAATAATCGGAGTGCATAAACGTGAAGTGTTCTAGTCGATCTCATATATGTTTTTTTGTCACAAAGGATATTTTGGATCCGTATAAATTAAATTCTATGCATGTATTATTTTTATGTAACTTTTTTTTCATCACTGGTGCCTGGTGGCCTTCTCGAAGATCAGGATGATGGCTATTTTTCAAGTCATACGACTGAATGAAAGAAAATAATAAATGTATATGCCGATATGATAGGGTACCAACTACCACCTTGTATCTTGTTTACACGCAAATAAAAAAAGAAATTTGCTACGTCACGCCGGTTTAACGCACTCCAAACACAATTTCTACCTTATAAGTACCTTCTCAATCTAGAAGACAAAATGAGAACGAACATAATTCCGAATTCATGTATTTGAAATGAACTCAAAATAATATTTAAATTCATTTGGAAGTCAATTCATTGGAGTGCAAAAACATTTCTCATAATGCATTTAACTGTTGGCAACAACATACAACAATAATGAATATTATTTAGAGCAAACTTTAATGTTTGTTTAGTTTTTTATAACAATTGAATAAAATATTTAAATAAACATTTTATTCAGAGATTAATTCTTGTTTGCGTTTTACCGAATAAGATAAAATATATGTGAAGTTTGAACTACAATATATAGATATTTTTTATAATTATAAATATTTTTTCGATTTATATTTTGAAATAGTTTTTTAATGTAAAATATACATTTTTTAAATGTGTCAATGTTATGAACATTTTTAGATACGTGAAATATGTCTTTACGTAATAATTATACATTTTTCGGGTAACAATATATCTTTCTGAATATATTAGTATAAAGTTTTAGATAACAATGTGTGCATTTTTTAATATTATGGAAAATTTTCAAAAAAATCCCTATCTTTTTTGGATATTCTAAATATCCCCCTATTTTTTTGAAAACTCCAAAAAACCTCTTCTACCAAACTTATTTTCAAATACTCCCCATGGGGTTAATATTAACTATGGATGGTGTTCAATATTTATTATGACCAAAATGCCCTTCTTTTTACATATTTAATAATTAAAAGAATGTTTTTGTTATTTGTATTAATTTTAAAAAAGTCCTAATTTTTTTTAGCTTATAATAATTAATTTTTTTTTTATCATATGTTATATTTATACAATTTTAGTATTTCATACATTATATATATTTGACTTTCATATTTTTTTTACTGAAAAAAATAACATAAAATAATAATAAATGAACAACAGTATTAAAAGAACACCTTGCAAATATTTAAAAATTAAAATATCATGAATCTATTACAAACATTCATAAAAGAAGAACGAAAATAAAAATAAAATAGATGTTTAAAGAAATATTTTGGTACCAAAGTTTAAGAGGGAGGCTAACCTACTTAATTAAGTACCAAAGTTTTGGTACTTAATACTTTTTAACCATTGGATTTGCATTGAGATTTGTGTTTTTTCATGATGATCATGAAATTTTGTGTACATCATTAAATGCACAAATCTCAATGCAAATCCAATGGTTAAAAAAATATTAAGTACCAAAACTTTGGTACTTAATTAAGTAGGTTAGCCTCCCTCCTTTTTTAATACAAATATATTTTTTGAACATTATTATATATTATTTTGAATTTTTGTGGGGAACACCGTACCTTAAAAAAATATCCCATATTGACGTCTCCCAATAAATCACATGATATGCCAGGAGTAATGATAGGGACCACGAATTTGTGATCAAGAATTGACCACACCTCCCACGTGGCAGCTGTCCATTGGCTGCATTAAAGTTGTGCAAAAGATGCAGCCAATGGGCAGCTGCCACGTGGCAGGTGTGGTCAATTCTTGGTCACAAATTCGTGGTCTCTTTCATTACTCATATGCCAGTGTCTTTCTTTGGCAACAAATAATCAATCTCAAACAAAATAAGAGGATTGGCATAAATATATAAATTTATATTATTATTACATCACAAATTAAATTTAAATTTGTGTTCGATTTATATTATTATTACATCACAAATATATAAATTTATGTGTACCCGGTTAACTTGTTAATTTCTAACTCGAATTATTAAATTAAGAATTGTTAGTTCAAAACAATGTTGTAAAAAACACCGAAAAACACCGAAAAACACCGAAAAACAATCGAAAAACTGTGATACAGTAGAAGACCGTACCGTTTTAAAAAATGGTCAAACGTTTTTAACCGTGTTTGACCATTTTTTTGACCAAAAAATATTTTTAACCCGTTTTACATACCGATTTTTCTTCTAATTATTTTTGGCCAGTTATTTTTCTCGGCACGCGATTTTTTTTTCACTGAGTCTCCGATTTAGTTATTCTTCATCTTCATGACAATTATCGTGATACTCCATTCTTCCGTTCTTCTTCCGATTGACTAAATGATGACGACGGCTCAGTTTAATTTGCGATAATGACTGCTCTTTTTTTCACAACAAGGATTAATTTTTTCTCCACGAATTGTGATTGTGAGTGCTAATTTGATTCAATTTGTGAGTCAAATGATTGTGTGTTATGATTGTTTATGTTGATCTGATTATGTGTTAGGATTTGATTATTCTTTATTTTTTTATGTGATTATTATTTTGTTTTTGGATTTTTTTGTATGAGAATCAAACAAATATTTAAATTGTGAGTGTTAATTGGATTTAATTTCTTGTCCAAATTTCTTGTCTTTAAATTTTAATTATAATTGATATAAAATATTATCGATTTAAATGACCTTTTTGTCTTTTTTAACCGATTTACGATCGTACCGTATCGTTTTCCGTCATCTACAACATTGGTTCAAAGACAAATATCCAATATGATGGTTGTTGATTAGACCTTTTCACATTTATCCAGAACATTTCCTTTTTAATTTACACTATAGTTAATTAATTTGTATACCTAATTCAAATTCAATGTCATTTTTAATAAATTTAAAAAAGGCTATTTTTAAAAAAATATTCAAAAAATATAGAAGAAAAATTAAAGAACCATACCTCGGTCTGTTGATCTAGATAATATTTTATCATGTATAACGGTGTGAAAGGTAGTAGATAAGATAAGACTTCTAATCTAATTTTTCGTTGGATTATTATTTTTCAACAAAAAAACCCAACTTGCTATATTATTATTATCAGTCTAAATACTCAGTCTAAATACTCGGTCTGTTGATCTAGATAATATTATTATCAGTCTAAATACTCAAATTATTTTTTAATCTAGTAAGTAAGAAGAAGATTATCTCAGGGGTCCAAAGACACCACGTCATCACCAAACCGAATCATTGGCTATTACGTAGTTAATAAAAACTCTCCATTAATCCTGTATATACAGACATTCATGCACCGAGTTACTTATTAACATTAATATATACGCATTAATGACTTGCTACATAATGCTCTGTATAATTAAATTTATTTGTGATTTGTGAAATTTATCTTCTTCCTCGTTTGACACATTTATCTCCATTTTTTATTCTTTCTTGTCAAATTTGAACCCCCTATTTTTTATGAATATTCCAAAAAAACCCTTTCTAGATAAAATTAGAGATATTTTCATAATATTCAAAACGTTAGGGGTTTATTGAGAATTTCCCTTCTTTGTTTATTAGTCTACTACTATTCTCACCTTCCTCCCCGCCATTCTCTCTCTCTCTCTCTCTCTCTCTCTCTCTCAATGGATTCCTTCGCTCTCTCCAGCTCCGGTGCCGACCGTGCGGCTAGGCGCGCGGCCATGATTGCTGGCCACTTTCTGCAAGCTGAATCCGCCAATTCTCCACTCTCCATTTCGTCATGTCTTAATTACAACTCGCCGGAGCTCAGTAATGCGTCGTCTTTCAGCCAGATCCGCCTCCGTCAAATTCTCGATGGGCATGACTTGGAGGCGCGTGATTGGTTGTTCAAATTAATGGAAGAAAGCCCTCTCTTCGGCCCTAAGAAAAGGTGCGAAGGCAAGGTTTTTATCATGCCTGATTACAATCAAACTAAAGAGCAACAAAGGGAAATAACGATGAGGAGAATCGAGTTTTTGCTGAATAATGGCGTTTTTGAGGGCTGGCTCACGGATCCGAGTAAAGATACGGTGAAATTAGCGTTCTTGGAGTGTCTCGGCACTTACGATCACTCCCTTTCCATCAAGCTCGGTGTCCATTTCTTCCTCTGGTATAAATCTTTCTTCTCTTATATTTCGTCTTCCCTCCTCAATACCACCATTAAAACCCATTCAGATTAAATCGAATAGTTCTTTTTTCTTATACAAGAACCATTATTACAAAGATTATGTGTTTCGTTAATGGTATTTTGGTGTATAATAGGGGTTTGGCTATAAAATTCTTCGGCACAAAGATGCATCATGACAAATGGTTGAAAGACACCGAGAAGTACAATGTCAGAGGTTGTTTCGCAATGACTGAACTTGGCCATGGAAGCAATGTAAGCCAAGAAACTCAAATACAGTTATTAAAATCCAAGATTGCAATTCCAGATTTATTAAACTAATGTTCTTTAATTCGAAGGTTCGAGGAATTGAGACGATAGCAACTTATGATTCCAACACTCAAGAATTTATCATCAATACCCCTTGCGAATCAGCTCAGAAGTACTGGATTGGTGGCGCTGCCCTTGTACTCTCTCTCCCTTCAATTTCTTTCTCTTCAATTTCTCTCTCTTACTTACATTTTATACTCTTGGCAGCATGCGACACACACAATAGTGTTCTCACAGCTCCACATAAATGGAAAGAGTGAGGGGGTTCACGCATTTATTGCACAAATCAGGGACCTAGATGGAAATATTCTCCCTAACGTCCACATTGCTGATTGTGGCCATAAAATTGGTCTCAACGGTGTTGATAATGGCCGCATCTGGTACTTAATCTTTCAATATTTTTCATTAATTATATTGTGATTATTTTTATCAATTATAATTTTTTGAATAATTAGGTTTAATAATATTCGTGTACCACGAGAGAATTTGTTGAATTCGGTTGCGAATGTTCTCCCAAATGGCGAATACGTTAGCTCTATTCAGGACCCAGATCAGGTAAATAATTAATTTAATGTTCCTAAGTTACAAACTTATAAACATATGTCCTTTTTGTAACGATATTTTTGTTTTTGAATTTGATTTTTCAGAGATTTGCTGCGTTTCTATCGCCACTCACAGTTGGCCGAGTCAACATCGCAGTCAATTCAATTTACATATCAAGGGCAAGTTTCTTAATTATAAATTATTTTGAGGAAATTTTCAAAAATACCCCTGCATGGTACCTGAATTTATTTTATTACTTTTGGCTTTTTAGATGGGACTAGCGATTGCTACAAGATACGCACTTTCTAGAAGGGCATTTGCGATATCTCCAAATACTCAAGAAACTCTCTTGCTCGATTATCCTAGTCATCAAAGACGCTTAATCCCTTTACTCGCAAAAACGTACTTTTACACTTTACCCCCTCAATTAATTTCATATTATACACATTACATTAGTTTAGTTACCCTTTTTTATTTTTTATAATCTAGATGTGCAATGAGTTGTGCAGCGAATTTCTTGAAGAAAATATATATCGAAAGAAAACCTGAGGATAGTAAAGCGATTCACATTTATTCAAGCGCTCTTAAAGCTATGTTAACTTGGCAAAACATGACTACTCTTCAGGTCAATTTATTCAATTTTCAATATTTGAAGGACTTATTTGTAAATAAATACTTTCTTATTTATATTAGGAGTGTCGCGAGGCGTGTGGTGGTCAAGGTTTGAAGACCGAAAATAAAATTGGAATTTTAAAAGGAGAATTTGACGTTCAATCAACATTCGAAGGCGATAATAACGTTCTAATGCAACAAGTAATTTATTTATATATTTAATCATTTTGTATAATTGATTAATATTTTCTATAATTATGTGATAGGTCAGCAAAGCGTTATTAGGGGAATATATTGCGGTTCAAAAAAAGAAGAAACCATTTAAAGGACTGGGATTAGAACACATGAATGAGCCTTTACCTATTATTCCTAATAATCTCACTAGCTCTATTCTCCGAACCTCCAAGTTCCAAGTATATTATTTTATATTTCATTTCATTCTTGATTCAATAATATACTGGAGAATATTCATTTAGATTTCATTTATTTATTTTAGACTGATATATTCTGTTTGAGAGAGAGAGATTTGCTCAAGCGATTCGCAGAAGAAGTGTTTGGTTATCAAGCTAAGGGAGAAAGCAAAGAAAAAGCACTCTTACTCGTAAGATAATATTTATTTCATTAACTTATTATACATACAATATTTGGTCCATTCATTTGAATATTTCATTTAAATATATAAAACAGTGTTACCAACTTGCCGAAGATTTGGCTCGCGCGTTTACAGAACGTACAATTCTTCAAGTCTTTCTACAAGCTGAAAATAACGTCCCATTTGGACCACTCAAGGTATAAATATGATATTTTCGATGGGTATTTGTGATATATTCTAACAAGGACAAATTTGAAATTTCAGCAAGTGATGGGGTTATTGAGGTCGATGTACGCGATAACATGCATGGAAGAAGGAATATCGTTTCTTAGACACGGTTATCTCTCCGTTGAAAACGCGGCTAGTGTGAGAAAAGAAGTGATGGATTTGTGCCGCGAAATTAGGCCTCATGCTCTCGCCATCGTCAGCTCGTTTGGAATCCCCGATTCGTATCTCAGCCCAATTGCTTTCGACTGGATCGAAGCCAATTCGTTGTCTAATTTGAGCAGCGAATAATGAAGGTTATAATCGTCTTTTTTACGATTTTAATATTAGCTGGGTTTTCTGTTTTGTGAATAAAATGGCTATGGATGTGTTATGGTCATGTGGTTGGTTCGTTCTTTATTCGAAATTGAAAACTGTAATAATAATAAGTATTGTGCTGATCCGGTGAATTGGTTAATGAATTTTATATTGAAATTTTAATTATTACATATATATAGAGGTGTCAACGGGTTGGATATTGTCCGAACCAACCTGAACCGTATCTGAAAAAATATTTGAATCCGAATGGATCTGGATCCAGGTACTTTTATTTGGATCCAAATATTCTGCTTTAGCGTCGGATTTGGATATTTTTTGAGATCTCTGTAATCAAATCCAGACATTATATTCATTTTATGTGAATATTTGATACTAGTTGAAAAAACATAGATAATTAATGATTTGTGAATGATTTAAACTCGCAATGATAAAAGTATGTTTTAATAGTTCAGATTGTTCATGTCGCAAAGTATGTATATATATAATTAAAAAAATATGTTATATTATCGTATCATAGTATCTTTTTTAATATTCGTATATGTATCTGACAATATCCAAATTGTATCAGTATCAATATCCGTTTAACATATTCTTATCCGACAATATCCGAACCGTATCAGTATCCATTTTATATCGGGATCCGTATCTATTTAATATCCGAATCGTATGCAGATCCGAGTAGTCCTATTCGAATCCAAATTCGAAAAATAATATGGATACATATCTAGCATGACTATTAGGACTAGCAAAAAAAGCTCGAATATCGACGTTCGTTCTAAGTTGGCTCAGAGATAGCTCGAAAAAATCTCGTACGAAAACTCGTTCAAACGAACTCGAGCTGGGTCATGCTCGGCTCGAGGTAATTCAAATTGGAACAATTTTACATACAAATTAAAAAATACGGTTTTTTTTAACCGAGCTCGAGCTGCGTTTTGTTCGTTCGAACTCGGCTTGTTGCCAACCGACCACTATCCAAACCTTTGACACCCCTACATATATCCCTCTAAAATATGGAATATTGTCTTGTTTTAATGGCTAAAAAATACATGATATTTCAAGATTTTCATATGAAATTGCACCAAACAAATAAAAACATGCAGTGTATATTACCTTCTATAAATTATTAACTTGTGCAAAATATCAGGGATTGTACCTCCCAATTAAATCAGCAGAGGTATTACAAGTAAAATGACAATTATTACTCGTCTGTGAGCCGATTAGTTGGAGTTACTTATTTAGCGCTTTCTTATTTTTGGCCAGTGCGAAAATTAAAAATGCCAGCAAGACCCTGCGAGTGGGCTAGTCGCTCTATTTCACCAAGCTTCTCTTTCAGCATTTCGATTTCTCTAGCGAGATCCTCATCCCTTTGTTTTATCGCCTTCATTATTATAAAAAATAGACTTCACTTCACTTAACACATGAATCGATTTCCAGGATTTAGGTATAATCATACCTCGATTTCCTGTCTGCGGAGCTCCTCTTTTCTCGCCTCAGAACGAGCACTTCTTTGCACTTCAAAGATCAAAGCCGTTCCAGCTACCTACTAAATCAATATTTTCGAATGAAAATCGATACATACTTACTGATAATACGCGAATTACTAATGAACAAGTCGCATTAGGGTTAGAGAACAAACTGAGAAGACGAAAAGCTCCCCGATTAAATCCGCCGCAGCTTGAACGGCTTTCTCTTCGTTCAATGGCCGAATCTCGACATTGGTTGCGCGCCCATAAATTCGCCTTTGTATATTCGTAGTCATCCTGTGATTTGCCTGTTAAATGGGTCAGTAAAGGGTTTGTTAGAACCAAACCAAATGTCTACAATTTTCTCTTCTGAGAGAGAAAGAGAGGGAGAGAGAGACCTGAGCGAGGCTTATGATGATTCGGCGAAATTTGGGATGGTAGCCGGCCTCCTTCTTGAGACGATTGGCGATTGGTTTGCAGAGAGTTTTCAACGCCAACGTCCCCAGCTTAACCAACGGCAACACCATCTCCGCCGGCGAAGTTCACACCTCAAAACTGCGCAGTGATCACCAGAGGTAATAGAAGAGTGGAGAAACAACCATTGAAGGCCAAATTAGGCCCATCTAGTTCTATGGGCTTCTTTTTGCTTGGATTTCCTTTTAGAATATAATTAACACAATAAATAACATGTAATTAGTACAATTTTGTATATACGATTATCATAATAAATTAATAAACAGTCAATTGTGATGGTGACTTGCTAATACTTAATTAACAGCCAGCTTACCATTAGTTACACCTAACTATAAATTTATTTAGTCTATGCTTAATCATTTTCAATCGAAGTCCATTTTTATGTTTTTTTTTTTCTTTCTAATACTTGCACAATACAAAGACCCTTCATATAACACATCCCCAAACTTGAAACCTTGTAATTAGTTGCAAATGGAGAAATACAAGGCACATACACAAGTTCTCAATGAATCTCTTTGCATGGCAGGCTCCTTCGCCATGAAATGCGCGATAGAGCTCAATATCCCCAATATCCTTCGAGCCCACGGTGGCGATCCCATGTCGCTTTTAGACCTTGCCCAATCAATTCCTATACCATCTAAAAACATCGATTTGCTTCGTCGTGTTATGAGGATTCTTACGAACCGTGGAATATTCATTCAATATGAAGAAAACATGTACGCTTTAACTCCGGCCTCTCGCCTCCTTTTGTTTGATGATTCGTCTGGTGTTACAGTGTTCGTGCAGGGTTTACTCGACCGAACCCTCAATAAATCTTGGTACTATCTGAGTGAATCATTGAGAAGGTACTAATATATACATCAATTAATTAGAATACCATTATCGTTTAATAATCTAGATTTATTTCCTTTTTCTCTTAACTATCTGATTTATTAGCGAGGAAGGCATCTCGGCCTTTCAGTTGGCCAACGAGGGTAAGAACATATGGGAGGTGATGAAGGAGCAGCCCGAGATTAGCAAGTTGCTTTTCGAAGGATTCGGTAACCAATCCGTGCGAGTGATGAGGGCGGCAGTCTCTCAATACCCTGAAATATTTACGAGTTTGAAGTCTCTAGTTGATGTTGGAGGAGGGACCGCCTCTTCGTCAATGGTAATCAGTAAATATATAATATGAACACCTCTTCTATTTAATTACAATTTTTTTCTTCTTGTAACAACTTAATATATATGAGATAATCATACTCACTCTATGTACATCATTCTAATTGAATTAAGGTAATAACCGAGGCATTCTTGGAGATAAATTGTATTGTTCTTGATTTGCCGCATGTGGTTGCGAACATTCCATGCAGCAACAAGGTGAAAGCAGTCGCGGGCGACATGTTTCAGTATATTCCGTCTGCTAGTGCGATTTTTCTCAAGGTAATTTACTAATGTCAAGATTGTATTTTCTCTTCTTTATACATATTGAATTTATGATTTGCAGAATGTCCTTCATGATTGGAGCGACGAGGATTGCGTGAAGATACTTAGAAAATGTAAAGAGGCGATCTCGTCAGAAATAAATGGGAAAGTTATTGTCGTCGACATAGTGATAAATTCTCGTAATGATGATTCGAAAATTACAGAGCTACAACTCTTCTATGACATGCTAATGATGTCTTGCCCGGGCGGGAAAGAGCGCGAAGAAAAGGAGTGGAAAAGTGTGTTTCTAGAAGCAGGGTTTAAAGATTACAAAATCTCTCCATTAACGGATGCTTGCTCTATCATTGAGCTCTACCCTTGAACATTGATAATCACGAGAAAAAATTAATAATCACGAGAAAATATGTATAATTTGATGCAGTATGGTTCCCTTTAATGGTTTTCTAAAAACGCTTAAAATATGATGTAAAATGATGACACATAAATGACCAAATCACTACATCTAGCGGTTCAAAATAATACTTACAAATGGCCATACAAAATACATGTATTAAATGATCGAATATAATATTAATGTATATGATGAAGTCACATCACAAAATTTAATGGTCAGTAATACTTATAAATGACCATACAAAATACATGTATTAATTAATCAAATATAATATTAATATATATGCTGAAGTCAAATCACAAAATTTAATTGTCAATAATCATGAATAACTACGATGATGTGACTTCATGAGGAGGCTCAAAGATAAGAGAAAATATACTTGGTCCCCAAACTCATCCCAAGCCAATTGATGAGATGGCAAAAAAGATTATGTGGGTTGATTAGCCCCCTCTAATTGACTCAATTAATTGTTAATTGATACGTTCAATTGACACACCAATAAATTATATTAACACATATTAATTGATATGTCAATTCAATTGAACAGTCAATTAAATCGCTAATCGAATCAATTAACAATATTAATCAACCCACTTAATAATCATTTGCCATCTCATCAAGGTTATTTTTTTGTGTTATGGGCATTGTTCTAAAAATCGGCCTAGGCGGCCGCCTAGGCGGCGCCGGGAAAACGTCCAGGTTTAGCCTAGTCGTTTCTGTCTAGGCGGAATTCTGCCTAGGCCCGCATAATTCCGTCAAGGCCCGTTTTTTTTTTAAAAAAAAAAACCCACAACCCACAACTCATTTCCTTTCTTATTTCTATTTTTAGTAATTTTATTTTGTGATTTATTTGAATTTGTATTAATGTTATTTTGTAGATTTCATGTTATAATTTGTTTGGACGTTGTTTTAAATAAATTAATATGTAGATTTCATGTTATGATTTGTTTGGACGTTGTTTTAAATAAATCAATATATATTATTTTTAGTATAAAAAATTATAGCACAAATTATAATATATAAAAATTAAAAAAATGACAAAAACTATGTAAAATTACAAATCCGCCTAGATCTGATTAATCTCCGATTAATCACTCTAGGCGCTAGACGGTGTCCGTCCGCCCGACTAGAGCCTAGCGATTTCTGTAACATTGGTTATGGGGGCTGCATATATAATCTCCAAAGATAAGTGCAAAATAATAGGATGGGTAGGTTAGAGGGAGATGTGGATTTTGGGATTCTCTTCGGGTTGAATTCATGTTAGAATATTTTGTTCAAACTAAACAGGTCAAAATTAATGTCGTTCTAACAAAAAAACATTACTAAAAATCCTAAAAAACATGATTCATGCATTTTCGCCAATTTATATGGCAAAAAGGACAAAACTTAAATTCCGGCCTACTCCAATTATATGGGGAGTGTGGTAAGGTAAACCATACTATCCCAACACTTTTGCCAAGTTCTTTGACAAAAATAAGTAAATGTGGTTTATTTGGATTTTTACCATTGTTAACACCATTCAACCCTCATTAGCAGCTCAAATCTCATTTTAAACACTTTCGTCGGGTCTTCTGACGAAAGTCATTTTACTTTCCTCAAGATAGTTGGTGAAAGTGTTATATTTGCAAATTGAACAAATTTGGCGCTAATTTTGTAAACTGGGCTTTTTTGGATGCCGTATATAAAAAAAAGTCATGATGTATCTTCTACAACTATTCTCTATGATCTTTGATGACCTGAAAAGTGGGAGTGTTCAGTCTTATGGGCCTTTTTTTTCCGGCCTTCCTTAATGTGCCAGAAAAAATCGTACTTTAGGTTTAACGGGCGTCACCGTCAAGCCTTACGGGCTTTATGGATTAACGATTTGTACTTCAAGCTGTCAGATTTCGCAACGATGACCATGTTGTTAACTGCTATTGTGTCAGAGTTTCATTAACTGCCATTAAATGCATTTGTTGGTGATTAGCAATGACCAAATAAATGAGGAAAATTTGGATTTCAAATTCAGTCATCACCTCTATAAAAAAAACTTAACACCCACCATTTAATTCTGAATGGTTCTTCATTTTTTTACTGTGAAAATTTGGAGCTTGCTTGATACGCATGCGAATAATCTTTCAATTATTCGTGTTTGCTTGATGATTTATATGTGTTGTATTTATGTTCGTTATATTTTGATTGGAATTTAGGAGTGATATTTTGTTTTTTTAATGTGGTATTCAATTTTGATTGAAAATTAGGATGCAAATCAAAATTTCAAAATGTTATAATATCAGTTTTTTTCCAGAAGATTTGGTTGTACACTATTGTTTGTTCATTTTCAGAATTTTAGTTGTGTGTATGATTTAACTCGTATTTGTGAAAAATCTAATAACTTTTACACTGTTTTTTGCTGTATTTTTTTTTTCAAAATTCGTACAAAATATTTAATTTTCCAAGCATGATTTGATTTTTTTAACTGTTACCAGTGTTTCATTTACAATCTTATATTTGAGAATCATTATATTTGAAGATAAAGAGTTTTACACTGTTTTTTGTTTTGGTTTTCAAAAAAATTCCAAAATTCTTACAAAATGTTTAATTTTTCAACCATGAATTGATTTTGTTAACTGTTACCAGTGTTTCATTTTCAATTTTATATTTGAGAATTATTAAATTTGAAGTAGAGTTTTACACTGTTTGTTGTTGTGTTTTAAAAAAAAATCCAAAATTCTTACAAATTGTTTAATTTTCGAATCATAATTTGAATTTCATAATTGTTACCAGTGGTTAGTTTTCACTTATCATTGTTTTAATTTTCACTTTTTTTTGTATTTAACAGTAAACTTAGTTATTTGTAACATTAAACTCTTATTTTTGCATGTATCACTTTCTCTAAATTTGTAAACGTTTTGTATTATTTAAAATATTTTTGATTTAACAATAAATTTGGTTATTTTTACATTTGAAATTTGTTTTTTTTAATCTTTGAGATTTGCTGTTTTTACTTAAATTGTTTTAACACTAATTAATTTTATAAGTGTCAAACAGTAATTGATTTGATTTGTATTTAACAATGATTTGTATTTAACAGTTTACAATATAGCTTGAAATTTGTTATTTAACTATTTTTTCACAGCAAACTATGTTTATAAAATAAAAACTAATTTTTCAGAGTAAACTACTTCTATAATCGAATACATACGAGTTTTCCAAAAATTATTTTTTACTCACACAAAATTATAAATTTTGTTTTCAAGATTGTCTTTCAATTGGTTTATTGTTATTTCTATTGTTTTTCACTTGTCTATGTAATTATATTCTTCATTTAACATAATAACATTGTTAGTTTAGCGCAAAACCAATATAAATTCGTTTTTGTTACAAAGATCAATTCAATGTTAAACAAACAAAATTCACACATTATTCTCCAAAATAAAACAAGACATTCTTCACAATGAACACATCAAGTCCAAAACATTGTTCATAAAAGCCAAAGTACAAAATAAATATCTAAATAAAACATTAAAACACAAACACAAACACAATCCCAATCAAATATCAACAAATTCGATAACATTGTTTTCCAATATAAGATAAAACACAACAAAACAATCTTCAAAATAAACTTAAGCACACCAAGCCCAACACATAATTGATACAAAACATTGTTCAAACAAATACTAAACTCCAATTTACGCATACATTTTTTCTCATAAAAATACAAAACACAACAACACATTCTAAAAAATAAACCTAAAATCAACAAGTCAAAGACATAATTGTTACAAATATTTTTTCACAAATACTAAACTCCAAAATAAACATAAACAAAAGGGAACAATAAACCATAATCCCTGTTAAATATTATTACAAACCATTTAATAATCCTTGTTAAATATTATTACTTTATAAGGTCTGACATTGGAAAGCAGTATCACTCAAAAAACTGCAGCTATAAGGATGGTCATCGTCAAAATCCATGTTAAATAAAAATATGTATTAAATATTATTACAAACCATATTTTTTAAAAATAACTTGAAAAAACATGATTTATCACCTGACCTATGATTTAACATTTGTTATTTTGTCCCAAAATAAAGTGACATAATATGCCTTGCCACCAGTCATCTCTGACAACAATCGAAACAACTTGATGGCCATGTATTTACTGAAAAAATTCATTGAAAATCAACAAAGATGTTAAATTTCATCACAACCCGAACAAAAAATAAACCAAAAATTGCATATAAATTTGAAACATTATATTTTATCTTACATAAGTACATGTTTTGAGAGAGAAATAAGGAGAAAAATATATATATGAAAAATTCAAAAAATGTAGGGTTAATAAAAGATGAAAATATAGTAGAAAAAAATTGCACCTATAAGGTTGGTCACTGGAGAAAACATCACAGGTCGTATAAGGTTGGTCATCGTCAACGAAAAGCAGTATCACTCATTGGAAAACAATATAATCTGAAGAACACAATAAATGTGGGGTTAATAAAAGATGAAAAATAGTAGAAAAAACTGCAGTTATAAGGTTGGTCACTGAAAACCTTTATCATCGTCAAACACTGAACTTTATTCATTTGTCAAACCGTGCCAATCTTGAGAAGCTTGAAAAAAATAATGGTGAATGACAAAAGTAATGGTGAGAGAGAAAATGAATGGAGAAGAAAGGAGAGAGACGTGAGAGAAATATATTGACCCAAAAGATATGCATGTATTTTCTTCGGATCTCGAGTTGCACAAAAAATGAGACTAAATCATGTTATTTAATACTATACACTGTCGTACGTTGTACACTGTCAGACGTTGTTACTAACATTTGATTTGAATTTTGCGCTTAACGCTTAACACCGTCATTATGCATTTTCCTTGAGCATGGCTTACCACCTATTCTATGGTTCATCCCTGCCAGCACAACAAGACTCGTGGAGGAAATCATGGGATATACAATATTTTCCATTAAAAAAATTCTTTTTGGGTGTGAATGAGAATTAGAAAGAAAAAGAAAGGAAAATTTTGGCCAACCCCTAATATTCTCCTTCACAACTCTTGATGACGTGGATATGATTTAACACCTTAATTTTTAACACATTAATTTGTGGTTCGAAATTTTACTGAAATGTTAAACCATAAATTAACATATTACCATAAATTAGATTGTCAAATTATGATGTAAAATCAAATTTTAAAAATCGTGTCATGACATCAAGGATTGTGAGAGAGAATATTACGAGACATACATCACTACTCAAAAAGAAAACTATATGTATAATTACACTGCCCATTTTCTACCAATGTTGTGACCGGCTGAACACACATTTCATGAAATTTTAACCGCCTGAATCAATTTATCCGGTTTACCGATAGCTGACTGACTGGATGATTCTATAGTAAGCCCTTTTCTAATTGGACGCTTAAGATTTAATCTTACAAATTAATTGAATGGCCGAGATTCAACTATTTTGTGGTGCATCCTTTATTGAAAAGGGTAAAATGGTCAATTACTTATTCCCTCTCATCCTCTCACCACAGTTCATCCAGTACTTTCATTATTCTTTTCTGGTAACACGCTTCTTTTTCTCTCGTTGATGTTGTAATCGAAGCGTGAAGCTTCGCTGCCTATGAATCTCCCTCACCGTGAATCTCTGAAAAAAAAATGTACAATCGTGCCTTCCTTCCCCAAATCCATCTCGCAAAAGAGAGAAGAGGGAGAAAGAGAGACGAGAGAGAAAAAAGAGAGGAAGAGACGGATCTAGAGCTCCAGACGAGATGAGTTCGATCTCACGGAGCGTCCTCAATCTCACCAGATTGGGGCGAATTTTCTGGGTCAGAGGATGCCGTGCTCAAGCCTACACCTACGTCATTGATCAAAGAGAGGGACGTCGGCAATCTCGGAAGTTGGGGCGAATTTGCTGGGTCAGCACGCCTACGGTATCGTGTACATGGGTTATAGTTTATGATGATACGATCGTTCTCTAGGTTTAGCGATTTTGATATTCTTTCATTAATTTGTATTTTCTTGTAAGTTTCAAAATGGATGAGGAGCTCAAGTCTGATGAGAGAGAGAGAGAGAGAGAGAGAGACTAAGGGTGTGCTCCAACGAGAGGGAATGGGAGGGAGGGGAAATTATTTCTCCTCTATATACAAAAGAGATCAATTATTTCTCTCCCCAAATTTGGGGGGTAACGGAGGGTACAAAATATTATAACATTCTAATACCCAAAATACCCGTAATTTCATTTTATAGTTAGTAATGATTCAAAGGGTAAAATTGTCATTTTTCATGATGTTATTATTTCCCCTCCTTTCCCCTTCATTAATTATTTTAAAACTCGGGAGCAAGAGAAAATTCTTTTCTTTCCTTCCCATTCATTCTCTTCCCCTCCATTCCCTTCTCCTTCATTCTCTTCCCCTTCATAAAAAACTCGGGAGCACACCCTAAGAGAGGCGAAAAGATTTTAGGGTTTATACTGTAGGACGACGCCACTCCAAACTCCCCTTCAAACTCGGAATCGACGACGACCAATCGAGCATAATCCAAAGGTTCTTACTTCCATTCTTCAGCCGCATCGCCTCTCCAATGGCGCTGATTGCCACGTCTGCACCTATTACTGACTCCCCCTCATTGTTTCCTGCTTGGTTTGTTTTTCTTGAACGGGTATGTAATTAATTGAATCTTCTTATCTCTCTCGTTTTCTTCTTTCAATGTTCAGATACAATGCCAATGCCAAGCCTTGTAATAGGAACACTTCAAGGGCTTTTTTGAAAAATGTTTACATTAATTAGTTTTGAAATTTCAACAGATAAAGCCAAAAGTTAGTACGATTGGTTTCACGTCGGTTAGGAGCACGGCAGCGCTGATATTGGTTGGAATTACGTCGGTTAGGAGCACGTCGAGAAGGTCTACGAGGTACTCTCTTTGAGGGAGCTGGAATTTCATCGAACAAGTTCTGCGCATCCAGATGGAACCATAATTGGAATGTATGCATTATATGTGTATGTAATATGCGTGTATGTATTATATGTGTATGTATAATGTGTGTATGTATAATGTGTGTATGTATTAGATGTGTATGTATGATGCGTGTATGTATCATGTGCGTGTGAATGTATTATATGTGTGTATGTATGATATGTCTCTATTTGTATGTATTATGTGTGTATGTATGATCTAGTGTGTATTTGTTATGCCTGTACTTGTTCTGTGTGTATGTATTATGTGTGTTTGTATGATGTGTGTATATGTATTATGTGTGTGTATGTTTGATCTGTGTATGTGTTATGTTTTTGTATGTACGTTATGTGTGTATGTGTTATGGTGTATATATAATGTGTGTATGCATGATGTGTGTGTATGTATTATGTACGTGTATGGATGATGCGTGTATGTATGATCTGTGTGTATGTATTGTGTTTTTGTATGTATGATATGTGTACGTATTATGTCTGTGTATTTATTGCGTGTGTATGTATAATATGTATGTTGTGTAAATTTCACAATTTAATGAAGTGACATGTTTGGATGTTATTATGTATTTTTCAGTGATTGTTTTTTTAAAACTTTTTCCACTATTAAAAAAACTAGTTTAGATTTTTGATGTATTGACAATACTCCATTTTTTGTAAGTTTAATTAACTGGTGCTGAAAGTTGAAATAGTTCAAGGATATACTAATCATCTCTAACCCAAAATTCAACAACAAAAAAGAACATAGAACATTTTGTCAAATAAATATTCCAAATAAATACTTTCTGTCCAAGACACGAAATCTAACATGAAATTTCCCCCTCCCATTAATTTTAGAATAGAAGACATATGGTGAGGCCACGTCACCCGCACTGTTCATCAACTGTTCAACACTGTTCATCGGGTACTGTTCTCACCTGTTCATCAACTGTTCGACACTGTTCACTTGTACTGTTCGCTACTGTTTAATCAATTACTGTTCAACCCCGGTTACTGTTCATTTTTTTTTTTTTATTTGACATATATCTTGTGTTCTAAATAAAATATTTGAATTTTTCATCGTATTAATAAATATAATTGACATATGTCTTGTGTTCTAAATAAAATATTTGAATTTAATATAATATTCACACAAATACTTTTTGTTAGCCTCAGCTGGTATTATTTTTTTTTTTTTGCTTATTATAACAATTTTGATTGGTACCAAGCTGTGTTTTTTTGTGCTTATTATAATATTTTTCATTGGTACCAAGCTGCGTCTTTTATGTTTTTTTGTTTGTCTTTTTCAAAATTTTATTTTATTTGACATGTTTTGTATTCTAAATAAAACATTTGAATTTTTCTTTTGGAACATATGATATGTTTTGAGGAGGAAAAAAATTTGCATTTATTGCATAATACTTGTGACACTATTTAATATCAGATTTTTTTTTTAAATTAACATTTATGAAAATTACTTTTGTTTTATACTTGTAACATTTTAGATAAAATTATTATTTTATGATCATAACACATTTTGAAAAATCGCAGCGAAGCACGAGAAATATTTCTATTTTCTTATCAAATAATATATCAAATAATATATCCCGCAGCGAAATAATATATCAAATAATATATCCCGCAGCGAAGCGCGGGCTATATTCCTAGTCTAAACAAATTTTCAAAAACTGATACATTGAATTTAGAGACACCAAACTCTAACAGTAAAAGGCAAACTCAAAAATAATTTTCTTTTTAAAATTTAGCATTTTCATAGGAATTTAGTATCAGTAAACTAAGAAATCTGAAATTAGACACTTAATAGTAAACTAAAAGTAACTGGAGATATCCAAATAAAACAATTGGTCAGAGAAGCTATCTCCAATTAATTGTTTCATGAAACTTGAAATATGAAAGAAAAAACTAATTGCCTAATGTCCACGACTCACGAATTCATGACCATCGTTAAGAAATAAGATTAAAAAATAATAAACTCATGTCAATATTATCATTCGATCGATAGGACGCTAGGAGGAGAATGAAATGGGCGTAGTGGGAGAGGGGTCCGGTTGGAGAGAGACAAATCAGTGCTTGAAACGAAGCAAACTAACAGAGAAAGTAATAACGAAATTTAACGGAGAAATCACGTTGAGATTGGCCGAAAATAAGACATCAACGAAATTTAACGGAGAAATCACGTTGAGATTGGCCGAAAATAAAACATCAAAGAGGCAGGACATGGCAAAGGCAGGGCAATAACGGAAGAGGGGATTCACGGTGATTAAAAAAAAATGGAGATATCCAGTTTATAAAAATGGAGGGTCAAGAGTAAAATAATTAGACATATCAGCGTCTCATTTATATCATTTTTTTCAATACCCAAAATGCCCTTTAGCAAAAAGGGCTTACCATAGAATCCCCCCGACTTACCAATATTAATACTGGCCATGGGATTTCAGGAAATGAACGGTCAGAAAAACTTAGGAAGAAGTACTCTTTATTTTTACATATACTTGCACAATACAAACACCCTTCATATAATTAGTTGCAATACAAACATTCACAAACACGAAACCTTGAAATCAGCTGCAATGGAGCCTCAAATGGAGACATTCAAGGCACATACACTAGTTCTCAATGAAGCTCTTTGCCTGGCAGGCCCCTTCGCCATGAAATGCGCGATAGAGCTCAACATACCCAATATCCTTCAAGCCCATGGTGACGAACCGATGTCGCTTTTAGATCTCGCCCAATCAATTCCTATACCATCAAAAAACATCGATTTGCTTCGTCGCGTTATGAGGATTCTTACGAACCGTGGAATATTCATTCAGTATGACGAAAACATGTATGCTTTAACTCCGGCCTCTCGCCTCCTTTTGTCTGATGATTCATCTGACAGAGTGTGTGTGCATGGTTTTCTCGACCAAACCCTCAATAAATCTTGGTACTATCCGAGTGAATCATTGAGAAGGTAATATATATACAACTACATAATCAAGTATATAAACGGGGAATTATACAGTAAAATTATATTTTGAATATACATGACTTAATTAGAATACCATCGTTTAATAATCTAGATTTATTTCCATTTTCTCTTAACTATCTGATTTATGAGCGAGGAAGGTATCTCGGCCTTTCAGTTGGCTAATGAGGGGAAGAACGTATGGGAGGTGCTGAAGGAGCGGCCTGAGATCAGCAAGATAGTTTTCAAACAATTAAGTAACCAATCCGTGCGAGTGATGAGGGCGGCAGTCTCTCAATACCCTGAAATATTTACGAGTTTGAAGTCTCTAGTTGATGTTGGAGGAGGAACCGGCTCTTCGTCAATGGTAATATTAAATATATAATATGAACACGGCCTCTTGTAATGAAAATAACAATGCTATAATTCAAGGAGGTTGTTAACGCGTAACAATTACTCGGGCCTAACAACAAGTAGCATAAAAATAATTAAGCTATTTAATTACAATTTTTCTTCTTCTTGAAAATAACAATGCTATAATTAAGCTATTTTAATTGAATTAAGGTAATAACTGAGACATTTCCGGAGATAAGCTGTATTGTGCTTGATTTACCGCACGTGATTGCGTCCATTCCATGCAACAACAAGGTGAAAGCAGTCGCGGGCGATATGTTTTGAGTATATTCCGCCGGCCAGTGCGATCTTTCTGAAGGTAATTTACTAATATTTATTCGGTACATTTTTGGATATCGCTTTTGTGAAGATCGCATTTTCTCTTCTTTATACATATCGAATTTATCATTTGCAGAATGTCCTTCATGATTGGAGCGATGAGGATTGCTTGAAGATACTTAGAAAATGTAAAGATGCAATTTCGTCAGAAATATATGGAAAAGTTATCATAGTCGACATAGTGATGAACTCTCGCAATGATGATCCGAAAATTACGGAACAACAACTCTTCTATGACATTCTAATGATGTCTGGACCTGGCGGGAAAGAGCGCGAAGAAGACGAGTGGAACAATCTGTTTATAGAAGCAGGGTTTAAAGATTACAAAATCTCTCCATTAATGGATGCTTGCTCTATCATTGAGCTCTACCCATGAAAATTGATAATCACAAGAAAATATTTATAATTTGATGCAGTACGGTTCCACTGATAAGTATATTTGAATTGTTTTTTTCTTGTGAATTTATTTTACAATGAATAAAATTGGAATTTTCTTTTCTTTTCAGTCTTATTCGTGATATTAATATGATAATCCTTTTGTTTGTTTGATTGATATGATATTAATTTTTAGTTAAAAATATATATATGTTATTTCAATTGAATACGATATTGTATTTAAAGTTTTAAACAAAAAAAAAACTAATATCATATCATATCATACAAACAAGAAGATAATGACATTATATCATTTCGGTCGAATATCATATGTATTTAAAATGGTCTATTTGAAGTATGGAATTTTTTTATACTAAAATAATTATTTCGATTTCGTGGATCAATAAACCAACAAATTCCAGCCAATTATGGCACATAATTGTGTGGCTGTGACAATCTAACAACCCAACGCAATTACAAAAGCATAAATACTAAATAAATAGTGCATGCTGCGTTGTTATTTTGTTTTGTTCTTAAGAAAACAAATAATGCAGTAATAATGCAGTAATAATGTAGTAACGTGATGCGTTGTTAAGGTCATTATAATGCAGCCCCAGGACCGGCAATAGGGGCTGCTAATGAAGTTCGGGTCTGGGGTCCAGAATTTTAAAGGGGTCCAACATCCAATAACATTATATACACAACATCCACACTATTGGATCGAATTTATCCAAAATCGGACCCATTATAACATTTTATACATAGCATACACATTATTGATTATTGGATCAAAGCCGGACCGTTATAGACTACTATTAGAAAAAGAGACTTATTATAAATATGTTTTTAGACGGACCCGTTTGAAAAAACGAACCCGTTAAGCCATTTTCTCCTCTCTTGTCTGTTGTACCCAAACCCTTCCCTCGTCGAAACGAGACTTGAGAAGCGACGAGACAATGCCAGGCCTCCTGGCAGATCAGATGATCGTCGTCGCTCAGCATCGGAAGCCATCCACCCCTCTAGCTACTATCCTCGAAAGTCATCCATCACAATCCAATGGCTCTCATTACTGTCCCTTACAATCTTCGATCTTTTCGCTAATTTTGCACTAAGGTTTGATTTTTTTTTGCTGATTTTACATCATGGTTTGATTTTTTGGGTTTTGAGTCTTCAATTAGAGTTTATAATCGGAACAAATTAGAATTAAGTGACAGAAGAAGACTAACACATTAATTTGATTTTGGACAAATAGAATTTCCATTGTTAATGATAACCGATTTCAAAACTCTGGATTTTCTTTGTATAACGGAATACGTTTAGAGGAAGAGGAGAAGGCGACTCTGAGGAGACTCTGAGGCGGAGGCAAACCCTAGCCGCCTCCGCCTCCGCCTCCGCCTACACCTCCCCTCACCAGCCCAAGAGCGACGGGAGAGGCCGACAGCAGATCCGACGGGCGAGCTCCGACGCAGATCCGACGCCCGAGAGCGACGGACGAGGCCGACAGCAGATCCGGCGAGCTCCGACGCAGATCTGACTCCCAAGAGCGACGGGCGAGCTCCGACGCAGATCCGAGGCAGACGCAGATCTGACGGCGGCGGCTGGAGCGAGGAAAGGGAGGAAAGGGGCGACGAAAGCTGGCTGGAGACGAACTGGCTGGCGACTGGCTGGCGACTGGCGACTGACTGGCTGGCGACTGGCGATGGCTGGTGACTGGCTGGCGACTGGGAAGAAAAGGCTAGGGTTTCGACGCAGATTCGATTGGGAAGCAAAGGCTGGCAGGAACTCGCAGGAACTCACAGGAATTGATAAAGTAACTCGCAGGAACTGGAAAGGAACTCGCAGGAACTCGCTGGAACTGGCAGGAACTCGCAGGAACTTACAGGAACTGCCAGGGGTCTGTGGCGATTTTGGAGCTCCTCGAAGAGCAAAAACTCGAAAGGAAAAAGCGGGAAGGGAAAAAGAGAAATCGAAAAATCGCGAGGCTGGTGCCGTGTCTGGGGCGAGTCTGGGACGAGTCTGGGCCGAGTCTGGGGCGAGGCCGAGAGCGACGGCCGAGTCTGGGACGAGTCTGGGGGCGAGTCCGAGAGCGACGGGCCGCGACAGCGACGGTGACAGCTTCGATGACAATCCGAGCTCGCGTGGCAAACCAAGGGCAGAGGGAGGTTGCGTTCGTCTAAGGATGGCCGAAAGCATCATCTCTCGGCATGTATCTTACTTTTGCAATTATAATTTATTTTTGCGAAACTACTTTTTTACATTTATCATGTAAAATCGCACCAATGTATTAAACCTTGCTTTAATATATTAAAAGAGGCTTCGCCTCTTTAGTTTTTAAAAAAAAAAAAAAATGATAACCGATTTCTATTTAATTAGAACAGCTGTGTCTTGAGGTATGTAATTTTCAATAAGCCCTCTCTTTCACTAAATATTTTGAAAAGAAGTAGTGTATCTTTTTTCAATATGATGCTTTAGGGAATGACGTTTCACATACTAATAAAGATGTAGGAGTCAAATGATATTCATAATTTTTGTAATTACAAAGTACTCAAATGATGCATGTTTTATTTGATGTAGTTACAATAAGAAATTATTTTGAAACTACTCTGAAGTTTTTTTTGGAATGGTAATAGATGAGTCCGTTTTGAAAATAGATCTCGGGTCTTTCAAAATCTAGGACCGGTCCTGTTAATCGGTCTGTACTTAACATAATTTTAATTAATTTTTTTTAATTTTTATGTTTGTTAATTGGTCCGTATCTATTCTATTTTATTAAAATTAAATTTCCGACTCCATTAGTCATTAATCTAATTAACGTGATAACGTCATCGAGAAATTTTATCTCACTTTTGTGGGGCACCATATATGCCCTCAAAACAAAGGGAAATTATATTTGTGCCCACAAAAGTGGAAAAAATATCCTCGATGATATCACCAAGAGTGTGTTAATCAGTTCGTACCTATCATAATCTTAATTAAAATTAATTTGTTTGTTAATTGCTCTGTACCTATCACATTTTATTAAAATTAAATTTCCAACTCAATTAACATTAATCCAATTAACGTGATGACGTCATCGATGAATTTTATCTCACATTTTGGGGACACCATATATACCCTCAAAAACAAATTAATAATTAAGATTTAAAAATGGTGATATACATCTTTCAAGAATTTACGATTACGATTGATGTGTTATCACCTGAACTAAATACTAATAGTAAATCGTGATTTTTTTTCTATTTTATATAGGATAAAATGGTGAAAAACATTCACCATATCACACACCATTAATGTATTTAATATTTCTAGTAAGTTAGTTTATCATCGTCAATAATTATCTAAATACAAGAATATAATAATATCTACATTAAGAATAAAATAATATATTTTCAATAGTATATTTTGCTAAATACAAGAATATATTTTGCTGATTTTAATAATATATTTTGGTCTTTGGATTATTTTTTGGGTTTTTTTTTTGTGGATTCTTTCTAGCGCACACACACACACACATATATATGATAAACATATTATATTTATATTTATATTATTCAATGTATAAAGAGTGGGTAGTATATGTGTATATATGATATACACATTATATAATATATATAAGAAATGTTCAATATATATGTATATAAGATATGCACATTATATTTTCATTTATATAATACATATAAATAATGCATCATTAGGTTTGGACTGGTGTTATTTTCTTATATATTGATCCTTCTTCCTATAAATATGTGTATACGGTATACTCCCTTTATTATTTCGGCCACACACACACGCATACACAATACACACACATAAATCAAAAGGCCTGTTTTATTTTGCGATCAGAATCGATTTTGTGGCCGAAAATATACATTTGTTTTTTAGCGAGGAAAGAGAGAGAATTTGAGACGAGTCGGCCGCCGTTTCTCTTGTACGAAATGGTCGCTCCTTTTCAAGACGAGCACGGTGGATACGAGTAGAGGCTTCGGTATTTTCTAGAGCTAGACGTGATTGATATCGGAGGCTAGACGAAGAATGATACAAGGAGAAGAAGAGTCGCCAATTCTCCCCTTTACCGAATCAAGCGTTATTCGGAAATGTATAAACACGACGCTCTTCCTTCGAATATATTTTTTTACATGGATCATTGTGGACAAGTCTCTTGGTGGCAATTTTCCAATGTGTTTAGATGTCGGAGGACCCAACACTTGCACCATACGGGAGATCTAACCAGTTTCAAGTGCTAGGTCAATTGCGAGCTTGGGTTCCTTATGAAAATAGAAGATTATCTTCATGTTACGTTCCTCCCCACCTTATTTCCCTAACGATTGTCTCCCTATGCCACCTTGATGTCTTATTTGTTATGGTGGCTCGGTCATGTTCAAGGCTCCTGACCATCACCCTCACCCTTAGTGGATGTTGTGATGTTGGCCATGACCTTTAACATTCTTGAGCTTTTTTTTAGGCTCCCAAAAGAACGTCATGCCATTTGGAGGTCCCTCCCTTTCCGTTAACGTTACCTTGAATTAGGGTGCCATCTACACTACACCGTTTACACTCTTGCCTTTGTCACTATTTTCTTCGGCATTCTGGCCCTCTATTACCATGTGATACATGGCCTCGATATGAGCCTCATATGGGGTTGGATCCTTTGGGTAATGTAATTTGAGAGGTGATGTGCTCGTAAAATAGGTCATTTTTAAAATGATTGATATGAGTTTCTAATCTACGAGTATCAAAAATTGTGTTTTATAATTTTCTAAACTTGAATAAAATTGAGTAGTAAAATAGCATGTAAAGGATTATCGTTCGCAACAAGATGTGGCCTCGATTCAAATTAATATATTCAATATAGATTTTTCACAATTAAATTGATTCACAAGCAAGAGGGTTTACGTTTATCACGAGTTTATAATATTTGGATTTTTAAGGAGTATTTAATATGATATAAAAGAGAATGGAAGAGGGTGTTGCAACACAAATCACAAATTAAAAGGCAAAAGAAAAGATCGAATAAAAATCAAGAAAATAAAATAAAAAATGGCAAAATAAAATTTTCTTTCCCTCGATGTGAATATTGGGGAAAATCGATATCTCAATTAATTGAATATCTAGAAATCTTCTCAAGACAAAATCAAATGCAAGAGTAATTAATCAATTATAGACCAATTGATAATCACAAAGTTCAAGAACGAAAAATAAGATTTATTCAGGTACTTATAAACCAAATACCCAAATTAATCAAGATTCGACTCAAGAAAACCTTACTCAAATCAATTATGTAATAATAAATCATTACTAATTAATTTGAGTATTAAAACGAAGAGATAAAAATTAGGAAAAGTAGTTATAAACCAATTATTTTTCACTTGATAAAAACACAATCGTTTTAATTGCAAGATTTATTATATCGTTAAAACTTGATCTCTAGATTAATCAACTAATTAAAACATCAAAATCCCTCTAAGACTCAATCCTCCATCATGACCAAGATTTTAATAAATTTTCTCAAGAAAGATCGTAAAAAAATATCCATGTGAATTTTATACAAACTCGCTTTTAATTGGAAATTATTTAATCAATAATTTCTTGTGTGAACATTATGATCTGCCTTATCAAAACTCAAACTAAAATCCCCCAAAAATCAGGAACAGAAATCAGCTTCTTATAAACCAAGAAAATAAATCTGCTACCAGAATCGGGAAAGGGAATAACAGAATTCAAAGCACAGTTTACACAAAATCAGTTTCTCAAATTACAAATTCTAAGGTAACAATTACTCTGAAATTCATACAATTGCAAGGTGTAGAATCTTCTCTATAACAGAGATGAACTTGGCGAGGGAGGTGTTTCGAGCTTGGACTGAGCTTCGTCCTTCTTCTACAGCACCGTTGAGAGATAAATTGAGATGAGAGAGGTGTGGAGAAGGGGCCTGGGCCCCCTACTTAGGCGAGAGAATGGGATGGTGAGGTCGTGTCAGAATCTCGTTCTATTTATAACCAGAATTAGATCGTAATTCAGTGGAATTCATCCAATTATAGAGGAATTGGAGGTCAAGGTGGGTCCCACGATGCTGTTAGAAGAGAGAGAGAGAGAGAGAGAGAGAGAGAGAGAGAGAGAGAGAGAGAGAGAGAGAGACGAATCCAAGTTGTTATGCTATCTGCAGAGGTGATTTCGATGCGAATTGGAGAAAGGATGATGATCGCGGGGTGCAGGAGAGTGCCACAATGGAAATCCGAGAAGGAGAGACGAGTTAGAATCCTCCGGATCACGATCCGGATCGAACAGAGCTGAATTCCCCTTATTCTGGGCTTGCGTCGAAGGTTTGGAGAAGACGAAGGATTATTCTCCATTTCAAACATCACTGGAAGGTCCAGTGCGTCATTCCCACGTTTCTTCTGAAGAAAAAGGGAAGGGAGGCGTCCAGTGAAGATAATAAATGAATGATATCACCAGGTCGTTATGCTTGTTTGCTATTGGCTGAGGAATGAATTTCTTGATTGGTTCACGTTTTCTTGGACAAGGTGATCTTTTGTGTCGGTTTTGGTGTGCTTGATCGTGTATCAAAACTTCTTGAGAGGGGAAACGACGGATCAGCATGTCTCACAGGATCTCAGCACCACACAAGATCACGTGAACATTACAGGGTCAATGATTGTTTTGCAAATCACGACCGTTCATCCATGCAAATCATAAATTTGATAAAGTAATGGATTTGGTGAATAAGGAAGGAGAAGAGATGATCATCCAAATAATATTGTGTTTCCATTTAAAACCAAAAAGAATATTGATTCTCAATTAATTCTCAGTTCATCAAATTTATGATTTACATAAATGAACGGTCGTGATTTGCAAAACATTGAGTTCGGTGTTTCGCGCTTACATAAATGAACGGTCGTGATTTGCAAAACATTGAGTTCGGTGTTTCGCGCGAAACACCATCCCCAAACCCCAATGATTGGGGCGTGATCGAATCATTATGAATCTTACGCTCGGATTAATTCGTAGCCGTTCGTGTAGTGAGTTAGTTTGAATGGGCTTTGGGTCGTCATGATATAATACACTGACTTCTTTGTAGTCTTTGGTGTAGTGGGTCTGGTTTGAGTTGATTTATGACCCGATTCAGTAAAACGCTTGTAACTTCCTCGTCCTTCCCCCAATTGGCTTGATATTTATATCGCAATCGCTCGTCTCGACGAGACGAACGCAACCGTGAGTTTGGATTTGGCAAATTTGGTAATTTTAACCTTAAATAAACACAAAACTTCAATTAAAATATTTTCATCATGAATTGTTCGATACAATTATTATAGAATGATTTTATGATTATTTATTATTCAATTGACGACCCCGAAATTAGTCGTTGTATTTATAACTTTAGGGTTGGTCAAGATAATTTAGAAAATTCTTAACTTAGATAATGGTAAGAAAGGGATCGTTGGGAGATTAGTTAAGTTTATGAAGTTTTTAATCCAAAATCTAGATTTTAAATAATTAATCAAGGCAGAAAATGTTCCGTTCGAACGGAAGAAGTTTTGTCTTTAGTTTGATTTTGAAACTTGTGGACAGTGAAAATTCTGTTCGAATGGAAGAATGTTTTCGCTCGAACGAAAGGAGTATAGTATTATCTCGAACTTGAACTCGTGTATTTCCCTTTCAATACATGTTCTATATATTATGGGGCCACTCCTCTCAGATTCATCCATTTTGCACCTGGATGTCTTTCATCAACGGATCTCATCTCTCTCCCATCATCCTGCTCAACGCACCAACGATCTCTTATCTGGCGGACGCTAAGACTTGATTTGCACCTTCATGAATCCAAAAAAGTTCGAACGCAGAGTATTTTCGTTCAAACGGAGGATCTTCTGTAAAATAGTGAACTAAACTTGATTCAACTTTGATAATTTCTTAACAAATAAACCAAAAGATCAAATAGAAAATCTACTAAAAGTGAGTTAAGGAAGGGGTTTTGTGAACATGTACATATTTCTGGTTAAATAGAAAATTAATTGTTCAATACAATGATTATAGAATGATTTTGTGATTATTTATTATTCAATTGACGACCCCGAAATTAGTCGTTGTATTTATAACTTTAGGGTTGGTCAAGATAATTTAGAAAATTCTTAACTTAGATAATGGTAAGAAGGGGATCGTTGGGAGATTAGTTGCGTTTATGAAGTTTTTAATCCAAAATCTAGATTTTAAACAATTAATCAAGGCAGAAAATGTTCCGTTCGAACGGAAGAAGTTTTGTCTTTAGTTTGATTTTGAAACTTGTGGACAGTGAAAATTCTGTTCGAATGGAAGAATGTTTCCGTTCGAACGAAAGGAGTATAGTATTATCTCGAACTTGAACTCGTGTATTTCCCTTTCAATACATGTTCTATATATTATGGGGCCACTCCTCTCAGATTCATCCATTTTGCACCTGAATGTCTTTCATCAACGGATCTCATCTCTCTCCCATCACCCTTGCTCAACGCACCAACGATATCTTATCTAGCAGGCGCCAAGACTTGATTTGCACCTTCATGAATCCTAAAAAGTTTGAACGCAGAGTATTTCCGTTCAAACGGAGGATCTTCTGTAAAATAGTGAACTAAACTTGATTCAACTTTGATAATTTCTTAACAAATAAACTAAAAGATCAAATAGAAAATCTACTAAAAGTGAGTTAAGGAAGGGGTTTTTGTGAACATGTACATATTTTTGGTTAAATTTTTAGGGATATATATTAATTTATATTGAATCTAGCAAAAAGAGTTCAAAAATTAGGTCAAATTAAAGGTTCAAACTTAAAAATATAAAAGTAAATTCAATAACAAGTAGGAAAAATGATGAGAAATTTCAAATTAACTTAGATCAACAATATGTCTTAAGATCACTACACAATTTCAAAGAAACTAAAATAAAACCTTAAAAATTACAAAAGAAATTGAAAAGTTAAACTATCATAGGAAGTCAATCATAGGATGTCAAATAATTTTTAATTACATTTTTGTCTAAATTAAATTTTGATATTAGTTTCATTGTTTAATGTAATGTTGTGTTTGGTTTTCATTGTTTTGTTTATCAATAAAATAATTATCAGTACCATATAATTGATTATGTGTCTTGGATATATTGGTTGTATTGTTCAATATTTTTATATTTATATTGCGTGATTATTGTGAGCAACAATAATATCATTTTTGTGTTTGTTTTTTGTAAAATTGTGTTATGTTTCAGATATTATTTGCTTAAATATATGTATTAAAATTTGATTAAATAATAAACTATTTTCTATCGGAACGTAATACAATTGTAAAATATATTCTTAATTATAATTAAATTAATTATATAACTTAATGGGACAAATATAATGTGACGTAAATTTGGTTTACTATAATATTATCAATATCATAATAATAAATATCATTCGTAATAAAATGAAAAATATAATTATCACAACCGTGTAGGTAGTAAAACCTTCCCGAAAGTACACATGAGAAGAACCAATGAATTTACAAGCAAAAATCAAACCACGAGAAGAACATGCCGATTCAAAATCAAGAAACGATTCACACTAGTGAATGCTCAAAACACCCTTGAAAAATACAAAACCTAAAATTACCGAACCCCAACTTGCACGCACAAAACCTACTCCTGATATTTTGCTGTCATCACTATCGTCCTCGGAATCAGACGATGGCACTAAAGCCGTGCCGTTTGTTTTCTTGTTTCCGTTTGAATTTGCGGAATGCGATGGTTTTGCAGATTTTGGCCCGAAGAGATCAGGCGGCAACAAGACCTTGTCGACGGAATAAACCGCCAATGGGAAGTCCGAGTGTAGAGCACTCGTGATTGCCGTGTCATCCACACCAGTTGAAATATTTGCCTACAAATTAACATAATATATATAACCATGTTATAAAATCAAAGGCCAACTTAATCTATAATATTGTACATACTAAGATTTTCTGAGTCATAAGTCAATACCTGATTGGTGCTACTAGTTATGTTAATGGTGCAAGTGCCCTCTTCACTGGTAGCTTGAGTCGGTACGGGGTTGCTCGTGAGCTGGAACGTGTAAAAGCTATAATACTTGGGCAAAATGTGGTACATAACAAGCTCAGATTGTTCTTGGTTGGTGAGTTTGTTAAGTGTACCGGGTTTAAGACTGCTAAATGCATTGTCTGTTGGAGCCATTACGGTGAGCCCATCATCGGAGTTCTCCAGTTGGTTCACCACCTGAGCTCCAACTTGGGTTTCTTTTAACAAGCGCAAGAATGTCGTGTATTGGGATCCTTTCTCGAGAATGCCGGTGAAACTAAGCGGTTCATCTGAAGCTGGGCCCGGGGACTCGGCTAATGACGCGGGTACGGTTTTGGCATTGATAAGAAAAGCTTGTGTTAGGAGGAGGAGAAAGAGAAATGGCGCCATTCTTGATGGTTTGTGATAGATGGATAGGAAAAAAAACAGAAGAATGAGGGGTTTTGTAGATGAGTGTAGTCCTGTGGGGAATGATGACGAGCTGGTTAATGGTGGGTTGGAGAGAAAGCGCTTTCAGATAGGCCAATTTTGTGAGTTGGATTATAAATGGAAGGAGGGCTAATATTTATTTTGCATGCAATGATGTTGTCGATGGGTTAAATAAGTGAAGTTTGAAATTAAAAACGGAATCATATATACCTATTTAGGGGAATTCTATCATACACCCTTTTACAAGGGTATTTTGGGTATTTTCGCAATTAATTATATTAGTAAAAGGATGTATCATAAAATGTATCTTTTATGGATATTTTTGTTTAAATAAACAACAACAAAATTCCAATTTAGTCCAACATTAATTGATAAATATATTTAACATCTTACCTTAAATATTCATAAATGGATAATTACTCCAAATACCCTTGAAAATGGGTGTATGATAAGGAAAAGGGTGTATGATAGAAGCCCCACCTATTTAAACTCAATTGGCAATTTAAAAATGGATATCTAGTAATATAAACTATTTAATTTCTTTAATTTGTGCTAATTTCAGCACAGTACAAGTGTAGAACCATCAATTTATAGGCACTAACAAATTTATCTCCTCTGCTTTTCACCCCTTAAATGAACAGCCATGTAATTACTTTAACTCTGTTTTTCAGAATCCGTTAAGTCAGTAGATTTGAATCTGGTGGATCTGCATTTTCTTGATGGATTTGAATTCTTAGTATTTGGATCTTTGAGTTATCATTGTCTATTGGACCTGAATAATCCTTGAATCCAATTCATGGCTATGGACAACCCTAATTCCCCTACTCATCTCCTAAATTACAAAATTAGCCAAATAGGACCAACCGAAACACGGATAATTAATGTAACCAATCAAATTAAGTCCAAAAATAGTGGCTATGCATTACTGCTGTATAAATTATTGGATCTGTTGGCATGTCATATCATCTGTTTTAATTCATCATTTAAATTCTAATTGACAAGCTCCGTTACTAAGAACCTCAATTTTGGGGAACTTACATGTGTCCCGTTCGTAATCGGACTGCAGATTAATAATTATCAGGATCATATTTTAGTAACAGGGCTGGGTTTTATATTTTTCCTTATAACAGATGTAAAAATGTCATAAATGTGCCGGCGAAATCATCCTTCAATGATCGTTAGACCATACTCGAACCCGCATATGATCTCTGGAGTCTGGACTAGACAGGAAAGAGCGCGACGAGAAAGAGTGGAAAAAAATATCTTTATAGAATTGGGTTCAGATTGTGTTTGGAAGGGGGACTTTGAGCCCTCTCCGAATTTACTCAAAAAAAAAAGAATTGGGGTTCAACAATTACGCAATATTTCCATTCATTGATATTTGCTCTATCATTGAAGTCTATCCTTGAAATCGGAGCTGATAATTGGGCGGGTCGTTGGGTCGAGTTTGAGTCTCGGTCATGTCATTTCGGGTTCGAAATTACTCAAGTCGTATGGGTGCCGTATCGAGCATGTTGGTATTACGGGTCAATCGTGTTGGAGTTATGGGTCAAAATCACGTGACGGGTCAATTTGATATATTTTTTGTCTTTTCACTTGGATGACACATTGAGCGGGTCGTTCGAGTATGCTCTCGGGCGGCTTCAAATTATGTGTCAATCAGATTCCATATCGTTCGGCTTGGTCAGCTTCGAGTTATGTGCCAATCAGATTTCAGGTTTCAGATGATTTTTCTTACACTTTTGGATCGGTTCCAATTTTGTTATGTAATCTGTTGTGTAGTTATTTGATCATGAAACTGTTGCACTTATGTATTTATTTCATCGTCAATAAAATTTGGTGTTCGCAAATATGAAAATACAAGCATTAAGGAACATTTTTTTTCTCAAAACAAGAAAAGAATCAAATACAATAAGAAAGTTTTCCAAAAAATAAAACAAAAATAGCGCACGCAAATCAATCCGCAAGAAGCTCTGTTTCAAATAAACAAACACATCAATGCAACGAATTCATGCCACTAATTTCTCAAAACAAGAAATTGAGAGCACCAACAAATCCAAATCCAAGAACTAGACCCAAACAAGAAGAGACCGAATGGGCATCCGAAGTACTACTATCGGCATCGACCGATGAGCTAGGCACGGATGCAGAAGAAGAAGCAGTTGGACTCTTCTTCTTAGACTTCGGCAATGGCGACGGTGAAGGGGCTGCCGTCGGTGGTGTTGGTCCGAAGAGCTCGGTCGGCAAGAGGACGCTGTCGACGGAGTAGACCGAGAGAGGGAATTCCGAGTAGAGAACGCTGTTTACTGGCGTGTCGTTTACTCCTGTTGAGACATTCACCTGTGTTTAGTTTAAAAGAAAAAATATTAGCATATAAGAGTCTAGTGGTCATATATGGGCTTCATGCCGGTTCGGAGAAACTTGGTAATAAGCTCATAGTTCATAGTTTAAGTTATTGAGTACATACCACAATAAATCATATGTCATGAATTTAATTTTCGTTGAAATCAAATTAATAAGAGACTAAGAAGCTTCTCTGTTTTAAACGAGAAGCCCAAATATTTTGACCAAAAAAAATGTCATGCTCAGTATTTATTCTGTATTTTATCCAATATAAATAGGAAAATGTTGGACCTATCATTAAAGTCTCCTCCAAAAGAATTGATGACGTGATTAAGATTTAACACTTTAAGATTAACACTTTAATTCATGATTTGACATTATAATTGAGTTCTTAAACCATACATTAGAATGGTTAAATCATAAATTAAGGTGTTAAACCATGCATTAATGTGTTAAATTTAAAATTTAAAAATCATGTCATGTCATTAAGAGGTGTGGGGAAGAGTTCTAGAGGGTGTACATCACTACTCACAGAAATAATAGAATTCTCTTAAAATATTAAATTCTGATTGATTAATTAGATTAAATAAATCAATAACAACCTGATTTGTAGTGCTAGTGACATTAAAAGTGTAAACTCCGTCACTGCCAGAAGCCTGAGTGCGTAGCGGGTTACTCGCAGTCTGAAAGGTGGTTAGGCTGTAAAACCGAGGAAGAACGTGATACAAGATGAGTTCGACCTGTTCCTGTGAGGTCAAGGTATTCAATGTACCGGCTTTTAGCTGGTTAAATGCATTATCTGTGGGTGCGAATAGCGTTAGACCATCGAAAGAATTATTGAGCTGGCTTGTTATTTGTTCGCCTACTTGGGTTTCATCTAAAAGGCGTAAAAGAGTCGTGAATTGGCCACCTTTGCTTAGAATGGCGGTTAGATTTAATGGTCCGGCTGTTGGACCTGGTGCAACTGGTGTGGCGAGTTGTGCGTGGGTGGTTCCCGCAAGGAGGAGGAAGAAAGAAGATAGGATCAGGAGGGAGAGTGATGAGGATGAGAATGCCATTGATGACTTTTGAGTTTAATTAGGGTTTTGTGTGTAGTGTGAAGAGAGAGGAGAGGAATGAGTGAGGTTTTGTAGTGTACAATGGGAGACAAAGGAGGAGGGGAAGAAGGGTGGAATGAGCTGGCAAAATTTGCAATTATGCAAAAATTGGTGGCCATTTATAGGTGCATCTATCACTTTACTACAAATTAACGCAAATATATTTTGCTCAACTTGCATTACAGGTTGTGATAGCCTCAAAACTTTGGCTATATAACACGAGTAAAAAAATGTAGAGCTTTATGCCAATAAATGAATTACGTCTTCAAGTGTACTGTAATTAGAGATCATTCATTTTCTTCTCAAAATAGAACAATAATTCTTTGAATTTTTAATCAGTGTTATCCACAATCTAAGTATCAAGGACATAAAAAATTAACTACACGAAACGAATTCGGACATAAAATATAAAGTTAAATCAATTATATATTTTGAAATCATTATTTTCTATTATGTCCTGAATGTAGAGCAGAGCCGTGGCAAAATGATTTCTAAATTGCCGCTCGGTATGCTAATGCGAGAATGATCTGCAGACATGGTTGGAGCTCCATAGCAACACCCATGAGGGCTTTAGATTAACTTGTTATATAGTCATTGTTGTTGAAGCACCAATAATTCATGATTGATTGGGATTGGGACATGACAATGGACTCTGGTCCCAGATCTTCAATAATAAATTTAACATTCCAACAAATTAGTAATACTGACAAGTATTATGCATTTGATCGATAATAATAATAATAATATTTGATCGATAATAATAATAATAATAATAATAATAATAATAATAATAATAATAATAATAATAATAATAATAATGGTACTCATCAGAAATTCAGAATTTTATGTGTGCCTATATTGCAGTAGCAGTAGAATATTCACAAATGTGACCCAATTCACATTCTGAATTTCTAGTAAGAAATTCAAGAATCGAACATTAGTATTTAGTCGCATAGTTAATTATTGCACGGAAATGTCATTTTCGAAAATATGTCAAAATCAGGGATTAAAGTACCGAAACAAAAGCAAAAAATTATAAAATACGAACTCCTAATCATCAAATCGCCATCCAGATACTCTTGCCTCGAGAAGTATATAATATACAATTCATACTGGTACCACCTTAATTAACTCAACGCGTATGAGAAAGAGTATATACAGTTCATACTGGTACCACCTTAATTAACTGTGAACACATACCGGTACCTGTAGAATACTGATGAAAATAGCCCATATATGTGTCGGTATACAAACAGGATGTAAGTACGGAATGGTAGTTGAAACATCAAACATGTGCATTCTTTCTGGCAATATGTCTACATTGGCCCATGTGCACATATATTCTCTATGTAATTGATTTGAAGCATTTTGCATTGCATGCATTTTTTGACCTTGTATGATGTAATTATGTACTCATCTCTCTCATTGTTTATCAATTAATTATTTTTAGGAAAATGGTGGACATACTCCCACCTCTCTCCCTAAGCCTTGATGACGTGTATATAGTTTATCATATTAAGATTTAACATTTTAACTCATGATTTGACATGTTAATTTGATGTTCAATCATAAATTAAGATAATCAACCATAAATTAAGATGTGAAATCATGTATTTATGTGTTAATTTTTAAGATGTTAAATCATATTCACGTCATCATGGTTCTTGAGGGAGAGTATTAGGAGATGTACATCACTACTCTTATTTTTATATGTAACATGAAATATTAAATACACACTGTACATTTTAAACTGGTGATTAATATATATAAAATATTTTTTTCGAGTCGTATTGCAATGGTAGTTTCTTTCTATGGAGGAGTCTGCATTCGACTCTTAGAGCGGAACGATAGAGACTCCACTGTTTCTTGACTTTCTGTTTTCTCATATATTTGTTAACTTCATTAACAGAATATTGAAAAACAATAATATATATATATATATATATATATATATATATATATATATATATATATATATATATATATATATATATATATATATATATAGCAAGGGAGTGACAGGTCGTTAACTTTCAAGAGAAATAGAAGGAGAAACTAATCGTGAAGGGATTTTTCATCGCCTTTTATATACACAAAATAAAAAATTTAAATACATAAACATGATTAAAGTATAACAAATTTTCATAATTACAATTTATTGAGATAAAATACTTTAACATGTGTTTTTGTGTTAATGTCAGGTGAAAAGTACAAATTCTCAGAAAACCAGGACCGTTGATGGAACCGTCAAGTCTTCCCGATCGATTTGATATATCATATATTGATATTTGATGGAAGCATGAGAGAGAAATCGAGCTTTTATTCCAAACGGGTCAAAGGGCGTGACTCGTTACACAAATGGACGCACATGGGTCAAATCTGACTCATTTCACCAAAGACAACTGCTGAAAGGTGTAATTCACTCACTCAGATCATCTGCAGCAAATTAAATACCGTACAGCAGTGCAGCGGGTCAGAAATCACTCTAGTCTTTACTTGCTACACACTTTGGTGCCTTTCCCCCTTTCGCAGCCAAAGAAAACTTTTAGTGCCTTTTTTTGCTGCCAACAATAAGTTTAGCGCCATTTCTTTTTTTTTGCTGCCAAAAAATAAGTTTAGTGCCATTTTTACCTTTTCGCTGATAAAAGAAAATTATAGTGCCTTTTCTCTTTTTGGTTGCCAAAAGAAACTTTTAGTACCGTTTTCTCTTTTCGCTGCCAATTATATGTTTTAGTGCCTATATCTATTTATCTCTGCCAATAATAAATTTTAGTGCCATTTCCCCTTTTTGGTTGTCAAAAATAAAGTTTTAGTGCCTTTCCCATTTTCGCTGCCAAAGATAACTTTTACTACCTTTTCTTTTCGCTGCCAATACAAAGTTTTAGTGCCTTTTTACTATTTTTGCTGCTAAAATAAGTTTTAGTGCCATTTTCTTGTTCCCCTTTTCGCTGCCAAAGAAAACTTTTAGACTTTATTGACTTTTCTTATTTGTTGCCAATAAAAAGTTTTATTGCCATTTTATCTTTTTCGCTGCATAAAGAGACTTTTAGTGTCTTTTTTCCTTTATCGCCGCAGAAAGAAACTATTAGTGTCTTTCATTTTCTGCTGTCAATTATGAAGTTTAGTAACGGTTTCTAATTTTCGTTACAAGTTATGAAGTTTTAGCAGCATTTCCTTTTTTGGCTGTCAAAAATGAAGTTTTAGTGTCTTTCCCCTTGTCGCTGCCAAAGAAAACTTATAGTGCCTTTTACTTTTTGCTGCCAATATTTTTTATTATTGCCATTTTCTCTTTTTCGCTGCGCATGGATACTTCTAGTGCCTTTCTCTTTTTCGCTGCTAAAAGAAACTATTAGTGCCATTTATCTTTTACGCTGCCAATTATGAAGTTTTAAAACCGGTTTCATTTTATCGCTACCAGTAATGAAGTTTTACTTGCTCTTTTTTCTGTCAAAAATAAAGTTTTAGTGCCTTCACCTTTTCGCTGTCAAAGAAAACTTTTAGTCTCATTTTTTCGCTACCAAAAATTAAGTTTTAGTGTCATTTTCTCTTTTAGCTACCAAATATTGCTTTTAGTACCTTTTCTCTTCTCGCTGCCATTAGTATTAGTGCCAATTTCTACTTTTCGCTGCCCAATATGGTGTTTTAGTGTCAGTTCCCTTTTTTGCTGTCATAAATGAAGTTTTAGTGCCGTTCTCTTTTTCTCGCTGCCTATTATTAGTGTCATTTCCCCTTTTCGCTGCCAAAAAGCAAGTTTCTGTTTTTGCTCTCAAATCAAGTTTGTTTTGTTTCCTCAGCCAAAAAAAAGTATTAGTGCCGTTTCCTCCTTTCGCTGCCAAAAATAACTTTTATTGTCATTACTTTTTTGGCTGCCAAAAATAAGTTTTAGTGCCATTTTCTCTTTTTCGCTGCCAAAAATTAAGTTTTCAGTTACTTCTACACTCTTTCGCTGCCAAAAATGACGCTTTAGTACCGTTTACTTTTGGTCGCTGCCAAAGATTATGCTTTATTGCCGTTTACTTTTGGTCGCTGCCTAAGATTATACAACAGTGCCTTCCCCCTCGCGCACACCTGCAAAATAAACAAACACAAAAGACACACACACACACATTACATACTCTGATACTCACTGACACACATACACATATACAAGCACGAACACAGAGAGACAAAACAAATTAAAATTAAATATATAGATTGGAACTAAATGATTGGTGTGGCCTCAAGATGCGCTTTGATAGTCGAGAACTTCATGCGATCAAGGGCTGGCTCCCTATATAAAAAAATTCAAAGAAATTAAATTTAAATAGTTTTTTTTTAATTGACCCAATCATTAATACAAGAGCCTTTTAGTAAAAATGCAGGGACGCTGAGATCAAAACGCACCTGTTGTTGCCGAGTCACTCTTCGAACGTACTGAGCAACCTCGTGTTCTACCAAATTAACTCTGAAATTGAATCGATTTTGCCTAGTCCCTCTTCGAATAACATCCCAAAAATATACATCTGGCAGAATGTCTAAAATTAAACACAAAAATATTATTGAGAATTGAGATAAATCCCACATAATATCAAAATTATTAAAACCACTATGGGGCCTTTTGCAATTTGTGACATAAGGCAGGGGCCTTTTTTTGCAATTCCAGCAAAATGAAGGGGCGCCTTTTTTGAATTCGAGACCAAAGATCGAATTAGCATCATGAATCAAAATTAGAGGATTAGAATGTAAATAAAATCACTTACAAAGTTTGGAGATTATGCTTTTGAATTACTACTGGTTTTTTTCTTCAAGATATGATAAATCTTGATACTCAAATTACTACTTGATATCTTTAAGAACTCGATTAATTAAACACAAAGCGAAGATGTTTAGAATTTTTCGAACTTCTGAATAAACGGAGAAATTGCAACTCTTAAAATCAACTCGTCTTTCTTCAATCCACCTTATAAAAAAGATCCATTCATAAAATTCAGAAAGTAATAGAATAGAAGGAGAAATAGCAAAAAAATCCTTCGTTAAATCTAAAATTGAACGAAAAAGAGAAAACCTTTTCAAGAACGGGGATTAAACGGCAAGGGAGCAAGCCACCACGTAAGCAATGGTGTTCTCTTCTTTTAACCTTGTAGCTCGTAGATCTGTACTCGATTCTCCAACTGGATGATGAGGTTCTACTATTTCGCATACAGATCTGATCTCGGAGGTAGTACTTCTTTTCCTGACTATGTTGGGGGATTTTAGTGGTGGTTTTTATAAAGGGGATTAGAAGTTGTACCCAAAGAATTATTGATTGAATAAGTATCAATTAAAGTAAGTTGGAATTAAACTTATATGGGTATTTCTTTACGATCTTTCTTGATAAAACTCGTTGAATTTTTGGTCATGAAAAGAGAGTAATTCCATTAGGAGAATTTTGATGTTTTCATTTATTGATGAATTTAGAAATCAAGCTCTTAAAGATATGATAAATCTTTCTATTAAAACGATCGTGTTTTATAGATCGAAAATTAATTAGGGAATTTAATTGGTTTATAATTATTTTTCCTAATTTTTATCTCGTCATTTGATACTCGAATCAATCAATAATGGTTTATGATTATTTGATTATTTGATTATTTTGAGTAAGATTTTCATGAATCGGATTTTGGTGAGTTTAAATAATTGGTTCATAATTCTTTAAATGAATTTTAATTCTTGAATTTTATTGATGTATCAATTGGTTTAATATTTGCTATGTTTTTTTGTAAAATCGTGTTTTACCTCTTATATTATTATTATACAATGTCATTAATATAGTTATTATTTAATTAAAAAAATAAAATTTATTGTCATCATAATGTAAAATATTGTAAAACATATATATAATCATAAACAAATTAGTTCAAATAATTATCTTATGAAATGAATTTATCAATATTATAATATTTATATGTACTTTGTATTACAATGAAAAACATAATTAACATTCTCGCCGCGTAGCGCGAGTATGCTCCTAGTCCAATACATATTCGAACAATTTAAAATCATTTCAAGCCTAATCAATATCAATTCAAAATTTCACTAAGAATTATATCACAACTAGCTTTTTGCCCGCACAATTGCACGGATATTTTCAAGTTTATCGTGATTTTTTTGTATGTCATTTTTTTTATCTTGATTTTTACTTCTTTTTTTATTTCTCAAGTATTTGTTTTTTGTACATGGTTGTTGTGATTGAGTATAGTTTTTCGTTGTGTATTCATGTCTTTTTTTGGTATTTTTTATGATATATTTTGTTTAAATTTCTTTATTTGCGATATTGCTTATGTTGTTACGAAAAGTCATGCATTAAACAAAAATCGAAACATTCATAGTAACTCGCTCTTGCCGTCTCCATCACTCTCTTTCTGTATCAATAATATCGTTTTTCTTCTTCGTCCGTCTAGACCTCGCCTACCATTATCTCCACGTTTGAAATCGCCTCAACCATAGCTCTTATTTGCCTCGTTAGGTTTAGCCGCCGAAAAAATGAAGAAAGAAAAATATAGTTGGGTGTAGGAAATTTTCAAAAAAACCTCTAACTTTTTTGGACATTGTAAAATAAACTGTCTTTTTGGAAACTCAAAAAAAAAAATCTTCTACCAAACATTTATTCTAAAATATCCCCTATGGGGATTAAAACTAACCATGTATGATATTAACTAATTTTTTTGGCCAACATGCCCTTCTACTTTTATATGTAATCATTAATTATTATTTTTGCTATTTTTTTATTAATTTTAAGAAAATTTATTAACATTTATTAACATGTAGTGATTTCAAAAAAATAAAATTATTACCTGTTGTGTTTATATAATTTTAATATTTCATTTATTATTCAAGAAAAACTAACATCATATAATAATAAAATAAACCACAATAGATAAACACCTTGACAATATATTGATAGAAAAATATCTTATTAAACATCTAATTATTTTATTTTCATTCTCCTTTTATGCATTTTGTTAGTAGTTTGTTGATATTTTATTTTTTAAATATTTTCAAGGTGTTATTTTAAGATTGTTGTTCAACTTATTATGATTTTACGTTAGTTTTTCAGAAAAAAAATATATAAAAGTCAAATATATATAATGTATGAAATATTAAATTATATAAATATAACATATAACAATTTTTTTTTTTAAATTATTATATGCCATATTTTTTTAGGACTTTTTTCAAATTTATGAAAATAACATTTTTTTAATAACTATATATGTAAATAGAAAAGTATTTTGGATAATTTTTTTTAACACCGTCTATGGTTAGTTTTAACCCCTATAGGGGGTATTTGAAATAAAAGTTTGGTAGAGTGATTTTTTTGGAGTTTTCAAAAATATAGGAGGTTTTTTACAATATCCAAAAAAAAATTGGATTTTTTTTTTTGAAAATTTCTCATATTTAATCCAGAAAAAAAAATATGAATGGATTTGGTCCGCAACGGACCTAGGCTTGTGCAATTTTAACATTAGCTAGTTTATATGGACCACGTTCAAATAAAGAACCGACTAATTTGAACATTTTTATCAAGATCAAACGATCCGGACTAACATGATGACGTGACTCTCTAGTAAGCAAAGATTTCTTTGGAATTATATATTTTAATAATTTCTTGAAAAAATGTACGGTTAATAATAACAATACAAATTAATAATCATTGATTTTCTTTTTGTTAATCAAATAATGATCACTTAATTAGCATTTAGTAGGTCAAATTATTTTTAATGGATCAAATAATGACTACTTAATTAACATTAGTGGATCAAATTATTTATTGCATACGTGGCTCATTCTCATGTCGTCATTTTTATAAACTTTATAAATAAGATTAATAATTATTTTGCCTCCCCTAAATTTGTATTATAAGTCTGTAGATTTTTATTTTGCCTCCCCTAAATTTGTTTGTAACGTTATTTCCATAATTATTTTTTGACAACCCCCTCAAACAATATTGTCAAGATCCATTACTACTTTTAAAATCTCATTTTGTTTCGACTTCTGTCGAGATCTTTTATGAACTTTATGGAAGACCATAAATTATATCAAGTTATAGTCTCAACTTCTACAGACTCGACAAATTAATTCGCTAGAATATCCTCAACTTTCTCTCTTGTTCTCGAGGAATTTTGGCGGCCAAAACTTTAGGTATTGTGTTTCGAAAAGAAGGAAAGGCCCTCTATTTATAACCAAGATAGGAGATAAAGATAAAGAAGTAATTATATGAAATTCTTGTAGCATCATTGTGCGTTCGAACCAGTGTTTTGCGACTGGTTTGACCAAAGAATCGGATGCAGACCCAAAAAATATTTGATTTCATTATTAGATCGGATTTGCAAATGAATCGTAAAATAATTGAACATGCCAGTCTATTGAAAATCCGGACCGAAACACAAATGAATCGCAAAAATAATTGAACCTGCCAGTCTATTGAAAAATCCGGACCGAAACACAAATGAATTGTAAAAAAATTGAACCTGCCAGTCTATTGAAAAATCCGGACCGAAACACAAATGAATCGTAAAAAAATTGAACCTACTAGTCTATTGAAAAATCCGGTCCGAAACACAAATGAATCGTAAAAAAAATTGAACCTGTCAGTCTATTGAAAAATCGGGACCGAAACACAAATGAATCGTAAAAAAATTAAACATGCGAGTCTATTGAAAAATCCGGACCGAAACAACCAATTATACCGGCCTGGTTTTTCACTTGATTTCCTCGGATTTTGTCTTGTTCGTACTTTATTATCTCATTATTTCTTTCACCAGATCCAAATCTAGAGATATGGCGGTAGCACACATGAGAAATTCCTAATCGGACTTGAAACCATATCTCTAGTTTTTTTAGTTGAGTCACGAGCAAAGTGGACTTTAAGAGGCATCACATTTTATGTCAATATGTTCTTGACTGCCTAAAATGTATGAACTTATCTGAAAACGTCGGATTACCCGGTAAATAATAATTTTAATTTCAAAATAAATAAATGATATATATTAAATAATAATAATAATAATATAGTAATATAATATAATTATAATATAATAGTAATAATATAATAACAATAAGAATACTAATTATATTATATTATTAAATAATAATATATATAAAATAATATTTTATTCCAAATAATTTAAAATAACTAATTGAAAATATAAAAAAGTCTAAAATATCTAATTTAACAAACTAACATAATTTATCCACAAATATCATTCAAAAATAACTAATTAACTTAATTGTAACTTATTTAAAACTAATAAAAGAGTAAAAAAAAAACTTACAAGGGATGGTAGAAACATGATTTCTACTTTGGATCCAAGCAAGGGGGGGGGGGTCTTAATAGGGGCTAGGGGGCGGTCCCCCTTCTCAAGATTTTCGCCGAACAGTGTATATATCTAGTGATTCAGTATATTTTATTAATATAATAGTGTAAATTTTACTGTTTGCCCCCTCCAAAAGAACGCATCAGTCTTTCATTTCGTCCTTCCGAGAAATTATGTCAAGATTCGTCACTGAATCCAAGCTCTTTCTTCGAAAACGGTAAGATTTTGGAGTATTTGGCAATTTTGTTGGACAATTTGCGATTTTGGAAGAAAAAAAAAAATCTGATGCCATTAATTCGGTGTGTTTCGCCACATAAAGACTCGCATGAATCTACACAGAAAAAAAATATTTTACCCAGTAAGATAAAGAAACACCCTTAAACATAATTTTTTGGAATTTGACTTTTGTTAATTATTTTTTATTTATTATTTAGGAATTGACGATTCAATCGTTAGTTCCTGAATGGTCACTAAAAAGATTCGTACGAGGTCTAAGCCTAGACTTAATTAGTAGTTTAGTACGAACTATCTCATAAGTTTTATCTTTTTTTATCAATAAAATAAACAATTATGTATGAGATATCAAAAGAAATGCATTACAGACTTATAATATAAATATAAATATAAATTGAGCCTTCATCCTATTAGGCCCATACATTATCGAATTTTATTTTTATCGGGCTTTAACCCAATTCTATAACCCGTCCATTATCCAACCCAGCCTCGTTAAACCTCTCCACTGCATCGAGGCAACCTTGCTATGCAAACCCTGCTCTTCTAATGGCGATAACGAGGCTTTATTCTCAGCTCTCTCACTTGCGAGCTTTCTCTCCGTTGTTACGTCCATTGTTACGAGCTGCATCCATCCCGTTTTCTTCTTCTCGACGAGTACGGGTCGCTCCGTCCGTATCCACTGTTGATTCTGATCCAATAATGGAAACTGAACCGCCTGTTCCCAAGCTGAGAAAATGGAAGCATTTATGTCTATACTACACTCAAGGGAAATGCACAATGGTATGATTTAGTCATAAATTTTGTTTCGATTTGAATCTCAGGTTGGTTGAATTCTTCTTATGCTTTTAGACAGGGGATGCGTTGCATCTTGAGAAATTCAATCATGATTTGGGACTGGATCTAAGAGTGGACGAATTGAGGCTTGACAAACTACGATCTCAAATGTTTGATTATTTACTGATTCTTGATCTGGAAGGGAAAGTCGAAATTCTCGAATTTCCTGTTGTGATGATTGATGCTCGTACTATGAAATTCGTCGATTCATTCCACAGGTAACAACACTTCTTCTCGCCTTTATCATTCCAAAATCAAAATTCAATCATGTATTCATTAAATTGTATATTTCGAATTATCCTCAAGATTCGTGAGGCCAACGGTAATGAGCGAACAAAGAATTGATGAATACATACAAGGAAAATATGGAAAATTCGGCGTTGACAGGTAAATATCATATCTTCGATATTCAGATTAAATTACTAAGAATTGAAAGTAATTACTTTACTTCATAATTTTATATGAAATATTTATTTAGAGTATGGCACGATACAGCCATTCCTTTCGAAGAAACGCTTCGAGAATTCGAACAATGGCTTGCAAATCATCACTTCTGGGAGAAGACAAAAGGAGGGCCTCTTAATCGTGCAGCATTTATTACTTGGTTATTAACCCTTTTTTTAAATTCTATTCAATTTCCTATAATTTGAATTCGATTTGTTTGTTCGTATTTGAAATTTTAATTTCAGCGGAAATTGGGATCTTAAGACAAAGGTGCCGGATCAATGCAGAACTTCGAAGATTAAATTACCCTCTTATTTCATGGAGTGGATAAATATAAAAGATATTTTTCTCAATTTCTACAACAGAAGAGTAAATACTCTCAAATATTCATTTTAGGGTTTCTCGGTTAAATACGATATGATATTTTTTCGTATTTTTTTTTTTTTTTTGCAGGCCCCTGGAATGATGAGCATGATGAGAGAAATACAAATGCCAATAAATGGGAGTCACCATTTAGGAATCGACGATTCGAAAAACATAGCAAGAATCGCTCAACGCATGATTTCAGAAGGGGCTTTGATGCAAATAACCGCTACGAGAAATAATCCTTCTTCGACTCGTGACGTCACCTTTCTATTCGAGAACCGGATTTAACGAAACATTAAAATCTCATATTTACCCCTGCAAAAGTGAAATATCACAACTACGGAACTACTCTTGTGAAACATGATATTTTATTTTTTTTTCGAAAAGCCCAATTGGCTGAAAAGAAACCCTAATTTGTGTTGGGCTGATGGTAAAAGGGGATATATTATACAGCTAGATTTAGCAGCTCCAATAATGAATGGAGTTGTTGCGTGTGGCTGACATGTGGGGTCGGGTGAATTACTGTGAGTAACAGTACTGAGTCAAGTGACCAGAGAAAATGTAGCATCGCTTTCAAGGGGAGTCTTCAAAATGCGTGCAGCTCACGTGACTTTTTTTATTGTGTAGTGTAGTAGAGTTGGACTTGGAGTTGGGGCCACTTCTCTTCTTGGTGTTCTTACCGCCCGCCAACGGCTCAGTACTTTTGTAACACAAGTTTTTAGTATAAGTTGCCCCGTTAAGGCTCGATCGACTTTCTGATCATTCGGTTTCGAATTGTTTGGATTTCAGATCATGTTCGTTCGAGTTTTGAAAATATCGGGTTTAAGAAATTTGTCCCATTCTTGTCATGAATCAATTTTTTATGTACTCATTGTCTACTCAATCATGATTTTTAGTGGGTCGGACAAGTTCGGGTCGAACTAATTAGGTCGTTAGGTTCGAACTTGGGAGGAGTTTAAATCGTTGAGTTTAATATTTTCATGTTTGGACGGCATGAATGCGGATGATTTATTGAACGTGTATAATAATATGTATTATTATTCGAATATGTGTAACAAATATCTAAAATGTTGAATTTTCCTATTTATATAAATATACAATGAATATATACTATAAATATATATAGTTAATGGAAAATAATGAAATAATAACCATGAACAATTAAGATCATTCCGTTTACCATAAATAATAATAATTATTAGAATTGTCATTTAAAATAATAAATAAAAATTAGAATTGTCATTTAAAATAATGAATTTAGAGGCGTAACCAGAAACAAAGACTATCTCCACATAATTAAATCATCGAAATATCGAATCATTCTGAGCAAAAAAATAATATAGAAAATAATATTGAATTATAAGTGACATTCATATATCGGTTTGGTTTATATATTGGTGAGATTCATCTAAATATTATTTTAAATTGCATATTCGTATCATTTCTGAGTTTTATTTACGGAGATGTAGTCTTTTTTTAACAAGAAAAAAGTAAATTTATTAGTTGTAATATTATATTTATTAATAAAGAATAATTTACTTATTTTTGCAAACTCGAAATAAGATTATTTGAGAAAAAAAAAGAAAAAGAGAACTCTCAACGGCTCGTTGTTTGATTTGTAGGGTTGCCGTTTTTGCGGCGGTAATCATACCGGAGAGTGAGGAGATAATTGCGGACCGTTTTGAAAGAAATCTTGTGGGATTTTTACCGAGGAAAAGTTTAATTATTTATTTTTGGGGTTTTGCTGTCCTTATTCGAAAAATACAAATACAAATATATAGTCCAGTCAAAGTCACGAGAAAAGTGATCATGTAACTTAGACAGTACATAAATTACTGGCTTTCGATGGCCATACATGATATATTGGTATAGTAATTGTTATAATCAAACTTGAAATAATTATGTGAAAAGTTAAAACTACAATTATCCCCCCAGAAAATGTACTTTTATATAATTAAACCCTTGAAATAATTATATTCATAAGCTAATTATATAATTTTTACTATGATATAATTATATTCACATAGTCTGGACTTAGTATAGGTTAGGTCCTTAGGACAATGAATATTCAAAGTAAGGTTCATGTGCATGACAAATTACAATAGGCATACAGCCTTTTTGGAACTTTCTGCTGGTCATAAAACCCATGTGATTAGTTTCCTAATTATATTCATCACTTACTTCTTTGAGCGCCCACAATCCTAGCTAATAAATAGGAGGAGAATTAATACATTGTGTGCGCCCACACACCCACCCACAGACACACCAAACTCATCGTGGAATAATACATATTACATATATATTGTGCAAGTTAATAAGTTACATGACTTGACATATATATGATTGGTTCGAGAATCAAGATACTTCAAAAGAAAAACAGCAAGGACTAGGAAATTTGGAATGGGAACCAGTAAGTTATGCGGTTTTCTTGTTTCTAATTTCTATTTTTAAATTTGTAACAATATTTAATTTAGTGATCCTTTGTTAATTAAATAGTAATTTAAATAGTGTCAAAAGTAAACAAAGATAAACAATGCCAAACAAACTAAATTAACACACAATATGTTTATGGAGTTCGGTAGAAAACTGTTTACTTTAACTCTCATTTACTTCTCCTTTACTTGTTAGTCGACTGAATCAACGTTCACAAATACTTATATCTCCGAGAATGTCGTGCGGCAAACTTGGGTCTTTTGGACATTTTATTCAATTTCCCGAATAAATGGATTACAAATTTTTCACAATCGATCAACGTTTATCGATGCGGAATAGACTTTCACAATGGCAGAATTGCTAATCTAACACGAAATACTAAGAAGACCTAACGAATCTTACCTAACGGATTCGGTCACACGAGTTGAAAAATTGCTTTGAAGATTTGGAAGAGAATGAATTTGATCTCTAGGTTATCTTAATTGAATTTGAATTTTAACAATGACTATCTTTCTTTGGTTTTAATTAGAGATGAGATATTTAAAAAAGTACGATACTCAACCCAAAAACCTTGTTTGACAGCACATTCGTTTAAACGTACGTGAGGTTCGTTTAAACGAAGTCTCATCAAACTGACCGTAGTAATTTGAAATCATGACTTTTTGTACTACGTGTTTAAACTTTAAACGCATGTATATATATCATTTAACACATGTTCAAATTCCTAGTGTTTTAGGCCACTTACGTTGAAACGAATATGAGATTCGTTTGAACGTTGTCTGAAGTTTTTTGCTTCTTTTAGTCCCTGTGACAAAAATATCCATTATTCGTTTAATCGAATGTCATGTTCGTTTAAACACAAGCTATATGTTTTGATGCAAGTAGTTTATGTGACAAAAATATTAATTATCGTTCAAACACATATGACATTCGTTTAAGCATTTGGTGTTAGTTTAAACGTATGAACCATTCATTTGAACGATAATGTAACTTAGGTTGATTTTGCAATTGCTAAATTACTAACTTGGAAATTTGATGATTTCACAATAATTAATTGAGTTTTAATTTAATCAAGGATAAGTTTGGAATAACCTTGAGATAATGTATTTGTAGTGCGTTATTCCAACTCGTGGAAATTTATGAGAACAGCTCTTGTGATCTTGAATATACATTTTTTCGTCTTCAATGATATTTACTTTAGTCCTTGTGTCTCGTGTGTAGATGTAGCTTGAATTATCTTTCTTGTTTTTTCTTCTTCTGACGACGACCGTCGTCGTCGTCATCATCATCATAGTGATTGCGCTCCATTTTGAAAAAAAATGATATTTTCTAATTTGAAACGTTAAAACAAATCTTTAATATTGTCGGTATTGTTTTGAAATAATCAAATATAATTTTAACCAACATCGTTGATTTAAGAATTTTTTATATTCAATAGTGTTGATAAGAAAGATTTAGTAATTTTTTTAGTTTTTTTTAATGAAATTACACACACTAGTTATTTTAGAATTAAGAATGAAATTACACACTAGTTATTTTAGTGAAAATGGAAAATCCGGGGCTTGAGAAATAAAAATCAGCAACTCCTAACTTTTTTATATATATATTTGAAGGACTTCTTGACAAACTCTTTTAGCCCCATAAATAGATCAAATTTGTATAGCTTTGTATTTTTGCTTGGATTGCAAGTGTTGTTGGAATTCAAGGGTTGTGTCACCTCAATATAGTAGTGCGAAATGCTATTCTCCAAATCTCTCTCTCTCTCTCTCTCTCTCTCTCTCTCTCTCTCTCTCTCTCTCGTTTATGGCATAATGTAGTCCTTAAACACTTTAATCTTTTTTCCATGTAAAACAACAAATAAATGGTGCATATATCATTACAATTTCACTATAATGCTATATTCAAGATGGCATATCTAATTTTTGGCAAACTAGAGGAGATATATGATATCCAATAGTGAAAATGCTGCCAACCTTGCAGTTTGACCGCTAAACTACATTGCCCATCCTCTCTGTTATGATTCTCTTATTATCTACTCATCACACATGACCGTGGATTAAATGGCCCCAGTTTTTTAATGTGGTATGTGAATGTGGGGCATGTTTTTATTTAATAAAAGCATATGATATTCCTCAAGATTATGTTAGTGTACTTCTTTGTAGGCAGAGTTTTAACGGTAATTTTACAAAACATGTTCTCGTTGCGTGATTTGACAGCAATATGTTAATCATACGTTAGATATTGTATCAACATCATATAGTTATTTTAGTTTATTTCAATCCAAATCCTACATCCCATCATCCTGATGTCGATCATGCAGCGAAAATATGTTGTGTAGAATTACTCGAGTTTTACAGTAATATGTATGATATTATCAGAAATGAAGATCGTGACATGTATCGAAAATTCATTATCAGAAATGTGATTATTACAATATGAAATTATTATTGCGATTTTTTTTCTTTAGATTCCGATTTATTGGTTAATAAATAAGGATATGAATGATCATATTTGAATAAGATCAAAACGACTTAAATCGAATCGAACTAAAATTTGAATCGACTCGATCGAACAAAATAAATTTTATTTATTTGGTTTATTTGGTTGAATCAATTATGAAACTTAACATCCTAGAAATAGAAATATATCATTAATAAAAAAAATATTTGACAAAAAATAAAAATTGTATTCATTTATGATATTATTATATCAAATTTAATTGTTTTCAAAAGTAATATATATAAAATACCTTGGTTGATTCGATTTAATCGGTTTTCAAAATACTAACTAAACCAAACCTGATAACATTATTATTTTCAACGAATAGAACTTAATAAATTGAAATTTTGAACTGAATAAACCAAATTAAATCGGTTAGTTTTGTTTATGAATAATCAACCATTCGAACGTCTCTATTCAGTTTGACGGGCTAAATTTCGCTATTAATATTGATGCTTTATAAAAATCCAATTAATTAAATATGCATTAATTTTTTTAAACTGTGCACGTATCATACATGCCATTCATCAATGGGTTGACGTTATTTCTAGAGCTAATCTTTTTGAATTTGGAACAGTTATACATATTTTTTTTTTATCAAAATATACTTTTTTTTAATTGTGCATGTAATTAAAAGATAATCGGGGATTAAAAGAAAATTCTTAAAAAAAAAGGACCTTTTTCAATATTTTTAAAAAGACAGAATTTCATGTGTGCCCCTTGTACAATAAAATAATTTCAAGTTTACCCCAAAAAAACGTGAAGTTTCACAAATACCCCTATAAAGCCCTTCAAATATCATCGATACTCTTAAATTGAACTTTTAGTTAAAAAATGTTAATTTTTTCATTCAAAATATTTTTCCATTTTAGTACTATATAAATACAGTAGCTACTTGAAAATTTGAGAATAATTCAGATTCAAGTAATGATTTTTGGAAGAAAATCATGAGATAAATTTGACAATATTTTTTTTTTATAATTTTAAACATTATTTAACTGCAAAAGTTATTCACAATCATAGAAGAATAATCTTAAAATTTAGACAATTGACCTATTAGTAACGAGAAGGACATTGATGATTCTTAATGAGATAATAGGGGTATATGTGATATTTTAACGATTTCATAGGGATGACCATGATATGTGAAGGGTTTTAAAGAGATATCCGTGATATTTGAAGATTTTGCAGGGTACTCGTGAAATATCGCGTTATTGAGGGGTATATGTGAAATTATGATGTTTTACAGAGGTACCGTGAAATTGTATGATGTTCCAAAAAATAAATCCTTTAAAGTTAACTTTTCCAAAAAATTGTATGATGTTTTACAGAGGTATATGTGAAATATCGCGCCTTTAAAATAAATCCTCAGAGATATTCCAAAAAATCCCTCAAAACAGACTTCTCTTTTCAAATACCCCCTAGAGGCTAGAGGTGTTAAAGTTAACTTTGTAAATTGTATGATGTTAAGAAAAATTTAGGACAAAATACCCCTCTATTTTTGTAATATTTAATTTTATAAAATAATGTAGTATTTTTTTATTACTATAAAACTTTATGAGTATTTAATAATAAATTAATTGCATACTAGCTTATATAATTATATATCAACTCATATATTTACAAAATCAGACATCATCTGAGATATAATTTATTTGACCAATAACAAAAATAAAAATATAACTAATAAAAATTTAATTTACTATTATATGGATGATATATTATTTCATATTTTTAGAATATGCTTGAACATAAAGTTTAGCGTAATCAACTACATATAATTTAAACATTGTTCAAATATATAATTAATATTAATTATTAATTAACATAATAATTAATTTGATTGTATATAAGTTAATACATAAAATAAGAATATCTAGAAATTATTACAAAAAAATATAAAAAGTGAATGTACATTGAAACAATTTACTAAAATGTTATTTTTTAGGTGCTGAAATTTTTTGTATCGACTTTATTTTTTTTATTTGATGTTAGTTTTTACATAGAAATATATGATAAATTAAATATTAAAATAAAATGAATATTACATATAATTTCATTTGTATTTTTTGTTTTAATAGATAGTATATGTTAAAAAAATTGTTGTCTTTTTTAAATAATAATAAAATAAAAAAAATTTAAAAAATTTATATTATAAAAATAGAGAGGTATTTTGGTTAACAAAAAATTAACACCATGCAAAGTTAACTTTACAACTATAGGGATATTTGAAAAGATATATTTTTTTGGAGTATCTCAAAAATGAGTTTTTTTTAAATATTGAAAAAGTCATGGCTTGATTAAATTATTTTTTATATTTGTTTAATATTTCGTCTCAATTAACAAAATTAAATAATGAACGTACAATTAAGTTTAAATTTTCTTTAGCTCAACTGTTTATTTTAGTTAATTCAATTTAGTATTATTTGTCGTGTTGTTTTGGATTGAGATGAGATGACAATTTAGCCAATTGATTCGATTTGTTGATTTTGTGTTATTGTTGAATGCCAAACTGAATAAATTAAATTTAAATACTAAAATTGCTATTTTTTGTACTATATTTCAGTGTGTTAATTTAATAATAAAAAAATTTACTGCTTAATCCGATAAGTTAATGGCGTGGTAAATAATTAAATTAACTTCGAGAATTATTTTTTTATTATAAAGTATTACAAAATAGAGCTAAACTAAATTAGTTTTACAAAAAATCCTACTTAAAAACTGATAAATAGATAGTCAATTATTTACCACGACTACTTTCTATTTCCGATTCCATCGATCCAAAATGTTTGGATATTTCCCATCATCTCATCCTTTCACTTATCAGTGAAAGAAATTGAATACTTCTAAAATTACGCAAACTCGAATTGATAGATGGCACGAGGTGACGAGGCTCGCCCACATTTAATCACTCAAATAAATATCTCCCACAAAATACTTAGATTTTCTTTGGAAATTAGCAAACTAATAATAATACTACGAATAAATACGCCGCAGCAATAATCATAATCATAACCAAAATCCAATCAATCAAATCAAATCAACTGTAACAATAAGACGATACAGGACACGAGGCATTCGAGTGAAGATACGTGGCCCTGATAAATTGTGCATTTATCGTACAGAACGAGCCTGTGCCATGTACTGTACTGTACTCATACTCAGCGCTCGAGTCCAAACTCCAAACTTTCGGATCCGCTCTGGCCGAAATATCATGTGGGCTCGACCCACTTTGTAATGTGCCCCTTTCCTCCACCACGCTACACCCCACAATTTTATAAAGCTAACCCTGCCATTATACCTCTTTTGCTCCTTTTTATTATTTACTTATTTTTAGGGTTATGTATGTGATTTTGTGTTTACCGTAGCATAAACGACAAAACCATAACTTTTCTTTTCATTTTTTCTCGAGAGCTCAAAATTTTACACACTTTCTTTATCTTCTCTCTCTCTCTCTCTCTCTCTCTCTCTCCCTCCGTTCTCTCTGCTCAGTTCTCCCTTTTGCTTCACTCACATGAGGAGAAAGAAGTCTTCTTCTTCCTCTTCGGCTTCAATGGACGCTGGAGATCGACAGTCTAGTTCTCACCGTTCCAATGCTGGCGGCGGTGGGAGTGAGCTTTTCATTTGCTTTACTTCCCGCCCTTCTGCTTCTTCCTCTGCTGCGGCGGCGCCGTCACTGTCGGCGTCTCTGAGCCGTCGATTGAAAACAAGTGGAAGCGTAAAAGGTGCCCAATCTCCAATGTTCAGTACTGTGGTCGGAGGTCGTCGTAACAAAGGCGCCGCTTTTGAAACTGCGGAACCTACTTCTCCTAAAGTGACCTGCATTGGCCAAGTTAGGGTTAAGGGTAAACAAAGGAGAAAAAAGGCGAAAGGTGCGATGTTGCGATCTAGATCTAAGCGGGTTGTTGGAAGCGAGGCGAGTTTTCGAAAGGGGGAAGGCGAAATGGGGAGGGAAAGAGAGTGCACGCCTGGAGCAAAGAATCAGGGTTGGGTGTATCAGATCCCAGTCAGCATTTGCGATGCGTTGAAGACCGTTGGCTCTGAGTTCAATTGCCTTGTGCCGTGCAGTGGCAAGTCCTTTTGTTCGTCTTCGTCCAGCGGTAAAGGGACTGGGCAGGGGAAGGTGAAGAGGCGCGGTTCCTGCGGAGCCGTGCTAGCAAGGTGGTTAATGATGCAAGAGGACGAGGAGACGAAGAGACAGGTGGAGGAAGAACTGGAGATGGAACAGGAAGTGATTGTAATGGAGAGGAAAGTGGAGGTCGTGACAGATTGGGAGGAGAGGAGAATGGCGGAGGAGTTTGAGGTTGAGATATCGAAGAAAGAAGAGATCTTGGTTGTTGAAGAAGAAGAAGAAGAAGTAGAAGGAGGAAGAGTCGGTGTTTGTATCCCTCCTAAGAATGCTCTTTTACTCATGCGGTGTCGATCTGATCCAGTTCGAATGGCCGCTTTGGCTAACCGCCTCTGGGGCTCTCCAGTTCGAAAGGTCCACGCACAAGAACAAGAGGTCGAAGAAGAAGATGAAGATGAAAATGAGAGAGTAGAGGAGGAGAGAGACTATGGAGAAGAAAACAAAGTTGCCATTGTTAGGGAAAATGAAGAACAAGTGTGCGAGCCTAGTGCGAGTGAAGATATTCTGGGACAAGCCGAGAATACAGATCTGGACGAAATGCAAGCTGAGGTACGCAATAACGATACTGTTTCGGTTTCAGAAACAGAAGAAAAGGACGATTTAGCCGAGCTAAAGGAGGAATCAGAATCTTTGGAGGACAATAATAATGACTCATCATGCCCAAACGAATCAGAGAACGAAAAAGATTGCAACTTGACCGAATCCCAAATTCCTCCTGTCGAATCTTCAATCGAAGAAAGCCATGTGGCGAGAGAATCGAAAGAAAGGAAAGAGGAGGAGACGAAAGCGAGGAGGTCTACTAGTTGCTCTCCTTCGACGGGGAAAGAAGAAAAGAAAGCGAGACAATACAGAATGAGGAGGCAACGCAGTAATGGCGGAGGAGGATCTTCGTCGAGAGAAAAGGATTCGAGGAGACATAGCTTCTCGAGCGAGGGAGATCCGAGACGATCGAGTTTCTCGAGCGTGAAAGAAGCGACGCGATCTAGCTTCTCCCTCGAAGGCAAGCGTTGGAGCTTCTCAATCGAACAGGACGATATTGTCGTTGCCAAACAAACCGAGCCTTCTTCCAAAGGAGCCGTCAAGAAAGGTAAACGTTGCTCTCCCGAGCCAGAACGAGACGAAAATCTCAAAAGAGACGAGGAGAAGAGAGGAGAGAAGGAGAAAACAGAGGAGAAACTGGAGAGGAAACTGGAAGTGATTGCTGCGAGCGAGAGAAAGAAGAACGGGGAATTACCGGATTGTCTACTTCTCATGATGTACGAACCGAAACTATCAATGGAGGTGTCGAAGGAAACGTGGGTCCGCCCTACAGATTTTATCAACTGGAGAGCCGCGCATAAACGCCATAATCCTCCACCCATAGAAGACTCAAATGCAAAAACAGAAACTACCGTCACTGGAGATGATCAAAAGGATACTAGCACACAGACAGAGGAAACAGCAAATCCAGATCCACCCACAGTACAAGCAGTACCTCCTCCAGTGCAACCTTCACTGGATCCTCCAGTTGGGAAAGCTATGAAAATCGAGTTGCCGATACAAGCAGAGGTTATATACGCGCCGTTTGTGCTGAAGAGATGTAAATCCGAGCCGATGAGATCTTCGGCTAGGCTCGTGGCGGATGCGTGTTTTTGGAAGGAGAGACATAGGCCAATCGGGGCTGTTGGGTTTTGAATTCCTAGTTTTTTTTAGTTTTGTATGATTTGAGTTTGTGAAATGTGAATGAGTGTTTGTTTTGTGCCGTTGTAACATGTAATATGAGTGTGGTTTGAGCTTGTTTTCATTTGGTTTGTTTGTTCGTGTGTAATTTGGACGATCGAATAATGGCTATTGCGGTTTCGAAGAATGAATTATAGGGTAATATAGATTTGAGTTTTGTGTAATTTTCTTAATTTCTTTGATCTGATTTCTTTGTTCTTTGATCCTTTTTGTGTTTAAATTCAAAATAGTTGTAATAGCCCATGAAGTATTTTTTATTGGGGTCAATATTTCGATTATGTGAATGGATTAGAAGTAATAAATTACTAGTCTTAAGATCTTCTTTTTGTCTAGATAGAAATGCTTTATAGTTTATGTTTATCCCACATAACCCAAGGACTAACTAGTCTTAATTAGTGGAAAAGAAAGAGGTTCTTTATTGATGCTAGTTTTCATGTACTTGTGGTCTTGCTAGAAAATCTGTCCTCATAAATCTTTGCTTTGAACCACACAAGCTTGGAGCCAAGTTTTGCACGCTTGTAAGTAAGGACTATTATTGTTTCTCCACCATTACTTGTCTCCACTTTTTGTTCATTGCCATAAATCTTTCAAAGACTTTATAATGTGTAATAAATAATAAGTATCATAACGAAAATGTAACTTAATTCAAGCTCAAATAAATACATTCAATGCATAGTATAATAATTGTAATAATTGTATATATATATTAAGTCAATTTCACCAAAAATAATAATTTGAATAATTATTAAATTGGCCATTCATAATGTGTTGTCACTCTATTTATTATCAGTCCAAATTATGCAAGTTTGTCATGTTTTTAGTTGAAAAACTAGACAAGCTGATTTAGCTAATTAGTACGAGCAGTGGCGAATCTTGTCCCCGTATCACTGGGGGATGGCAAACTAAGGGGGGTTGTTGTGAGAAATTTTCAAATTTTTTTGGAGGGACGGTAATACATAATTTCTCAGTTTTATTGTAAAATACACTAGCATAATCACATATAACTACGCTCAAAAATTTAAAGGAGTCGCTGCTCTCCCTAGTCCCTTAATTGACCTGCCACCGAGTACGAGGCAATTAAAAATTAAGTAACACCAAAACTAATTGTCTGGATAGATCCAAAACCAAACATGGAGCTCAAAAGTAGGAAATAATTGAAAATTTTGTGGGGGCAAAAAATTGGATACATGACCTAATGAAAGGAGAGTGATGGAGCATTGGTACGAGCTATCAACTGTTGATCATGTCAACATATATCTCTATCAAGCTTATCTGCCACCCTTAGCATTGCCCCCCATTTGTACCTCATTGTTACCTTTATTCCTTGAAATCATGGTCTACTAGATAAACCTTTGTTGGGTTGTTATGGTGCTAATGGGGTTGCTTTGTATTCATTGCACTATTATGTAGTGTGTTCCAATTACGTCATTTATGATTGACATTTCATTTGGGACCATCAATTAAGTGCTTAGAATGAAAATGTTGTCAAGAAAAATGTAAATTTTACTATTGTAAATAGTTTCTTATTTTGGGCTGTCGAAGCCTTCTTAGAATAAAATATGGGCCAACATTAGTTCTTCATTATATTATATATATTAAAAAATTAGAGAAAACTCATACCTTATTATATTATATATATTAAAACATTTATCCTTAAGCCAAAAATCATAACGTCAATTCATCGTTAACTGTTTTTTGAACCGTTAAACACCGTTAATAACCGTTTTTTACAAGATGCAAAGTCATAAATTTCATGACACTGAGCAGAGTTCAAAACCTCCTCTCGGGTCTTTTTTTTGTTTTGTTCTTTTTAATACTATATATGGAACTTATCATTTATATTTTCTAAATAATACAATTTTATACGTACTAGTTTAGTCATGATAATGTATGACAATATTTTTGTACTCTTCTATGCCCGCGTTTCTTTGGTAAGAGTGTACTAATATTTTGCTTAAGACTAAGCAATCACATATAATATCGTTTTTATTACTTTTCTTCGTACAATACAAAGATAGAAGAGGCGGGAGTTAGAAAATGACCTAGCGACGGGAACCTCGGTGAGGGGCTCTAGCGAGCAACTTGCTTCCCCGTTATGATGCGCAAAGCGAAGCTTGATATCAAATTGTTTTTCAAAATCATCAATACGTCATAAAATTGCTTTGCATTCTCAATTTCTTCTCTTCTACTTTTCCTTGCCTCGACTTACTTTAATTTTAATGGGATAACATGGAAGATCGAATAGAGATTGTTTTCATCCTCGCGCCCATACCCAGTGGCAGGCCCGGTCCCGTAATTTGAGAGGCCTATGACGAAGAATGTTACGAGAACTCGAACATATTTTAGATATTTTATCGAGTACCGTAACTACAACCTCTAAAAATCATTTTCTTAACATAAATAACTCATAAATTTCGAGTGTATCTTATTCTAGACATTACATGATTGCTATATCTTACAATCATTTTTAAGCTTGCCAAAATGATTCTTTTTCTTATTTTCAGATCAGTAAATAGTTTTCACAAAAAAAAAAAAAAACAATCAAATAATCTGGTCAAAATGTTATTTTTCTAAATTGGATCAAAATAATGTTATTTTTTCAAATTTCATCAAAACCGTGGTTATACGAAAAAAATATTAGGTATTCATGATATTTTAAATTTAGATTGGATCATACTGAAAAATTCGATATTTTATGTTTTGAAGAGGTATATGTGATACTTACATGTTCTGTAGGGTTAATTAATCCTATTACCTCTTGTAACTAGTAAAAGACAAATAAATTATTTGTTCACTTGTGAACAAAAAATATTCTCATAGACGAACAAATTAAAACATTTGAGTGAAAACTCTGTTTTGTTCTCTTATTTGACCAAAAACTGAGAACTGATTATAATTAACATATAGAAATTTTTAAAATACCAGAATATGATAAAAAAATAGAGGTACTCCAACTAATTGCTCAAAACATAAATATTTCATAATTATGTATGCATTATATCTTGTACATTTCATCGAACATTTTGACTACAACATGTAAAAATCATTTTTTTTTGTAGACATAAGCATCTCATAAAATGAATCTATTGCACTATATTATTGTCATGAACTATGAAAAATCATCTTAAAATATAAATTTCATCATGAATATATTTGCATTGTTTCTTAAACGTTTCATCGAACATCTTGACTACAAACCGTAATTTTATATTAGCCATTTCATCAAACACATTGGACATAATTCTTAAAAAATATTTTTCTCTACGCATAAACCTCTCATAAAAATAGAGGTCTTGTATTGCACTACATCATTGATATAACCATAAAAATCAATTGCTCAAAACAAAAATCTCTGATAATCATATTTACATTCTATCTTAAAAATTTCATCGATTAAATTGACTGCCACATGTAAAAACATAGTTCTCTATAAATAAATTTCTTAAAATGGATGCCTTGCACTATATCATTGTAGTAGAGTATGAAAAATCATTTTCGAAAATATAAATGCATAATAATTATGTTTGCATTTTATGTTAGATATTTCTTCGAACATCTTGAGCACACAACCTATATATTTTTTCTCAACACATAAACATTCCAAAAAAAATGGAGGCCTCGCATTTTTGGAGGCCTATGGCGTCCGCCAAGCCGGTCAATGGCCAGGGCCGGCCTTGTGGCTGATCTTGCGAGGGTTTCTTGAGGGGCCGAATAAAAACAACTTCCGAAATTATAAGATATACTTTTTTCGGGTGGGTCAAACAGCTAGTTATGTATACTGTTCGTCGAAAATTTTAGGATGCCAAGACCCCTCCCACCCCTGTTAAGATCCGCCCTGCCCGTATCCTTCACCAAGACTTACCCAATCCCGTATTCACTCATATCTACCGCAGCTATTTTAGTTAGCGTAATAAGAAAATATATGGCTAGAAGGAGGCTATTCTTTCATTTTTTTTTTGAGTTTTTGAATTACCCCTTCAACTCCAATACTATATCCCCGAAGCACCAATTTGGAAAATCAGACCTTTCCTTTGACCTATGCTATGATGCTTATACAAAATTGTTGATTTATTTTTCTTTGCACATTGCATAAATTATACGATCTATACATCTCCTTTAAAATGAAAAGAAAAAAGTACATTGTTTTATTTGTTCACTATCAACAAATATAATAACTATACTGTAATATAAAATTACATTGCAACTGCAACAAAATGCATGTATCAAACATTTAATTTTAATTCTATTGAAATCTATTAAAATGCAATAAAAACAAGTATTATATGTTCAAAAAACATTAAAACATACATTAATTCTTGGCCGCAACAAAATAATGTGAACCTGTTTTTCAATAATTGATTTTATAAAAATGTTTATTTATATATACCTGTTTTTTGATATTTTTTCAATTACCATATGATCATAATTATTTTTATTTGAAACTGTATATTTTACCTGACAGTTGATACGTTCGTTACAAGTTAAAATACAATTTAAACTTAAATAAGATATTACCATTATCTGCAAAATTGAAGGACTCGATGAATTTTACTTTTATGAAGTTAGTTATTTCTCTCTCTTTTTTGAGATAATAATAATTATTATTACCAAAATATTTTGATTTTCTTGTTAAGATCTTCGTACATAAGTATGTGAATTTTTTATTTTTTTCAGCTTCAAATTGGTATAGTCTGAAATAAAAATATTTCTTGCTAATATGCAACGTAGCAAAACCTAAATTGAACGAAAAATCCATTTAACATTTCAAAATCACGACTATAAACTTCATAATCAACTTATTTGGCTGCTTCGTATCGTCTATACAAAATCAACTAAGAACAAAAAGTTCATCTATTGATTAGAAGAATCCGCACTATTAGTATCGGAAGTCTGGCTCGAGTCACTGCCAGATGGCGCAACATTATTTGTCGACCCTTCTGACATGTTCAATTGTTCTCCATCTTTCATCGAAGACGATTTAATCGAATCAGAATCGTTATCGAAAATAGAACCAATTGCAAGTTGAAGCGAAAACAGAAACAAACCCACCGAATTAAGTCCAAACACACACGTCGCTAAGTAACACAATCCATTCACAATCGTCCTGTTCACATAAATTAATTAGCATAGAAAAATAATTTGATGAGAGAGAAAGATCGTTCGATCGATTTTGTACCTTATTGTTATTGATATTTGACGCACCTGAAAACAAAAGACAAGAAGAAATCAAAATATTATTTATAAGATCTGACTATCAGAACAAAAATATTCTATTTTAAAGAGCACCAATTGAATATTAAATCACGTAATCAATCGAGTATTTGACCGATCCAAAATTAAAAAAATTCAATCAATTAAAACTCAAATCATGATACTATAATAATTTAATTTGAACAAATACAAGGGGGTGAAGCAGAAAACTGACCGAATAATTATCAGACATGGATTGACGATTAAGCGAACCCTCGACAGTGGTAGCGAATTTGTAGAGAACTATGCAGATTAATCCTGCGGCAATGCTGCCAAGAAAAGCTTGGATTGGAGATGTAGGCTTGCTTGGCATGAGACTCGTCGCCGAAACTTCCTTCAATCTCTCCAATGCCTCCTCTTTTCGATCGTTCGCTTCGCTCACTCCAGTCGATCTTACTTTCTGGAGTAATTTGATGAATTCAGAGCAGATGAAGTGTAAAAAGATGAAGAAATTATAGAGGAATGGTAGGAGTTACCATCTCTTTGGCACGCTTGGCGCGGCGACGGAGCGAACGGAAGAGAAAGATGGAGAGGGCTCCGGTCAGGAGCAAACTCGTCGAGACCTGAAGAGTCGTCGGATTCTCATTCGTACCGAACAGATTCGATCCCGACGAGGAAATCTCAATCGGACCTTCCGCTTCGGTCTCCGGCGAAGGAGCTACTTCAGATGGAGGTGTCGACGCAGCAGCACGTAGAAAAACGGAGGAACGCCGTCGACAGAAGAAATGCAGAGACGGCGAAGAGTGACGGAGGCTCGAACTGACAAATGGCGGAGAGATGTGCAAGAGGAGTTGCTGTGACCGGATCATGGCGCCGGACGGTGGTGGAAGAAAAGAGTGAACTGTACGCGCGGGAGAAACACTAGGCGTAGGAGAGGATAACGGGAAGGTAATTTTGCAATTTAGACCCTAATATTTACATTATTATTAATTCATGTATTTGTAAACTAATTAAGGAAAATTAATCTAATTAAGAAGGTTATTACACTGTAGCGAGGTAAAAGAGAAGGAAGAGTAGAGGGAAGGAAGAGTTAGCTGCTGAGCTCGTCACCAGATCGACGAGTGTGAAGAGGAAGAAAAATGGTGAATCTAGATAAGCATTGGTGTGTGTGCGTGCGTGCGTGATTGAATGGTACAGGAGAAATGAGAAGTGCCAAAAAACTTTTTTACCGTTGGGCTGGGCCTTTTTTTTTTGATAGAAGGCTGAAATTTATTTTGCTAAGAGTGAGAAACCTCTTAGCAAAAGTTTAGTTTTAACTAGCTAAAGTTTTTGTGGTTAAGTTTTTACTAGTTAAAATTCAGATAAAAACATTGTAATTTTTCAATTTTTCTTTGATGAAATACATAGCTGTTTCAGAAGTGAAACAATAAAGTCCATTCTAAACATTTCAAAAAAAGAAAGAAGGTTATTACAAAAGGCGAAGGTGCCGCGCAATCATTTACTTTTTCCAGCTAATTACAGCTTAAACCCTACTCTCACTGACAAACCAACCCCACATAATATTATATATTAACCTTGCGGGGATCACGTGTCAGTGAACATTAACAATTTTTCCATGCACCTCGTTCAGTGAATGAATAGTATAGTAGTATAGTACCATGGGTAGTATTCTGGTCAGAGGTACATATTTGGTGAACCGGGTTTAGGGAGGGAAGAGTATATACAATTGGCGCGACTGCTTCCAAAAAGAAGAGAGAATTGAGACTCGCCATTAAAGTCACTCGCTCGCTTCCTTTCCTTTCCCCTTTCCTACTTTTGCCTTGCTTTTGCTACGAATATTTGGGCGAAATTGAGCGGGAGTGGGAGTGAGAGTGGTGGTGGCGGCGGGAAGATGATGCAGATGCTTAGGTTTAGAGGGGGGTCGGCGTCTAAAGAGCGAGATTCTTCTTCGTCGAGAGGAGATCAGTCGAGTAGCCCTAGCTCTGCTGGTACCGCTTTGGGTAATTCTTCTTCGCCGCTTTCTGCGGCTGTTAGGAGATCGGGATCGAGTAGTAGTGGTTCGACTGGACTAGGACGGCCGTTGAGGTTAGTGTACTGTGATGAAAAAGGGAAGTTTCATTTGGACCCCGAGGCTGTTGCGGCGCTTCATCTTGTTAAAGGCCCTGTCGGAGTTGTCTCCGTCTGTGGCCGTGCTAGACAAGGAAAGAGCTTTATTCTGAACCAGGTTTTTTCTTGAATTCTTTTTTTTTGTATATGTTAGGTATACTCTTTCTCGCTTGTAATAAGACTTTAAAGTTTTGCTCTTGAGTTCTAATTCTTCGTCAATTTGATGTTTGAACCTTCAATTGGTTCATGATTTAGTTTACAAATTAAATAATCATGATATTTTTTTATACAAGTGTGTGTGGTGGTGGGTGGGTGGGTGAATAATTAATTGTACCTTAAATCTTTTATGACTTAACCAGATTCTTGGAAGGAGCAGTGGGTTCCAGGTGGCATCGACTCATAGGCCGTGCACGAAAGGCCTTTGGATGTGGAGCTCACCGATAAAAAGAACCGCTCTTGATGGAACAGAGTACAGCCTTTTACTCTTTGACACTGAAGGAATTGATGCATATGATCAAACAGTAAGTATAATACTTTAATTCCAACATTATTTCATATCATTTGATTAAATTAATAAATTATTAATTCGATTCATTGTTATATTATTTTGGTATAGGGAACATACAGCGTACAGATATTCTCACTGGCAGTCTTGCTATCCAGTCTGTTTATCTACAACCAGGTAAATAATATAATTAATACGTTTCAATAAAGCTTAATATTATTAATTTTGTATTTTAATTATATTTTAATGTTGTGATTTTGAAGATGGGTGGAATAGACGAAACGGCACTAGATCGATTATCTCTTGTTACGGAAATGACGAGACACATTCGCATCAGAGCTACAGGAGGAAGATCCACCGCCTCTGAACTCGGCCAATTTTCCCCTGTTTTCATTTGGCTCTTAAGGGTATAACCGATATTTTAACTTTGTAAAGCTTGATATAATTTATATTTATCGTTTTATTTTCAGGATTTCTATCTTGATTTAATGGAAGAAAACAGAAAAATCACTCCAAGAGATTATTTAGAACTCGCTTTGAGACCTATTCAAGGTGGAGGAAAGGATATATCCTCAAAAAACGAGGTAATTAATTAATTTCATGAAATTATTTTAGTATTTGTTTGTTGGTAATATAACAAAATGAAACTGGAATACATTTGTAGATTCGAGAATCAATTCGTGCTCTGTTTCCAGACAGAGAGTGCTTCACGCTCGTACGCCCACTAAACAACGAAAATGATCTCCAACGTCTCGATCAAATTCCTGTAAGAATAATTAATTCTATTTCTGTACAATTCTAAATCTCTGCAATTTGAATGTATTTTTTGTTGTCTAGTTGGAGAGATTGAGGGATGAATTTAGAGCAGGACTGGACGAAATGACAAAATTCGTGTTCGAGCGAACCAGACCCAAACAAATCGGGTCCACAGTCATGACCGGACCCGTTTTAGCTGGTCTCACTCAGTCTTTTTTGGACGCGATTAATAATGGTGCAGTCCCTACAATTTCCTCCTCTTGGCAGGTCTGTACCAAGATTTTTTTTCCAAGTAGTATTAATTTATTAATACAAATTTTCTTAAATTTGATTGATTTTTTTATGATATTTTAGAGTGTGGAAGAATCAGAGTGTAGGAGAGCATATGATACTGCATGTGAAATGTACATGTCATCCTTTGACCGAAATAAACCTGCCGAAGAGGTTTGACTTTTTAAAAAAAATTATTCGTGAATTTAATATTTAACTATTTATATAATTATTTCTGATTAGGAGGCACTGAGAGAAGCACATCAAGAAGCTCTTCATAAGTCTCTTGCAGCATTTAATGATACGGCTGTGGGAGCGGGTTTAGCGCGTGTTAATTATGAAAAACAATTAAATAATTTCTGTAGAAAATCTTTTGAGGTATTTTATTTATTCTAAAAAAATCACCATTTATTTTTGTGAATTTTTTAATGTTTTTTTGTGTGCAGGATTATAAAAGGAGTGTTTTTCTTGAAGCGGATAAGAAATGCTCAGATAAGGTAGAGAACATGGAAAATAGGATCAGAGCAATTTGTCTCGTTCCTAGCGTTAAACTCGTCAGTGTCGTTGAGGTAATTTATTAGGCAAAAATAAATTTTTTGAAATTATATTTGAATTTTGAAATTGTTTTTATTTAATTTGTTAAATTTTGCAGGTTCTTGAGAATTTAGTTTTTGAGTACGAATCATCTTATCATGGCCCTGCAAAATGGCGAATTCTCGCTACATTTCTAAAACAATGGTAATTGACAAATTAATTAATAAATAATCTATCTTTAATACTTGTTTATTTATTTAATTTTTTGTTTATTTTTGAAGTTTGGAAGGGCCTATATTGGATCTATGTACAAAGCAAATCGCTCTGGCCGAATCAGAAAAAACCGCTCTGTCCTTAAAATCTCGTTCTGACGAAGACAAACTCCAAATCCTTCTCAAACAACTTGATTCTCAAGAGAAGTACAAAACCGAGTATTTGAAACGCTATGAGGAATCCATCAACGACAAGCAAAAAATCTCCCACGATCTCTCTCTCCGAATTTCAAACCTCAAATCCAAATACTCCACTCTAGAAGAACGCTGCTCCGCAATCAATGGCGTTCTCCAGTCTGCTCGTCACGAGTGTTCCAACTGGAGACTCCAGTACGAGAAATCAGTAGCAGAACATAAGTCTGTGGACGACAAGTTGGTTACTCATATTGCGAGTTTGGAAGCGAGGTGTAGCGGTGCTGAGGGGAAATACGAAGCGGCGAAAGAACAGGCTGTGTCCTCTCAAGTTGAAGCTGCGGAATGGAGACAAAAGTATGATGTGGCGGCTTCTCAGGCGAAGAATGCACTGGAGAGGGTTGCTCTGGTACAGGATAAGATTAATAGTATGGCGCAGGAACGTGTTGATGTTGTCAGAGCTGAGTTCGCTGATTTCTTGAACCAAAAAGTTAGTATTTCATTGTTTGTTTCATTCGGTTTTTAAATATATAAATTAATTCTATTAATTTAATGATTTATGTTTGTGATTATTAGGAAGAAGAAATTAAGGGCTTGAGTGTCAAGTACGAGCGTGCCGAGAGCCATGCAAGCATTTTAGTTTCTCAATTGCAGGTATGTATATATAAATTTCCCTTATAATGGGAGCTCAATAATATATTTTTGTTTAATAATTAATATTGTTTATTTTTAGGATGCGGAGTCTCAGTTGAGGAGTCACGATGCAGAAACAAAGGCACTAAAAGACGAAATCAAGGATCTAATTTCAAAACTAGACGGATTAAAATCGAGCGCTTCGTACTACGAAAAGGAGGCGGGAATACTCGAGCAAGAGAAGAAGCATCTAGAAGAAAAGTACCTTCAAGAAATCAAGAAAGCCGAAGAGGCAGACAGACGGTACAAAGAAGCAGAACGAGACGCCAAAAGAGCACTCGAACTCGCTGACGCGGCACGTGCTGACGTCATCGCCTCCCGAGATGAAAAGATCAAAGCTCAACACTTGTCGATGGAGAGATTAACATTGCTCGAGCGAGTCCAAAGCCAAGTGGATTTACTTCAAGACGAAAAAGCAAAGCTTTTTGAAGAGCTACAATTGGCGAAAGAATCTAAAGAGGATGCGTTGGAGAGAATCAATCTGTTAGAAGAAAGATTCGAAGAGAAGGAAAGAGAGATCGAGGAGTTACTGAATAAAAGTAACGTACAGAGAACGGACACGGTTCAAGTTCTGAACGAGTTGCTCGCGTCAGAGAGACTGGCGAAAACCGAAGCGGATCGAAGAGCCGAAGCGTTGTCCCTCCAATTACAAATCGCGCAAGGAAAGCTCGATTCTCTCCATCAAGAAATGACCACGATTCGAGTCATGGAGACTCATACTACTACTACTAATAATACTTCGTCGCAAGGGAAGAGATTGAGCAGCGTTCAAGAGAGAGAAACGGGTAAGAAAAGGTTCAAGTCCTTGAATTTAGAAGACGGAGGAAGCGTTATGGGAGGAAACGAATCGAGTGATTATTTGAATTTGACCGTTGCGGAGTTGAAGCGAGAATTGACGAATCGTGGATGTGTCGAGTTTCTCGAGATGCGAAATCATAGTAAGAAGGATTTGATCGAGCTTTATCAGAACCATGTGTTGAAAAAATAGTTTTGTTGTTGTTTGGTGTGTGTAAATGATGGCTTTATTATAGTTTTTTTTTCCTTTTTTTTTTCTTTCTTTTACATCATTACAGGTATGATTAATTGTGTGTGGTTTGTGTTGTGGTGTTTGTATTGTAGGTTTTCATTTGTTTTGTGGTTGTATTGTTCTGACCTAAATGTTGCAAAGATTGAGTATGTGCGGGAACTATAATGTGTGTGTGTGTTTTCAGTTTGAATTATTTGTATGTGTTTTAGTTGAGATGAGAAATAAATAAATCGGCTCAAGAAAAATAAGTAATATTGTTGCAATTTGCCTGATCCAAACAAATCAATTAAAAATTTCCAAATTATTACAATATGAGCAACCAAGACCAACAATTAATTAGCTTACTGCGCACACTTTTTTACTAAAAATAGGTAATTAGTTAAATTGGTAGCTCCAACATTATCTTCACAAAAACTCTCCGACGAGAGGTAGCTCGTGTCTGTATCGTCCTTATTTAATAATCCGAATTTACTTTTCTCATCGTCGAAGTTCGAAGTACATTTCAATAGTAAAAGAAGTAGCCTACTACTTCAAGATTGAAATGGAGAGCCTTAACATGTCTAAGGCGCTCAACTTTGTCCTCCTTTCGGCTATCTTTTTGTCTTTGTCTCTATCGGCAAGGGCCAACATTGCCGAATTTGACTACTACTGGCAAAGTAGATCTAACGAGGCCGGAGCACGTTCCTTGGCCGCCTATAATCCTGATCCTGCTTCCGTCACTAACCACTTTAACGGCGCAGTGCATAAGTAAGTGACTCCTCTTTTTTTTTTTTTGGGTCTAAACTAACAATCTAAAAAGATTTCGAATAACAAATTTGTGACATATATATATGTATAGACTTATAGAGAAAGATATGGCGGAGTTGGCCGAGACAAACAGCACGAGGAGAAGCCTTGGAAGACGTCGTTACAGAGGACCATGCTTAGCCACGAACCCAATAGACCGATGCTGGCGTTGCAAAAGGAATTGGGCCAAGGACCGCAAGCGTTTGGCCAGATGCGTCAAGGGATTTGCGATGGGGACCACCGGTGGTCTTGCTGGACGATTCTACACCGTTACTGATGCCTCCGATAATGATGTCGTCACCCCCAAGTACGGTACGCTCCGTTGGGGTGTCATCCAAAAGGTATGTCTCGAGGAGTAAACAAAAATATGATGTTCTTTTGTTCACTTGATGTGTTTATGAGCTAATCAAGTTTATTGTTTCCAACAAAAGGAACCCCTTTGGATCATCTTTAAGCATGACATGGTCATAAAACTGTCTCAAGAACTCATGATCAATAGCAACAAGACCATTGACGGACGTGGGGCCCAAGTGCACATTGCGAACGGAGCCCAACTTACGATTCAATTCGTTCATAACGTCATCATACACGGTCTTCACATCCATAACATCCATGCAGCGTCCGGCGCGATGATAAGAGACTCTCCAGACCACTACGGGCTCCGAACCGAGAGCGATGGAGACGGGATCAGTCTCTTTGGGGCGAGTCATGTATGGATCGATCATGTTTCCATGTCAGACTGTAAAGATGGTCTCATTGATATCATCCAGGGCTCGACCGCCATTACCATCTCCAACGGGCATTATACCGCTCACAATGATGTAAGTGCAGACTTACTTATACTCTTCTAATTAATAGATTTTAATCAAAATTCAATATGTTTTGCAGGTTATGTTATTCGGTGCCAGTGATTCTCATACACAAGACAAAATCATGCAAATAACATTAGCTTTTAACCACTTTGGAAGAGGACTAGTACAAAGGATGCCAAGGTATAAGATCTTTCTACATTCTTTGTTCAAACATCAAAATTGTTTCCACATATTTCATAGATGAGCTTTTCATTTATAGGTGCCGGTTCGGATTTTTCCATGTCGTAAACAATGATTACACGCATTGGTTGATGTATGCGGTTGGAGGCAGCAAGCATCCAACCATCATTAGCCAGGGTAACCGCTACATCGCTCCTCCGATTCAGGCTGCTAAAGAGGTACCGATTAATTAACAAGCGCAAACATATATAAAGACGTGTAAGTAAAATATCTTTAAAATAACTTACATGTATTCTTGTGTATAAAATGTATAATGTAGATAACAAAAAGGGACTATGCGCCTGAATCGGAATGGAGGAAGTGGACTTGGCGATCACAGGGCGATTTGTTGCAGAATGGAGCGGTCTTTGTCCAGTCTGGAAACCCGAACACGAAAATATTCAAGAGCAAGAAGTTCATCAAAGCTAAGCCTGGTACTTTCGTTAGAAGGTTGACGCGTTTCGCTGGGGCGCTCAACTGCAAAGTCGGTAGAAAGTGCTGATTAAGGTGTCAAGAAATCAAGAGTAATCGCGATACAAGATTTTTTTTTTTTTTTTTTTTATGTTTGATTGACATAACTGGAGGATTGATTGGGTATAGAAAAATATATGAAAGAGGAAACAAATAAATCGAAACTAACTGTAATTGTTTTTTTTTAATTTGATATAAAATTAAGCATTTTTTAAATGTGTGGTGACATTTCTCATTTTTAATCACTTTTACAATTTCGTGCAATTATTTATGTACCTTTGAACTTGAACAAGTTTCATGTACCAAGGACTTCTAAAAGTTAAAAGAGCAAGTTCCTCGCGACAACCAAATGCAATATGAATGAACACCCGTAACAATGTTTACGCGATGCCATTTTCGTGAGTAAGAAATAAGACTCAAAAGAGAGAAGAGTCCCAGACTTGTATCCATGATCCATCACAACTTATACTCCTTTGTCTATCTCTTCCGCGATCAATTTGTCGTTACGCATTATTTTCGTGGCACTTTAAGCTAGGAACGCTCTATGTTTTGTCTTCTTATTATCGAAAGTGAGGCATTAGCTCAAGTAAAGAGATCAGTAAGGATTCTGATTTAATTGCGCTAGAATCATTTTCTCAAAATATTGGAGGAAATCGAAATAAATAAGACTCGATGCTTGAATCTGAACAGGTACCAGCAGCTGACACCGGATGTCGGCAAAGGACAAACATTTCCGACAAATATATAATTTAACAACACACCTCTCCATAAGACATGCTATATTTCTTTGGTTCATAATCCCACAAAAGATCAATGAATGAAAGAAATTAGAAATAACCAACAAAATAATATTTTGGTACTTGTTAATGTTCTATAAATAAAATAAAATAAACCTTGAAAAATAAATATTGACGGTGACAAATACACCAAGAATCTCATTGAGAGGCAACACATGCTGGGTGGGCTTTCAACGTCTCTTGTTGAACTTGCATGAGAAGGAGACTCCCAAACATTCTACACAACTTCCTTTTGTAGCATGATATTGATTATACATTAAATATTGCATTCAAATTATAAAATTAGTTTTAAGTTAATTTCAATTCACACTTTACACTTCATAATCATGTTGTCAATCATATTGAGAGAGCATGTTGTATATAATTATTCCTTCCAAATCACCTTTCAATAACATATTCTACATCCACTTCTTTTTTCAAAAGTTGATAATATATTATTCATTATTAAATTAAATTTATTTCTAAAATATAATATTATAAATGGACAACTATGATATTTAATTATCTCCATTTATTAAATTATATGTTATATTTACATTTATGTTTATGTTTAATTTAATAATGAGCAATCGTTTATTAACTTTTCGATAAATACATCTAGAAATTATACTATATAGTATATTAAAAATATCCAAATGCAAGAAAACATGACACATGTCCATTTTTTTGATTATTGATTTTATTAATAATTGTGTAGTCAATCATGTAACGAGTGATAATAATAACCAAAATTTAGTATTCCATAACTTTTGTAGCCAATCGTGTAACGAGTCGCAATAATGTCGAGTGAAGAACAACATGACACGTGTCCTTCTTATTTTATGTTTTATTATTTTTGCTGCTAATCGCGTGATGAGTCACAATAATGAGCGAGATTCATTGTTGCATAATATTTGTAACCAATTAGTGTAATAAGACACAATAATGGACAAATAAAATGAATGTACCAAGAATATCTAAATTCATATTAACACTATTTTAATATCTAAATAAATTGATATTAAAAAAAATACATATTTTAATATATAAATGAATTGATAGTATATTTTAATATAATATAAATATCTAAATAATTTAATAATAATACTTATTTATATATATTAATAATTCATAGTATAATTTTTACACAATTTTGAAAAGGTATTTATGCTCCTATGTAATGGGAAAGAAAACACATATATTTCTATTTTATTATAAAAAATTAAATAATATTTTCATTTTAAAATATTTACACGGAAATTAAGAAGTTAGTTCTATTTGGAAAAAAATACTTATTCTTATCCTTCAAATTATAGTGTATATATAATACTGTCAGGTAAAATAAAATAATAATAGCATATATATAGTATAAAGAGTCATGCAAATCATTTTATAAATTTTAGAACAAACTATGTACTGAAATATCTAGGTAATCTCACAAGTCACAACTATCAAAATAAAATCTATTATCTATAAAATTTAAAATATATGGCACGATAATTTCATAATTCCATAACAAAAATAGAAGATAATAATTTTTTTATAATTTTCTAAAATACAAACTATGAAAGAAAAGTAATAGTTCGCATCGTAATTTCTCTATTTTGTGTTCCTCTGAAGCGGAACGAGGGTACTTCCTAGTTTATGTAAAAAATATCTTTACCTCCTGCCTAGTCTTAGAAATCAGGTTTTAAAATTAGATTCAGGGTTGCTAAATTGCTCCTCTGATTCAAGCTGCTAAATAGGTACTAATTATTAACAAGAGCAAACATATATAAAATTAAGTTTGGGAGAACGTAAACATGACATGTCCCGAGTTTTTCAGTATCCGAAACCTAATTTGAATCTAGATCTCGTATTCAATTAAGATATTCGAATGAATATTAATTTATGTAGTCACATAAGATTGTGTGATTTATTGGTTGAGGCTCTAGATTTTTTTTCAACCGACTCAAAATTCAAATCTATCATAAACCAATTTTCAATTGTATTTAGGAAAAAAAATCTTAAATTATAACTTGTGGTGATTTTAACTTATGTTTTCTCACAAAAGAAAATAATTGTTATACCGATCTGCCAACAAAATTTCTCATGATGTTTAATAGTTTTATTATAATTATTCTTATTTTTAGTTTGATAAATCATCTATTTCAAATTTTTTTGTCTCGAAATCCATGTCTCTTGAGCCTATAACTAGGGTCGGTCATGAATGTAGATAACAAAGAGGGACTACACGGCTGTATCGAAATGGAAGAATTGGATCTGACGATCACAATCACATGGCGATTTGTTGCATGATGGAGCGGTCTTTGTCCAGTCTGAAAACCCGAGCACGAACAAATTCAAGAGCAAGAAGTTCATCAAAACTAAGCTTGTTACTTTCGTCAGAAGGTTGACACGTTTCACAGGGGCGCCCAACCGCAAGGTTGGTAGAAAGTGCTGATTACGACTTCGAAAAACCCAGAGTAATCTCGACACAAGATTTTTTATTTTTTGTTTGATTGACATAACTGAAGGATTGCTAATTCTCCTCCATTTTATCTACCTTACTTTATTACATTCATCCACTTATGAAAGGATTTCATTTTTGGCTAACTTACTGTTTTAAAAAACTGCTTATTCATCAATCTTCTAAATCTTATTCTCAATATTGTTTTTTACATTAATATGACACATAATTGACATGTCTCAAGTTTCACAACGAATTTTGTTAGCATACATTTACTATGGGGCCGGACCTGCGCATTGGCCGAGTTGGCCCAGGTCACATGTCTTCATTTTTTATAGGCCTTTTTTTAAAGACCAGTTCTCACATATTTCAGTTCTCGGATTTAATTACAGTAAATATGTGTTCATTTATGTTCAGTTTAAGTTCAAATTTTAATTTTACTAATTTCGGATTTGTTCAATTTCGATATTTCATCAATTATCTTAGTTATTTCAGCATTCATTTTGGTCAATTTTAGTAATTTCACTATGTAATTTCAGCAATCATGTTCGTTATTTCACGGAAATTCAAGATTTGTCGGCATAGAAACGATCACAATTCAGGGATTTGCATCAAAATTTAAGAAATATTAAGATTTTTTCTCTAAAATCTAGGGTATTGACAAAATTTGAGCAAAATCGAGCAGTTTTTGAGCAAAATTTTAGGAATTTCACTAAAATTTAGGATTTTTTACATGACTTGTGAATATTCAGTTTTTTTTTCACTAAAAACCCAGAGTTCTTTAACAAAATATGAGCAAAATTCGGAAAATTTTCATCAAATTTTTAGAAAAATCAATTTTAGCAAAATTTCAACATGTAAATTATTCACTTTAGTTTCTTCGATATATCGTAATAATAGTTATCAAAGACCTCAAGAAACAGTCCAAGCCTGACTTATCCCAAAATTTCATCCGCACATCCTCAATTGGGTACTTAATATGGGTTAATGAACACGTGGCATAATGAATATGTGTTATTAACATTATTAAAATGTTAATTACATGTTACATATTGCATGTGATTATCCAATCAAGAATGCACGGTGACATCTAGGGACAGTAACATTTCTCATTTTTAATCACTTCTACAATTTCGGTGCAATTATTTATATACCTATAATTCGAACAAAGTTTTATGTACCAGTGATTTCTGAAAAGTTAAAAGGAGCAAGTTTCTCGTGACAACCAAATGCAATATCAATGATCATCCGTAACTTGTAACCACTATCCATCACATCTTATACTCTTAATCTCTGTGTGTATTCTTATTCTCTTCATTTTGTTATTTTGTCTTTCTATTATTGAAAGTGAGGTCTTAGCTCAAGTAAAGAGACCAGTGAGGTTTCTCACTAAATTCCCAGAATCATTTTCTCAAAATATTGGAGGAAATCAAAATAAAAAAGATTCAAAACTTCCGTTCTCAATGAGGCTAGCATTGACACAAGATGTGCCGGCAAAAACCAGACGACACTGGCATACAATACCACTAGAAGACACTTACGAGTGAGCTCCACCTACTGACAGTAGCCGTCGACAAATATTTTTCCATATTTTTCATGCATGGAATAAGCCATCTTATTTAGGATAGCTCATTGGTTGGGTTAATGAATATTGAAAAAAATATAAAGTCTCGCCAAATATTTCATGGGCTAACCGGCTAATTATTTTTTATTTAGAAAGAAATCCTACAAAAAGAACAACCTGCTCATTGGTTGGGTTAATAAGCCATCTTTTCATGTTTTTATGTTAATAAATCTAAAATCATACCCTGAAACAACCTAAAGGAACTCTTAAATAAAATTTATTTATTTTGATAAAGAAATTACCTTTTTCCTAATTTCTTAAACTTTATATTTTTTTTTTGTAAAAAATGAATATTTTCTTGCGTGGGTAGAATCTCGTTTTCATCTTCAATAAAATAAATCTCAATACACTTCCTATATTTTTTCTTCAATTTATGATGGCATAAACATCAATTTGTTATAGTCGGAATATCAGTTTAACATTGACGAAAAAAACGCCTGAATAAACAATTTAGTATAACAAAAGTCGTCTTTAATTGCCGAGAGCCCCAAAATACATTGAGCCGCCCCTGCCCCTTACATAAGGTTTTATTTATTTGCAGGAATTTTATATCCTTCTTAAAGTCATAAATATCAAATTTATTTTTCTAAAATTACAATTATAATTGGTCCCTCAAAATCAATAATCTATCAAATTTATTCATTTGAAACTTAGAAAATAGCAAATTTGTCCAAAGTATTAATTTTCCGTCAAATTAGACATAATAACTAATAAGTTTATAATTTCTAGATTTTGACTAAAATACCTTTTAATTCTTGACTAAAATATTCACGAAAATATGTCCCGTCTGGTTTCTCCTATCATTCTTCTCTCTGCCTTATTGACCGGCAAAGTCGATCATTTTGGCTCCATTTTACCCTTGTTTTCTCTCACTTTGCATGTATCAAATCAAACAAAAGAAATAGCATCCACACAGGGTCGGCCCGGCATTTTCAGATGTCTTTGACGAAATCGTTCTAAATACCGTAAGTTGCGTTGAAAATGATAAATTGATTAGACATTGAACAAAATTAAAATTCGATCAAAATTGAGTTTCAAAACATGCACATTAAACAAAAATAAAATAAAATAAACATTAGTAAGGATCAATTGAGTTTCAAAACATGTACATTAAGCAAAAATAAAAAAAAACTAAACATAAGTAAGGATCAATTGAGTTTCAAAATATGTACATTAAACAGAAAAAGCATTAATAAGGATCAATTGAGTTTCAAAACATGTATATTAAATAAAAAAAAGTAAACATTAGTAAGGAACAATTGAATTTCAAAACATGTACATTAAACAAACAAAAAGTAGACATTAGTAAAGATCAATTGAGTTTCAAAACATGTACATTAAACAAAAAAAAAACTAAACATTAGTAAGGATCAATTGAAATTCAAAACATGTACATTAAACAAAAAAAAAAAAAATTAAACATTAGTAAGGATCAATTGAGTTTCAAAACATATACATTAAATAAAAAAAATAAAAAATAAACATTAGTAAGGGCCAATTGAGTTTCAAAACATGCACATTAAACAAAATTAAAAATAAGTAAACATTAGTAAGGATTAATTACTCACTGCGAGATATGCAAAAATAGTTTTTTGACGAAACATCACCTAGCAATGTCGCAGTCATCGCCTAATATTTCAAATGGTCTCGCTGTCACTACGTGTCGTAGCCTAATCTTGACAGGAACCAAGCAGCAGAAATCGAGCATCGCCACCATTGTGCCGTCTTCCGGTACCATCGAGTCGCCGTAGGTCTCATTGATTTTCACCAGCATCGAGTCACAGTAGAATTGAATTAGAGTCACAGTATAATTTATCACAATTGACATTAATTTGGTCTCAATCCCGTTAAACCTCGTTTAAACATATAATTGATGATAATTTAGTTCCAATAAATCGTCATAATCAGTATAAATTAACTTGAATGGGGGGCTAATGTTTTCAACAACGAGAATCATGACTCTCATCCATGATCCAAATGCCTTTCAAGTTAGAACTTACATGCGTATAGATTGGCATGGAGGCCATGCGTTTCATTGGCATTATTAAAATGTTTTTTTTTTTAATTTAAAGCATTATTAAAATGTTATGACATGTTACATGTTAATTATCCAGGGGCAATGAAATTTCTAAAAAGTAAAAAAGGAGCAAGTTTCTCGTGACAACCAAAGGCAATATCAATGAACATCGGTTTAGAGTAATATATATATAATAGACTCGAATAGAATAGAGTCCCAAAATAAGTTTCTAATTATTGAAAGTGAGGCCTTAGCACAAGGAAAGAGAGTCAAGTTTCTAATTAAATTGCTAGAATCATTTTCTCAAAATGTTGGAGGAAATCAAAATAAGTAAGACTCCAAATCCAAATACGCGGGTATTTTCAACCACAAAAAAAAAATCCTATTGGAGATGGTTATGTGCAAGAGCATCATGCGATTTATAAGAAATTGCTTATCGTAAAGATTATCTAAAAATTGATTAGAATTATGAAATAACTGATTTATTACGTTTATTCGACAAAAAACCAAGAAAATTAGTCTTTTTCTTGCCTCTATTTTGATGAGAGAAAGCCAAAGATATTCATCTTGGTCGCTCACCTAAAATTATAAGTAATAACTCTTCAAACAATTTGTTTTCAAGTTAAAATTTGAGAAGTTCATCATTCGAACCATAGTGAACCTATTTACAATTTTCATCCCAATTATGACATATTAACGCAACGATAAACTCACGCAACACAATTAACTATACTATACTCCCCGTATCGCTTTCCTCAGAATAATAACTAAACAACTTCCCATCCTTCTCCGCAGACCTCGTCATAATGTCACTAACACGAACTTCTTGTAACATTTTCACGACTCGTCTCATTGAAGGCCGATTAATTGGAAGAGAACTCGTGCACAATAACCCAATTTTAAGAACCTTTTTCATCTCATCATTGAACCTTTCTTGAATCTTCGAGTCGAAAATAGAGTCCATGCCATTTTGCTCGATTTTTGTACAAACCCATTTCACCAAGTCTTTCTCTCCAAACTCGGGATCCACTGGCCTTTTCCCAGTTACCAGCTCCAACAGAACAACTCCGAAGCTGTATATATCGCTCTTCTCATTCACTTTAACGGTATAAGCATATTCTAATAAAAGCAAAAGAAAAGAAAGATTAGAGAATTAAACAATTATTATATTAAATTAAATTACTCATTATGAAAAAAGATAACATACCTGGAGCAATATAACCACAAGAGCCAGCAATAACAGACATGGGTTCAACAATTCCTTTCGCAAAATGCTTCGCAACCCCAAAATCGGCAACACAAGCACCAAACTCTTTATCCAACAAAATATTATTCGACTTCACGTCTCTGTGTACAATTGCGGGTACACAATCATGGTGCAGATAGCAAAGCCCCTCGGCAGCATTCAATGCAATTTTATATCTAACATTCCAGTCTAACAGTTTCACTTCGGGTCCGTGCAAAACATCCCCCAAACTACCGTTTGGCATGTATTCATAAACTAGTAGTTCGCAATCTTTATGTGTGTAACAACAATAAAGCTTGATTATATTCTTATGACGAATTTTACCGAGAGTCGCCACCTCAGCATCGAAATTATTTTGGTGGGCACCATGAAGTTTTTTCACTGCAACGGACTCACCAGTGCTTAACACGGCCTTGTACACCTTTCCTGAAGCACCGACTCCAATTAAATTATCTTCACTCAAACAATTTAAAATCTCGTATTCGTTAAAGCTGAGCTTGTGAAACGAAGTCATGCTCCATTTCAACTCCTCGATTTTAAACTTCTCATTTCTCAATTTTTTATATCTCAAATAAAAGAGAGAAATTCCCACGAGTAAAATGACTAATGTGAGAACGAAGATCGCGCAAAGCAAGATTGTAGTTCTGGCGGCCACACCTGTCCTCTTTTCAGAAACAGAGCAAAGGTTTGGTAAATCATTACATAAACCAGGATTTCCTAAAAAACTATCTATATAGATCTCTCGTGCAAAAACAGGGGGCAATGGACCGTTTAACCGGTTATAAGAAACATTGAATTGCTCGAGCTTCAGGTTCTCCAGTTGAGTGGGAACCTCTCCAGTGAGAGTGTTATTGGAGAGGTCCAGGTAGTTAAGAACAGGGAGGCTACCTAACTCTGGTGGTATTACACCACTAAAGCTATTATGTGCAAGATTAAGCTCTGTCAGTCTAACCCATGATTTGATTCCTCTTAATAATTGGCCTGAAAGGGAATTGTTGTATAAATCGAGTCGACCTAATTGGTATAACTCACCGAGCGAGGCCGGTAATGGACCAGATAGTTTATTATTTGAAGCTGAAAATTCGTACAATTTTGAAAGCATGCCAATTTCTGAAGGTATGGGTTCGGTGAAATGGTTGTTAGAGACGAGTAGTTTAGAGAGAGAGGCTGCACTGGAGATGACCGGTGAGATAGAACCGGAGAGGAAGTTTGAAGATAGCTCGAGTAATGAGACGTGTGGTAGGCCCCACAAACCGTCAGGGACCTCTCCAGTTAATTGGTTGTTCGAAAGCCTGACTCGAGTTAGTGTTCTGCATCGAGCTAAACCCTTTGGGATTGAGCCTGAAAATAAATTGTCTATTAAGAGGAGCTCTTGTAGAACTCCATGGTCGCAAATGGAGGATGGAATACTTCCTGAGAAGGAATTCGAGGAGAGATCGAGAAGAGTGATAGGGGAATTCTTGCCTAAGTCTGAGGGAAGAGAGCCATTCAAATGGTTTGAGAAAAGACGAAGCTCTGTTAGAGATTTTAAATTAGAAATGCCGGTGGGGATGGAGCCTGTGAGTTGGTTCGAGTAAAGGTGGAGACTTTCTAAATTCGGCAAGTTGAATAGATCATTGGGTAAAGGACCTTCGAGCTGGTTCATGGAGAGGTCGATTCTTTTGAGAAGAGAGAGCTTGGAGAAGCCTGGAGGAATTGGGCCGGAGAGAGAATTTTTGTACAGCTCTAGTTGGACCAAGTTGGAAACCATTGTTACGGAGGTGGGTATCGGGCCGTTCAAGGTGTTCGATGAAATATCGAGGTTAGTGAGGTTGGTAAGGAGGCCAATAGATTCTGGAATGGAGCCGTTTAAATTGCAATCAGAAAGCCAGAGTACCTGTAACGAGGTAAGACCGGAGAGAGAAGAAGGTATTGGTCCAGGAGTAAAGGGGTTATAAGAGAGATTAAGCTCGCGAAGTGTAGCAACATTGCCGAGAAATGGAGGAATGGTACCAGTGAGAAGATTGCTTACTAAAGAGAGAGTTTGCAAGTGTTTGAATCGACCAAATGAAGCTGGAATTGGACCAGAAATGTTGTTACCTGAAAGGTCTAGATAAAGAAGAGAAGGAAGTTCCGGTAGAGAATCGGGCAAAGACCCGACTAATAAATTTCCCGACAAGTCCAGATGAGATAACGAGAGACATGATTTGAGAGAAGAAGGAAGAGAAGAGTTGATATAGTTGAACGAAAGAGAGATAGATGAAATGTCTTGAAGAAGGCATAGAGAAGACGGAAATGGCCCCATGAGATTAAGATTATCTAGATTGACAGAAATTACTGTAGGGTTAGAAGAAACAGAGCAATGGATACCAGTCCAGTTGCACGGAGTCGAATCGGCCGAGTTCCAGTTGGAAAGAGCTCCTTGTGGATCGTCTAGATTGCTCTTGGCTTGTAGAAGATAAAGGCCTTCTTGGTTTATACAAAAGCTCAAACGGGTCAAGCTCAAGAAGACGAGGAGAAGCAAAAGGCAAAGGTTTTTCATGGTGGAGAGATTATGAATTAGAGTAAGAAAAATGTTGCTTAAGATTGGTTTAATGGAAGAAGAGAGACAAGAGAAAGGTTTGAGTAGAAGACAGGCCGAAGATGGGTCTCATCGGCAGTAGTGCTGTGACCCAGAGAGAGAGAGAGAGAGAGAGAGAGAGAGAGTGATGGAACTGCGCAGCACAGAGGAGGAGATGAAGCAGAAAAAGAGGAGAGAGGATTATGAGAGGATTATGGCTGAAATAGAGCGGGGTATTTGGTGCATTGGGAATTTTGTGTTGGTGGTTGAAATGGAAAGAAAGAACTAATTATTATTTCATTAGCCTTAATTGCACTCCGATACAGTTTTTAGTTGGCCTTAATTACGATTTATTAGATACTTTGGAAGGAAAAAATATGCTTGAGAGGGAGAGAGGCACTGGCATGTTTTTTGGTGAGGATATTAATTAATTGACACATAACATTGGTGGGACTTTGGTTCTCGTATGAAAATAGAAAAAAAAATTGGTTGAATTATTGATTACTTCTCCGTGCGTAGAGATGGGATTAGCGTAAATTGCATGTTCCTTTATATTTTCAAAATATACTTTTTTTAGTGCCCAATAAGCATTAAATATATGTTTTGGGAATAGAAAATAGTGAATTGAGAGAAACAAAATAGTACGGTGTATTTATCGTTACTCCTTTAATAATCAAGTTTTTTTTTAATTTATTTAGTATTTGTTCATGTAGTGATTAATTAAAAGTATGAGCTCACAAATCAAATTAAATTGTTGAAATGAGAATTTTTATCCACAATACCATGCCTTTTATCCATCTCGTGACGGATATTTCATGCGATATGATTATGTATGATATTTCGTTAATTATATATAATATTTTATCATGCGTCTATGTTTTTTCATATCCACACAAATGTCTTATTGATGCGTCTATTATATCCAATATTTTATTAATTATAATTTATGTGTTCAGTACTTTTTATATATTAGATATATTTGATATAAAACATACTAAAACTTTATTATTATTGAAATATTTTGATATAAAGTTAATATTTGTCATATTTAGTTATTTATTTTATATTTTGGTTTTTCAAGTATATATGTTCATAAGTTAGAGGTATTTAACGAGAAATATATGTTATTATTTTGTAATAAAATATTTGAACACGACATGTGAAGTATTTAATACAAACGTTAAATCAATAACAACAGTAACACCAACAATTGAGCTATCTAGGCAAGTAGCACCACACAAGTAGCACAACACAATCCGAAATTACATGAAACCAAATAGCTCGGTTACCATTTACACGAAAATCAATGCCTAAGAAGAGGAAGGGCGCAGCGGTACCACTATCGCCGACTACCTTCGTGTTGGTGGGCTCTTGACGCACCTCCGCCATCCTAGTATAATTAAGAGAGCCAATGAGACAGACAGAGAGACACAAACGAATAAAGGAAGTGGTATTGATTCGTCTGATACGTCACGACTTGATTTTTTTAATTTTTTTTATTGAAAAACGAGATTAAAATATTATATAAAGAATTCTAGAATATATTATTTATATCATATATTAAAGTTTTTAGAATGTTATATAACTATAAAAATTAAATAATAAATCCAACAAAAACAAAAAAAATATCGGAAAGCAAAAATTTATATTGCATGCATGGCTGCATATTATTATGTATGTTATCCAAGAGTAGGGGTAGGTATTCAAATGGTTTGGTTCAAATCGAATCGAATAAAACAAACTAATTCAAATTGAATCGAACCGAATAATTTTGAACTGATTTAAAATCGAACGGAATAAACCGAATTTCTTATTCGGTTTATTTGGTTGAACCAAATAAGAAGTTTTATAATGATAAAATTCAAATTTTATTTGGCAAAAAATATATAAAAACAAATTATACAAAATACAATTATGTTATTTGTAATTTTACAATATGAAATTTTATTATTTTTAAATGAACATAATAAAAAAAATGAAAATAATAATAATTCGGTCGGATCGGTTTAATCGGTTTTGAAAACACCAAAATCGAACCAAACTGAATAAACCGAACAATATTTATTTTTGAACTGAACTGAATAAATTGAAAAACAAACCGAATTCGACCGGTTCAGTTCGGTTCCCAAATAAATCGAACCATTTGCCCACCCTCCAAGAATTATAGTCTATGTTGCATTGATACGGATATGGATACGGATACCATATCCGATATGACACGATACGGTATGGTGATATAGTAGTTTTCAAAAAACATAAAATATGATATGTGTATTATATATAATATTTTATTATTTTATTAATTGCAATTCATATATTTAATATTTAATATTTTTATATATTACATTTTTGACATAAAATGTACTAAAATTTTATTATTAAAGAAATAATTTTCTATTAGATAAATGTTCATTATATTTAGTCATTTACTTATACGTATCACTTATTTATTTCGATTTTAAATTTATATTTTTGTTTTTGAAATATACTTATTGATGCGTTATAAGTATTCGATAAATATTCAGAAGTATCCGAAATATATCCGAGAAGTATCTGTTATTATTTTGAATTAAAATGTTCGAATACGCGATGTATCTGATGCGTAGCTGACGATCGGTATCCGATAAGTATCCACAACCGTAATATTAAAAAAATGTCCAATATAAATTATCAAAATATGAAAGTATAATAGTTTATTCTTAACTTGTTATATATTTTCGTTAGCTATTTTGATATGCATTGTAAACAATTTATTAGTCATAATAAAATGAAGAATACCAAAAAAACAACAATGGATATTTCTATCTTCGCAGTTGTACGAAACTTCTGATTCTTCATTATGCATGAATTACTTTATTTGTAATTGTAATCCAAACCTTTCATATCCAGTTGTATCTTATGGATATGTTGGGTTGTTATTGTTTTTCATGATTCTTCTAAACGTGGAGTAGCTGAAAAGGATTTCAATTACAAGCATAGAAGACTATGAGCAGGGATATTTGTCGGTTGGTTGGGGAATTGTTTTAATGGAGACCAATATTTTAAAAAAAATATCACATTAGACAAAATATTTGTATGGTTTACTTTGATTAAAGAAACTTTGGTTTACTCCTCGTGCCTTGATTTCAGAACGGATATATAAAAATACTGTAAATAGTCTAATTCATTCATTTTATTATTCAGTCTTATTTCACATTTCCAAAATCAGTATATATCTATTTTTTTTCATGTTTATGATGGTTCAATAGAAAACACGTCTTTTATTTGATGAGATTTTTTTTGAAATCTGATCATAACTTATGTTAAAAGAGTGGTGACATGAATTCCAATTTTTCTTTTTATATTTATATCTATGGAGTTTGTGTCCCTCACACTTTCAGATTTTCGTCCAACTTGATGCGTCAATCGAAAATATTTAATTCATGTGACTAACATCTTAATTAACGATTAACTGATGGTTTGGTTGCACGTACGGTATTTATATATTAAATCGAATTGACATGTCAATTAAATATATTGATTAATCGTTAATTGAAATGTTAATCACTTTAATCACTCTTTTAATTTATAAATATATTTAATCTTTTTTCAATACGAGATATTATATTATTTTTGGATGTAGGTTATATTAATAATACATTTAAAACTTTAATTTTAAAATTCGTCAAATATGTTCACTTGACTTTTATCTTTATTTTCATACCCATATTAGTATAGTTCACACGTGATATTTTCTCTAATTTAAATTTATATTGATATTATGTAAAAAAATGTAATGCAAAAGAATGCATGTTCAATATTTGGATAATTGAACGTGAAGTATTATTAAATATTAAACTATTATTATTTTTTGTAAACTATGATAATAAAATCCTATATAATATAAAGTATGTTATATTTGTATTTTATTTAAAGACATTTGATATTAAACTTTTCAAAATTCAATAGACATGAAAAATAATATTGTACCTATTAAACTGTAAATAACTTCTAGAACTTATACACATATATCAAATATTGTGCTCTTTTAAGATGGAAATTTTATAATCACATATGATGTTAAATATTTTTTTAATTATGTTTTGGCTTCATTAAATTTTTGTATTATTAGTAATCGTTTTCACTCTAAAACATGGTAATTATTTATAATCACATAAAAATACTAGTACTATATAAATATATAATCGTGTGCAGTGAGTACATATGTCTAAAAATGGTCCAGATTTTTATATTCGTCAATGTGAACAACAATGATATAATTTGTATTGTTATGTTTTTTTAGTAAAATTATGTTATATCTTATATATTATTATAAATTGTATTGATATAAAAATTAATTTTCGATAAAAAAGAAGTTATTTTCTTCCACAACATAAAATAATGGTAAAATATATACATGATTAATCATACAAGAGTTGTAATAATACGATGAGATTAATATAATGTAAAATAATTTTATTTTGTTATAATATTGTGATTATGATCATAAAAACTAATATCTCTTATTTAAAAAATAATAATTATCATACTCACCGTGTAACGCGAGCATTATCCTAATATATTTACATTTCAGCTTTGTATTTGTATCAGTATAAATACTTAATTATCATCTTACCTAAGCCTAATTTTCTTACTTGAAAAATATTATATTTTTTATTAAAAAAAATAGAACATACTTTTAATACAGTTTGGTGCAAACATTTTTGGCAGATAATTTCGTAATTACAAGTTTTCTTGTGTTTTGTGTTTGTTGTATGGAAGCTTCGTCGTGAGAGAGAACAAAACAATTCCCTGTAATACCTAAAGCCAGAATGGCACTAAAATTAAATAAATAAATTCTCCTATAATTGAGGTTATCGTTGAGAACCACCACATAATTAAACAACATAACCTCCCATAAAATGCAACTTCGAATTATTTAAAGGATACTATTACTAACAAAGCAACACATAACTAAATATTATAGGAATCAGCGAGGCAATATATCTTGAAACACCATATAACCTATGTTTCACGGATATGTATCCGATACGATACGAATACGGCGATTCGGTAATTTTCAGAAAATCACGAATACGGATACGAATGCGGCTATATAATTATTATTTTAATATATTTATATTATATATAATTAATAAATTAAATAATAATATAATAATATTTTAAATTAAATATGATGACAATAAATAAAATCAATCTAACAATACAAGTATCATAAAAATATTCTAAATTTATGCTGAAAGTATTATAGAATTAATTTAAAAGTATCATATATAATTTATTTAAAAAATATTATGGACATGGACTGAAGTATCCTAAATGAAATATTCTCATCGTATCCTGAAAGTATTCTAGCTAGCCGTATCCTGCCGTATCCCCGTCGTATCCGAAAAAAATAAATACTAAATTAATCGAATACGTCACGTGGCGTATTCGAAACGTATCCGAGCCGTATCGTATCCGTATCCGTATCGAATATTCCTATCCTCATGATACTTTTGCATTTTCGAAATATCCGCGTAACGTGACATATAACTTTACTAGTTTTTATCTGTTCATATAAATTCAGCTTTGTGCATAGAAAAGTGTTCGGAAAGTTTCCCTTCCTTTTGTGGGTCTAATATTATTGATCTCCTGCATTATATTAACCCCAATCCGGCACTGAGAGGGCCAATACGCGAAGGCCTTAAAAGCAAGGTTTCCTGACTAACCACTAACCAATAATCCACTTGTCAGCTTTTATCAAGTCTGAATCTCACAATGTACCCATATGAAATAATGAAACCTTGAACTATCATGTATACCCACTATCATGTATACCCTTACAATAGAAAATATCATAAATATTTGAACAAAATATGGAAAGTATCGAACAATACAATACCTCTCCTCTTATGACTTTTCAGAAAAAAAAATGCCTGAAGGCTTAAACCCTTGTATCTCAGTAATTATAGTTACTATAATGCTTCTTTATCCACCTTGTGATGACACGTGTCAGAAGATAGCTTTTGCTTTTACCCTCTTTTTTATTTTATTTACATTTTGGTCTTTTTATTTACATTTTAGTTCTTTTTTATATTTTGATATTTTCCCTATTTTACATTTTGGTTTTTTTTTCCTATTTTTTATTTATTTATATTTTGGTCAATTTTTACATTTTGATAATTTTTTCCTATTTTACATTTTTTTACATTTTGATTATTTTTTTTCATTTTGGTATTTTTTTACATTTTGATCATTTTTTACTATTTTCCAATTTTTTTTTTAATATTTTGGTCATTTTTAACATTTTGATAATTTTTTTCTATTTTACATGTTGGTCATTTTTTACATTTTGATCCTTTTTTTTATATTTTGATCATTTTTTACATTTTGATCTTTTTGTCCTATTTTCCAATTTTTTTTTAATTTGCTCAGTGGGCCGGGTTATGTATGCAATTTTGTAAGTTCAAAATTTTTTTTGTAATTTTCATTTTTACTCAATTCTTTTCCGTTTTTACATTTTGGTGGTCCTTTTTTTGATTTTCAATTTTTTTTGTATTTGCTCAGTTTGCACGGGTATATATGAAATTTTGTAACCTCAAATTTATGCGAGTTTTCATAGAAATTTGTCATTTGCCCGTTGTATCCATATGACACGTTGTGATTCTTTATATAATGCATCTATTGACATCAAATATATTTGCGAATATGTCCTGATTATATTAATCGATTTCAAAAGCACCTAAACAAATGCTATTTATACAAATTATATGAGCCTTATGCATCTATTGACATAATGATATTTGCAAATATGTCATGATTAGATTAATTTAGTTCAAACGCACGCGCGTTAATTCGCACGCGCGTTAATTCTATTTAAATAATTATATAATAAACATGTAAAAAAATAAATATGTTGTCTCGCGCAATTGCGCGGGGATAAAACTAGTTATAATTATAATTTTGTTATATAATAAAGGATAGTGAAAAGGGAAGTAGTTAAGTTACAAGTATGACTTGATGGATATGCATGAAAATATGATTTTTTTTTATATTTGTAGGAGTATACATGAAATTTCTTGTTCTGTAGGAATATTTTTGATATCTTGTCAGGTTTAGGGTTTATTAGGTTAGATCTTCGCGAGTTGCTGCGAATGTAAGTGTGCTGTTATTATTTTCATTTTCTTGAAACTGGTGGTATGTTAGATAGTGGGTAGATCTACCATACTTAAAAGATAATTGATGCACAATTAGTATTCATTCGAATCAATAATTCTTAATTGATTCTTAATTGTTTTTGTTATGCTTATTAAGTGTGTTAATTAGGATAAAAGTATATGCGATGGTGAAATTAAAGGGCAAATAACATTTTTTATAATAAAGATATATAATATGTTTGGTGCAATCTGAGGACCATTATCAATCTTATGAAGTTACGTGGCATTCCTAGAAGGCCATAATCTCATCCACAATAATATATACTAGCGTTGTGCCCGCGCAGACGCGCGATTGCGCGGGATTTACTTTATGTTCTAAGTTAATATATTTAATTAACATGATAACTGACAAATGTTAGTTATTAATTTAATACGTAATTGACATTAGTTCGAATTTATAAATTTAAATCAATATTAATGAATATTTAATGATATGTTCTAATTATTACGTTAATTAAATGCAAGAGCACAAATATGAAGAATACGGCTGGTACATTTTGGAGCTTCATAAAATTTATATTTTTATTATGAATAATATTAAAAAAAAATACTTTGCTCCAAAATGTACCCGCCGTATTCTCCATATTTGTACTATTACATTTAATTAACTTGATAATTAGATCATATCATTAAAAATTTATTAATATTGATTTAAATTTATGAATTCGAACTAATGTTATTTACGTATTAAATTAATGGCTAACATGTGCCAGTTATCATGTGAATTAAATAAATTAACTTAGAACATAAAACATGTTAGGGTAAAATTTGGGGAAGAATATAAAATTTTCAATTGAATTAAAAAAAAAAAGGACACATGTCACATTTTCATGATATGTTACATATTATAACTATGTATAATAGGATAGGAGCTGGCAAAATATGACTCGACGCACTCGAAGGTGAACCCGACCCGATGAAAAATATTGAAAAGTCAGTGATCCGAAACCGAATGACTCGAATCCAAAATCGAATGATCCAAACCCGACCGAAATCCGAATGACCTAAACTGATTTGAAACTCGAATGACCTGAAACTCACAACCCAAATGATTTAAAAATCGTGACCCAATACTTATTTCTTCGTGTTAAACGGTTCTAAAAATAAAAAATCAATATATATTGCTAAAATATGTTTATTAGTATAATTTTATAACCATGCTAAAAATAATATTTGTTAGTAATTAGTATCGAATGCGCACATTGACATTAAAAATAATATTTATTAGTATCGAAAGAACACATGGACACTAAAAATAATATTTATTAGTATCGAATGCACACATTGACACTAAAAATAATATTTATTAGTACCGAAGGCACATATTAACACTAAGTATCTAAATGTACTCGGAATACAAAATTAAATTATACAAAACAAAAATTTAAATGACCAAAACTATATAATTATTTATTCAAATATTGTACTGATGAGTATCAGAATAATTTGAACATTAAATGTCCCCAAACGTGAGTAACTCGCAGACTAAGTATCACATAATCCGATTGATCCGGAAATCAAATGACCCAAAATTCGAATAACTCGAAAATCAAATTTTCAGTAATCAAATGACTCGGAAACTAAATTTTCCGAAACTCAAATGATCCGAATATCAAATTTTCCGAACCTGAATGACTCGATAAATGGAAGATCCGGAACCTAATGACGCAAAAACATGAATGATCCGAAACTGAAATGATCCGAAAACCAAAATGATCCGAAAATGAATGACCCGCTAACCGAAGAATCCGTGACCCGATTGCCTTCTTCAGTGTATATATGAAATTGTGGAGGATTACAAATGAAATTGCGTCTATTATCAACTAATGGGGCCTTCAGAATTAAGGCTCATACATATCTGACGCAGCAAATTACATACATGATTATCTCATGAATGAATATTAAAATGGATTGGCCTTAAAAAAAAAAAAGAATAATAAAATGGATTGAATTAAATTTGTATAAATATATAGACAAGTTTAGCGACGTGATTACCATAAATTCATAACTAGGAATCAAATAATTTGTTTCAAATCTTTGAATGCTTCAAATATCAAGTTGTGCGAAAAGACTGATAGCGAGTGTTAATTAAGTACCTTCAAAGAATATACCATCCAAAAATCCTGGATTTTTTTGCAAAACAAGCAAACGATGCAATGTATAACCTAAATAATCAATTGCCGATGAATGACACTGATACATATACTTAATAATAATTATGCACCATACCACATTTAATAACAGTATATTGTACTCTATATGATATATCTACATTAATTAGTATACGTAGATTACCAATGATGTAAATGTATCTAAAGATGAGTAAAGGGAGTTTCCTTAGGGAAGCTTATTCCTCCTCCGAGACTCCAACTCGATGGTAACCGAGAATAAATAATTTTAGGAGGGGTGCCGGTGATAGACTTTCGCTGAATTTCAAAAGGAACTAGTAATCATATATACATCATATATTAGATTTGTTGAATTTGTCAAAGTTTTAGCTTTTATAACGATCTTTCAATCATTATAGTTAATATTTTTTAACTATAATGGAGGGGGATAAATTTATTTTTTAACTCATTATTTTTTTCATTTTTCAATTTTGATACTTTTTTGATAATTTTTCTCTTTACCTTATTTTTTCCCCTTTTTCGATTTTGGTCTTTTTTTTGCTTTCCAATTTTTTTTTATTTGCTCATTTCGCACGGATATGTATGAATTTGTAAACTCAAATTTTATGCGAGGTTTCATAAAAAATTGTCATGTGTCCATTGTATCCATCTGACACGTTGCGATTATTTAATAAATCCTTATTAATACATCTATTGACATTAAATATATTTGCGAATATATCATGATTATATTAATCGAGTTTGAAAGCACCCGCGCAAATGCTATTTAAACAAATTATATCATAAAATAATATCCGTGATAGACTAATTTCATGAACCTTATGCATCTATTGATATTATGATATTTGCAAATATATCATGATTAGATTAATTTTGTTGAAACGCACGCGCGTTAATTCGCACCCGTGCTAATTCTATTTAAATAAATTATATAAAAAAAATATAAAAAATAAGTATGTTGTCCCGCGCAATTGCGCGGGGATAAATCTAGTATATTAGATTTGTTGAATGTGGTATAGTTTTAGCTTATATAACGATCTTTCAATGTATTTGTGACGAAATAAGATAACCACTGAAAATTCTGTAACGATCTTTCAATGTATTTGTGACGAAATAAGATAACCACTGAAAATTCTGTAACGATCTTTCAATGTATTTGTGACGAAATAAGATAACCACTGAAAATTCTGGCCCATTGAAAAGGTCGGTCAAGTAACGTATAAAACCCAAGTGAATGAATCAAATATGGACTCAGATCTCTTTTGGCACTCACCCATGTATAGTTTTGTGAGTCAAAATTTCCTAATAAAAAATATTAAGTTTTAGATATATACAATAACTTCAATACCGATCATGAAGACGCAACTAAAAAAATAACAAGTCTCAAATCAGAAACAAAATCATAATGCGCGTGTCATTGTAGTTTCGTATTTTATTCTTTATCTTATAATATTTGTACAAAGTTATATCTATTTAAAAATTAATAAAATAACTAAAAACCAACTAAAAATAATAAGTCTAAAGTCATATATATTTAAATATGTCCTAAAAATCATTAGTTTAAAATTAAATCATAAAATAAAGAAGAAAAAATTGTCAAGTTGAGATTATGATGAAAAAAACACAAAACTAGGATTAATGTGCCTGGATGAAAAAAAAAACGAATTGTTCGATTAAAATTGGATTTACATGATAGAAAATGAATGAACTCAATGACAAAAATAATTCATCCAATTGGTATTTTTCTTTCCCTACCATTCACCCATGTATAGAAGCGCCATCAACGCGAAAAAATAAAAAACAATATGTTGATATTCATCAATACTCAATATTATAGAAGTACCATTTTGTTAGTTATTAAAATTTATGTTACTATAGTATATGTAAGAACGTGTTAGTGTCTTATTTAATTAATAAAAATTGTCATTCTAAAACCAATCAATACAATGCACCAAAAAATTATGAATCATCCGCTGTACATAATAAATGAAATCAAATATTTCCAAAAGAAATTCATTACTCATCAAAGTACATAAAATATATAAAATTATATTATGCGTATTAAATAGATAACACATTAGTATAATAATATGAATCATTCGCTGTACATAATAAATAAAATCAGATCTTTCCAAAAAAAATCCAGTGCTCATCAAAATACATGAAATATATTCATTTTTTCCATCCGTCTATGTATAGAAGTGTCATGAACGCGAAAAAATAAAAAAATAAAAAATATTTTGATATTCAAAATACTTAATATTATAAGATCAATTATGACTATGCATTTCAGAATTATTGTAAAAATTTGGGGACAATGAATTTTTTCAGTTAAATTTATGTTACTATACTATACATAAGAATGTCTTAGTGTTTTATTTAATTAATACAAATATTCAAGTTTTTCTAAAAAGAATCGAAGAAAACTTATGTAATGCATCAAAAGCGTATATAATGCACCGAAAAGTTATGCGTGTTAACGGATAATTTTTTGTTGGCATAGTCAGTCGCTATTGCAAAACATTTCTTAAATAAATATTTAGTTTATGATGTTGGTTTCAGTATTTAATGTCTTTAATTTTATCATTAATTTGGAGTTATCAAATTAAATAAAATAAATCAGGTTTTATCAATTTCCTACATATAAAACTGTAGTATGCATATTAAATTAGACAACATATAAATCAGATCTTTCCAATATATAAATTCAATATCACGAAGATACATAAAATATATAATAGAAAATTTGTGCTACAAGTTAGCCACAAAGTTTTGTGCCTCACAAGTCACAAGAACAATAAAAAAACCTAAAAAATACACATGATAGAGGATTTCACTTCATACTCGTAACACTTCCTTAGAAAAGAACGAACCGATCTTTTGGAAGTTCCACGAAAATTAAATCCACCCCCACAATCCAGTTCTCTTAACCCTTCCTTGCAAGCCAGACCAAACTCCTCATCCGTTATATAAACTCTCACAAAATACACAAGCCTCTTCAAACCTTAACTTAAATCAGCAACAAATTAAAATGGCATCCAAAACACAAGACGTGGAATCACAACAAAACAGCAGTACTCCTCTCTTGCAAATAACGAGCACGAATTCATCAGAGAGTGATATTGATACGGCAATTACATCGGCCCAAGCAGCATTCGCCACCGCATTCAAAAGCGTCGCGAATTTGGCAAAGCACCTCCCTACCGGCACCGTGCTGGTTTTCCAGATCCTAAGCCCGGTTTTCACGAACGAAGGAAGTTGCGATTATGTCAACCGTATCATGGCGAGTTGCCTCGTCGCTTTTCTTGGCTTGGTCATTGTTTTTCTCAACTTCACAGACAGCTTCAAAGATAGCTCCGGCACCGTAATGCTTCAATTTTGAAATATCCCTTTTAAATTTCATTCGATTCATGTTCATCAAATCTTTGCAGGTACGGTACGTGGTAGCAACGGCAAAAGGATGTTGGATCATCGACGGTACCAAATTGCCGAGTACAGTAACGGCCGAGACGTACAAGTTGAAGTTCATAGATTTCTTCCATGCTTTCATGGCGCTAATGGTTTTTGCTTCGGTTGCATTGTTCGATAACAATATCGAACTGTGCTTCTATCCTGTCATGTCATATGATACCAAACAAATCCTGACTGCCGTGCCCCTCGCGACAGGTCTGATCGGTAGCGCGATGTTCGTTGTTTTTCCGTCTACGCGTCATGGAATTGGCTTCCCTATTTCCACGACTTGAACTTGATTGATTTGTTTCAATTTTTTTTGTTTGATTTTTGTGTAATTTTTTAAATTTGTTTCAGTTAGTCAAATTATTAAAATGTAAATAAGATATGTGCAGCTGGGTTTGATTTCTTTTAGGGAGTGGTGATCACATCTATAGAACTTGTTGAATATATTCAACAAATCATGAATGAGATGGAACTGTTATATAATTCTCTTGTGCAAGCTATCCAAAATTGTATATTGCTTCTTAGGTGTTACTCCCTCGTGTGAATAAGACCTAAGTGATTTAATGTTACAACAACACTTGTAATTTATTCTATCTTTTCTTTGACTAAGGTAATTTCCATATACATAATTGAAAACAAATATTGATAATATGATTTAGAGTCTTAGACCATCTTCTATTATTATTATTATACTTATTGTGACTTCACTCAATTAACTATACTGTAATATCTTGTATCTTATTGAATATATCTGAACAGCACGTAACATTAAATATTAGAATGCTTGTTAGCTTTCTAATGGTTGCTTGCATTGTTCAGAACAAATTCTTTCCTTCAACACAATATCTTTCTTTATGAAGAAGCATTAATTTGCACTTGCTTGATGCTTGAACATTGTAACATAAGCCCATGGGCCAAGATTTATCAAATTTTGACTAAATTGCATGAAAGACCCTGTACTATTGGTCATTGCAAAAAAGTCCTCTGAAAATACAGAAAGCTCAGTTCCAGTGAGCATTCCACAGCCTTTCTCCAGCCTTCACAAATCACAGTGAGCTTTCACAGTGAGCTTTCTCTAGCATATTTTATTCTTTCAAACTAGCTTTTGTCGAGTTGTAGGACAGGGCTTCCACTAACTCTTCCTCCATGTCTAACCAACTACTACGAGTTATCAACCCTGCATTTTTGCATTGTTGGTTCATCTTCTTCAAGGTTTCGCCATGGCCGCTAACCAGCGTGACCCAGAATCTCAGGGAGAGACGACGCAACCCCTGTTACAGTCAAGTCAGTCTAAGATGAGCTTACTGGAGAAGGCCGTCAGCCAAGGAGCAAAAGGAGCCGCCGTACTAGCAAAGCATCTTCCTTTGGGCTCTTCCATCGTGTTCCAAGTACTCAATTCATTTAATTTCTATCACATATAGTCTCGTACTTTTCATTCATACCCAATTTTATTTGAATTCGTGATATAAACGGGTACCAATCACAGGCACTTGCCCCAATTTCAACCGCTAGAGGAGATTGCAAATTGTCCAGTCGAATCGAAACGATCATTCTAATATCGGTCTGTGCATTAGTCTCTGTATTGCTCACAATCACAGACAGTTTCAAAGACGATGAAGGCAAAACCCGTTACGGCATTGCGACCTTCAAGGGTCTATTCGTACTCGATTTCTCCTCACCACCTTCAAATCAAGAGAAGTACAAACTTAAGCTCCAAGATTTGATCCAAGCATTCACAACGCTCGTTCTTTTCGCAGCGTTCGTGTTGTACAATGGCGATGTGGCATCGTGTTTTTTTGGGGATATTAGCGATGTCGAATTAGTGGTGCAAGCATTTACTGCTGCACCGCTTCTAATTGGGATTTTTGGGTGTATGCTTGTTCTGTGGAATCCTAGTCAGCGCCATGGCCTTGGTTTTCCTCTTGGAGGTTTAAGTTCACATCAGTGATAATTCTTTTATATTGCGTATATATTTATATTTTTTCTGAGGTGATATGTGTGGATATATGTTTTTGTGTGGATTTTTCGAAATTTATGGTTCATTTGTAAATGTGATTGTGATTATAAATTGAAATGAGAACTTTAAAGAAAAAGAATTGTACGTTGTATATTTGTTCTACACTGATCATGGTGCAGGAACCAAAGTACGAGAATTACTGAGCGGGGCCCACCAGAAGCCAGTTGTAATGATGAAATTCCACCAAACAGAGCCAGGTACAATGAACCGAAATTAAAATTTGAAATTTTTTGCTACAACCGTTACAATTTCTACCAATGAATATTCGACGAACGCATCTGTGCAATAATGAATTTTCCTTGGAATTATCGTTCAAGGGGGCAATTTGCAATATATATACACCCAAATTTTAGGGTTTTATCAGTCTCATTTTCATTTCAGATCAGATTCGAAAGAGAGAAAAATCGAATGGAGAAAGGCAAGGGAATCGCTCAAGATTTTCCAAAGAAGAAGAAGAATAAACCAAAGTGGCAAGTTCGAATACTAGAGAACGCCTTTACTGGTAAAATAATTTAATTTTTCCAATTTCAAATACTATATTTTCACTAAAAGAGTACAAATTTGCTCCATTCAGTACCAAAATTTGTTTACTGGTACCATCAATCTCTTTCTCCCCTTTCCTCTTAATTTCACAGTTCAATTTTCACCCAAATTTCAAATTTTAAACTTCAGATACTATATTTTCACTAAAAACTACAAATATGCTCTATTCAGTACCGAAATTTGTTTACTGGTACCATCAATCTCTTTCTCCCCTTTCCTCTTAATTTCACAGTTCAATTTTCACCCAAATTTCAAATTTTAAACTTCAGATACTATATTTTCACTAAAAACTACAAATATGCTTATTCAGTACCAAAATTTGTTTACTGGTACCATCAATCTCTTTCTTCCCTTTCCTCTTAATTTCACAGTTCAATTTTCACCCAAATTTGAAATTATAAACTTCAGATACTATATTTTCACTAAAAACTACAAATATGCTCTATTCAGTACCAAAATTTGTTTACTGGTACCATCAATCTATTTCTCCCCTTTCCTCTTAATTTCACAGTTCAATGTTCACCCAAATTTCAAATTTCAAATTTCAAATACTATATTTTCACTAAAAAAGTACAAATTTGCTCTATTCAGTACCAAAATTCGTTTACTGGTACCATCAATTTCTTTCTTCCCTTTCCTCTTAATTTCACAGTTCAATTTTCACCCAAATTTCAAATTTCAAATTTCAGTGACTGAAAGGCCCGATCCAGAAATCAAAGCCCAGCTGGCGGAGATGACCGGATTAACGGTCCAGCAAGTCCAATCCTGGTTCGGCAACCGGCGGAACAGCAGACACAGGCCGAGACCGGGTCAAGATCCGGGCCAGTCTTCGAAGTCCCAAAAGTCGAAGGGACAGAAAAACCAGTGCAGCGTTCCGCAGGCACAGCAGAACGACTGGAGACGTCCAGTGGACAGCACGGAGGTGGTTTTGCCTCCCTTGTTGGAAAACGGGGAGCGAGTTACAATCGGTATGGGGGTTCTTCAGACGAACCAACCAATTGAAATTTCTGAAGACGAAGCCGAAGGTATCTTATCTTATTTTTATTTATTTTTGTATGTTTTTAGTTCAAAGGGATTTTATTAATGATTATTAATTTATTATTTACAGAGCAAGGTATGGGGGTTAATACGGAACACAATTTACTCGAGGCCCCACCAGGTATTATCGTACTTGTAATTAGTTTTTTAATTTTATATATATTTGGCAAGTTTATTTGATCACCACATTATTTGTAAAATAGGAAATATATATGTAGAAAAATCGGTTTTTTAGTACGTACCGCAGAATTTGTTCACGTGACTTGAAATACAATTGTGTTTTCGCAAATTTTGTTCACGTGACTAAAAAATAAATATTTAACTAATGTTTCGCGATCAATGATCGCGAATTGTCAAAATTGAAAAATTAGGTATTGTTGTATTAAATATCAGTAAATTATGGTGAATTTATTTTGTGTATCCCCACTAAACAGTTAAACTGCTAATTATATATATTTTTCTTTCAAATACAATTACTATTAAATTGATCCTTTCAAAATTTAATAATAATGAAAATTTCCGTAAATCACGAACCCGAAAAAAATATTTCCTTCTCGATTATCAATTAATTTTTCTTTTGACTGACTTTTGTCCTCATCAATTATTTAAGCAGTGGACAAACCCATGATTTGCTACACGCGTAGAAATGTAAGTATCTATTATTTCGCTTCAAGCAATTTTTCACTATGTTATTTCAAATTACAATTTGCATGTTCCAACAAAATATATTTATCTAATATTTTGATAATAAATTGATGTTTTTATAGCGGAAATCTACAAATATGGCTTCATTTGATCTAAATGAGCCATATATCGACCCTAATATTCCGAGCTCTTCAACAGGCCTGGACGGAAACAGAGGTACAATTTTAATCTTTTCTAAGTTTTTTATTTTATTTTATTATAACAAATATATATTCATTTATTTAATTATTTATGATGATTAATTTTCAACAGAAAATAACAATTTCGGTGAGAGTTTTGCTGATGTGCCTCCTGGTAAACTTTTAATTTTAATAGCGATACTTGTATAGTTTTTAATAATAATGATTGTATTAAAAATTTACCCATTAATTTGTAATATTAATATTAGGGTTCGAGGAACTGTATGCCACTGATGTGAAGTTTAGAAGAGCCAGGGCATTACGGTACATAATACGGAGCCATGAGAGACGGCAAAGAGAAGAGGTGGCGGATCGAGATAACCGGCAGCAGAATGGGGACGTGCAACCCATTCTGATTGATTCGGATTCAGATTCAGAATAGGTTTGCATGATTTAGTGATGTATGTATTTATTGTCTGTGGAAAATTGATGGTACTATAAATTGTATGGTAATATTTGTGTTTTATTAATTGAATGGTAATATTTGTGTTTGGTTATTTTTTTGGATTCCAAGAAAAATAACGTTCTTATGCTTGTTTTGACATTATATATTACTAGGTAAGGGATTGAAATGACTATATTGTCCTTGATTAAACATAAACATAGATCAATAAATAATTAGATTATTAAAAGTTAAATAATTAGAGTTTTAAAAATAATTAGAAAGGAAAGTTAAATAATTAGAGTTTTAAATAATTAGTTAAATGATACTATGTTTGATGTATCATTAATAAAAAAAAAAAATCGGGACAAAACCGTCTTTGTTCCAATTGCCACACCGGAGTCTCTAAACGGGACACTAGAAAGACTACTACATTGCATGAAAACAACACTACCAATCTTATACCTCGGCATGTCCTCGAACACCAAAAAATCAAGGAAAGTAGACTACATCTCCCTAATTAAGAAAATGCAATCCTGGTAATCGGGATAGAAAGGAAAATGCCTCTCTTTGGGGGGACGATTGGTACTTGAGAAATCAGTACTAAATGCGGTGTCGACATATTTCATGCATTGTTTCCGCCTCCCAAAATAGTTAATTAAGAAGATTAATAAAATCACAAAGAAATTTCTTTGGACATCGAAACACACAAATTTTTGCCAAAATTAATTGGGAAAATGTATGTTTATCAAAGGAAAATGGTTGATTAGGGATTGTTAAACATCGAAACACACAACACATCACTATTTTTAAAATGGCTTTGGAAAATTTGCCAAAATAACGAAGGTATGTGGACGACCACCATAAGAAATATTTACGGTATCGAACATGCATCCAAATTGGAAAATGTGGTGAACAAACACTCCTCCTACTTTGTCAAAGACCTACGCGTACTTCTCTCACAATTTCGGATAGCGTACGAATTTGACCCGAGGACGAACCAACATGCATGGATGGACAAACCAGATTCTTTCTCCATCGCCGCAACCTACAAGCTCCTTATAAACCCGGGAATGGTAAGTGAATGGAACACCACCCTATGAAAAACAAAAGCTCCCACGAAAACAAGATTCTTCGCATGGTTGACCCTCAACGAAAGGATTTTAACGGGTGACGCATTGAGCAAAAGAAATTAGTCACGTGAGACAACGTCCAAAAAATGCAACAACAACATCGAAAAATCGGCTATCCACTTGTTAATTAATTGTTCATACGCGATAAGCGTTTAGCGTGCAGTTCGACGCATCATAGGAGTACCTTTTGAAATTCGCGACACCTTGCTGGAATTTTGGTTAGAGACCCGAGGAAAATACTCCAAGGAAAAGAAGCAAGCAATCGACACCTACTTCGTGGTCACACTTTGGGGTATTTGGAAAGAGCGAAACGACCGGATTTTTAACCAAAAAAACTCACCGCTATCCTCAAATATAGCGAAGATCACCCACGAGGCAAAGATATGAAAACTCCATAGCTAATCGGGAACCAAGCTTCTTTTGCAAATTCGAAAATCTCCATCTTTCTTTCAAATCTCTATAGATGTAGTAACTCACCAATGATTTCTTGGTCTAGTAATAAAATGTTTAGCACAAGATATCAAAAATCAAGGGTTCAAATCACATTGATAGCACAAATAAAAAAATGAAACCAATAATATCCATGTTTTATGGATTAGATTTCATTTAAAAAAAAATTTGAACATACTAGAAGAAACTAGAAGAAATTATCACTCATAAAAAAATAATTTTATTATGATATCGCTTTCCCTAATCCTTTTATGCATGATTAGACTTTCCGTAATCTATTTATGCATGATTAGATGACAAATTATTCTACACAGGAGAAATGTACTTGGTCCTAAATTTCTTCGCATCAAATTGATAGGTTGATAATTAGCGGAGAGCCAAATAATGATGACACATTTATTCATTCTAAAGAAGTTTTTAGAATTTTTTTTCTTCTTCTTATGATACATCAATTTTTAAGAATATATTGAATAATTGTCAATTAATTAGTATTTATGATAATTTTTCAAATATATTTTTCAACATCATGACGGTTTTAATGAGATAAAATCATTAAAACATCAAACACATACTTCGGTTTAATACTTCGTACAAAACAACATACACACTTCAGATCCATTGTTTCACAACATGATAATCACTACTTGACTCGTATTTATTCAATAAACTATAAAATCTTTTGTCGAAGCCCTCACACCAGAAAACTACCGAGGTTCACAATTCGGAGATGTTTCAATTCAATGAGAAATTTTGTCCCTCTACCTTTTCACAATACTTCAGAATAGGGTACTTCTGGATTCTCGTCGCAACCCTCGATATCGTGCCAACGGAAATAAATCTACAACACACCAGAAAAAAATGACATGTAAGTTTTTGTATATCCTCTCATTAAAACCTACAAAAAAAGAGTAAAAATAAGACGATACCTTCATCCTCACAAATTTCAATCGATTGATTCTTTTGAAGAAGCGATTGTAATTCATCTTCGGGCAAGTACTTGAACATGGTACCTCTCGTGACTCGCTCCCTGTTTTCCCACAAGGAAGGCAAAATCATAGTTCTTAATGTTGGCCGACATAAAAAAAAATCGGCCGAGTATTTTGGACTCGGTGGCCACCGAGACAATTTGGCCCCGAAAAAATCGGATCCGAGTCACCGATTTATTTATTTATTTATTTATTTTTATTTTTTTAAGAAATGATGTGCATATACGAGACCTAGGGTCTGTAGATAGAAGAGATTCAGTTTTTTGTCATGCATTTATAAACCGTCTTTGGAAGAAAAAAATTTGAACTTGTGCTAATGGAATCGAAGTTTACGAAGAGAAAAGAAGAAGACAAAACAAAATATATTAACGAGAGATGGACCCATATGTAACCTTACCCAAAAAATATAACTCTTTAACATTACATTAAAGAGAGACGAGACCCAACTCCAAGTGTAGTTTTATCCATAAAAAAATGTTCATGTGCAGCTTTATTAAAAAAAAAAATCATCTCTATAACAGCACATTACTTTAAAATTTATGTATTATAATAAATTTTAAAATTATTATGATTTACAAAGGTCAATTTCTAATCTTGATCTAAATATGATTTATTATTGTAATTATAATTTAGATATTATAATATAACTGAAAATTAATATCATTTAGAATAGTCAATTTATAGTATTGTCCTCATTGTTAATCAATATGATTTTATTTGTAATTATAATTTTAAATATTATGATTTATAAAGTTCAATTTGTAACATTGACATTTTTATATTATCATGTTTTAATTATTTAATTTATATTATTAATTTTTTTAATATATATAAATAATTATATATAGAGATGGGCTATGGTGCTTTTAAAAGCACCAAGTGGGTTGGTGCTCACACTTTTTTGACCGTTCGATCTATCTTAAGATTAGTGTTGTATTTATTAGATCTTACCCGCTAACGCTCCGTTTCTTTTTAATCACTTCCGTTTCCCATCTTCTTCATACAAAACAAACCTAGCAGACAAATGGTTTCTCCCGACTCCTGAGCGTACCTCCCCCAAATCGGCTATCAACTCTTTCAAGGGAATGAAATCTCGTGTGGCAGAATTCTCCTCTGAAACAGAGATTTTATCTCTACTGTGATTAGCTCTCTTTCTCTCTCTCTCAATGCGATCTTCTCTCCACTACGGCCCCAGATGTTCTCTCCAACGCGATTGACTCTCTTTCGCTGTTTCTGTCTCACAATGCAAGCGACTTTCTCTATCTTTGTGTTGTATGATGAAGCAATCTTCTCTGGAACTGAGTTTCACCAATGACAACGGTACTCTCTATTACCTCCACTGAATTTACCTAATTACCCAATAAATTAGTAAAAATTAGTAAGATCTACACTATCTTCTAGCCTTATTTCTGTTATTGTAGACTGAGACGAGGATTATCTTGAGATATTTGTGAAATTACTTTTTCTGGAGAGGAATTTTTAAAAAATTACTTATCCGAGTATAATCTAGCATTCTCAGATAGACAAGTCAAATTCAACTTCTCTTAATAACTCAAAACTAGTACCTAGAAAAGACTCCATATTAGATACTCCTATTATCAAAATTCAGGGGTTCTCATCGGAAAATTTGCAAAAGACTGCTTCTTTAACGGAAAGTCTGATGATAAATTTAAAATTAAATGGAATTCAAGATTGTCTCAGTATGTACACAATTTAGAAGCAATTTTTTTTGGAAAATAACGCCTAAAACTATTTGATGAAATGCATATAAGAAACTATCTTAAAATTAATATGATTTTGTAATTTGTACTCAAATTCATGACTAAATGATTAGTTTTCATGTGTTTAGTGCATTGCATGTATGTCCTGTGTGTTTAGTGTGTGCATGCGTATTAGTTTTCATGGCTAAATGATTAGTTTTATGTGTGTATGTGGTCTTATGCTTTTTATAGTTTGTAAATTTTCCATTTATCAGCACACTTTTTCGTGTACATGGTTGATTTTTATAGTTTGTTTTGAGACAAAAATTGTGATGTCGTCACTGTGACATACTTGATGAGATGTGACTTTGTTATTTCCTAATATGTTATTTATTAAGTCTTTTAAATTAGAAGTACATTCTCACTTTTTATTAATTATTACAGGCTCGAGAGTGTAGGTGTATATGTTGCCGATTCTCGAATGAGTTGTTTGAATAAAGTCTGATTCTGACCTTGCTTTCGGTTGACCTGGCAAAACGTTGAGATTTACCTCTTGAAAATGGGTGGCTGGTCGAGTTTCAACATTGACCTGACGCACCAACCGCGAATTTAAAGTGAAGCTATTATGAAAGGCTTACTTGAATGGCATGGATTTCTCAGTAAACAATCTTAAATTTAGATAGCATGAATTAGGGACGCGAATCAGATTTTATTTTGTATTTATGTGAGAGAAATGAATGATGTATATATGAATGATTCAAATTTAGATGGTCGAAACGGAAATTGGTATGGATTGAATAGTTCAATGGTTATAAATTTGAAACATCAGTCATCGCATCCATTTTCATTAGTCATACAATTACCAATGACGCTAAATGCCATTAAAATCCATCACACAATCAGAAGGCAAATATAATTCATAACACAAATAAACATCCAATATAATTTAACAATGCAAATTAATAACATAAAAGTCAAAACATCAAATATCATTCGTCATACAATTAAACCCAAATTAATAGAATTCATAATATAAAAATGATGGATCATTATCACACAAATCAATTAAAAATGTCAAATATTTTAGAATTAAATCAAATCATTATTTTTCCTTACAAGTAGTCGAATAGTTCCTAAATCTTAACGGCCCCAAATTTCATATTGGTTTCGATATAGTTTCTTATATGCATTTCATCAAACAAGTTGTATGCGTTGTATCTGTAACTCAACTTCTATGCATTCCACCCTATTTCAATTTTATCATCAGAGTCCATAGAACAGAATGATCCGCTTCTTGGTTATATTTTCTTGAAAAGCTGTTTTATAAAATCTTCAGGTGAGAGAAATCCAAAATCCTAAAAAAACACAAGTATTTAACTTTTGAGTTGTTCTAGTAGATAATTGTGAGTTATTAAAAAAGTTGAGTTTGACTTGCTTTGGGGATACAATGAGAATGCTGAATAATGATCGAATGATCTAATTTTGCACAAATTCCTCCAGATGAAAGTAATTTCACAAATGTACCTCTAGATAGTTATTGTAATTACATCCTGTATAACTAGAAATAAGGCTGGTTAGTAGTTTTAATCCTACTTATTCCTTAGGTAATTAATTGAATTAGTGGAGTGAACGTACCATTCAATTGAAGAAAGTTAGTTCTAGAAATGATTGCTCCATGGACCATCACACAACACCTAGAGAAAGAGTCAGATATCTAAGTCTTCCGCTTCTATTGTAGAAAATCAATTCAGAATAAGATTTCTGAATCAGAGAGAGAGAGAGAGAGAGAGATCGCACTATACACAAATCTCTACAATACTATACAGTGGAATGTTCTGGAACGAGAGAGATTAGGGAGAAGTACACTCATGGAAACCATTCGTATGCTAGGGTTGTAGACGAGAGTGAAGAAGATGGGAAACGGAAGTGACTAAAAAGAAACGGAGCGTTAGTGTGTTAGATCTAATAAATAGAGCACTAATCCTGAGGTAGATCAAACGGTAAAAAAAAATGTGAGCATCAACTCTCTTGGTGCTTTCAAAAGTACCATAGCCTATATCTCTCTCTCTCTCTCTCTCTCTCTCTCTCTCTCTCTCTATATATATATATATATATATATATGAGAGAGGCTAACCTACTTAATTAAGTACCAAATTTTTTGGTACTTAATGTTTTTTAGCCATTAAATTTGCATTGAGATTTGTGTTTTCTCATGATGATCATGAAATTTTGTGCACATTATTAAATGCACAAATATCAATGCAAATCAAATGACTACAAAACATTAAGTACCAAAATTTTGGAACTTAATTATGTAGGTTATCCCTATATATATATATATATATATATATATATATATATATATATATATATATATATATATATAAGGGAGGCTAACGTACTTAATTAAGTGTCGTCGCTGATGCCACTTTCACCGACGGCCCGTCGCTGATTCTACTTTCACCGACGGTTATGCTTTCACCAACGGCATGTCGTTGAAAGTATTCTCCGACGGCCCGACGGTAAAATTATTTCCGACGGCCCGACGCTAATTGTATTATTTAAATAATATATTTCATATGGTACAGTTTTTTCGACGGCCCGTCGGTAATAAGTATATTATTTAAATAATATATTTCTTAATTAATTCAGTTATTATGTAATTATTAATTAACAAGGTAAATTAATCAGTAACACATTAATTATTATTAAAAATTAACAAATCAATTAATAATTAATATATCAAGTGAATTAATTTACAAATAAACATAAACATAAACACATAATCGGAGAGTACCGGTATTCCACAAATAAACATAAACACATAGACATAAACACATCTCACAATAAACACATAATCTCACAAATATACAAATTCAAAGCCGTTAATCGGAGAGTACCGGTATTCCAACAAGTAATCCAAGCCGTCCCATTTACTATCCAAATTGTACCACTAGTCGGACCCGTACCAGTCCATATTAGCCTTCAATTCATCTCCTGCACAGAAACCATCTCAAGCCAGAAACCATCTCAAGCCGTCAATTCCGGCTCCGGGTCCACTACAATCTCCTGCTCCAGCTCCAGCTCCAGCTCCAGCTCCAGCTCCAGCTCCAGCTCCAGCTCCTGCTCCACATCCATCTCCTGCTCCAGCTCCGACACAACATATACGCAACGATACAACTCAAACCATCAAAACTGCACAGTAAATTAATTAAATATATTAGTTAATTTCAGGGGCATAAATCTAATTATATAAAAAAGAGTTAAGAATTAACAAGAATTAAGAACAATTCAAGCCGTACCAGTAAGAATCGTCCCTGTCCCTGCTCCAGAACATCCCATTGAATCTTCGTCTTCAATCCAAGCTCCAAAGATCTAAACCTTAGTAGCAGCAATCGAACCGGTACCAGCAATCGTCTTCAATCGTACCAAATAAAATCTTAATCCCGATAGTGGCGTCGACGTCTCCTGAAATCCTCTAACATTGAAACACACAAATCCTCCTCCCTCTTGCTCTTCATATCTTCCTCCAGCTTGCGATTTTTCTACACATAAATTCAAAATATTTCAAATAAAATATAAAATGAATATTTTAAAATATAAAACAGTTTAATAGAATTAAATAAGAATTACATACACTTAAAAAAACAGTATAAAATATTTCAAATATACATGAATTCAAAATATAAAACAGTTTAATAATGATAATAGTAATAGTAATAATAATAGTAATAGTACAAATAATAATAATAATTATTATTATTAATTCATTATTAATTTATTATTATTATTATTATTATTATTATTATTATTATTGTTATTAAATAATAATAACAATAACAATAATCACTATTATCATTGCACAATAATAATAATTGTTATTCAATAATAGTAATAATAATAATATTATTAATAATAATAATTATTAGTATTGTTATTATTATTACTGGTACTAAATAATAATAACATTAATAATAATAATAATTAATATTATTTGTATACAATAATAATTATTGTTATTAAATAATAATAATAACAATAATAATAATAATGATAACTATTATTATTATTATTATTATTATTATTATTATTATTATTATTATTATTATTATTATTATAGGAAGAATAAGATAATAACAACAACAACAACTGAAGGAAATGCAGTTTCACATCTACGGTAAAATCGTACGTATAAGGATATATGAACATGGTAGTTCATAGAAATATAACATGTGTATTATATGCACATATGTATATATGATATACATAATTAGATTGATAAGATAATATTTTAGGAAAAATCTGTTTGGAACATTTTTACTACAATGGACATAACTTTCGCATACGAACACCGATTTGGATGATTCAACTCTCATAAGTTAGATAATTGTATTATCTACAACTTTCATATTCAGTGGAAAAACATTTGAATAACGTAGGACGTTCATTCTAATGAAATACACGAAAGGTTGCGGCTGTTCGACGAAAGGACGTGAACGTTTACTAAAACAAGCATAACTTTCGGACTGGATATCCAAATTGGATAAAATCGGATTTGTTGGAAAGGTGATAAGATCATATAGAAGTTTTGTTCAGAAAGTGCCTGTTAATTACGGACCTAAGTCGGTCGAAATTCCAGTTTAGTGAAAGTGCGTCTGCTGATTCTGTAGGAGACACATCTTTTGATCAAATCTTCTAAAAACTTGTCCTTTCATGCATATAAAAGTATCATTTGATTGATTAAAGAGTGTCTATTTATTGGTGAAGGAATACGAGTTATTCTATAAATAGGACCCTAATCTAACTCAATCAAATAAATCTATGCAACCATTATTTCCACTAATTAATCCAGTAATTAAGAGAGAGAAAAGTTCGCCGGAATTCTCCATTGATTCCGGCAAGAGTTTAAGCAAGAGTGATTACGAGGCGTCTAAGCAATTTCGTGATTATCCGACGACTCCCGTTTCGCGGTGGATAAGAGTAGAGGTACGTATACGTTTGCGTACTAACGAGTTAAGTTCATCAACCGACGAGAAGACGAACGGAGAAAGACGACCGGTTTGGGCGTGGGACGAACCGGTACGAGCGAAAAGGTGCGAACGAAAAGGTGCGAACGAAAAAGTGCGACGTGAACGGAAGTGAAGGCTTCGCAGCGACAAACCCTTCGTAAGCGATCAATTTCGCTAGGTACAAATATTACGTTTATTAAATTTACGTTATATTAGTTATAGACAATTTGATAAACAAATCGTAGATGAGATCTCGGGGATTTGTACTCCGTCGAGTCCAATAATTATCCGCGCTGCGCGGACTCGATGGGGTGTAGATAACCCAACAACAACAACTATTAATAGCCTTATTATAATTACGATAATATAATAATAAAAATAAAAATAAAAGTAATAATAATAATATCAATAATAATAATAATAATAATAATAATAATAATAATATATTTTTCTTAGAGGTGAATTTTTAATTTATGTTAGTTTGTGAGTTTGATTTAAATAAGCATTCAATATAATTTTATTTATAATATTGAGCCGGTAATTTGTATTTATATGCATATTATAGTATTATAAAAATAATAATTTTGATCAAAATCCGTTACGATGGTGAAGCAGCGCTATATCGCCCGCTAACGCTAACCGCTAAATTAAACGTCAAAACGTTACGTGCCGCTACACGCTATTTAAAACATTGGTATTTCATATATAAATTTTTTATATTCCATTGCATTCACATTTCATATATAAACTTTTTATATTCCATTGCATTCACATTTGATCATGTAATCTTATGTGAAATGTTAAATAATTGATTAGACTTGGTATAATATGATTCTAACCAATAATAATAGACCATGTCATTAATGTAGTATGATGCGGCTTTCTAAGAATGCTTAAAACATGATCTAAAATAATAACACATAAATGACTACACAAAATATGATCTTCAAAAAATAAGCAAAAAATCAATGATTGAGATTATACCACATCACTACATCTAATTGTTCAAATTAATACTTAAAAATAATCATACAAGATGCATGTCTTAAATGATCAAATATAATATTATTGCATATGATGAAGCCACATCACACAATATAATGATTAATAATCATGATAAGCATGATGATGTGGCTTCATGAAGTGACTCAAAAATAGGTACAAAATAAGGGGGTGGATAAATTTTTCAGGGAGTATGCCTAAAGGAGAGGTCTTGTAATGCTAGACCATGGACTAGAGACCCACTTTGCTTCAACAATAACTAGTTTTTTTTCCCGCGCAATTGTGCGGAAATTTTTGAGTTTATCGTTATTTCATTTTTTTATCTTTATTTTACTTTTTTGTTTTATTTATGAAATATTTGTTGTTTTATACATAATTATTGTGATTGAGTATAGTTTCTTGTAGTGTTATTTTGTCTTTTTTTGTATTTTGTTTAAAAAAAATTTATTTGCGATATTGCTGATGTTATTATGAAAAGTCGTGCATTAAAAGAAAATCGAAAGATTCATAATGACTCGCTCTCGCCGTCTCCATCACTCTCTTTCTATATCCGTAATATCGCTCTCGTTTTTCGTCCGTCTCGAATTCGTCTACCATTTTCTCCACGTTTGAAATGGCCTTCATCATCGCTCTTATTTGTCTCGTTAGTTTTAGCCGCCGAAAATAATGAAGAGAGAAATAATTTTGGGTGTGGTAAATTTTCAAAAAAAATCCTAACTTTTTTGTATATTGTAAAAAATCCCTATCTTTTTGGAAATTTTACCAAAAAAAATCATCTACCAAACTTTTATTTCCAAATATCACCTATGTGGGTTAAAACTAACCATGAATGGTATTATTTTTTTGGGCCAAAATACCTTTCTACTTTCATATGTAGTAATTAAAAAAATATTTTTATTATTTTTTATTAATTTTAAGAAAATTCTTAAATATTTTTTAACATGTAGTGATTTAAAAAAAAGTTATTACATCTAGTGTTATATAAATTTAATATTACATTTATTATTCACGAAAAAATAACATCATTTAATAATAAAATGAACAATAAATAAATAAATATCATCATGAAAATATATTGAAAAAATATTATTCACGAAAAAATAACATCATGAAAATATATTGATACAATATTTGTTTAAACATCTAGTTTTTTTATTCACGAAAAATATTTGTTTAAACATCTAATTTTTTTATTCACGAAAAACTAACCATGAATGGTATTAATTTTTTTGGCCAAAATACCTTTCTACTTTCATATGTAGTAATTAAATTTTTTTTTTTATTATTTTTTATTAATTTTAAGAAAATTCTTAAAAAAATTTAACATGTAGTGATTTAAATTTTTTTATTACATCTAGTGTTATATAATTTTAATATTTCATTTATTATTCACGAAAAAATGACATCATGAAAATATATTGATAGACAAATATTTGTTTAAACATCTAATATTTTTTTTATTTTCATTCTTCTTTATGTATTATTTTAATAGTTTCATGATATTTTATTTCTTAAGTATATGCAAGGTATTCTTTTAATATTGTTATTCATTTTATTATTATTTTATTTTAGTTTTTCAGAAGAAAAAAATATAAAAGTCAAATATATATATAATGTATGTAAAATTATATAAATATAACAAATCATAACTTTTTAATTATTGTATGTTAAAAATTATTTAGACCTTTTTTTAAAATGAATTCAAATAATATTTTTTTTAATTACTACATATGTTACTAGAAAGGTAATTTGGTGGATATGGATGGGGGGAGGATATGAAAATTAGCAACATCTTTATTCAAACTTTTTAGGCCTACGTGGCTCACTCTCATGCCATCATTTTTCTCAACTTTATAGATAAGAATAATAAGAATAATAATAGTAAAAGTACGGATACTTAAGAAGATGCATTTCTTAATAAAAATTAGGAAGAACATCACTAAATTACTCGATTACAAAACTTAGTTATTCATAATTTAACAACCAATAATAACTTAAATTTGATTTACACATAAAGTACTCATTCATATCTAAAAATTAATAGAGCTAATGAATTAGTCATACAAGGAAATCCATTGAAGTCATAATCAACTAGTCTCAAGCAGTTGTGGAGAAGGAGAGTTTCGTCTTCCTGATGTACTCCTCGGCCTTTTCATCAATTCCGCTCCCTTCTTCGACCTCGATAACGTACACCTTCTTCGGTACTTGGCTCCTCTGATCAGCGTACCGCATGCTAGTCTGGTACTGACCTGAGGATGTCTCCACGGCTGGAGAAGCAGCAAAGCTTCTCCATGTTTTATTGGGTGCGGTTGCGGTACTCATGCTTGCTTTCTTTGAAACTTGGTGGTGTTCTGAATTTGGAGGAGTAGGGTGGTTTTATTTATACACTGCTTGGTGATTGGGTATACTCTGATATTTTCTGCCAATCGCGTTACTAGAAATTGCTTGTGAAGTTAAAAGCCTGACTTTTAGGACCCAAGAATCATCTAGTAAATTACTATTGTTGAAAAAAAGTACACAATTCCACGCACCCAAAAGTTCATTAAATAGTTAATTAAGGGATCATTCTGTTCAAATTATTAATTGTTAGGGCTCTCAATCTATACAAATCTCGTAAGTTATGAGACTCAACATTTTTGGAAATAATTAATGAAATTTTTATCGGACGTATCAGAAATATTTAATGAAATTTTCTTCGCATACCAAGATGTTTGTTGGTAACCACTACATGTCTACCTCTACATGCAACTATTCCCTATCAACAAAGGGAAAATATACTTGTCCTCCCAAATTCATTCCAGTCCCTTGACGAGATGTCAAAGGGAGTTGATTAATACTCTAATTAAAGGTTAATTGACACGTTTAATTGACATGTCAATTCATTTCAATATGTTAATATTAGTAGATATTAACTGATATGTCAATTAAATTAAATGGTCAATCAATTCATTAATTAATCCAATTAAATTAAGAATACCAATCAATTCAACTAAAAATGTTTTGCAACCCTACCCATCAAGAATGTTTGAGTGAGTTATAGAGGCAGCATTTAGAACCCTGTCAACAAATGAGTCATATATAGAGCTCTCGTAACATAAAAATAATCATTGATGAGGTGGCAAGAGAAAATTAAATGGGATGATTATTATTATTAATGTCTCGATTAGTGATTGAATTAACTGTTTAATTGAATTGACACAACAATTAAAATTTATTAATATTAACATATTATAAATTATTAACGTATTAATTAAACATGTCAATTAATATTTAACGGGGCCAAGTATATTTTCCCACCGACAAAGTTATTTTTGACTTGTTTGAGTCATGGAGGTCAATATTTGCAAAAAGTAAAGATGGAACTTGCTTGCACATTGAGTCATGGATAGGGGTGTCAACGGTTCGGATATTGTCGGATACGGATACGGATACGGATCCTATTCGGATATTAAAACGGATACTATGATATAATAATATAATAATATTTTTATAATTCGAACCTTGATTATTTTATAATTTTAAAACTATATATATATATATATATATATATATATATATATATATATATATATATATAAGTGATTATTGATTATTATGTATTATTGTGAATTAAAATATAGTTATTGTCTATTATTTATTACTATAATTTTGATCATGATTACAACAAAACGGATATCCGTTTATAAATTTTATTCGGATCCGGATCAATCAAAATTGTAACTCCTAGATCCGGATCCATACCCGTAAAAACAGATACGGTTTCGGATCCGGTTCCATCCGGATCCGGATATTTTTCGGATACGGTTCGGATCGGTTCGTGCAATATCCGCCCCATTGACACCCCTAGTCATGGAGGTCAATATTTGCAAAAACGTTTTTCATAGATACGTTTTTCATAGATTTAGTTAGTGGAGCAACCTAACCAAAAAGGTGAAAATCAAAGATTCTCAATGAGTGGAGCAACGTTTTTCATAGATTTAGTTAGTTGAATAGTATACACGACTTGTTTTTGTTGAATTGGCCTGCATGGCGATTTTCTACGTGGTTAATTAATCGCATGATTAAGGGGGTCCAATCAACAATTAATAGCAGTCACTATCTGATGTAATTGCTCACAGGATTAAAGTTATCCCCACCCCTTTATATTTCATGATTTCATATATGTTTGAACAATTTCTCTTTTCAAAAAACGAACATAATCCCAGTTGTTTTTAGTTGTCTTATTACGAGATGTTGATAAACTTAAACTTGAACAATTGTTTTTTTCTAAAAATGTCATTGGTAAAGTTACTAGCATGCAGGGCCGGTCCAACGCTTTTATATACCCGAAGCCAAAATGAAAAATGGACCCCTAAATTAATTATTTTGCTAAAAATATATATATAACCAATTTTGACATAGGCATGATATAATTATTTTGTAATCGATTGTCCTACTAATTACAATCATTTTCGATTACAACCATTTTCAGAAAACAAATTTCAGTCTAAATTGTAAAATCAATTACAACCCTAATCGAGAAATACATTATCCACAATCTAAAATCAGTTACAACCCTAATCGAGAAATACACTATCTAAATTGATCAATTACAAACATTTCCGATCAAAAATCAATTTACGAAACAAATTACAACCAATTTCAATCTAATTTACGATAAAATTGTAAAATCGACAATTAATTTCAATCCTAAATCAATTTAAATCCTAATTCGAGTGAAAATTGATGTTAAAGAAAAAAATTACTTGAGAGGAAAAGAAAACCCTAATTGCAGTCGAGAAAGCCCTGATCGCGAAGAGAAACCTCTAATAGCGAAGAAATCCCGTCGAGAATACACGTCAGCCAGTGGCATCACATAATCAGCCGCAGTCGTAGAAATACCCACGCAGAGAAAACCGAAGGAAGAGAAAACCATGGAACTATTCCCATCCCACAACCGTCGCCATCGCCAGTCAGGGAAAACCTCAGAAAAACGGAGAAATTCGAAAAAATTCACATAAACTCGAAGAAAATTGTTGAAATTCAAAAATAACAATAGAAACTCACATAAACTCGAAGAAAGCCGCTCGAATCGCACCAAATCGTCCCAAAACCTCAGAAAAAAGAAGCCGCTCGAATCGTCGCTCGAATCGCCAAACCTTAGATCGCTCGAATCGTCGCCAGAGAGAGAGAGAGAGAGAAGAGGGGTCGGGTCTGGATGCGGGTCTGGATGAGCGGGTGCGGGTGCGGGTTTGGGTTTGGACCCGGTTCCATGTATATATCTATCTACTAAAAAAAAAATTGGACCCCAAAAAAATTGGACCCGAATCAATGGCTTCACCAGCCTTATTGATGGGCCGGGCCTGCTAGCATGTTGGCTACAATAGTTTGGAAGAATGGATTGGATAGTTTCCTATGAAATGAGATTTATAAAACTCAGGGGCGTTCGATGCATGATTAGGTTGTTGAGGTTTCTGTCATATAACATGAGAAAACTACTCCATTCTATGTTTGCTTTGGCAGTTTTGTATAGCAGCACGAAACCAACATATGAATATCATGAAACTATGATAGTAGGAATATACAAAAACTATGAAAATCATATGATTAGATGTAACGTAACAAAAGAATAAAATATTCTGGAATTGTATTATTTTTTTCTAAAATTCTATAATTATCATATTTATTTCAAGATCAAAATATTATAATTGTGTCACATAAATAATCATATCAATAATTTATGATTAATTTTTTTAAATAATACAAATGAAAGAAAAATAATTTACAATTCATGTGAAAAATTAATTGTAATTTTAGAGAATATTATTTTTTAATACCATTAATTTTTAGAGATATTATTTTTCAATGCAACTAATTTTTAGAAAATGTTATTTTTAATATCATTAACTTTTAGAGAGTATTTTTTTAATACCATTAATTTTTAGAAAATATTGTTTTTGTAATCCAACTAATTTTTAGAGAATATTATTTTTTTAATACAACTAGTTTTTAGAGAATGTTATCTTTTTTTAATACAATTAATTTTTAGAGAATTTTTTTTTTAATACGACTTATTTTTAGAGAAGATTTTTTTGTAATACCATTAATTCTTAGAGAATATTATTTTTTAATACAACTAAAGTTTAGAGAATATTATTTTTAATACAATTATTTTTTGGGTGATAAGTTTAAAAAACTAGCAAATGTTTTTTAATACGGTATCTGATATCCGATTTCGGATACGAATACGATTTTCGATATCCGATACGAATACATATACAAATATGTATGGTATATGGTATACGGTATACGGTATTCGATTTCGAAAACGAATACGGTATCCGATATGAATACGGATACGAATACTGAAAGAAATACAGTTTTTGATCAACGGTATAAGTATACGTATAAGGATATATGAACATGAGTGTTCATGGGTTTAAATAAGTGCATAATAAGATTACGCAAAGTTAAGTTTCAGAGAGTGGTTCGTTCGAACGAAAACTTAGGCTCCGTTAGAACGGACAACTACGAGTGTAATTTGGAATTAACACAGAAATGAGACAGAGACTGGTTCGTTCGAACGAACGCTTAGGCTCCCTTCGAATGGAACACTTCGAGTATAAAAGTGTTTTATACAGACTGAAGTCAGAGAATGGTTCGTTTGAACGGAAACTTCATCCGTTCGAACGGACATACTGATGAATGTGTATATTGGATATATACAACTTTTGACCCAATATTTATCCTATTAATTATAAATAGGATGTTTCCTTCTCCTCTAACTAATCAATCTTGTGAAATCATTCTGTCAAGAGTTGAAAGAGTGCAACCAAAAAGAGAAAGATAAAAGAGGAGAAAAAATGTTTTCTCCGTCAGAGAATCCAATAAACGAATCAAGCAAGTTCACACACGTCTCATCTAGGCAGTTGCGTGTGTGACCGAGAGACTACAACTCACGGTGGATACGCGTAGAGGAGTTCACGCTTGTGACTCTTCGTTTGTGATCAAACCGGAGAAGTAATCGACAAGGGGGCTGTTAGAGGTGTGGGTGTGGGACACACGGAGAACAACCGAAGTCGTGTCAAGACTGTGGGAGACGTGTGGGCGTGGGACGCACGACTAGTTACCGGCATAAAGGCACAAAGGAAAGGCTAAGAAGAAGAAAGCAACCAACCCTTCGAGCGTGATCAATTTCACGCGGTACGGTTCTATCTTTCTACTGCATCGTATCCTCGGAGAGATGGCGTGACCTTGAGATTAGGAAATATGACCGGGCCCTCACTTCCGCTATGCGGGACTCAGGGTCGTCGGATTCCCTACAAATACGGTATCCGATATTTGATACAAATACAGATACGAATATATCCGATACAAATACGGTATCCGGTATCCGATATCTTATTTCGAAAAACGGATACGAATACAGTATCAGATATTCTATACGAAACGAATATTATATCGGATACCAATAAATGTGAGAAGACTAAGTCAATTAAAAAAATACTTATTCCTTCAAATTATATTAAATTAAATTATTTAAATAAATAAATAAAACCAATTAGTTAAATTAAAAACATAAACTTATTAAATGAATTAATTTACTAATTATTTAAATTATGTAAATAAAAATAATGCATGAAAAAGATGAAATAATCCATGAAAAATTATATTTGCGATCCATACTAGTTTGTTGTCTCTCTCCAAAATATCCACTAGGAAGTAAGATATGAAACACAAGCATTTTCCTTTTATTTCCTTGGTTTTTTCTACTTTTCAAACCCAAAACTTCATTTCCATCGAGTCAAACGAACACCCATATTTATGAAACTCTCAAATATCTAGTAACTTGCAAAACTAACAACCAAAACATTGCCATCGAACAACCCCTTAATTTTTCTTGATTTTGAAAACTTACATTCAAGTAGATTTTTCTATGGATTGATAGTTTCGAGATATAATAATATTTTTTCTCCTTAATTTTTTTTGTTATAATTTCATGAAATTAATGATATGAAATATCAGAAAACTAAAATAAAACATATAAGTTACATATTTTATTATTGACAATACTATTCCACGATGTTATTATTCATATATTTCAGGTGAATCCATTAAGGTTTTTTTTTTTTTTTTTTTTTTTTTGATCAAAGCCCGTAGGCAATCCATTAAGGTTGATCAACCGTTATCTTGATCTTGGAATAAAAAGGATTGATATACATTTGCATAATATATCGGATAATTTTGAACTTTTTTTATCAAAATCATTTGTTCTTCTCAATTTTTGTAATGGCATTTTTATATTTTATATATTTTATATTCAATCTTCCGTTTGTATTATTTAAAAAATACTAATTGCAAATTATTCGTATCCATATTCGTATTGGATATCGAATACCGTATTTGTATCCGAAATCGTATATGAGCGGCCGAATTCGTATTCGTATTCGTATCCAATATCGGATATGGGATACTGTATTTGTATCCGTATTCGTATCAGATAACCTCCAAATACTAAAATTTAGTTGTATTACAAAAATATTTTTCTAAAAATTATTTATATTAATAAATAATATTTTCTAAACATTAGTTGTATTAAAAAAATAAATATTCTTTAAAAATTAATGATATTAAAAAATAATATTCTCAAAAAAAATGTATTAAAAAAATAATATTCTCTACAATTATTTTTCCCAATTGTCAATACTATTCAATGATGTTACTCATATATTTCAGAACATTTGCATAATATATCGGATAATTTTGAACTTTTTTTTATCAAAAACATTTGTTCTTCTCAATTTTTTTAATGGCATTTTTTATTTTATATATTTTATACTCAATCTTCCATTTGTATTATTTAAAAAATACTAATTGTAAATTATTTCGTATCCATATTCGTATCGAATATCGAATACCGTATTCATATCACGAATACTGTATTCGTATCCGATATCGGATATGGAATACTGTATTTGTATCCGCATTCGTATCAGATACCCTCTAAATACTAAAATTTAGTTGTATTAGAAAAAAAAATTCTAAAAATTATTGATATTAAAAAAAAATATTTTCTAGAAATTAGTTGTATTAAAAAAATAAATATTCTTCAAAAATTAATGATATTAAAAAAATAATATTCTCCAAAAAAAGTTGTATGAAAAAAAAATATTCTCTACAATTATTTTTCTTTCATTTGCATTATTTAAAATATATCATTTTATTCATTTACTACAGCTAATCCTCTGATTTTCATCAAACACATTTTAAACATCATATACTCATATTTTTTGCTTATTCATGTTGTTATTGTTTCCTGATATTCATATATTGGTTTCCTGCAACAAGTAGCTTTTATTATAGGTCCATTTTCTCTTATCATAGTGGTTGGAATTTAAGGTTGTGTTCAGATCGCGGTAATGTAGGATTATCACCGGGAATGGCATATCTCATGCAATGCAATTGTAACATTTGTGTTTTTTTTAAGTTTTTGGATTACAAAACAAATAATATGTCTATGTTTGTGACAACATTTTATGTTATATGATAAAGATAATGAATTGATAATATTATACTTTTTTATAATAAAATTAAATAATCAATAACTTCATGATAAATCATTAATAAAAATAAATAATATAATTTGTCAACTAATAAAAAACAAAACATTAAATATTAAAAATATAAAATATAAAATAAAATTCATGAATGTACTAGTTATTTTTAACACAAACATAAGAAATGATAGAACTCTTATCGAAACATATTATCATAGAAAAAAAGTTAAAAAATTAATTAACTAAAAATCAAAACTTCTGTCCACAAAAAATCATCTATAATGACATAAATTTGGTATAATTATAATATTAAAAATACACTAAATTAATAAAAAGGAAAATAAATTTTAAAATAATTCTGATGAGATTGATAAATAAATATATAAAATGAAGAGAGAGAAAATATAAATAAGGGTTATTTACTAAAATATTACCAATAGTAATTTATCTTGTAAAAATGTGAGATTACCATCAATTTTGATGCATATGTTATACGCATTGGTACATTTTAGTTAGATCTAAAACTGAGTGGGAGACTGGAGGAATTACAGTATAAGATCAACGGGAAAATGTACGTATAAGGATATATGAACATATGTGTTCATGGCAAGGAATAAATACACAATTGGATTGTGTAGGAAATACATGAGAAAACAACTATTCCGTTCGAACGGAACGTTCAGTCCGTTCGAACGGAAGATGTTTTGCCTCCTGCGTATCTATAATATGTTATACACAGTTTATGCATAATAGTTATGTACCCCTTGACCCATCATTTTCATATATAGTGTATATATGATGTTTCTCTCTCTACCAAGTGTTCCAACATGTTGCATCATTATTGCAACTTTCTATGAGACAGTCTAAAGGGTACAAACAAAAGAGAGAGAGAAAAAGGAGAAAAGGGATTCCTCCATTAGAGAACAATGAGATTAAGCAAGTATCCACACGGAACGACTAGGGAGTTACGTGTGGATACAGGTAGAGGAATCACAATTGCGATTCTTGTTTGTGATCCTAGAGAAGTGAGGGTTTCATCGAAATTGTTTCTGTTCGTCAAAGGGAAGGAAGATCTAGTTTGACGGTCTCGAGTCATGTGGGCGTGGGATGAACGCGTTGCCAGAATAACAAGAAGGAAGGAAGAATAACTACAAACCTACGCTAATCACGGTATGGTTCGTTCATTCTTCATATTCGAACGTTCGAGTCGACGACATGACACTGGATTTTGGGAACCGGACCGCGTCCTCACTTCCGCTGCGCGGGACACGAGGTCGGCGATTCCCTCCATGTATATATCTCAAAAACATGTTTCTCTCTCAAATCCAATCATTCTATAGTAGGAAACTTGTTTAGAGGAGAGAGAAAACACGAGAAAAAAGGTTTTCTCAATTTGAGAGTTTTGTGAAGAGATAAAAGGCAAAAATGTTTAATGGTTGAACTAGGTCGATCGTTAACCCTCCGTGAAGTTGAAATTCAGGGTGAATTACGAGTAGAGGTCTTCGAGTAAGGAGGCTTGTGATCAATCACCAAGTTCAACTAGGAGGAGAATATACTAGACGGAATTTAACGCTTCAACCCGTCGTTCGCCATCAATTTGGTGAAGGTATGACTTAAACTCTTCCTTTTGTACACGAATAATATCGAAACGAGATCTTAGGTCACGGGAATCCCGCATTTCCGCTGCATCATGTGTGGTACATGAGAGTGGGAATTCCCAACACGTATATCATTGAACTTTTTCAATTTCACTATATTTCATACACTATTTAATCTTTTTTATTTAGGAAAACAAAAAGATATGTTAGAGCCGAATGGACGAAAATTCAAAGGGCATATTCAGGATCTTTGTTAGTCGAATTTGGAGCAAACGAGTATCAGACCGATAAAGGTTTGAGCTATAGAGCTTGGAATAAAAAATTTAAGAAATGGGTTCGTAAGTTTTCAAATTTCAATTATACATGAACTCAAATAAAGGATCAATAGCAACACTTGAAGAAAAAAATTTAACCACTCAAACAATTGATGACTAGTAGTGGATTAGGTTGGAACAACGAATTTAATATGGTGGAAGCCATAGATGACGTTTGGGAAGATGTATTAAAGAATAACAAAGAGTCTCGTAGCACAATATGTCATATCCTTATTATGATGATCTTTATAACTTGTATCTGCGGTATAATTTAAAATTATATAAATGTTTTTATTATTCATAGCATACTTACATAAATGTACAATTTAATATAGGATGTATTGCCGAAGGATTATTTAAAAGAGGATCGAATCAATATAGCTCGGCGGTAAATTTCGAATCACCATGCCGTACTTCAAGTCCAATGGTTCATTCGCTTGATGAGTCGGCTCGTTTTCCGTGTGAGGATTGTTGTCCCGAGATGTCCTAGACGACGGTGAATAGTCTTAAATGTGGAATTTCTATACTTAATTAATATTATATAACTATATATATGATCACTCTTAATGTTGGTACTTTTAGAATATATATTGTGCTAATTAACAGTAGTAGTGAAAGTAAATAATTGTAAAGTGTAATAATGTAAATAATTGAAAGTAGAGTGTGAAAAGTAAATATTGAAAATAAAGTTCAGAATGTAAGTACGGAATGTAAGTGCGGAAAGTAAATAACTAAAGTAAAGTACGGAAAAGTAAATAGGCTAAAGTAAATTACTTGAAAGTAAATACAACGCAACTTGGTGCGTATAATAATTCTAGTTACAAACGGATACGTAACTTACGTAATAACTCAATCAACTATAGTTGCGGTGGTTTGAGGAACACACACAAATATATAACGAGTAGGGGAAAACTCATGTTCCTCGAGAAGAAAAGAATGAACAATAAAATCGAATAATAAAAATAGACAAAGATAGAAATGACACAGGGTATGATAACGGAGTTGGGCCAAATGATGCCTACATTTTCGGGAGTAGCCTCGGCATCACAAAACGTGACAAACCTCTTATAATAGTTCCGATTACAAAAGGACTAATGAGGGCGTAGAGCCTTTACAAGAAAAAACTAGCTCTACAAAACAACTTATATAACAACAATCCAAAACAGTCGCAGGATTACTCAAGAACTATCTCCAGATTAAGGCTACTCTCTTAAGAATATAGAAATTAGGGTGATCTATACTAAATAATTGAGCTTATCTCACACTTAGAACAACTTAAAACAATGGTGTCAAGGATTTCTCAGTCAAAAATATAGCTAAATGGTGTGAGAATGAAGGTGAGGGTGCTCCCCTATTTATAGGGAGAGAGGAGGCAACCACCAGCCAGGAAACTCATAATTCTCTCTAAAATCACGCACCATAGAAGGTAGGTGTAATAAATATCAAAAATAGGATTTTGATATTTGTAGATTATTATTCCTAAAATTTCAGAATATAAACCCATATTAAATATATAACTCTTCGAATGATCAAAACCGAGTTCTTATGTGTCAAAGTTTTCAAAAGGGTATAATCGTAATTTCATTTTTTATGAGTTATTTAAATAAATTTATTATAGGCCTTATTTGCATAATGACGAAATCATTAATAATACTAAAACCTGATTTTGTAAAACAAACCCTACAAACTTGTAAATTGAATTGTTTACAAATATGTTAAAGTTGAGGGTTATGCATGAAATGTGTCATCCACCACATCACCCTTTCACTTATTAGACGGCCACATCATAAATTGCCTCTCTCCTCCACATCCATCCATAAACCATTCATGAAAGCCTAAGAGAAAAAAGAGAGAAATAGGAAAATGCTAGGAAAAGAGGATATTTCGCAAAACGAAAAGTGTCATAATCTTCAGGAGGTTGAGTTGTGCGAGTTGGCAAAGTCAAAAGAATAATTCCATCCAAGTTTCGAGTTTCTTCATTTTCACTCCATCTTGTGCGCCGTTTCGATTAATCTCTTGTTTATCGAGTTCTTTCCATTAGTTCAGTGCTACTCTAACTTTCCTCTTATTAAGAATCCAATTACGAGCATTTCTAAACCTTACATGATAGTCTAGGGTTTTTTCTTTAAAAATCGTATTTTGCTTTAAAAACCATGTTACCTCAACAAAATGTATATTATGTGTAATAAATATCAAAAATAGGATTTTGACATTTGTCGTTATTCTTTGTCAAATATTTCGAACTGAATATTTTGGTATAAATAATTAATTGTAATGTTATTAAGATGATAATTGTGGGTGAATAATATTTAAGGACTTCTAAAAAAAACGTCATGAGAGAATTTTCAAAACATAATTAAGGGACCTGAAAATGTATATTTGTGTTAAATATTTAGAAGTTTGTAAATAACGAAAGTTGGGGGCCGTTATATTTGAAATATTTCAATCTATTCTTGGGCCGAAGTCCACTTCATTCCTTCAAGCGGCTGGGGATATGTATTAGCTCGTCCACTACTTTCACTCCTCAGAAGTCATTTCCTCATTTCATATGATATTCCCTCACAGTACCAAATAACAGAGAAGAGAATAGTGATAAATTGAAGGAAATTGCTAATCAATAATTAGGAAGAAGTAGAGGATGTAAGTTGACATGAGAGTTGGCAAGCGAGTTAGCGAGATCTGTTTCGAGTTTTGATTTCGTGTCTTTTTCGTCCGATATTCGTTTTCGATTCGATCAGATTTAATTGGTTCCATCTCTCCGTCGATCGAGTTCGATCAATCTGTGAGTGTTATTCTCCCTTTTCACTATTATTTATACTTATTTTGAATAAATGGATTTTGTTCCAAAAATCGTGTTGAATTACGAAAACGTATATTATTTCGTTTATGATATAGTGATATTTCGAGAAACTGATTTTTAATATAATTATGATAATTTATGATATTAATGATATATATAAAATTATGATTTCGAATTTGAGGATTTGATAAATAAAATGGATTTGGATAATGATTTTGAATTTGATATTAGTGATATATTTGGAACTGATTTTGAATAATAGGTACGACGATTTATGATATTAAATGATTTGTGAAATTGTGATTTTGAATTTGGATATTCATTCCAATATTGAAAGTATATTTCGAATTTGTTTTCAGAAATGATTTGCGCTAAAAAGCGTGTTTCGTTTTATGAAAGTTATTTAGTAAATTATACGGTTATAATATTTTATTATGAGAAAGACTTTATTTGGATAAAGCGTAAACAAGATTTACGAGTTTTAAAGAGGGTCTCCGAGACTCTATATATATGTAGAATTTTATTTGGATAAAACATAAGCCGGGCTTACGATTTTTAAAGAGGGTCATATGAGAACATTACGCGGCTCCTCCGGTATGTTTAGTTTATTAGGTGTAGTGTCGCGTGACCCCGTGGCGTTCTTTGGAGGGAATTGCGTAGCTAACTTGATGTAGTGCAAAGTCCCAACCCATGAGGGGTTTGGCTGTGGCGCATGGATATCCAGTCGTCGGGTGGATGTGTTCCCCTTTTGTTATGTTCCAGCCCGTGTGTGATTCGCTATCAGCTCGGTTTGGCACTTCAATCGAGAGTTATTTGCGGCCTCACCCCGGGTAAAAGTATTAGTACGTATATGATTAGATACGAAGGTAATCGATTTGATTTCGATTTAGAGTTTGAAAAATCGGGGCAAGTATTTTGAGATATATTTGGAAAAAGATACGATTTGAAGTTATACGATGTTATTTTATGAACTTATTTGAAAAGTAGTTATTTTAGTTATGACTATTTTTAACAAGGTATTTATAAAACTTACGATTTGAAGTTATACGAGATTATTTTATGAACTTATTTGAAAAGTACTTATTTTAGTTATGACTATTTTTAGCGAGGTTTCACTCACTTAGTCACTTCCGTGACTAATCCTTTCGATTTGCATATTTTTAGTACAGGTATCGAAGGTCAAATATAGGGAGTTGCGGGTACCTCGAGAGTGAGAACGCCTACGTTATCTGAATTTCGTATTAATATATTTTATGCTTCCGCAATAGTTTTGTATTATTATTTTAATTCCGTAATGTATGTATATATGTGTGTGTTGTCGTTGTTTTCGAATCAGTTTAGTATCTTGTTTTGTGATGTTTTCATATGAGAGCATGTGGTATACGAGTTGTATACTGGCGGGTTGCCGCACCATTTTCCATTTTATAATTTGGGGTGTGACATTATGTAGATTTGATCATCTATATATATGTAGAATTTTATTTGGACAAAACGTAATCCGGTCTTACGATTTAAGTGAGGGTCTCATGAGGATCTCTATATGTATGATTTGAATTTGTCTAAAACGTAAGCTAGGACTTGCGATTTTAGAAAGGGTCTCCGTTAGACTCTATTGAGGGAAAGACGTAGCTAACTTGATGTAGTACAAAATCTGGACCCATGAGGGGTCTGGCTTTGGCGCATGGATATCCAGTCGTCGGGTGGATGTGTTCTCCTTTTGGTTTGTTCCAGCCCATGTGATTCGCTATCAACTCGGGTTGTCACTTTAGTCGAGAGTTATTAGCGCCCTCACCCCGGATAAAAGTATTAGTATGTATATGATTATGTATGAAGGTAAGTGATTTTGATTTGGAAAAGCCGGGACAATTACTTTGAGAAGTATTTATATACTTATATGATTTCAGAATATGAATTATGATTATGATTATTTTCGAGCGAGATTTTTGGCTAGCCATGTATAAGGTCGATCTTAATAAGCTAGGCTAAAAACTCACTCAATTAGTCACGGTTTATTTGAATGTTTTGAGTCTAGGCACGGTAGACAGATCATTGGAGGCAGCGGATATCTAGTGTGTGAGTTAGACGGTTTCGTTTTCATCACGAAACCTCCATCTTGTTTATATAAGTTCACTTTCGTTTCTGGCCAGCGAGCCATTTTGTCGCTGCGACATCTTGTTTAGTTTTGTGTTTGTTTTTGTCGCGTATGTTTTTATATGCTTCCGCTAGTTTTCTTTATTTTCGTTTGTATACGTTATGGTGATGCATATGTATGTATATATATATATATATATATATATATATATATATATATATATATATATATATATATATATATATAGAGGGAGGCTAACCTACTTAATTAAGTACCAAAGTTTTGGTACTTAATGCTTTTTAGTCATTGGATTTGCATTGAGATTTGTGCATTTAATGATGTGCACAAATTTTCATGACCATCATGAAAAAACACAAATCTCAATACAAATTCAATGACTAAAAACATTAAGTACCAAAATTTTGTGTGTGTGTGTGTGTGTGTGTGTGTGTCGTTGTTTTCGAGTTGTGAAATTTCTTTTTTTGTGAAACTATCATATATAAGAGCCTGTGGTATACGAGTTGTGTACTGGCGGGTCGGGTTCGGATGGGGTCATTTCGGATTCGGGTCATTTCGGGTTGCGGGTCATTCGGGTCATCGGTACGTTCGGGTTCTGGTCGTTTCGGTTTTCGGGTCATTCGGTTCCGGGTCGTTTCGGTTTTCGGGTCATTCGGATTCGAGTCGTTTCGGTTTTCGGGTCATTCAATCCCTGATCGTTTCGATTTTCGGGTCATTCGGGTTCGGGTCGTTTCGGTTTTCGGGTCATTCGGGTCTTGACTATTTTGATTTTCGGGTAATTCAGATTTCACAAAATTTGATTTCGAATCATTCGATTTTCCAAAAATTTTGTTTTCGGATAATTTCTGATTTATTTTATTGATTCCGAGATATTTTATCAATATTATATTGATTTTAACAATAATATTTTAATTTTTGGGTCATTCGGGTCGTGAATTTCGAGTCAATCGGGTCGTGAGTTTCGGGTCATTCGGGTTTCAGGTTAGTTCGGGTTTCGGCTCGTTCGGTTTTGGGTCGATTTTGGGTTCGGGTCATTCGGTTCGGGACGATTTCGGGTTCGGGTCAATCGGTTTCGGGTTCGGGTTCGGGTCGTTGACTTTTCAATATTTTCGGGTCGGGTTGGGTTCGGGTTCGAGCGGGTCGGGTAATTTTTTCGGGTCGGGTCAGATTTTGCCATCTCTAGGTGTGACAGTAGGAGCGTCCCCCAAACGTGTGGGGCAAGATGGGGGTGAGAATGCAGTATGGGCGGCAAAATTTGAACTAAGCGTCGGGACGTTGGGTTGGACCGTCTCGACGCGATTAGTAATTTTGTATTTTATTAACCAAGCGCCGGCACGCTAGAATCTAGCGTTCGACGGATAGTGCAAACTTTCTCCGGACAGTGGTGTTTTGGGATTTTCACTTTGTCGAATCTTTTGAGATTTGTTCCACCACTTCTAAGGTATATTTAGGGTATACCAAACATTGGTTTGCGGTCATGTGGGTCTTCAAATCTTCAAGTCTTCTATGAGTTTCTTAATGTCATTTTTCAGGGTTTTTTCGATGTTTGTCTTCAAGTCGTGTACGCGTTCCCCGTTGAGTATTAAGTTGTAATCTTCACGGTGCTGCTTGGTGAGTCTTCTACGGGTTTGGTTGGTTGCTTCATTTTATTACACCGGAAAAGGTCCCGATCTACCATGACTCCTTGTATAACCTTTTGTGTGTGATCTTTTATGTATAACTTCTTGTTGTTTTGAATAGCATCAAACAAGTCAACAAGGATGACTTCATAAATGCGTCTACATTTATCGCCAATGATGATCCTGATGCACACCCCATAGTAGGAGATTTCGAGCAGCCTCCAATCTTCAATTTGTCGAGCGAAGTCCCTCTTGAAACTCCTCTACCTCAAACTGCTCTTCCACGTATATCCCTGATTTTAAGTTTGATGTTAAATAGTACTCAATATTTTGTTAAATAGTTAAATTTGTATTTTTCACATGATTCTTTTGTACTCAATATATTTACATTATTTTTTTACAAATTGCATTTTGAAGTAACAATCCGTGTATTAATTTAAAATAAATAATTACATATGATTTAAAATATATTGGTTGGAGTATTTTAATTGAAAAATTTATTGAAATTTAGTACCAAACTATTTTAATTGTATTATTTGAAATATACTAATTGTAAAGTATTGATATGATTTATTTATGTCATATAATTATAATATTTTGATATGATTAAGAATTAAAAATGATAGTTATTAAATTTCATAAGAAATAATATCATTTTGGAATATTTTATTCACTTCATATATCTAATTTTAATATCTAATTCTATGATTTTCATCGAAACATCTTTTAAACATCATAATGTTTTGTATATTGCTACAAGGTTATTCTGCAGAATTAAAGTTATTTTTATCACTTTACTCTGATTTAAACAAGGTTCGTCTCAAGACGGTTTAAAGGAGACGGTTTGTCTCAAATGCGGTTTTAAAAGAGACAGTTTGTCTCATTAAGTTATTAAAGGAGACGATTTTAAGGATCTCACTAAATTAATTTTTAGGAGGACCAAGTTGGAAATAAGCATGTTAAGATCACATTACATGAAATTTCCATGCTACACATCCACATCATGATTCTTGTCATTCAGTTGTATTAATGTATGTGATCATTGAAGGTTTAGTTGCGTTAAATGTGACGAAAGCCGCTTTGATCCTACATTGATATTATTGATGGACGGAATTGGTTATGGACACATAAGATTTTTAATGACAAATAAGTATGCGTATTTCGGTTTATGTTCAATACGTAATTGTCAGGAATTGCATATAGTCCAAGTGGAAGATTGTTGGAACTTATTCCAACATTAGACTTATATGTAAAATATTATGTGTTGTAATATTGTCATTTAAATGGTTATTTATATAGTGATCAATTTTAGTTATAAAATTAAGCATTAAATGTGTCATTTAAGTTGTGGACTTTTGATGTGTAGAATATTGTGGATGGTTATTCTATTTTTTATGATGGGCTGAATTAGAAGATCCATATTAGGAGGTCCAAAAAGTATGTCTTTGTGAAAAGATGTCTTGTGGTTACAAAAATAATTTGGTCCCAAGTACATATGATGAGATGAGATAATCTTCCATTCTTGAATCTGCCCCATTAAGATTAGAGAGAGAGATCCATTAGAGAAAATCAAAAGGACTCTAAATTGGACATCATAAAATACTTGGAATCCATTTCTTGCAACTAAGGCTTCATGAACGCCACAATGGTGATGGCACGACATCAATTCGGACGGATTCCATACGCTTCCGTATACGGTTAAGGTACGGTTTAATTTAAGATTATTCGGTAGAATTCAAATAGTTATTACGGTCCGTTTGTACGGGCAAATTTAATTATTTTATTCACGGGGCGGTGCCGGATCGTTGCCGCCGCCCCAACATTACTAACCTGAGAAATATCGGGTATTACTTGAATAGGCAAAATTGAGATTATGTAGAAACTATTTAAAACTTTTGGCTTATTGAGATACTTGCTTAAATATAATGAAAATAATAGTAAAAGTACGGATACTTAAGAAGATGCATTTCTTAATAAAAATTAGGAAGAACACCACTAAAATTACTTGATTACAAAACTTAGTTATTCATAATTTAAAAACCAATAAGAACTTAAATTTGATTCACATAAAATACTCATACATAAAATACTCATACAAGCAAATCCATTGAAGTCATAATCAACTAGTCTGAAGCAGTTGTGGAGAAGGAGAGTTTCGTCTTCCTGATGTACTCCTCGGCCTTTTCATCAATTCCGCTCCCTTCTTCGACCTCGATAACGTACACCTTCTTCGGTACTTGGCTCCTCTGATCAGCGTACCGCATGCTAGTCTGGTACTGACCTGAGGATGTCTCCACGGCTGGAGAAGCAGCAAAGCTTCTCCATGTTTTATTGGGTGCGGTTGCGGTACTCATGCTTGCTTTCTTTGAAACTTGGTGGTGTTCTGAATTTGGACGAGTAGGGTGCTTTTATTTATACACTGCTTGGTGATTAGGTATACTCTGATATTTCCTGCCAATCGCGTTACTAGAAATTGCTTGTGAAGTTAAAAGCCTGACTTTTAGGACCCAAGAATCATCTAGTAAATTACTATTGTTGAAAAAAAGTACACAATTCCACGCACCCAAAAGTTCATTAAATAGTTAATTAAGGGATCATTCTGTTCAAATTATTAATTGTTAGGGCTCTCAATTTATACAAATCTTATGAGTTATGAGACTCAACATTTTTTGAAATAATTAATGAAATTTTTATCGGACGTATAAGAAATATTTAATGAAATTTTCTTCGCATATCAAGATGTTTGTTGGTAACCACTACATCTACTTGTCTACCTCTACATGCAACTATTCCCTATCAACAAACGGAAAATATACTTGTCCTCCCAAATTCATCCCAGTCCCGTGATGAGGTGTCAAAGTGAATTGATTAATACTCTAATTAAAAGTTAATTGACACGTTTAATTGACATGTCAATTCATTTCAATATGTTAATATTAATACATATTAACTGACATGTCAAATAAATTAAATGGTCAATCAATTCATTAATTCATTCAATTAAATTAAGAATACTAATGAATTCAACTAAAAATGTTTTGCAACCCTACCCATCAAGTATGTTTGAGTGAGTTATAGAGATAGCATTTATAACCCTATCAACAAAGGAGTCATATATAGAGCCCTCGTAACATAAAAATCATCATTGATGAGGTGGCAAGAGAGAATTAAATGAGATGATTATTATTATTAATGTCTCGATTAGCGATTGAATTAACTGTTTAATTGAATTGACACAACAATTAAAATTTATTAATATTAACATATTATAAATTATTAACGTATTAATTAAACATGTCAATTAACATTTAACTGAGCCAAGTATGTTTTCCCACCGACAAAGTTATTTTTGACTTGTTTGAGTCGTGGAGGTCAATATTTGCAAAAAGTAAAGATGGAACTTGCTTGCACATTGAGTGGAGGTCAATATTTGCAAAAACGTTTTTCATAGATACGTTTTTCATAGATTTAGTTAGTGGAGCAACGTAACCAAAAAGGTGACAATCAAAGATTCTCACTGAGTGGAGCAACGTTTTTCATAGATTTAGTTAGTTGAATAGTATACACGACTTTTTTTTGTTGAATTGGACTACATGGCGATTTTCTACGTGGTTAATTAATCGCATGATTAAGGGGGTCCAATCAACAATTAATAGCAGTCACTATCTGATGTAATTGCTCACAGGATTAAAGGCATCCCCACCCCTTTATATTTCATGATTTCATATTTCGTATATGTTTGAACAAGGAGAATGTTGCTCTTTTCCCACTGCACGTCCCCCACAATTTTTGATGTGCTGGTTATGGATTCACATTTTATAAATTAACACAAAAACATGAGTTAACATCAAAATTTGCGTGTTATTTATATTATGTTATGATTTAACATCAAATTAAGGTGTTAAGTCATGTACTTGTGTGTTAATTTTTAGTGGTGACACGTCATCATTAGTGGTGGGGGATGATAATGGGGGGTGTACATCATCACTCTTTGAACAATTTCTCTTTTCAAACAACGAACATAATCCCTGTTGTTTTTAGTTGTCTTATTACGAGATGTTGATAAACTTAAACTTGAACAATTGTTTTTTGGGGAATTCTTCAAAAACCCCCCAATTTTTTTGAAAATTCTGAAAAATTCCCCATCTTTTTTAGATTTTCTCAAAAACCCCCTATATTTTTTACTTCTTAAAAAACCCCCTAACTTTTTTAGATTCTCTCAAAAAACCCCTATCTTTTTATTATGCTTTTTAAAAAATAACCTTTATATCTTTTAGTTTTATTTTTTAAATTTCTATAATTTAATAAATAATGAATATATATTAAACTATTACAAAAAAAATTTAAAATAAATAATACATGATATTATAATATTATAATAAATAATATATAGTATTAAAATATTATAATAAATAATATATTGATATTAAAATATCATTTTCAACAATTATTATAATATTTTAATATCAATATATTATTTATTATAATAATTTAATATCTATGTATTATTTATTATAATATTTTAATATCATGCATTATTTATTTTTTATAATTTTATTGATATTAAAATATCAATAAAAATGTTATAATAATATAATATCATGCATTATTTATTTTTTATAATTTTATTGATATTAAAATATCAATAAAAATGTTATAATAATTTAATATCATATATTATTTATTGATATTAAAAGATTATAATAAATAATAGTTTGGAAGCATGGATTGGATAGTTTCGTATACTGTATACCATATATCAAATTGTTTTTAGTTGTTTTAAATACGGTATTTAAACTAAAAACAACTAAAAACAACAATTAATAACATTTTTACGAGATGTTGATAAAACTTATTTAAACACCCCTATTGATATTAAAATATTAAAATATTAAAATGTCTTATTACGGTATACGGTATACGGTATACGGTATTCAATTTCGAAAACGAATACGGTATCCGATATGAATACGGATACGAATACTGAAAGAAACACGGTTTTGGATCAACGGTATAAGTGTACGTATAAGGATATATGAACATGAGTATTCATGGGTTTAAATAAGTGCATAATAAGATTACGCAAAGTTAAGTTCCGGAGAGTGTTTCGTTCGAACGAAAACTTAGGCTCCGTTCGATTGGACTACTACGAGTGTAATTTCGAATTAACACATAAATGAGACAGAGACCGGTTCGTTCGAACGGACGCTTAGGCTCCCTTCGAACGGACGCTTAGGCTCCCTTCGAACGTACCACTTCGAGTATAAAAGTGTTTTATACAGACTCAAGTCAGAGAATGGTTCTGTCGAACGGAAACTTCGTCTGTTCGAACGGACATATTAATGAATGTGTATATTGGATATACACAACTTTTGACCCAATAATTATCCTATTAAGTATAAATAGAATGTTTCTCTCTCATCTAACTAATCAATCTTGTGAAATCATTCTATCAAGAGTTGAAAGAGTGCAACCAAGAGAGAAAGATAAAAGAGGAGAAAAAACGTTTTCTCCGTCAGAGAATCCAATAAACGAATCAAGCAAGTTCACACAGAGAGACTACAACTCATGGTGGATACGCGTAGAGGAGTTCACGCTTGTGGCTCTTCTTTTGTGATCAAACCGGAGAAGTAATCGACAAGGGGGCTGTTAGAGGTGTGGGTGTGGGACACACGGAGAACAACCGAAGTCGTGTCAAGACTGTGGGAGACGTGTGGGCGTGGGACGCACGACTAGTTGTCGGCATAAAGGCACAAAGTAAAGGCAAAGAAGAAAGCAACCAACCCTTCGAGCGTGATCAATTCCACGCGGTACGATTCTATCCTTCTACCGCATCGTATCCTCGGAGAGATGGCGTGACCTTGAGATTAGGAAATATGACCGAGCCCTCACTTCCGTTGTGCGGGACTCAGGGTCGTCGGATTCCCTACAAATACATATACGAATATATCCGATACAAATCCGATATCCGATTTCGGAAAACGGATACGAATACGGTATCAGATATTCTATGCGAATACGGATACGAATATGATATCGGATACGAATAAATGTGGGTAGATCAAGAGTCAATTAAAAAAATACTTATTCCTACAAATTATATTAAATTAAATTATTTAAATATATAAATTGAAATAAATAAATTAAACCAATTAGTTAAATTAAAAACATAAACTTATTAAATGAATTAATTTAGTAATTATTTAAATAATGAAAATAAAAATAATGCATGAAAAAGATGAAATAATCCATGAAAAATTATATTTGCGATCCATACTAGTTTGTTGTCTCTCTCCAAAATATCCACTAGGAAGTAAGATATGGAAACACAAGCATTTTCCTTTTATTTCCTTGTTTTTTTCTACTTTTCAAACCCAAAACTTCATTTCCATCGAGTCAAACGAACACCCATATTTATGAAACTCTCAAATATCTAGTAACTTGCAAAACTAACAACCAAAACATTGCCATCGAACAACCCCTTAATTTTTCTTGATTTTGAAAACTTACATTCTACTAGATTTTTCTATGGATTGATAGTTTCGAGATATAATAATATTTTTTCTCCTTAACTTTTTTAGTTATAATTTCATGAAATTAATGATATGAAATATCAGAAAACTAAAATAAAACATAAGTTACATATTTTATTATTGACAATACTATTCAACGATGTTATTATTCATATATTTCAGGTGAATCCATTAAGGTTGATCAACCGTTATCTTGATCTTGGAATAAAAAGGATTGATATACATTTGCATAATATATCGGATAATTTTGAACTTTTTTATCAAAATCATTTGTTCTTCTCAATTTTTGTAATGGCATTTTTATATATTATATATGTTATATTCAATCTTCCGTTTGTATTATTTAAAAAATATTAATTGCAAATTATTCGTATCCATATTCGTATTGGATATCGAATACCGTATTTGTATCCCAAAACGTATATGAGCTACCGAATACGTATTCGTATTCGTATCCGATATCGGATATGGGATACTGTATTTGTATTTGTATCCGTATTCATATCAGATACCCTCCAAATACTAAAATTTAGTTGTATTACAAAAATATTTTTCTAAAAATTATTGATATTAATAAATAATATTTTCTAAACATTAGTTGTATTAAAAAATAAATATTCTTGAAAAATTAATGATATTAAAAAATAATATTCTCAAAAAAATGTATTAAAAAAATAATATTCTCTACAATTATTTTTCTCAATTGTCAATACTATTCAATGATGTTACTCATATATTTCAGAACATTTGCATAATATATCGGATAATTTTGAACTTTTTTTTATCAAAAACATTTGTTCTTCTCAATTTTTTTAATGGCATTTTTTATTTTATATTCAATCTTCCATTTGTATTATTTAAAAAATACTAATTGTAAATTATTTCGTATCCATATTCGTATCCGATATCGGATATGGGATACTGTATTTGTATCCGCATTTGTATCATATACCCTCTAAATACTAAAATTTAGTTGTATAACAAAAAAAAAAATTCTAAAAATTATTGATATTAAAAAATAATATTTTCTAAAAATTAGTTGTATTAAAAAAATAAATATTCTTCAAAAATTAATGATATTAAAAAATAATATTCTCCAAAAAAAAGTTGTATTAAAAAAAAATATTCTCTACAATTATTTTTCTTTCATTTGCATTATTTAAAATATACAATTTTATTCATTTACTACATCTGATCTTCTGATTTTCATCAAACACATTTTAAACATCCTACATTCAAATTTTTGTAGTACTCTTGTTGTTATTGTTTCCTGATATTCATATATTGGTTTCCTGCAACAAGTAGCTTTTATTATAGGTCCATTTTCTCTTATCATAGTGGTCGGAATTTAAGGTTGTGTTTAGATCGCGGTAATATAGGATTATCACCGGAAATGGCATCTCTCATGCAATGCAATTGTAACATTTGTGTTTGTTTAAGTTTTTGGATTACAAAACAAATAATGTGTCTATGTTTGTGACAACATTTTATGTTATATGATAAAGATAATGAATTGATAATATTATACTTTCTTATAATAAAATTAAATAATCAATAACATCATGATAAATCATTAATAAAAATAAATAATATAATTTGTCAACTAATAAAAAACAAAATATTAAATATTAAAAATATAAAATAAAATTCATGCATGTACTGGTTATTTTTAACACAAACATAAGAAATGATAGAACTCTTATCGAAACATATTATCATAGAAAAAAAGTTAAAAAATTAATTAACTAAAAATCCAAAATTCTGTCCACAAAAAAATCATCAATAATGACATAAATTTGGTATAATTATAATATTAAAAAAGCACTAAATTAATAAAAAGGAAAATAAATTTTAAAATAATTCTCATGAGAAAGATAAATAAATATATAAAATGAAGAGAGAGAAAATATAAATAAGGGTTATTTACTAAATATTACCAATAGTAATTTATCTTGTAAAAATGTGAGATTACCACAAATTTTGATGCATATGTTATACGCATTGGTACATTTTAGTAAGATCTAAAACTGAGTGGGAGACATGAGGAATTACAGTATATGATCAACGGGAAAATGTACGTATAAAGATATATGAACATATGTGTTCATGGCAAGGAATAAATGCACAATTGGATTGTTTAGGAAATACATGAGACAACAACTATTCCGTTCGAACGGAACGTTCAGTCCATTCGAACGGAAGATGTTTTGCCTCCTGCGTGCTTATAATATGTTATACACAGTTTATGCATAATAGTTATGTACCCCTTGACCAATCCTTGTCATATATGGTATATATAGGATGTTTCTCTCTCTACCAAGTGTTCCAACATGTTGAATCATTATTGCAACTTTCTGTGAGACAGTCTAAAGGCTACAAACAAAAGAGAGAGAGAAAAAGGAGAAAAGAGATTCCTCCATTAGAGAACAATGAGATTAAGCAAGTATCCACACGGAACGACTAGGGAGTTACTGAAGGGAATTATCCAGACCCCGGGCCCGCGCAGCGGATATGAAGGTCCGGTCCGGTTCCCAAATCCCGAGATCACGCTTCGATATCGAGGATACGATGCAAAGTAGGATAGACGATTACCAGCGTGAAATTGATCACGCACGACGGGTTGATCGCTCGCATCCTTCTCTTCTTCGGTGTCACGTTGGTGACTAGCCCGTGCGTCCCATATCACACGTCTCCCACCGTCTTGACACGCCTCCGGTTGTCTTCGTGCGTCCCATGTCCACACGTTTACATAGCCTTTCACTCATTTACTTCTCCGATTTGATCACAAACGAAGAGCCACAAGTGTCGCTCCTCTACCCGTATCCACCGTGAGTCGTAGCACTTCGGTCGCGGGTGCAACTGCCTAGACGATGCACCGGCGAACTTGCTTGATCGCGTTTGATTCTCTAATCCGAGAAAATCCATTTTCTCTTTTCTCTCTTTCTCATCACACCCATTCAACTATTGATGGTGTTCTTTCGAATGATCATCTCAATTAGTCTAATCTGAATTAGTTTCAGGATTAACTCTTTAATTGACATTGATTCACTTCGATTGACCTTTTTATTAATCACCTAGATCAGAGAGAAACATCCTATATATAATACATAGGATAAGGATGGGTCAAAAGGTATGTATATCTACTATACACTTTTTCAAACAGAAAACTGCATATACCCTTTCAGTATTCTGTTGAAACGAAATTGTTAAATCATTCCAACCGAATTAAAACATTCACGAACATTGTAGATAATCTTATTATATTTCCAACCCAATTTGGACCAGACAAATTGGAGTTCGGATTCGAAAGTTATGACGGTTTTACTAACTGTATGTCAAACTATCGCACCCTTTCGGTATTCCATTACAACGACAATGATACTTCGCTCAAATGAAATATATTTCTTCATGAAAGTTCTATATAATCTCATATTCTATCTAACCCAATTTGAACCATTCAAATTGGAGTCGTTATCTGAAAGTTATGCCAGTTTTACTAAAACTGTTTCTTATGCCCACCAATGTGTACGTTCGTTTGTCCTTCTACGTACCATTTTAGCGTTGATCCAAAGCTGTATTTCCTTCAGTCTCCCACTCAGTTTCAGATCTACCTAAAAGGTACTCATGTATATCACATATACACTATATCAGAGAATCCAGCCCGCGTATCATTTACGCTAAAGCCATGCACATTCCATGTGCAAAAACTTGCAATCAAGCCCGACATAGTACGACTCGTTGTGTGACCGTGTAGGTTCGTTTAACGATGGAAGTAGGCCATTTCCAAGGCACTACAAGCCCATGAGCGGGATCTAGTCACTCCATCATGGCTACCCATGTTAACACGAAAAATGATTGTGATCATTGTGCCTATCTCGAATAGCGGTTATTAGTTCTCTTGTTTGCGATATCCGTTAATCAAAAGGCATGGTTATAGTCATCCTTATATTTTGATTAACTATACTTATTCCTCGATTCCGAATTGAGTTAACAATTTCAATCGATATTAACCATTAATATCATTGACTACGGCCGTAGTTTTCGTTAATCAATTCATCGAGCGGCCTAAGAGATATCTCTTCATTTCGGAATAAACAATTCCTATCTTGAAGACTCATATTGAATTCCGTGTTTCGGACAATACCCAATGATGACCGTTTTGGCCCCTTGTTACAGCAGGTGTAAGTTCATATGAAAGCATTGTGTTACGCACGTAACGCAATCAATGGTCCCGTCAAGTGTGAAGAACCTAATACCCTACTCGTCGCGAGTCCATCTATAATGACTAAACCATGTCATGGTCTCGCGGCTTTGGTCATATCCAATACTTGCAACCTAACATATATCTACGTTCCCGATTCGACAAACACTTTGTCCCATGATTAGCAAAACATAATCATCTCCTCGGCTAACGTACTAGTTAGTGTACGCGTTCAGTCTATTCCCTTGTAATAGAAATGCTTCTCTCTTAAGCAAACTGACCCGCGACGGTTTTGCTGCAAATAATCATCAATTATGCCGACGTCCACACAAGCTCAAATCAGGGTTCATGTAACGATCATATTACACAACCCGCACACAGTTTTCATATAAGGTGAATGCATATTAATTTAAGTAAACACATTTTTTAAAGAGATGCATTCATATGGATTAAGTATTTGGGTAATACAACGTTTACCTATGGGTATCTCCATACCCATAACCTGCGAGGACTATCATATTAGATAACTACACTCTACTCTCTTCTTCCTCCTCTAGGTATCTCCATACCCATAGTCATCGCATGACAGTCACGCGCGACTAGAGAGAGCGGTTTTGTAAACGGGTCCGCACGTTGCTGCTAGTGTTAATCTTCATAAGGTTTGGAACATTTCCAATACCTACGATCACATCTTTTCACAAAATTTCATGGATCAAACGAAATTTTCAGAGTATTGGCTAGAAGTGGTTGTGACCTCAGCATTTTTGGCTTGTACTATTGCGTTTCACGCAATACACAACCATAAATCCAATAACTCGTGACTACTCGAGTTTGGTCATGTATCCTTGATCCATACCGCTTCCTTTTGCGATTAATAACCGCAATATACTCGCCTCCATAAATTGAATCATAAACTATTGGTCGTGTGGAACCTTTCCACACAACCATGTTTTCGTTTAAGAAAAACATGTACACACTTTGTGATCGAAAGTCGTGCTACATATTTGGACGTGTTAAATATTTGGAAACTGCCGTTGTTATAACTCTTTATAAGTGATAACGGTCTTTTTGCACGTCTAAAACGCGTATCATTGTTTTAAAGTCCCGTAATATCAAACAAGTGAATTATTTGGTTGTATAGCAGAAAATATTAGATTCGTTCCACGGGGAGCTATTGCGTCAAAATATCATCAAAATTCAGATCTTTAAAATAATTATTTCGAAGTTTCCAAAATTAACGCAAATTTGTCTAGAGAGAGGTCTGAACATTATCAAATTTATCCTAAAATTTCAAACAATTTGGACAACGGAATAAAAAGTTATTAACGAATTACAATCAGGTCTATATAACAGTCCCTGAAAACAGCAGGTTTTCAGTTTAAGTGACAGTTTTCAAAAATTCATATCAATTCAAATATTTCATGAAATTCAACGATTCAAAAGGTTCCCGAAACTAGAAATCAAGATCTACGCAATGAAAGAAACAATTTTAACTTTCCAGATATAGAATATACTGAATTAGGTTAAACAAGAATATATACTGGATTTCTGAGTTAGTTTTCTATTTGAAGTTTTTAAATTAAGTTTGGTTCTAGATTTGTTTTGGAAAATAATTAAACTGAGATTAAGAGAATAAAGAGAAAAAGATCAAATTTAAAAACTCAAATTAGAACAAAGATTTTTAGAATCAAACAAGTTATATTTACACAACAAATTCGAGAATTGAAAAGACTACACCTAAAACGAGAAGAAAGCTTCAACGTGATTAGAGGTACTCCTTCCTTGTGAGTGTGAACGATTGATGCTCGAATCGCTAGGAAGCTAGGAGATTGATCGGTTTTCTCGTCTTGAAGAAGTCGACTTTCCCGGTTGAAGAAGGCTTCGAGACCGGAAATTAAGAACACGTTTTCACCGGATGAAGAAGGCTTCGAGTCCGGTTGTGGAGTGTCTCTTTTACGACTTGCTTAGATCTTTTCACCAAATGAAGAAAGCTTGAATCTGGAGATGGAGGAAATTCCCGAATTAATGAAACTTCAGTGGTTCTTGAGAGTTCTTGAGAGTTCTTGAGAGTGCTTGGAGAGGGAGAGAGAGAGAGTGAAGAAGAAAGTGAGAGAGTGGGCTGAAAGTGCTCCGAAGAGCGTAAAAAAAAACATGTAGAGCTGCCCCATGGGGTCTATTTATAGTGCATTTGGAGCCTTCTCATTGGTCAAGAGATGGTTGAGAGGATTGAGGGTAGTTTGGTAATTGTAGGTGAGGAAGGTGGGCTGAATGGTGGTTAAAGTGTGAGTGGTTTTCGTATAGAATTTGGTGTAGACTTTTGTGTGGTAGATTACTTGCCTCCTTCTTCATACGTGTACCGAAATGGGCAGTATAATATATCGATTTTATCGGCGCGAGGAGAGGAAGACAACTACACTGTTGGAATGTCAAAAACTTTCTCCCAAAAATCTGAAATTATCAATAAAACACACTTAGTGAAGAAATATTCTTGCAATCTTAATTATGAACAATTATATATATATATATTTGTGATTCAAAAGGGCTAAAATCCACAAATTAGATATCAAAAAGCTGCTTTATTTTCCTCTTGTCAATAAGCAACACGTCCTCCACACCATTATAGATAAAATAAAATCCTGAATTCTTTCGCAAAGTATTCAAGGATAAACTTCACCGTTATCAATACAAATCCCGATGGGTTTAAATATACATAACCATTATGTATATACATGTATAACTATTATACATTCACAAGAGTTAGTCTCATGTAATCGCATTACATTCAAACTCGTGTGATTCCCTTGGATTTTATTGACGGTGAATTAGACGATTTATGTGTACGACGTATATCCACATACATATCATGACAGATATAACATATCCTCACATCAAATGTAAAGATTCATTTTATTACTTTTCGCCCTGCTTGATGCCTCACATCGAGCCGTAGAAAATTTCTGCCATTTGACATTTCGATTTAACTCCGCCAAGAAGTTATTGTTGGGTTATCTACACCCCATCGAGTCCGCGCAGCGGATAATTATTGGACTCGACGGAGTACAAATCCCCGAGATCTCATCTACGATTTGTTTATCAAATTGCCTATAACTAATATAACGTAAATATAATAAACGTAATATTTGTACCTAGCGAAATTGATCGCTTACGAAGGGTTTGTCGCTGCGAAGCCTTCACTTCCGTTCACGTCGCACCTTTTCGTTTGCACCTTTTCGTTCGCACCTTTTCGCTCGTACCGGTTCGTCCCACGCCCAAACCGGTCGTCTTTCTCCATTCGTCTTCTCGTCGGTCGATGAACTTAACTCGTTAGTACGCAAACGTATACGTACCTCTACTCGTATCCACCGCAAAACGGGAGTCGTCAGATAATCACGAAACTGCCTAGACGTCTCGTAATCACTCTTGCTTTAACTCTTGCCGGAATCAATGGAGAATTCCGGCGAACTTTTCTCTCTCTTAATTACTGGATTAATTAGTGGAAATAATGGTTGCTTAGATTGATTTGATTGAGTGAGATTAGGGTCCTATTTATAGAATAACTCATATTCCTTCACCAGTAAATAGACACTCTTTAATCAATCAAATGCTAATTTTATATGCATGAAAGGACAAGTTTCTAGAAGATTTGATCAAAAGAAGTGTCTCCTGCGGAATCAGCAGACACACTTTCACTAAACTGGAATTTTGACCGACTTAGGTCCGTAATTAACAGGAACTTTCTGAACGAAACTTCTATATGATCTTATCACCTTTCCAACAAATCCGAGTTTATCCAATTTGGATATCCAGTCCGAAAGTTATGCTAGTTTTAGTAAACGTTCGTGTCCTTTCGTCGAACTGCCGCAACCTTTCGTGTATTTCATTAGAATGAACGTCCTAAGTTATTCAACTGTTTTTCCACTGAATATGGAAGTTGTAGATAATCCAATTATCTAACTTATGAGAGTTGAATCATCCAAATCGGTGTTCGTATGAGAAAGTTATGTCCGTTTTAGTAAAAATGTTCCAAACAGATTTTTCCTAAAATTTTATCTTATCAATCTAATTATGTATATCATATATACATATGTGCATCTAATACACATGTTATATTTCTATGAACTACCATGTTCATATATCCTTATACGTACGATTTTACCGTAGATGTGAAACTGCATTTCCTTCAGTTATATGTTGAAAACAATTTTCAACAATATTTCGATATACGTGCTATAATATAGAACGAGGAACTTCTTAAATCTATCCTATAGATCTTCACGCTTAATTCATAAGCGGTCTCGCCTAAATCCTTTGTCGTTATAAGAAATATAACGCGGCTCCCACTAACCTTCATGTGTACACAAAGTTTCCATTCATTCCGACAGTGTTATAACAGTTTATAACTTCGTCAAAACGAATATTCCAATTCCGAGAAGCTTTCTCTAATCCATCATATGGATCGTTAAAGCGTGCATATCCTCTCCCCGATTCTTATGAATCGACAAAACCGTAAGGTTGTGTCAAGAACACATCCTTTCATAAAAATTCTGTCAAGAAATTCGGTTTTGACATCCATTTTGCCACATCACATAGTCATAATACGTGACCATGGCAAGCATAATTTCGAAAATGTGAAATCATGGTAACATGCGAAAACGTTTTTTCATAGTCCGACTATAAAATACTTGAAACTCTTCGCTACGAGCCTCGCTTTACATATATGCAAATTGCTATCCATGTAGGTTCTTCACCTTGAAAACCCATTCACATTTCACGGGTCTAACCCGAAAAGTGATGAAATCAAGTTCCAAACTTGATAACTTGCACGGATTGAATCTCAGATTTCATGACATCATGCCATGTGGAATCGTTACTTCTCACAGCATCCTTGTAGGATATCGAATCATCATATGATTTCGATCTATCATCATTAGCCACGATAAATCCGTATTTACCGGCTTATGATATAGCCTACTTGATCTACGAAAAATTACTTTGTGTGTTCGACTTGCATTCATCAACTCTTGATGAAGTCATGTCAACTTTCATCGGCACAATGTTCATTTTCATATCTCGAACTCTTTCGAGATTTATTCTACTCCCACTAGCCCGCATAGAGATAAATGGCATCAAGTTCCAAACTTGTGCGAATTATGTCCTCCTCCAAGAAGGCATCTCTTCGAGCCACGAAAATCTCATTTTCGTCGGGACGTTACAACTAATATCCTTTAGTTTCCTTAAGGATATATGATAAACGAACAATTTTCAGATTTGGGATTGAGTTTAACCGAAACAAATTTCGAAATATACTCACATCCTCAAATCTGTACAAATGACAACTTCGTATGGCGTCTTTTGTACCGATTATAAGGTTTATGGTCCATATCTTATATGCAACCATTCATTAGTGCCGCTCTCTCAAGGACGTATCCCCAAAATATTTTTGGGAGATCCGCTTGACTTATCATTTATCGAACCATGTCTAATATGCGTTCATTTTCTCTTTTCGAATACATCTCAATGTTCCGAAATGAAGATAATCGTGAAACGATTCCATAATCATAAATGGTCATCAATACTTATAACTCAAATATCGCCTCTTCGATCCTATCGAAGTGCGTAGCTCAAATACTCGCCTCCTCGATCCTATCAAAGTGCGTAGCTCAAATACTCGCCTCCTCAATCCTATCAAAGGGCTTTGATTTTCTTGCTAAGTCGATATTGTATTTTGTTTTTGAAACTCTTTGAACCTTTCAAAAGTCTCCGCTTCGGCACGCATTAAACATATATTACCGTATCTACTTTAACCGTCCGTAAACGTAACAAAACAACGATAGCCTCCTCTTGCCTCGGAACTTATCGGAACTTTTACATCTTAATGTAATTTCCAATAATTCGTTGGATCTTTCTCCATCCTTTGGAGAATGATGCCCTTTGTCATCTTGCCTAATAAATAAGTATCGCAGTAATCAATCGAATCTAATTCGAATGATTCTAGCAATCCATTGAAAGAAATACAGTTTCGGATCAACCGTAAAAGTGTACACAAGGATAAACGAATGTAGTCGTACATTCGTGGCCATAAATTTCAGTGGGAAAATCCAATTAGAATGGTTCAAATTGGGTTAGATAGATAATGAGATTATCTACAACCTTCATATAGAAATATATTTCATATGAACGAAGTATAAGTGTCGTTTCTGTGAAATACCGAAAGGGTGCAACAGTATGACATACAGTTAGTAAAACAGTCATAACTTTTGCATACGAACTCCAATTGGGCTGGGCCAAATTGGGTTGTGTAGATAATAAGATTATCTACAACTTTCGTTTTGGTTGATTATCTGTCAGAGAAATTTATCAATTTCGTCTGGACAGAATACTGAACAGGTTCATACAGTTTTCTGTGTGAAAGGATGTATATTGGATATACATGCCTTTTGGCTAATCCTTATCCTATTAGGTATAAATAGGATTTTCTCTCTGATCTTCACTAAGAGAATGAGTTGAATCATTCTAAGCAAGTGATTATTCTGCCCAATATACACAAGAAAAAGAGCAAATTCAGATTTGATCTTTAGTGAGTGAAAGGGTGCGAAGAGAGAGAAATCGAGAAAGGAGTTTCTCGAGTAATAGAGAATCGATTAGATCGAGCAAGTTCGCCGGTGCATCGTCTAGGCAGGTGCATCCGCGACCGACGTCTTGCGACTCACGGTGGATACAAGTAGAGGAGCGACAATTGTGGCTCTTGGATTGTGATCGACTCAAGGAGTGAGAAGACGGTCAACGAACGGTGAAAGACGCGTGGTATGGGACGCGCGGATTGTCACCAACGTGACAGGAGATAGAAGGCGGCGATCAACCTTTCGTGCGTGATCAATTTCACGCTGGTATAGATCTATCCTTCTATTCGCATCGTACCCTCGAAGTCATGGCGTGATCTCGGGAATCGGGGAATCGGACCGGGCCTTCATTCCGCTGCGCGGGCCCGGGGTCGAGGATATTCTCCATCAGTGGTATCAGAGCGATCACCATCGATTCGAGGGTCGAATCATAGTCGTATATTAGATATACGCACGGGTTATCAAAGTTCGTACCCGTTTGCATGATGTTACATATAGAGAAAGTCAAATTCCGTTAAAATCATAAGTGGAATTCGCTAGATATCGATCAAAAGTTGATTGAGAGTATCTAGGAATGATCGTGAAAAGGTTTCATGATTTATCGTTTTGGAAACGAGCGAAAACGGACGAAACGGCAAAATCTGCAGAAAATTAGAATACGAAACAGTGAGTAAAACTAAGATAATTTTCAGTGGGAAACTCCCAATTGATTGGATCAAATTGGCGTAGTTAGATAATGGGATTATCTATGACTTTGATACAGAAAGTTTTTTCATTTGAACGAATTATCAGTGTCGTTTTTATGGAATACTGAAAGGGTGCGACTGTTTGACATACAGAGACTAAAACGTCCGTATATGTCGCATCGAAAATCCAATTGAGTCCAATCCAATTGGGTTAGTTAGATAATACGATTATCTAGAACTTTCGTTCACGTTCAAAGTCGGTTGGAACAATTTAATATTTTTGTTTCAACAGAATACTGAAAAGGTGTCTGTAGTTTTCTGGTTGAAAAGGTGTCTATTGGATAAACTTACCTTTTCATTTGTTCGTATTTTACTAAAACTGGTATAACTTTCAGTAGAAAATTCCGATTTGAATGGTTCAAATTGGGTTAGTTAGATAATGAGATTGTCTAGAATTTTCATGTTGTAATATATTTCATTTGAGCGAAGTATTAGTGTCGTTCTAATGAAATACCGAAAGGGTGCAGAAAAACTGTTTTTCTGCCGCCCCGGGGCCAGTTTTTGGCGCCCCGGACGCGTCCCGGGCGAGGTTTTCTCGCGGCCCACGGCCCCTGCGTTACAACGGATGGGAAGTCCGTTATAACGGACCCTTCTCTGGATGCTGTTTTTGTTTTCGCGATAACTTTGGCTACGAAGCTCGGAATTTTGAGTTCTTTATATCGATTTGATCGGCATCAATCATACTAGCATATTATTAGATAATTATTTAGAATAATTAGACTCCCAAATAAAATCATATGCATATAGAAAATCTTGTGATAGTGATATAATTGGATTATGTCACGAATTTAGAAACATGCAATGGCATGATCCCTCATAATATTTAAGTCATGGAAATGCCTTCCATATCCACAACTACCGAGTTCGGTGTTACGTTTTACGTGGGTTCAGGCTAAAGTCGGGCACGTGATATTGAAACAATCGAAAGGGTGGCAAGCGTTAAATCAGGACTTGTGAGGCACAGGCTAAAGTCGACTCACTAGTAGCTTATTTGAACGATACGTTGGAGATGGTTGTGACTTAACCGTCCAGGCCAATCAGATTGGAGTTCGGGGCATAGATAGGATGCACACACGGAACTGGGATTGTATTGGATACGATCCATCACCGAAATCCTATAAAGGTTCAAAAGTCGTATTGGATACGATTGGATATAATCCTACCTAAATAACGGGATCCCACCCGATAGGCTAAAGTCACTTGTGGGAGGAACGGAAATATGGGTCTTGAGTGTTATGGACTTGGAGTCCCGTATCGGTATGAGGGTTATCGATTCGATAAAATAACACTATCATATAATTATCATATAAGCATATAGATTAAGTACGCACGGTTAGGAGTTAATCTTCATCATCCGTTTAGAATTATGTTTTCAAGCAACACCAAATATATCGATTAGATCGATATGATAGATGGCTTTTGGGCCGGAATTATCGTTATTCACCTTGATAGTCAAAGAATAGTTCTTAGACTTAAAGGAACGTGTTGGACACGGAAATGGTAGATTCGGGGCTCGAGGCTTTGGATTTAGAGAAAGCCGGGTTCGATAAACTTAAGAAGGAATCGAACAATATTACGTGCCTTGTGGTGGCATGTATAGACGCAAATTTCTCAAAATTGTTTTGAGAATTCGGGTGTATATGAAAGTAAAACACAACGCTCATGAAATAGTTTCAAGAGCTAGATCGCGTTGAATGACTCAATGCGGCTCAAAGAGTAGGTTAATTTTGAGACGCCTTATGGGTCTTTGATTAACACTCGTGTGTTGATGGTACGAGATTTGATCTTTGTGACCGAATATCATATGCATTCGATAGATAAGTCGATCCCTGAATTGCATGAGATGCGATTTAAAATTGAATTGGAGATGCTTGGAGTATCCGAGGAATCCAATGCATTAAGATGCGTGGATGTCCTTGTAATTCAAAATCGGGATCGAAAGAAATGTATGTCTAAGGGTATTTTGGGAAAATATTTTCCAAAATGGAGAGTTCGGACAAAGAGTTGTCCAAACTAATGACTCAAAGAATGGTGAAATCCGAGGAGGATTAAACCTAGAAGTTGATTGCTTCCTTTGGCATTGCCGTCTTGGCCATATAAACGAGATACGCGTATCTAGATTCCATGTGATGGAATGCTAGAATCATTCGAATTAGATTTGATTGATTAATGCAATACTTATTTATTAGGCAAAACGACAAAGGGCATCATTCTCCAAAGTATTGGAGAAAGATCCAGCGAATTATTGGAAATTATATTTAGATATGATGTTCCGATAAGTTCCGAGGCAAGAGGAGGCTATCGATATTTTGTTACGTTTATGGACGGTTAAAGTAGATATGAAAATATCTATTTAATGCGTACCGAAACAGAGACTTTTGAAAGGTTCAAAGAGTTTCAAAAACGAAACACGAAATCAACTAAGCAAGAAAATCAAAGCTTTTCGATAGGATCGAGAAGACGAGTATTTGAGCTAGACCTTTCGATAGGATCGAAGAGGCGATATTTGAGTTATGAATATTGATGATCATTTATGATTGTGGAATCGTTTCACGATTGTCTTCATTGGGAACATTGAGATGTGTCCGAAAAGAGGAAATGAACGCATGTTGGACATGGTTCGATAAATGATAAGCCAATGGGATCTCCCAAAAATGTTTTGGGGATACGCCCTTGAGACAGCGGCACTAATGAATGGTTGCATATAAGATATGGACCATAAACCTTCTAATCGGTACAAAAACGCTATATGAGATATGGATCGGAATGGTTCCGAAGTTGTCATTTGTACATATTTGAGGATGTGAGTATATTTCGAAATTTGTTTCGGTTAAACTCAATCCCAAATATGGAAATTGTTCGTTTATCCTTAAGGAAACTAAAGGGTATTAGTTCTAACGTCCCTATGAAAATGAGATTTTCGTGGCTCGAAGAGATGCCTTTTTTGGAGGAGGACTAGATGCACACAAGTTTGGAACTTGGTGTCATTTATCTCTATGCGGGCTAGTGGGAGTAGAATAAATCTCGAAAGAGTTCGAGATCTGAAAATGAACATTGTACCGATTAAAGTTGACATGGCTTCATCAAGAATTGATGAACGCAAGTCGAACACACAAAGGATTTTTTCGTAGATCAAGTAGGCTATATCATAAGCCGGTAAATACGGATTTATCGTGGCTAATGATGATAGATCAAAATCATATGATGATTCGATATCCTACAATGATGCTATGAAAAGTTGATTCCACATGACATGGTGTCATGAAATCTGAGATTCGATCCATGTAAATTATCAAGTTCAGAACTTGATTTCATCACTTTCTGGGTTAGACCCGTGAAATGTGAGTATGTTTTTCAAGATGAATAACCTACATGGATAGGAATACGCATATATATAAAGCGAGGCTTTTTGCGAAGAGTTTCATGCAATTCATAGTCGGACTATGAAGAAACGTTTTCGCATGTTGCCATGCTTTCCTATTCTCGAAATTATGCTTGCCATAATCGCGTATTATGACTATGTGATGTGGCAAGATGGATGTCAAAACCGAATTTCTTAACAGAAATTTTATTAAAGGATGTGTACTTGACACAACCTTACGGTTTTGCCAATTCATAAGAATTGGAATAGGATATGCATGCTTTAACGATCCATATGATGGATTAAAGAATGCTTCTCGGAATTGGAATATTCGTTTTGACAAAGTTATAAACAGTTATATCATTGTCGGAACGAATAAAAACTTTGTGTACACATGAAGGTTAGTGGGAGCTGCGTTATATTTCTTGTAACGACAAAGGATTTAGACGAGACCGCTTATGAATAAGCGTGAAGATCTATAGGATAGATCTAAGAAGTTCCTCGTTCTATGTTATGACACATATATCGACATATTGTTGAAAATGGTTTTCAACATTTAACTTCTTGGAGGAGTTAAATCAAAATGTCGCATGACAGAAATTTTCAAAGGCTCGATGTGAGACATCAAGCAGCGCGAAAAGTAATAATATGATGCCTTACATTTGATGTTAGGATCTATTATATCTGTCATGATATGTATGTGGCTATACGTCGTACACATAAGTCGTCTAATTTACCGTCAATAAATTCATGGGAATCACATGAGTCTGAATGTAATTCTATTACATAAGACTAACTCTTGTGAATGTATAATGGTTACACATTTATATACATAATGGTTATGTATATTTAAACCCATTAGAATCTGTATTTATAGCGGTGAATGTTATCCTTGAATACTTTGCGAAAGAATTCAGGATTTTTATCTATAATGGTGTGGAGGACGTGTTGGTTATAAAGAGTTATAACAACAACAGTTTCCAAAGATTAAGCACGTCCAAATATGTAGCACGACTTTCGATCACAAAGTGTGTACATGTTTTGCTTAAATGAAAACACGGTTATGTGGAATGGTTCCACAAGACCAATAGTTTATGATTCTATTTACGGTGGCGAGTATATTGCGGTTATTAATCGCAAAAGGAAGTGGTATGGATCAAGGATACATGACCAAACTCTAGTAGTCACGAGTTATCGGATTTATGGTTGTTTATTGCGTGAGACGCAATAGTTCAAGCCAAAAATGCCGAGGTCACAACCACTTCTAGCCAATACTCAGAAAATTTCATTTGATCCATGAAATTTTATAACAAGATGTGATCGTAGGTATTGGAAATGTTCCAATCCTGATGATGATTAACACTAGCGGGAACGTGCGGACCCGTTTACAAAACCGCTCTCTCTAGTCGCGCGTGACTGTCATGCGATGACTATGGGTATGGAGATACCTAGAGGAGGAAGAAGAGAGTAGAGTGTAGCTATCTAATACGATAGTCCTCGCAGGTTATGGGTATGGAGATACCCATAGGTAAACGTTGTATCACCCAAATACTTAGTCCATATGAATGCATTCCTTTTAAAAAATTTGTTTACTTAAATTAAATATGCATTCACCTTATATGAAAACAGTGTGCGGGTTGTGTAATATGATTGTTACATGAACCTTGATTTGAACTTGTGTGGACGTCGACATGGTTGAGGACCATGTGCAGCGAAACCGTCACACTTAAAGTGTCATTTCTAAACATCCCTAGTCGCGGATCAGCTTGCTTAAGAGAGAAGCATTTCTATTATTGGATAGACTGAACGCGTACACTAGTACGTTTGCCGAGGAGATGATTATGTTTTGCTAATCATGGGACAAAGGAGTTTGTCGAATCGGGAACGTAGATATATGTTAGGTTACATGTATTGGATATGACCGAAGCCGCGAGACCATGACATGGTTTAGTCATTATAGATGGACTTGCGACGGATGGGGTTTTAGATTCTTCATACTTGAGGGGATCATTGATTGCGTTACGTGCGTAACACAATGCTTTGATATGATCTTACGCTCACCGTAACAGGGAGTTAAAAGGGTCATCATTGGGTATTGTCCGAAACACGGAATTCAATATGAGTCTCCAAGATAGGAATTGTTTATTCCGAAAGGAAGAGATATCTCTTAGGCGCCGCTCGATGAGTCGATTAACGAAAACCGTGGCCACGGTCAATGATATTAATGGTTAATATCGATTGAAATTTGTTAACTCAACTCGGAATCGGGGAATAAGTGTAGTTAATCAAATTATAAGGATGACTATTACCATGCCTTTTGATTAACGGATATCGTAAACAAGAGAACTAGTAACCGCTATTCGAGATAGGCACAATGATCACAATCATTTTTCGTTTAACATGGGTAGCTATGATGGAGTGACTAGATCCCGCTCATGAGCTTGTAGGCATTGGAAACAACCTACTGCCATCGTTAAGTCGAACCTACATGGTCACACAACGAGTCGTACTAAGTCGGGCTTGATCATAAAATCGGCACATTGGATGTGCATAGCTTGGTATTTGATACACGAGCTATATTCTCTAAAATCGTGCGTATTGGATATGCATGAGTACCTTTTAGGTAGATCTGAAATTGAGTGGGAGACTGAAAGAAATACAGTTTCGGATCAACCGTAAAAGTGTACACAAGGATAAACGAATGTAGTCGTACATTCGTGGCCATAACTTTCAGTGGGAAAATCCAATTAGAATGGTTCAAATTGGGTTAGATAGATAATGAGATTATCTACAACCTTCATATAGAAATATATTTCATATGAACGAAGTATAAGTGTCGTTTCTGTGAAATACCGAAAGGGTGCAACAGTATGACATACAGTTAGTAAAACAGTCATAACTTTTGCATACGAACTCCAATTGGGCTGGGCCAAATTGGGTTGTGTAGATAATAAGATTATCTACAACTTTCGTTTTGGTTGATTATCTGTCAGAGAAATTTATCAATTTCGTCTGGACAGAATACTGAACAGGTTCATACAGTTTTCTGTGTGAAAGGATGTATATTGGATATACATGCCTTTTGGCTAATCCTTATCCTATTAGGTATAAATAGGATTTTCTCTCTGATCTTCACTAAGAGAATGAGTTGAATCATTCTAAGCAAGTGATTATTCTGCCCAATATACACAAGAAAAAGAGCAAATTCAGATTTGATCTTTAGTGAGTGAAAGGGTGCGAAGAGAGAGAAATCGAGAAAGGAGTTTCTCGAGTAATAGAGAATCGATTAGATCGAGCAAGTTCGCCGGTGCATCGTCTAGGCAGGTGCATCCGCGACCGACGTCTTGCGACTCACGGTGGATACAAGTAGAGGAGCGACAATTGTGGCTCTTGGATTGTGATCGACTCAAGGAGTGAGAAGACGGTCAACGAACGGTGAAAGACGCGTGGTATGGGACGCGCGGATTGTCACCAACGTGACAGGAGATAGAAGGCGGCGATCAACCTTTCGTGCGTGATCAATTTCACGCTGGTATAGATCTATCCTTCTATTCGCATCGTACCCTCGAAGTCATGGCGTGATCTCGGGAATCGGGGAATCGGACCGGGCCTTCATTCCGCTGCGCGGGCCCGGGGTCGAGGATATTCTCCATCATCCATCATATGGGATCTATATATGCGTATCTCGTTTATATGGCCAAGACGACAACGCCTAAAGAAGCAATCAACTTCTAGGTTTAATCCTCCTCGGATTTCACCGTTCTTTGAGTCATTAGTTTGGACAACTCCTTGTCCGAACTTTCTGTTTGGAAAACATTTTCCCAAAATACCCTTAGACATTTATTTCTTTCGATCCCGCCTTTGAATTACAAGGACATCCACGCATCTCTATGCTTTGGATTCCCCGGATACTCCAAGCATCTCCTATTCAAATTTACATCGCATCTCATGCAACTCCGGGATCGACTTATCTATCGAATGCATATGATATTCGGTCACGAAGATCAAATCTCGTACCATCAACACACGAGTGTTAATCAAATACCCATAAGGCATCTCAAAATTAACCTACTCTTTGAGCCGCATTGAACCATTCAACGCGCTCTAGCTCTTGAAACTATTTCTTGAGCATTGTGTTTTACTTTCAAATACACCCGAATTCCCAAAATAATTTTGAGAAATTTGCGTCTATACATGCCACCACAAGGCACGTAATATCGTTCGATTTCTTCTTAAAGTTTATCGAATCCGACTTTCTCTAAAGCCAAAGCCTCGAGCCCTGAATCTACCATTTCCGTGTCCAACACGTTACTTTAAGTCTAAGAACTATTCTTTGACTATCAAGGTTAATTACGATAATTCTGACCCAAAAGCCATCTATCATATCGATCTCATCGATATATTTGGTGTTGCTAGAAAACATAATTCTAAACGGATGATGAAGATTAAGCTCCTAACCGTGCGTACTTAATCTATATGCTTACATGATGATTATATGAAAGTGTCATTTTATCGAATCGGTAACCCTCATACCGATACGGGACTCCAAATTCATAACACCCAAGACCCATATATCACGATCCTCCCACAAGTTGCTTTGGCAGACGGGTGGGATCTCGCTATTTAGGTAGGATTATATCCAATCGCATCCAATGCGACTCTTGAACCTTTATAGGATTTCGGTGATGGATCGTATCATATACAATCCCAGTTCCGTGTGTGCATCCTATCTATGCCCCGAACTCCAATCAAGTCGGGTTTGGCCTTAACCCTTATTAGCTTGAACGGTTAAGTCACAACCATACTTAACGTATCGTTCAAATAAACTACTAATAAGTCGGTTTTGGCTTTAACCCTTATCAGTCCTTATTTAACGCTTGCCATGAAGGAAATACAGTTTCGGATCAACCGTAAAAGTGTACACAAGGATAAACGAACGTACGCTTCCGTAGGCATAAGAAACAGTTTGGTAAAACTGACATAACGTTCAGTGGGAAACTCCAATTTGAATGGTTCAAATTGGGTTAGATAGATAATGAGATTATCTATAACTTTCATATAGAAATATTTTTCATTGGAGCGACGTATCAGTGTCGTTTAAATGGAATACCGAAAGGGCGCGACTGTTTGACATACAATTAGTAAAACGTCCTTAACTTTCGTATCCGAACTCCAATTGGGCCAGATCTAATTGGGTTGGAAAGATAATAAGATTATCTACAACTTTCGTGAATGTTCAAAGTCGGTTGGGATGATTTAATATTTTCGTTTCGACAGAATACTGAAAGTGTGTCTGCAGTTTTCTATGTGAAAGGGTGTATATTGGATATACATGCCTTTTGGCCCATCCTTACCCTATATGATATAAATAGGATGTTTATCTCTCTCTCTAGATTAGATCATTTCAGTCCAATCATTTGGATTATTCAGAATATTCCATAATTATAGAGAGACATCTTTCTAGAGAGAGAAAGGGTGTGAAGAGAGAGAATCGAGAAAAGGAGTTTTCTCGGTATAGAGAATCAACCAATCAAGCAAGTTCGCCGGTGCATCGTCTAGGCAGTGGCATCCGCGACCGACGAACTCTGACTCACGGTGGATACAAGTAGAGAAGCGACACTTGTGGCTCTCCGATTGTGATCGAACCGGAGGAACGAGGAACGTCAACGGGCAGTGAAAGGCTGTGGAAGCGTGTGGACGTGAGACGCACGAAGACAACCAGAGGCGTGTCAACACAGTGGGAGACGTGTGGTATGGGACGCACGGGATAGTCACCAACGTGACAGGAGAAAGAAGGAATAGCAATCAACCCTTCGAGTGCAATCAATTTTGCACCGGTATGAATCTATCCTTCTATTGCATCGTACCCTTCGAAGTCATGGCATGATCTTGGATTATGGGAACCGGACCGGGCCTACATATCCGCTGCGCGGGCCCGGGGACGGAAAGAATTCCCAACAGTGGTATCAGAGCGATCGCCATCGATTCGAGGGTCGAATCATAGTCGTATATATGATATACGCACGGGTTATCAAAGTTCGTACTCGTTTGCATGATGTTACATACAGAGAAAGTCAAATTCCGTTAAAATCACAAGTAGAATTCGCTAGAGATCGATCAAAAGTTGATTGAGAGTATCTAGGGATGATCGTGAAAAGGTTTCATGATTAATCGTTTTGGAAACGAGCGAAAACAGACGAAACAGCAGAAAAATCGCATAGTCCGTTATAACGAACTGGTTGATCCGTTGTAACAGACACTGTATGAGATACAGGAAATTGGGAATTTCTGCGAAAATAACATAGTCCGTTATAACGGACTGGTTGATCCGTTGTAACGGACACTGTATAAGATACAGGGATGTGAGGAGGACTGTGAATAAATGCATAGTCTGTTACAACGGACATGGGTTCCGTTGTAACGGACCTCGTATGTGATACGAGGATGCGGGGATGACTTTGGCTTCCTTTGGAGTCCGTTGTAACGGATATGATCCGTTGTAACGGAGTTCTTCACAAGTTAGTCCGTTGTAACGGACTCTGGGTTGCGTTATAACGGACATGTTTCTGGCAATTTTGGCCAATCTCCGAAATAAAATAGCGTTGTAACGGACATGTGTTCCGTTGTAACGGAGTGAAGGAGACTGGGGTTCCGTTGTAACGGACTATGGTGCGTTACAATGGAATAGTTTCTGTTTTGCTGATTTTGTTTTCGTGATAACTTTGGCTACACAACTCGGAATTTTGAGTTCTTTATATCGATATGATCGGCATCAATCATTCTACCATATAAGATCATTAATTATTTAGAATAATTAGTCTCCCTAAATAAATCATATGCATTTCGAAAATCTTGTGATAGTGATATAATATGATTATGTCACGAATTATTTAAACATGCATAGGCATGATCCCTCATAATATTTAAGTCATGGAAATGCCTTCCATGTCCACAACCACCGAGTTTGGTGTTATGTTTCTCGTGGGTTCAGGCTAAAGTCGGGCACGTGATATTGTAACTATCGAAAGGGTGGGAAGCGATAAATCAGGACTTGCGAGGCCCAGGCTAAAGTCGACTCACTAGTAGCTTATTTGAACGATACGTTGGATATGGTTGTGACTTAACCGTCCAGGCCAATCGGATTGGAGTTCGGGGCATAGATAGAATGCACACACGGAACTGGGATTGTATATGATACGATCCATCACCGAAATTCTATAAAGGTTCAAGAGTCGTATTGGATCCCACCCGATAGGCTAAAGTCACTTGTGGGAGGAACGTAAATATGGGTCTTGAGTGTTATGGACTTGGAGTCCCGTATCGGTATGAGGGTTATCGATTCGATAAAAATAACACATTCATATATTCATCATGTAAGCATATAGATTAAGTACGCACGGTTAGGAGCTTAATCTTCATCATCCGTTTAGAATTATGTTTTCAAGCAACACCAAATATATCGATGAGATCGATATGATAGATAGTTTTTGGGCCGGAATTACCGTAATTGACCTTCATAGTCAAAGAATAGTTCTTAGACTTAAAGGAACGTGTTGGACACGGAAAATGGTAGATTCGGGGCTCGAGGCTTTGGCTTTAGAGAAAGCCGGGTTCGATACACTTTAAGAAGGAATCGAATAATATTATGTGCCTTGTGATGGCATGGATAGACGCAAATTTCTCAAAATTGTTCTGAGAATTCGGGTGTATATGAAAGAAAAATGCAAAGCTCAAGAAATAGTTTCAAGAGCTAGAGCGCGTTGAATGGTTCAATGCGGTTCAAAGAGTAGGTTAATTTTAAGACGCCTTATGGGTCTTTGATTGACACTCATGTGTTGATGGTACGAGATTTGATCTTCGTGACCGAATATCATATACATTCGATAGATAAGTCGATCCCGACATTGCATAAGATGCGATTTAAATTTGAATTGGAGATGCTCGGAGCATCCGAGGAATCCAATGCATTGAGATGCGTGGATGTCCTTGTAATTCATGGGCGGGATCGAAAGAAATAAATGTCTAAGGGTATTTTGGGAAAAAGTTTTTCAAACAGAAAGTTCGGACAAAGAGTTGTCCAAACTGATGACTCAAAGAACGGTGAAATCCGAGGAGGATTAAACCTAGAAGTTGATTGCTTCTTTTGGCATTGCCGTCTTGACCATATGAATGAGATACGCGTATCTAGATTCCATATGATGGATTGCTAGAATCATTCGAATTAGATTCGATTCATTGATACGATACTTATTTATTAGGCAATACGACAAAGGACGTCATTCTCCAAAGGTTGGAGAAAGATCCAACGAATTATTGGAAATTACATTAAGATGTAAATATTCTGATAAGTTCCGAGGTGAGAGGAGGCTATCGATATTTTGTTACGTTTACGGACGGTTAAAGTAGATATGCTGAAACCTATTTAATGCGTGCCGAAACAGAGACTTTTGAAATGTTCAAAGAGTTTCAAAAACGATATACAAAATTGACTTAGCAAGAAAATCAAAGCCCTTTGATAGGATCGAGGAGGCGAGTATTTGAGCTACGCATTTCGACGGGATCGAAGAGGCGATATTTGAGTTATAAGTATTGATTATCATTCATGATTGTGGAATCGTTTCACGATTATCTTCATTTCGGAACATTGAGATGTGTTCGAAAAGAGGAAATGAACGCATGTTAGACATGGTTCGATAAATGATAAGTCAAACGGATCTCCCAAAAATATTTTGTGATACGCCCTTGAGACAGCGACATTAATGAATGGTTGTATATATGATATGGACCATAAACCTTCTAATCGGTACAAAAGACGCCATATGAGATATGGATCGGAATGGTTTCGAAGTTGTCATTTGTACAGATTTAGGATGTGAGTAAATTTCCAAATTTGTTTCGGTTAAACACAATCCCAAATCTGAAAATTATTCGTTTATGATATATCCTTAAGGAAACTAAAGGGTAGTAGTTCTAACGTCCCGACGAAAGTGAGATTTTTGTGGCTCGAAGAGATGCCTTCTTGGAGGAGGACATGATGCGCACAAGTTTAGAACTTGATGTCGCTTATCTCTATGCGGGCTAGTGGGTGTAGAATAAATCTCGAAAGAGTTCGAGATCTGAAAAATGAACATTATACCGATGAAAGTTGACACGACTTCATCAAGAGTTGATGAATACGAGTCGAACACACAAAGGAATTTTATAGATCAAGTAGGCTATATCATAAGCCGGTAAATACGGATTTATCGTGGCTAATGATGATAGATCGAAATCATATGATGATTCGATATCCTACAAGGATGTTATGAAAAGTTGATTCCACATGACATGGTGTCATGAAATCTGAGATTCAATCCGTGTACATTATCAAGTTTGGAACTTGATTCAATCACTTTTTGGGTTAGACTCATGAAATGTGAATGGGTTTTCAAGGTGAAGAACCTACATGCATAGGAATTTGCATATATGCAAAGCGAGGCTCGTAGCGAAGAGTTTCAAGTAATTCGTAGTCGGACTATGAAGAAACATTTTTGCATGTTGCCATGTTTTCACATTCTCGAAATTTTGTTTTCCATGGTCGCGTATTATGACTATCTGATGTGGCAAAATGGATGTCAAAACCGAATTTCTTGACAGAAATGTTATGAAAGGATGTGTACTTGACACAACCTTACGGTTTTGTCGATTCATAAGAATTTGGGATAGGATATGCACGCTTTAACGATCCATATGATGGATTAGAAAAAGCTTCTCGGAATTGGAATATTCGTTTTGACGAAGTTATAAACTGTTATAACATTGTCGAAACGAATGGAAACTTTGTGTACACATGAAGGTTAGTGGGAGCCACGTTTTATTTCTTGTAACGACAAAGGATTAGGTGAGACCGCTTATGAATTAAGCGTGAAGATCTATATGATAGATCTAAGAAGTTCCTCGTTCTATATTATAGCATGTATATCGACATATTGTTGAAAATGGTTTTTCAACACATAACTCCTTGGCGGAGTTAAATCGAAATGTCGAATGACAGAAATTTTCTACGGCTCGATGTGAGACATCAAGCAGGGCAAAAATAATAATATGATGCTTTACATTTGATGTGAGGATCAATTATATCTGTCATGATATGTATGTGGCTATACGTCATACACATAAAGCGTCTAATTCACCGTCAATAAAATCCAAGGGAATCACACGAGTTTGAATGTAATGCGATTACATGAGACTAACTCTTGTGAATGTATAATGGTTATACATATATATACATAATGGTTATGTATATTTAAACCCATTGGGATTTGTATTGATAGCGCTGAATGTTATCCTTGAATACTTTGCAAAAGAATTCAGGCTTTTATTTTATCTATAATGGTGTGGAGGACGTGTTGGTTATAAAGAGTTATAACAACAACAGTTTCCAAATATGGCACATCCAAATATGTAGCACGACTTTCGATCACAAAGTGTGTACATGTTTTGCTTAAACGAAAACATGGTTATGTGGAAAGGTTCCACAAGACCAATAATTTATGATTCTATTTACGGAGGCGAGTATATTGTGGTTATGAATCACAAAAGGAAGCGGTATGGATCAAGGATACATGACCAAACTCGAGTAGTCACGAGTTATCGGATTTATGGTTGTGTATTGCGTGAGACGCAATAGTACAAGCCAAAAATGCCGAGGTCACAACCACTTCTAGCCAATACTCAGAAAAATTTCATTTGATCCATGAAATTTTGTGAAATGATGTGATCGTATGTATTGGAAATGTTCCAAACCTTAATAAGATTAACACTAGCGGCAACGTGCGGACACGTTTACAAAACCGCTCTCTCTAGTCGCGCATGATTGTAATGCGATGACTATGGGTATGGAGATACCTAGAGGAGGAAGAAGAGAGTAGAGTGTAGTTATCTAATACGATAGTACTCGCAGGTTGTGGGTATGGAGATATGTTGGGGAATATCCCCGGCCCCGGGCCCGCGCAGCGGATATGTAGGCCCGGTCCGGTTCCCCGATTCCCGAGATCACGCCACGACTTCGAGGGTACGATGCAAATAGAAGGTTAGATCTTTACCGGTGCAAAATTGATTGCACACGAAGGGTTGATCGCTGCCTTCTTTCTCCTGTCACGTTGGTGACAACACGCGCGTCCCACACCACGCGTCTTTCACCGCTCGTTGACTTCGCCGATTCGCTTGATTTCGTCTCCGACTCAATCTACTCGTCCGAATCGATCACAATCGTGAGAGCCTCAGTTGTTGCTCCTCTACGTGTATCCACCTTGAATCGCAAGACTTCGGTCACGGATGCACCTGCCTAGACGATGCACCGGTGAACTTGCTTAATCGAATTGATTCTCTAAACCGTAAAACACCTTTTCACGGTTTCTCTCTTTTACACCTTTTCACTCTCTAGAAATTTGTCTCACAATTTTCGGGATAATTCTGAATGAATTGCTTCGTTAAGATGAGAGAGAAAATCCTATTTATATATAATAGGATCAGGATTAGCCAAAAGGTATGTATATCCAATATACACCCTCTCACACAGAAAACTGCATGAACCTGGTCAGTATTATGTCCAGACGAAATTGATAAATTTCTCTGACAGAAAATGAACCAACACGAAAGTTGTAGATAATCTTATTATCTACACGACCCAATTTGGCCCAGCCCAATTGGAGTTCGTATGCAAAAGTTATGACTGTTTTACTAACTGTATGTCATACTGTTGCACCCTTTCGGTATTTCACAGAAACGACACTTATACTTCGTTCATATGAAATATATTTCTACATGAAGGTTATAGATAATCTAATTATCTATCTTACCCAATTTGAACCATTCAAATCGGATTTTCCTACTGAAAGATATGGCTACGAATGTACGACTACATTCGTTTATCCTTGTGTACACTTTTACGGTTGATCCTGAAACTGTATTTCCTTCAGTCTCCCACTCAATTTCAGATCTACCTAAAAGGTACTCATGCATATCCAATACGCACGATTTTAGAGAATATAGCTCGCGTATCAAATACCAAGCTATGCACATCCTATGTGCCAATTTTATGATCAAGCCCGACATAGTACGACTCGTTGTGTGACCGTGTAGGTTCGTTTAACGATGGCAGTAGGCCGTTTCCAAGGCATTACAAGCCCATGAGCGGGATCTAGTCACTCCATCATGGCTACCCATGTTAACACGAAAGATGATTGTGATCATTGTGCCTATCTCGAATAGCGGTTATTAGTTCTCTTTTTTGCGATATTCGTTAATCAAAAGGCATGGTTATAGTCATCCTTATATTTTGATTAACTATACTTATTCCTCGATTCCGAATTGAGTTAACAATTTCAATCGATATTAACCATTAATATCATTGACTACGGCCGTAGTTTTCGTTAATCAATTCATTGAGCGGCCTAAGAGATATCTCTTTCTTTCGGAATAAACAATTCCTATCTTGAAGACTCATATTGAATTCCGTGTTTCGGACAATACCCAATGATGACCGTTTTGGCCCCTTGTTACAGCAGGCGTAAGTTCATATGAAAGCATTGTGTTACGCACGTAAATTACTGGAAAGTAAATACAACGCAACTTGGTGCGTATAATAATTCTAGTTACGAACGGATACGTAACTTACGGAATAACTCAAGCAACTATAGTTGTGGTGGTTTGAGGAACACACACAAATATATAGCGAGTAGGGGAAAACTCATGTTCCTCGAGAAGAAAAGAATGAACAATAAAACCGAATAATAAAAATAGACAAAGATAGAAATGATACCGGGTATGATAACAGAGTTGGGCTAAATGATGCCTACATTTTCGGGAGTAGCCTCAGCGTCACAAAACGTGACAAACCTCTTATAATAATTCCAATTACAAAAGGACTAATGAGGGTTGTAGAGTCTTTACAAGAAAAAACTAGCTCTACAAAACAACTTATATAACAACAATCCAAAGCAGTCACACGATTACTCAAGAACTATCTCCAGATTAAGACTACTCTCTTAAGAATATAGAAATTAGGGTCTATACTAAATAATTGAGCTTATCTTGAAGGAAAAACAGTTACAGATCAACTAGTTGAATGTACAAATGAATGTAGACAAACATACGTGTTCGTCGGAACGATTGGATGCATAATAAGATTATGCAAATCTGACAGAAATTACATGTTGCGTCATGACGCACCATATTGTGCGTCATGACGCACCATATTGTGCGTCATGACGAACAGTAGAGTAATTCTGAGAAAGCCAATCTGTGAGTATACCGTCCCGACGCACCAAGTTGTGCGTCATGACGGTGGTGCGTCATGACGGACGTTATCGTGCGTCATGACGGTACACTGTATAACGGCTAGATCCATGTAAATGTGACTGGTGCGCCATGACGCACCATATGGTGCGTCATGACGCATTGTGATCCGAATTCTGGATTAGCAGTTTTAGATACTCATTAATACACCATTAACTCTCAGATTAATATAAGATCTTTGTAACCTCTCTCTCTCTCTCTGATTCATTCTGTCCAGATTGAGATCTATTTTCTTGGAGAAAAGAGAGAAACTTGTGTGACAAGTTAGAGAGAATTTGGAGATTGGATTTGAGCAAGCTTGTGGTGAGTTTTTAGGGGAATTCACCGCAACCGATAGACAAATAGCTCGAGGTGGATACGAGTAGAGAGATCTAAGTTAAGATCTTCGACTGTGATCAATCGAGAGCAAGGACGAGTAAGGTCGAAGACGAATCGGATAAGATCCGGTTGGATTCGACAAATCGGAGCTTCACATTAGGTGTCGAATCGCGCGGGCGTGGGACGTGCGTGTCGTCGGAATCGAAGCAAGCAGCAACTAACTGAACAACCCGTCTCCGTGATCAATTTCACGTGGTATGTTTCTATGTATATAAGAGTTATATTCATAGGATTAGTTGCATTTACATGATTTGTACGTTCGAGTCGTTGACGTGGTCCTCGGGATCGGGTCGGACCGGGCTTCTCAATCCGCTGTGCGGAGCTCGGTAGTGACGTCGATACCCAACAGTGGTATCAGAGCCAACGTCACGATTCGATCGTCGAATCGATTTCGAATAAATGTTATTTGAAATTTCATGTAGAATTTTAGAACATAATCACATAGTTATAAAATTAGGGCCATGGAAAACTTACTAGAATTTGATCATGAGATGATCAAAAGAATGTAGAAGTAATCATGAATTGTTCATGATTAATCGTTTTTGAAACGATTAAAATCTGTTAGAATTACAAGAAATAAAACTGAAAATCAGGTCTGGTGCGTCAGGACGCACGATATGATGCGTCGTGACGCACACGGGAAATCCAAGAGTTGGATCTGAGGCGTTACTCAGTCCGTCATGACGCACCAAGTTGTGCGTCATGACGCACTGTGTAAGTTCTTACCGTCAGAACAGACCGTTTGGTGCGTCGTGACGGTAGAAGCCCAAAATATAGAATTTAAACCTAGAACATGCATTTCTTTTTTGAGCTTAAATTATATATATTTTTGTTTGAGGACAAACAAGCTCTAAGTGTGGGGAGATTTGATAAGGGAATTTTTCATCACTTTTTACATGCGCAAAATATAGAATTTAAACACAATAGTATGCTTAAAGTATACTAAATATTCATAATTCTAATTTATTGAGATAAAATACTTTAAGATGTATTTTTGTGTTATTTCAGGTGAAAAGTGCAGAATCTCGCAAAATAAGAACTGTAGATGGATCCGTCTCGTCGTGCCGATCGATTTGATATATCATATGATGATATTTGATGGAAGCACGAGAGAAAAATAGAGCTTTTATTTCAAACGGGTCAAAACCGACTCGTTTCGCCAAGGACGCACAGTCAACCCGTGCAGCGGATTCCATGCTTGACCAGTCAATGATATTTGACTCAGGATTTGCTGTGAATTTCCGATCGTGTAACCCGCGCTGCAATACATCTTTCTCTCTTTACTTCCTACTCTACACGATCGGCCACATCGTCGTTTCTACAGAGAATCGTTGAAGTTTGTTTAAACAACTTGTTTTGGCTCCAACAGAAAATAAACCCCCTCCAATCCTATTAGAATGGACCTCTCCATTTCAATCATTTAATGAAGATATTAAATAGGCCTCAGCCCAACTCTTTCTCTCCAATACTTTTATGAATGGAGATGAACAGCTCAATTTATGGTATTTTCGGATGATTTTCGGATGATTTAATCTTGATCCGTGGGGAATGTTTTGTAGAGTATTTTTGAGTTTTCTCGGCCGTCCGATGTCCAAATTTGATGAGGTTTGGACCGTTGGATTCGTTACAACTATATCTAACCGACCATGCAAGTTGAAACTCGATCTCTGTCCTGTAGCAATCTCCATCTCCTATAAAAGGTACCCATGACCACTCTCTCTCTTCACCATTGGTCCTCTTTGGTCACTCACTCCATTTTTGGGGGAAGGTAAGGTCTTAGCCTCTTCCCCTCCATTGTTAGAGCATCTCGAGCTCCCTTGCTCATCTTTGAGCCCTTTTTGCCAAGAAACCGTGTCTTGCACGGTTTTCGAAGCCATTCCGAGGAGCTTTTCCTCAATCTCATGAAGCTCGAAGAAGTTGTTCTCCTCCTCCTCTCTCTCCTCTCAAGGCGTGAAGGCTCGAGGACCTCGCCAAGATCCAATCTTGGACTTCATTCTCTCCTTTTTCGGTACTCTCTTTTACAATTGTTGCGTTTTAATTAGGAATAATTAGATCTGATTGAAATCTCTTTGTGAACTTGTTATATACTGTGAAATATAGTTTGTGGAATTTTTGTAGAATTTTTCCTATTTTTCCTTTGTGATATACTCAATTTTCTGTGCTGTTTTGATAATTCGATTTAAAATAGAAAAAAAGTCAAAAGTAATTTTTTCTCAATCTCACTGTTTAGATCTGGATCTGTAGTTTAAAAACATAATTTGAATCAATCAATTCTCTGAAATTTCTTATTTGATATGGATTTTAGAAAATCATTGTGTTAGGGACTAAACTGTAATATTAGTATAAATCCAGTTCTGGACCTTTTTGTCCCTGATTATTCATGAACTTGTAGATCTGTTAAAAATACAATTCTTGCATGTGCTTGTAGATCTATATTCAAACTGCAATTAGAAACTTGATTGAACTTTGTTGGATTGATTTTCGATATGATATGATTTGTTGAAAACTGCTATTTAGACCAAAAAACTTTCTGGACTTTTCTGTGATTTTCCAAGGACCTATTTGTAATTAGATCATTACTTTTTACTGAAATATCAAAACTGTTAAATTCTTCTGTCCTCTCTCTCAGTATCAAATTGTGAATCTTTGTGCCAAATTTGAGATCTTGATTTGTGATCTATAATTTTGTGAAAAACATTTAATGCCTAAAATACCCTTGTGATCAATCATCTGCATAAATTAAAAAATTATGTTTTTGAAAGTGAAATTCTGATCAGTACTTTGTGAACTTTAGATATTGATTGTGACAAAATTTCATAGTCTCTGAATCAGTAGAAATAATTCTAGAATTGAAATTCGATTATACGCAAAATTTCCTTGGATCGAACCTATACTTATCACTTTGATTAGTATTTGTTATAAATAGTTTTGATTAACTCGTGAGATTGAAATTACACATTTTAATGACCTATTTTGCGATTTATCATGCGTCATGACGCACCGTCTGGCGTCATGACGGCCAGTCACAGTCCGCCGTGACGGTATAACCAACCGTCATGACGGACGGATTTGATTTAGGTTCTGGAATGGACAACAAAATTGTTTTGTATGGTCCGCCATGACGCACTGGCTGGCGCCGTGACGGACCAATGAAGTCCGCCGTGACGCACGAGATGTTGCGTCATGACGGACGTTCAAAGAAGTCCAGTTTTGAACACATTGCGTCATGACGGACGTTATGTTGCGTCATGACGCACCATGTAATTTTTCCTGATTTATTTATTTTGGTTCTAATCATTCTTAATTATATTCATTCATCATGATAAACTTGCTCTGTGATGTAATTAGATTATATCATATAAATCCCTGCATAATATTTAAGTCATAAAATGCCTTCCATGTTCACAACCTCCGAGGTTGGTCATCACACCTTGCACGGTTTCAGGCCTAAGTCGGGCGTGCATTGTTGTATGAATCAACGTGAGAGGCACGCGTTAATTGGGGACAAATGCGGGTTCAGGCCAAAGTCGGGCGCATTTGTAGTTCAATTGAACGATATGTGAATATGGTTGTGACTTAACCGTCCAAGCCAATCCGATTGGGGTTCGGGACATAGTTAGGATGCACAAACGGAATTCGAATCATATATGATATGGTTTGATACCGAAATCCTATAAAGGGTCAAGAGTCACATTGGATGTGATTGGATTTATCCTACCTAAATAGTGAGATCCCATTTGTCGGCCAAAGTTACTTGTGGGAGGATCATGAAATATGGGTCTTGAAGTGTTATTGGATTAAGAATCCCGAATCAATATTAGGGTTATTGATTTGATAAAAGTAACATATTTCATATCATATAAGCATATAGAATAAGTACGCACGGTTAGTTGTCAATGTCATAATTCATGTAGAGTAATAATTTAAGCAAAAATCTGACAAACTTGAGAAGAAGTCAAATAATATTGTATATCAAATGTTGACATACATAGACACGAACCTTCAAAGGAGTTTGAAGATCTATAAGAAACAAGAGTCTAAGGGTGATTAAGACAAACGTTGCCTTAATCAAGGATTTGGGCAAGTTGTTGTCCCAATATCAAAAGAAAGGTTAAATCCGAGGAGGATTAATCCAAAAGTTGATAGTAATAGCTTCTTTTGACATTATCATTTTGACTATGTGTATGCGATACACATGTCTAGAATCCATTTGATGGAATACTAGTTTCATTCGAATGAGATTCGCATGACAAGTACAATAATTGTTTAATAATCAAGATGACAAAAGTGTCATTCCAAAGGTTGGAAAAACGGTCAAAGACTTATCAAAAACCAAACATTTTGAATGTAGGTAAATAAGTAAGTTCTGAGGCAAGAGGAGGCTACAAATATTTCATTATACTTACCAACGATTATTGTAGATATAAAGATATCTATTTAATACGTTTGAAACATAATTTTGAATGGTTCAAAAATGTTTCGAAATGAAATACGAAGTCAACTAAGCGAGAAAATCAAAGTCTTTCGATAAAATCGAAGAGACGAACATTTTAAGCTATGAGTATGATAATCATCTTGAAAATTTATGGAAAAGTTACATAAGTTATATTAATTCGGAACATCAATGTAGATTAATGTGTTCGAAAAGAGGAATCAAACTTTGTTGGACATTGTTTGATAGATGATAAATCAAAATTAATTTTTCAAATAAGATTTGGAAATTTACCCTTAAGACAAAGGTTAATCACATACCTTCTAAGTCGGTGCAAAAGACCTCATATGTGATATGGATCGGAAAGAAATTAAATTGAGAATTAACGTGGTTTCAGGCCAAAGTCGGGCACGTTAATAGTTCAATGTTAATAAAAACTTCCGATGATTATCTTTTTGTAAGATTTGAAGATTTGATCCGAAAACTGATTTTGGATAGATTAAATCTCAAATTTGATATGTTCATTTATTGAGTATTCTTGAATAAATTAAAGAATGCTAAATTTTTCATATCCCAATGAAAATAAGATTTTCATAGTTCGAAAAAGATACCTTCTTAGAGGAGGACTTAATGTGCATACGTTTGGAACTTCATGTCACGTATATCTATACGAACTAGTGGGAGATGAATCGATCTCGAAAGGTTCGAGACTCGAATGGAACATTGAACTGATGAATATGATTGGAATTTCATCAAAAGTTGATGAATCCAAGTCAAAATCACAAAGCGATTTTATTGATCAATTTAGACACGTCACGAATCGATAAATTGTGAATTTATCAAAGAATGTGACAAACGAATCGATCTCATACATGATGAGTCGATGGACTAAATGATGCTATAAAGGATAAAAATTTCACATGGCATAGTGCCATGGAATTCATGATTCAATCCATGCATGTCATCAAGTTTAGAACTTGGTTTAAACATTCCTTAGGGTATGACCCATAGGATGTAAGTGAGTTTTCAAAGTGAAAGCTAACGTGGATTGGAATATGTATACTTACAAAGCAAGAATGTTTATGAGATTCGAAAATTCATGATATGATCGTGAAGAAACGGTTTCACAAATAATCACGCTTTATTCATTAGGATTATATTTGCCATTTTACATAGTATGACTATGATTTTTGACAAATGGATGACAAGACCGTATTCCTTGATAGGAAATATTAAAGGGTGTGTATGTGACACAACCTAATGGTTTTATCGATCAAAAGAATCCAAGAAAAGTATACAAATTTCAACGATCCATATGATGGATTGAAGAATAATTCATGAAATCGGAATCTTATTCTGATAAAATTATAATTAGTTATAATATTATCAAGAACAAAAGAAAAGTTTTGTGTAGATGTGAAGGTTAGTGGGTGCCACATACATTTCTTATATTAAAATATATGAACGCTATATTATTCGTAGGAAACAATTGTCATTTCGCGATGAAAATTCAGACGAGACAACTTATGAGATAAGCATAAAAATCTATAAGATAGATTTAAAATTCCTCAATCTGAATCGAAGTATGTACATCGACAAAACATTGAAAATGGTTTTCAGTACATAAATCCAAGATCGGATTTCTTCCAAATGTCGAATGGCGAAGTTTTTCTGAGGATCGATGTACGACATCGAGTTAAAGAAAAGTAGAAAATTGGATATTTTATGTTTCGACAATAGAATTTTCCAAATACGCCATGATATGTACTAATCTTTAAATATTGTTCATATTAAGTGTCGTAATTATCAATATCCTTTTAGAAAGGATTAATATTATATTTCTCATATAAAATGGTGAAGAAAATATATCGGTGATAAAAGTTATACCGATAGCATTTCTCCAAACATGCAACACATTTACGAAATGTGTATATATTTTGCTTAAAGAAAAATGAAGTTGTATGAAAGAGTTTCACAACAACTAAAATGAAAATTCTATGATGGAATTTGATTTCAATGCGGTTTACGAAGCCGAAATGGAAACGTTATGGATCAAGGTGTTGATCATACTTGGTATTGTCCCAAGTAATAGGATTATTTGGTTATCTATTTCGATGGTCGAAATAGCATAAACCAAAAGAAACTGAAATAACATAACCACTCCAAACTTATATTTAAATAGGTATTGGATACCTAACAAAAATTGACACTAACGGGAACGTAGCGGAACAGTTTACAAAAACTGTTCTCTTCTTAATTAAGCATGAATGTCATGCGAAGACTATAGGTATAGAGATACCTAGAGGAGGAATAGATTTGAGGTATAGTTATCTTATACCGATAGTCATCGCAGATTATAATCCTAGCAGAGATTATAGGTGTAAACGCTGCATCAAACAATACTTACTCTATATTAGTGCATTTCAAAAAATTTAAAATTTAAAATTGCATTTATACTTATATAAAAACTTGTGCGTGGTTATGTAATATGATTACACGAACCTTGATTTATAACTTGTGTGAGCGTCTACATGATACGTGATCATGTTAAGTAAAACCGTCACATTTCAAAAGTTATATTTCAAAAACGTCCCTAGTCATGATTAAGATACTTATGTGATAAGTATATCTTTTATAAGATAATAGACTAACATGTACACTAGCATATTCGCCGAGGTGATGATTATGTTTTGCTAATCATAGGACAAAGAGTTTGTCAAATTGGGAATATGGATATGCATTAGGTTATGCATATTGTGACTTGACCAAAAGTGCGATACCATGACATGGTTTAGTCATTGTAGATGGAATCGTAACGAATGGGGTCTTAGTTCTTCACACTTGAGATGATCATGGATCATTTTTCGTGCGTAACATGATGCTTAGATATAATCTTCCACTATCTGTAACAGGATGGTCATGGGATTATGATCGGGTATTGTCTGAAATACGGAATTTGATGTGAATCATCAAGATTGAAATTGTTCCTTTCGAGAGAAAGAGATATCCCTTAGGCCTATCGATGAATTGATCAACGAAATCTCTGGCCAGAGTCAATGATATTAATTGTTAATATCGATTGTGTTTGTTGATTCAATTCGGTATCGAAACAATAAGTTTAGTCAATCAAATTATAAGGATGACTATTACCGTGCCTTTTGATTGACGGATATCGTGAACAAGAGAACTAAACACCACCGTTCGAGATGGGTATAAATGATCACAATCATTTTTCGTTTTCAACGTGGGAAAACTATGATGGATTTCTTCCTAGATCCCTCTCATGAGCCCGTAAACTTAGGCATAAGTTTACTACCATTGCTTGATACGAACCTACGCGGTCACACATAGAGCTGTTTTATTTCGGACTTAAATTTCAATCTCTGAGGTTATGTGTACATGAGATGTACACTAGTACTTTCTTTAGTTGGATCTTGAACTGAGTGGGAGACTGAAGGAAAAACAGTTACAGATCAACTAGTTGAATGTACAAATGAGTGTAGACAAACATACGTGTTCGTCGGAACGATTGGATGCATAATAAGATTATGCAAATCTGGCAGAAATTACATGGTGCGTCATGACGCACCATATTGTGCGTCATGACGCACAGTAGAGTAATTCTGAGAAAGCCAATCTGTGAGTATACCGTCACGACGCACCAAGTTCTGCGTCATGACGGTGGTGCGTCATGACGGACGTTATCGTGCGTCATGACGGTACACTGTATAACGGCTAGATCCATGTAAATGTGACTGGTGCGCCATGACGCACCATATGGTGCGTCATGACGCACTGTGATCCGAATTCTGGATTAGCAGTTTTAGATACTCATTAATACACCATTAACTCTCAGATTAATATAAGATCTTTGTAACCTCTCTCTCTCTCTGATTCATTCAGTCCAGATTGAGATCTATTTTCTTGGAGAAAAGAGAGAAACTTGTGTGACAAGTTAGAGAGAATTTGGAGATTGGATTTGAGCAAGCTTGTGGTGAGTTTTTAGGGGAATTCACCGCAACCGATAGACAAATAGCTCGAGGTGGATACGAGTAGAGAGATCTAAGTTAAGATCTTCGACTGTGATCAATCGAGAGCAAGGACGAGTAAGGTCGAAGACGAATCGGATAAGATCCGGTTGGATTCGACAAATCGGAGCTTCACATTAGGTGTCGAATCGCGCGGGCGTGGGACGTGCGTGTCGCCGGAATCGAAGCAAGCAGCAACTAACTGAACAACCCGTCTCCGTGATCAATTTCACGTGGTATGTTTCTATGTATATAAGAGTTATATTCATAGGATTAGTTGCATTTACATGATTTGTACGTTCGAGTCGTTGACGTGGTCCTCGGGATCGGGTCGGACCGGACTTCTCAATCCGCTGCACGGAGCTTGGTAGTGACGTCGATACCCAACGTATCTCACACTTCGAACAACTTAGAACAATGGTGGCTAGGGCTTCTCAGTCCAAAATATAGCTAAATGGTGTGAGAATGAAGGTGGGGGTGCTCCCCTATTTATAGGGAGAGAGGAGGCAACCACCAGCCAGGAAGCTCATAATTTTCTCTAAAATCACGCACCATGGAAGGTAGTGTAATAAATATCAAAAATAGGATTTTTATATTTGTAGATTATTATTCCTAAAATTTCAGAATATAGACCCATATTAAATATATAACTCTTCGAACGATCAAAACCGAGTTCTTATGTGTCAAAGTTTTCGAAAGGATATAATCGTAATTTCATTTTTTATGAGTTATTTAAATAAATTTATTATAGGGTCTTATTTGCATAATGACCAAACCATTAATAATACGAAAACCAAATTTTGTAAAATAAATCCTACAAACTTGTAAATTGAATAGTTTACAAATGTGTTAAAGTTGAGGGTTATGCATGAAATGTGCCATCCACCGCATCACCCTTTCACTTATTAGGCAGTCACAGCATAAATTGCTTCTCTCCTCAACATCCATCCATAAACCATTCATGAAACCCTAAGAGACAAAAGAGAGAAAATAAGAAAAAGCAAGGAAAAGAGAATATTTCGCAAAACGAAAAGTGCCATAATCTTCAGGAGGTTGAGTTGTGCGAGTTGGCAATGTCAAAAGAAGAATTCCATCCAAGTTTCGAGTTTCTCCGTTTTCACTCCATCTTGTGCGCCATTTCGATTAATCTCTTGTTTATCGAGTTCTTTCCATTAGGTGAGTAATACTCTCACTTTTCTCTTATTAAGAATCCAATTACGAGCGTTTCTAGACCTTACATGATAGTCTAGGGTTCTTTCTTTAAAAACCATATTTTCCTTTAAAAAAACCGTGTTACCTCAACAAAATGTATATTATGTAGATTTGATCATCTATATATATGTAGAATTTTATTTGGACGAAACGTAAGTCGGGATTACGATTTTAGTGAGGGTCTCCACGAGCTCTCTATATGTATGATTTGAATTTGTTTAAAACATAAGCTAGGACTTGGGATTTTAGAAAGGGTCTCCGTGAGACTCTATTGAGGGAAAGGCGTAGCTAACTTGATGTAGTGCAAAGTCCCGACCCATGAGGGGTCTGGCTGTGGCGCATGGATATCCAGTCGTCGGGTGGATGTGTTCCCCTTTTGTTTTGTTCCAGCCCAAATGTGATTCGCTACCAACTCGGGTTGGCACTTCAATCGAGAGTTATTAGCGTCCTCACCCCGGGTAAAAGTATTAGTATGTATATGATTATGCATGATGGTAAGTGATTTTGATTTCGAAAAGCCGGGACAATTACTTTGAGAAGTATTTATATACTTATATGATTTCAGAATATGAATTATGATTATGATTATTTTCGAGCGAGATTTTTGGCTAGCCATGTATAAGGTCGATCTTAATAAGCTAGGCTCAAAACTGACTCACTTAGTCACTTCCGTGACTAACCATTTTATTTGAATGTTTTGAGTCTAGGTACGGTAGACAGATCATTGGGGGCAGCGGGTATCTAGTGTGTGAGTTCAACGGTTTCGTTTTCATCACGGAACCTCCATCTTGTTTATATAAATTCACTTTCGTTTCTGGCCAGCGAGCCATTTTGTCGCTGCGACATCTTGTTTAGTTTTATGTTTGTTTATGTCGCATATGTGTTTATATGCTTCCGATAGTTTTTCTTTATGTTCGTTTGTATACGTTATGGTGATGCATATGTGTATATATGTGTGTGTCGTTGTTTTCGAGTTGTGGAATTTATGTTTTTGTGAAACTATCATATAAGAGCCTATGGTATACGAGTTGTATACTGGTGGATTGCCGCACCCCCTCCTTTATATATTTGAGGTGTGACAGTAGGAGCGTCCCCCAAACGTGTGGGGCAAGATGGGGTGAGAATGCAGTATGGGCCGCCAAATTTGAACTAAGCATCAAAACGTTGGGTTGGACCGTCCCGACGCGATTAGTAATTTTGTATTTTATTAACCAAGCGCCGGCACGCTGGAATCTAGCGTCCGACAGATAGTGCAAACTTTCTAGTCCGGACAGTGGTGTTTTGGGATTTTCACTTTGTCGAATCTTTTGAGATTTGTTCCACCACTTCTATTGTATGTTTAGGGTATACCAAACAGTGGTTTGCGGTCATGTGGGTCTTCAAATCTTCAAGTCTTCTATGGGTTTCTTCATGTCATTTTTCAGGGTTTTTTCGATGTTTGTCTTCAAGTCGTGTACGCGTTCGCCGTTGAGTATTAAGTCGTAATCTTCACGGTGCTTCTTGGTGAGTCTTCTACGGGTTTGGTTCTACGATATTGTGGTCTTTATCTATGGGTTTCTTCATTTTATTAGACCGGAAAAGGTCCCGATCTACCATGACTCCTTGTATAACCTTGTGTGTGTGATCTTTTATGTATAACTTCTTGTTGTTTTGAATAGCATCAAACAAGTCAACAAGAATGACTTCATAAATGCGTCTACATTTATCGCAAACGATGATCCTGCTGCGCACCCCATAGTAGGAGAATTCGAGCATCCTCCAATCATTGATTTGTCAAGTGAAGTCCCTCTTGAAACACCTCTACCTCAAACTGCTCTTCCACGTATATCTCTGAGTTTAAGTTTGATGTTAAATAGTACTCAATATTTTGTTAAATAGTTAAATTTGTATTTTTCACATGGTTCTTTTGTACTCAATATATTTACATTCTTTTTTTACAAATTGCATTTTGAAGTAACAATCCGTGTATTAATTTAAAATAAATAATTACATATGATTTAAAATATATTAATTGGAGTATTTTAATTGAAAAATTTATTGAAATTTAGTACCAAACTATTTTAATTGTATTATTTGAAATATACTAATTGTAAAGTATTGATATGATTTATTTATGTCATATAATTATAATGTTTTGATATGATTAAGAATTAAAAATGATAATTATTAAATTTCATAAGAAATAATATAATTCTGGAATATTTTATTCACTTCATATATCTAATTTTAATATCTAATTCTATGATTTTCATCAAACATCTTTTAAACATCATAATGTTTTGTATATTGCTACTATCGTAGCTTTCTGATATTCATATATAGCTTCCTCTGCTAGTAACTTCATGTACTATCTACACCTCGCCTTTATCTATACAAAACTTTGCTAGAAAAAAAGCCCTAAAAATACATTATCTAAGCAAATTATATTGGTCCATTATGGTACTATATACACCTCGCCTTTATCACGGATTTAAATATGACGACTGGAATGAGTAATACTTACGTGATAAGCATTGTTTCTTAACCTTAGAACTGCAACGAGTCGAGTTCAAGCGAGTTGTGTCCATCTCAAGCTCGGCTCAGAACTCATTCGAGCTGACTCGGCTCGTTAGTATTAAGGTTCGAGCTAAAAAATGAAACTCAAGCTCAGTTCATTTTAATTCGAATTAGCTCGGCTCGGCTCGGCTCAACAATAACTCAATTATAAAAATATTTTAGATTTAACTAAAAAAATTGTACAATTGCGAATAAACGAAAATATTTTTAATAACAAAATCTAACACAATATGCCTTAAAACATTACAATGATAAACCAAAAATACAACAACAAAAACACAAAACAATAAATCAAATATGACGACATAATAGTCTAATTATAATGTACAAAAAATACAACACACAAAATAATAAACCAATACAAAAACAAACATAATATTTGTATCAAAAGAAACAATGAAAAAATCACATTTTTTATGAGATATGACTGTTTGAGTGCAAATATTTGAAAAAATGATATTTCTTAGCATTTTTTTGTAGTCTTTTACAATTTTTAACCTAATTAACGGCAGTGGAGAGGATCTAGGATTTTATATTCCTTGCCTTGCTTGTCGAATTAGTTGCCTCGTTTATTTCAATTTCAATTTCAACTTCTTGAATGTTTTGTGTTTGCCTTGCTAATTCACAAAACATGAAAATAATAAACAATAGAGAGCGAGAATATAAAGGACCTTGGATGTGTAATAAAATTGGACTTGAGATAAGCAATGAAATAACTTTTTTACATATTTCAAATTATAATAATATATATAATATAAAATAATTAATTTTAAAAATCGAGCTCAAATTTATTTCGAGATTAATACGAATGAGATGGGTCTGGTTCAAACTCGGTTCGATAAGTGTTTGAGATACTTCGACTCGGTTCAAATAATTTTAAATTGATGTCGGGCAAGTTATTACCAAATTATTATCGAGTCGAGCACAAACAAGTCACGGATCATGAACTGAAGTTACAGTCTTATTTTTGATCCACAACAGTAATAGATAATAGATATAGAATATATGATTTCACCACACGAACTAGTTAATAGCAAGCCCGAACCATTATAAACCAGCCCAATTCATAAATACAAGACCATTAACATTTCCAGTGAAAACCCTATCCAAAACCTTGTACTCTCCAACCTCCCAACTCATCAGACTTTCTGTGAATTATAGACACACTTTATGTGTGTCGCGGGTGAATTCCTCAATACAAACTACGCCATACAGACCACACTGTTTCACAAGAAGTAACGTAGACGGTACTCTCCTTACACCGCCTCCTCTTGCTTCTCTTGCTCTTTGTCCTCTCGAGCACTCTCTTCTTCTTCTTCTTCGCTTCTACGTACCCTAAACGAAGGCGACCCAACAATCGTCGGCAAGATTAGAGAAGGCGAACGGAAGAGGAAACGCACCTCAGGCAACCGCTCGGAGGCGGGGGAGAAATATCGGAAGAAAGCTGAGATGGGCGTAGACTACTACAAGGTTCTTCAAGTCGATAGAAACGCGTCCGATGATGACTTGAAGAAGGCATTCCGAAAGCTCGCCATGAAATGGCATCCTGACAAGAACCCCAATAACAAGCAAGAAGCCGAGGCGAAGTTCAAACAAGTCGCAGAGGCCTATGAGGTCAATTTTCTCTTTACTTAATGTATATTTTGAACTTTGAATTGTTCTTTTTCCCCAATTGCAATAGATTCTCTGCAATTTTGAATCTTTGATTTATGCTTTGCACTTTAGTAGGAATCTGACCAAACATAATATTCTTCTTTAATTTCTATTCAGTTAATACTAATTGTATTGAAACAAATAATAAACCTCTTTTTAAAGTTTAAATCATCAAAAAAATATATACATATATCCTTTGTAGGTTCTGAGCGATCCTCAAAAAAAAGCAGTATATGACCAATACGGCGAAGAAGGCCTCAAAGGCGTGCCTCCTCCAGGCCCAACTGGACCCTCCAGTGGACCCACATACTTCCGCGCAGACGGGCCCACTTCATTCCATTTCAACCCAAGGAGCCCTGACGATGTTTTTGCAGAATTCTTCGGTTTCTCGAGCCCTTTTTCTAATAGAGGAGGTTCGCGATTCGGCATGTTTCACGAGGACTTTCACGGACATTCTTCGTCTTTTAGTGAAGGAGGAGGGGGGTCTATGAATAATGCTATGCGTCCCCAAAAAGCAGCCCCGATTGAGAATAAACTTCTGTGTAGTTTAGAAGAGTTATATAAAGGCGCCACTAGGAAGATGAAGATTTCTAGAGAGGTTCTTGATTCTAGCGGGTATATTTTTTTTTCCTAAAATTGTAACTTTGCAGTGTGCTAAAATCCTGGGGAGTGTGCTAAAATTGCAAAAGGGCCCCTCCATTATAATTAAGCAAAGGATGAATTCCTTGTAATTTAGGCATAATGAAGGGTCTTATTTGTAATTTGGTGTTCGGATTTAAATTATCTTTTATATATTAGGAGGCCAACATCGGTGCAGGAAATTCTGACAATAAACATAAAACAAGGGTGGAAAAAGGGGACGAAAATAACATTCCCTGAAAAAGGCAACGAGTCCCCAGGAATTATACCCGCGGATATAGTCTTCGTAATCGACGAAAAACCCCACGAAGTATTCACACGCGAAGGCAACGATTTAATAATGACTCAGAAGATTTCTCTCGTCGAGGCTTTGACAGGGACAACTGTCCATGTGGACACTCTCGATGGACGCCACCTGTCCATCCCCGTGAAGGAGGTTGTTAGCCCTGGATATGAAGAGGTGGTGAGGAATGAGGGCATGCCCGTGCCGAAGGATTCGAACAAGAGAGGAAATCTTAGGATCAAGTTCATTACTAGGTTTCCTAATAAGTTGAGTAATGAGCAAAAGACCGGTATTAAGAGGCTTCTTGGTAATTAATGCAAGAAGTTTTTGTTTTTAGTGGTGGTGTGTATATTTTGTGTGATGTTGGATTTAGGCTCTACATTTTGTAAGTTAAATTGAGGTCTGATTTTGTTATGTTACGGATGTTTTTTTGCTTCTATTGAGTTTTTGCTTATTGGGAATGATGATAAACGATAGTATTATCGATTATTGGTGATAAATTAAGTGGATGGAGAATGATTTGAGTGAGGAATGAATTTCCCTCTTTTGTATTGTTCAAGTCAGTGAAAGGGTGTAAAGAGGTTAGATAGAAGGATAATTTTACTCTTCCCCCCAAACTCACCACACCATCCACGATCCGTACAAAACTTGGTTTTGCACGGATTGATCTCCCCAAGTTGCATCCCACATTTTCGATTGTTTGTTAATTCAAATTTCAATTAATAGTTAATTCAAAGTTGATTACCGGTTAATGTATTTGTATCAAAATTAATAATTTTAATTAATGGTTAATACTGGCTTGGGTGCAATTTTTGGAGATGTGTAATGGCCCCCCCAGATCGTGGATGGCGCGGTGGATCTGGGGGGTACCATATATGCTCCCTAGATAGAATAGCAATGATTAGATATTTGCTAGTTGGTTAATGAAATCCATAAGAAATTAAAGTTGTATCTGGAATCTGTACCAACCAAACAAACGTGATAATCAATGGTGCTTAAACGTGAAACAAAAAGAGTCTAAACGAATTGGGTTTGAGCTAGGTGTGCAAGTCTACAAATAAAAAAAATAAAAGTTAGGAGAGAATGAGATTCGGGTTTTTGATTGATCCAGACATCCTCATATTGGGGACGCGATGAGTGATTTAAGAATTAGGATTTACTGAGATTGTGCTAGTACCGTACTTAGACATGGACATTTTGGACATACTTGAGCAAATTCACGTTACATTTCATTTTTCTTTGGGGTTAACACATATACTGTATTGTGATGAAGTTGTATACAAGCATGATTCTCATGTCGTTTATTGTATTATTAATTTATTAGGGAGCATATCACATATGTCCCCCCTACAAAATGAAAAATATCATTAATGTGTTGGTGGAATCAGAATGAATTTAAACAGGTTTATATGAAATTATGCCTTCAATGGTTTAGCATATCTTTCTGTTTTTCCACCACATAATGCATGAATTCTCATTCATTAGTTTCAAACATTTGCTGATAACACGACACATTATTGCTAATCTAACTATATATTAATGGCCTAAACCTTGATTATTCGAGATAAAAAGTAGTCATCAGAATCAATTCCTCTACTAATCACAACCACAAAGGAAAACATGTCTATCTCGAGTGCCATCAATTCACTTGGCGCTATAAATTTCAACACAATCACTCACTTTCTCTTCATCGATTATCAACTCCGTAAACCAAAAAAATATGTCTCCTTCAAAACGCAGAAACAAATCCATATGCAAAAAATCCACAATATTAGTTGCAAATTTTGTCAGAGCCTCGTCTTTTATTCTCGCAAAAATGACCATCAGATCACCACAAATCAACTCTAAGAATACCAGTCGAGGCATTAGCACGACTATAATGCCACCAAAGACGACCACCATTATGAGTACTCCTAGAAGTGCACTACATGCTGAGGTGGCAGGCTCTCATTCGACCTCGTATGTGAAGCAGGTGCAGGACGAAGGAGATGGCGTGGATGAAAAAGCACAGAAATTTATTGAGAAGATTCGTGAAAAGAATTGGTCTAACGTCGGGACTAAAGATTATATGGCCAATTGTATCCCTCCTCCTTACGCGGGTGGAAAGTTAGCAGCCTACCATTCGTATAAACATGTATAATGTGTGATTATGTCGAAAATATTATGGATGTGCGGTCGATGTTATGTTATTTTTGTAATTTCGTGGTTGATTTGATCTGTTTGACGTTCTTTAAGGTGAAAGAACTTTCTAAATAAAAATGAGATTATGTGTATTCATAGAAGGATCTTCCAATTACCACCTAGTGTATTATAGGTTTGTGTTTATTGCATATAGCGAAAGATCTATTAATCCGGCGGGAGGGGTCATGGCTTCCTCCCCGCGCCTAAATACATAACTAATTAGCATACAATATGTAGTTTGAAAAATAATCACTAGCGAAAGATATAATTGTTTGAAGTTATGAATGGCCTCTTGAACTTAATGGTTGAGTCTCAATTGGAATATATAAGTGATTGGAGATTTAACTTCAAAGTTCAAACGGCACAAATTAAATTAAAGTTCAAAATCAACCCGTATTGCAATTCAAAAATAATATGGTCACAACATCCAAATACAGCATTATGCGCATTACTGGTCTAAATATCGATCCAAATTACTGATTTATTACTAATCGACATGATCATCTCTGTTATTGTATTTTATATTTATGTTTTATTTAAATTTTGGTATGCATTGTTAATTTTGTTGGATATTATTTGGAGTTCGACTTACGGTGTATATGTCTTATGTCCTGTATGCAACTTGAGCTAACTTTGATTTTAACTAAGCTGTGCTATTTTAGATTTTAGTGCTATGTGTTTTTTTTTCATTACAAACATGTAATTATTGGTTGATAAATGTATTTACATGCGAAAATTATTGAAGATTTGGACAACCGACATATTTCGACTAATTTCTAATTAGTATATGATTAATCACATAGTCATTATCTTTTCCGACACGTTCTGACTTCTGATATTTACAACACTCCCTGGTGTCGAAGGGCTCCGATGGTGGTAGAGGTCTCAAGCAAACATGCTGGTGAATATGGAAGCGACATGCTGGTGAACGGAGGACAATGTCCATGCACGACTGGGATGTTACCCGAGGAAGCGACATGCTGGTGAATATGGAAGGATGTGAATGCGGGGTTTTGCAAGGCTACGTCAAAAACGATGCGGGACCTCAAGCAAACCATTTGACAGGAGGTTGAGATGCGGCAACCGTACTATGGAAGAACCATCCCGGGTGGGAAAGGGCACTTCACAGGATTAGGAGAGAGGGGAATGGGGGTATCATAATATATAGTATGTATATTTTATAAGGAAAATATACTTGGCCCCAAAAACTCACTCAAATATCTTGATGCGTCAATCGAGGATGTTTAAATAAATTGATTAGATCCATAATCAATGGTTAAATGGATCGATTCATTTAGGAATCTAATCAATCCATTAAAACACTCTCGATTGTCGCATCAAAGGTGTTTGAGTGAGTTTTGGGGACCAATTATATAACCCTTATTTTATATAATAGAGGAATTCTACTATGCCCCCCCCCCTCCCATTTCACCCAAAAAAATCGTGATGTCATCATCATGACGTCATGAAACCAATTTGGATGAAATGGGTCTCCAATTTGTACCAAAAAACATTTTTCAATTAATAATGACTCTAATTAATTTATAATTAATTACCTTCTAATTAAACTAATCAATGATCTAATAAATTAAATTTCAATTAAAATTATCAAATTAAAATTACAAAATTAATTAAAGGGCAGTTGTGGTGCAAATTGGAGACCAATTTCATCCAACTTTAATTGCTGACGACATCAACAACAATTGGGTGAAATTGGAGAACATACCATAATTTTCCTATATAATATATAGGTAAAGTGGTATTGAAACCATTTGGTCCTGGCTCTCCTGAACATTTCTTTTTGGTTTCGTCCCTAGGTGTTGGGTTAATAATTTCAACTCTTGTAAATATGTTTATTCTTTTTTTAATATTTGTATTCCTTTCAATATAGAAAACAAATCAGGGCTTCGTTAGGATAATATAAAAGGTTTTTATTGGAATTTAAATATCCGACTTCTTGTATATCCTGAATAAAGATTCAACTGGTAGGTTAAGGGACCTGCCATTCATGATTTCAAGCAAATATATGTTTGCTCAATAAATAAAGAAAATTTTCAAGATAATTCACGAAATAATCAAGTTTTGAACATAATTCTCAAAATGTCTTTTGCGGGGTACCATTCAGCGCCAGGCGGGGAACCATTAAGCGTCTTTCTTGATTTTTGTTGGTTAGTGTACTGCGAAGTAATTAAGTGAAAAAGTGCATAATTAAAAAGAGGCGACGAACCATACAACGCCTGGTGAGCAATCATACCTCGCCAAACACCAAACGTCCGCCAACGCAAGGCACTCCAACAGAACTGAGTATCAGCGACCGCAAAAACCGTCGATAAAAATCAAGAAAATCGTCGCTAAAGACATTTCCGACTGCTCCCCGTCGCTGAAAGACATCTCCGACGGGCCGTAGCAAAAAGTACATTAATAGCGACAGCCCGTAGGTGATAATCAGTTCTGTTGTAGTGATGCACCCAAAATGTACTCACCGAATTCTCCATTATTTATTTATTACGTTTAATTATCGTGATAATTAAGATATATAATTAAATATTAATTAAAATTTATTCGAATTTATGAATTCGATTAAATATTAAGTATTTGTTAAGTTAACAGCTAACGTGTACTGGTTATCATTCGAATTCATAAATTGGAATAAATTTTAATGAACATTTAATTATATATCTTAATTGTCACGATAATTAAACGTAATAAATAAATAATGGAGAATTCGGTGGGTACATTTTGGGTGCATCACTACAACATATATGATTATCACCTACCGGCCGTCGCTATTAATTTATTTTTTGCTACGGCCCGTCGCTATTAATGTTTTTGTTGCTACGGCCCGTCGGAGATGTCTTTCAGCGACGGGGAGCCGTCGGAAATGTCTTTAGCGACGGTTTTCTTGATTTTTAGCGACGGTTTTTGCGGTCGATGATACTCAGTTCTGTTGGAGTGCCTTGAGTTGGCAGACGTTTGGTGTTTGGCGAGGTATGATTGCTCTCCAGGCGTTGTATGGTTCGTCGCCTCTTTTTAATTATGCACTTTTTCACTTAATTACTTCGCAGTACACTAACCAACAAAAATCAAGAATGGCGCATAATGGTTCCCCGCATGGCACTGAATGGTACCCCGCAAAAGACATTTTGAGAATTATATTCAAAGCTTGGTTATTTCGTGAATTATCTTCAGTAACATGATTACTGTTGGAAAATTTCCATAAATGAACTAGCACAGCAAATTTCTTCTCCCAAAAATATTACTCGAGTGAAATGGTGATTACCTTTCAAACTATACATTGTGTCAATTAGTTATACTTATATATATTTAGGCGTACAAATGTACACCATTTCAAGTTCAACCAAAGATGGGCATGTAAAACTAGGCATGAAATTAATTTGGAACACGATGTCGATCATTTTCTTAAGAAAAAATATATCTGTTCTTTTAGATTCTCCCACGATACTTGATTGACACGAATTTAATTGATTCAATTTAATGTTAAATTCAAATTAATACATGATAAACAATAAAATTATGCAAATTAATACATGGTATTAATTAGGTGACAAAATTGTATTAATTATGTGGTAAACCAAATTATTAAAAAATGATTTGGTTTATTTAATTATTTATTATATTTTATTTTACACATGACAATTCATATTTATTTTAACAAATTTTTATTATTTTATTTTCAATCTTTTTTAAAAGTAAAGTATTTTCATTTTTATTTTGCTAAATTTTGCGAAATTATTATTTTTATTTTTAATGTTATATTTTTGTTTATTTTTTATGATATTTTTATTCATGTGTATCCGTTTAACACATGTTAAACGGTGTATTAATTCGGCCAAATAACTTCTTTTCCAAATTTATAGATTTAAATTTGATTAATTAATATTATAAATGGTGGCAAATAAATTTGTTTAAAATATTAAATAAATTAATGATGTGTGAAACGGTGGATCTTTTTTATTTTTTTCTTTTATGTAAGATGGAAAAAAAATTAAATATTCATAGTTTATCATCATCATTAATGCAGACGCCAACACATGCATCATCACTATTTTCTTAATTCAACTTGAAAGCGTGTTCAATAAATACAATAAGCATAGCACAGCGCAAATCTGCTACATAATCACAAATTAACATGACAAATCCATAATATCTTCCACAAAATCACAATTCACACATCATATGGTTGTATACTAATAATATGCTCCCAGCTTGCCACCTGGAGGAGGAGGAGGGGGTATACAATTGGCCATATAATCTTTAGTTCCAACACTAGACCTATTCTTTTTACGAATCTTCTCAATAAATTCTTGAGCTTTTCCATCCACACCATCCCCTTCATTAGGCTTCATCACATACGACGTCGAGCGAGGAGTACCAATAATAGTCGTCGTCTTTGGAGGCATTGTGGTCGCGCAAATACCTCGACTAGTATTATTAGAGTTGATTTGTGGTGATCCGAGGCTCATTTTTGCGAGAACAAAAGATGAGGCTCTGAGAAAATTTGCAGCTATTATTGTGGATTTTTGGCATATGGATTTGTTTCTGCGTTTAGAAGGAGGCATATTTTTTTGAGTTGTGGAGATTTGATGAAGAGAAAGTAAGGGATTGTGATGGAATTTATAGCGCCAAATGAATTGATGAGACTTGAGAGATACATGTTCTGTTTTGTGGTCGCCATTGACTCGAGTTATGACTTGTGAGTAGAGGAATTGATTCTATTTACTACTTTTTATCTTCAATAATGAGGCTAACTAATATGTTGTTAGATCAGCAATAATTGGTCATTATCCGCAAAAGTTTGAAATCAATGAATGTGAATTTACGTATTATATTGAAAAATTATATATGTGCATAATGCATAATAATAGTAGGCATACAAATATGCAACAATCAATTATATTTTGGCTTCAATCTAGGGTTGGCAAAATAAGTCGAATATCGACGTTCCTTAGAATATTCGAAAATTGGTTCGAACGAATTTGAGGCGAGATGCTCGAGCTCGAGCTCGAACTGGGTAATGCTCGACTCGACCTAGCTCAAATTCGAACAATTTTACATATAAACTCAAAAAAACACAAAAATATTTTCAAGCCGAGTCTAGCTGGTTCGGGCCTGAACCGAGCTGGCTCGAGTTGAAAAACACGACTCAAATCCCTATTTCGAGCCGAACCGAACTAGCTCGAGCCAGGATCGAGCCGAGCTTGAGCTGGGTTATGTTCGTTCGAACTTGGCTCATTGTAAGTCATATTCATATTTCATCCGAACATCCAAGATGATGTCATCGTTGTTAATTAACATTGATAATTAATAATTTAATTATTGGTAGTAATTAACATATATTATTTAATAAAATAAATATGTCAATTGTGTGTATATGTTGATTGTTCATGTTAATTAATGAAGATTCAGTTTATGAAGAATTTTGAGGTTTAATCAGGAAGATTCAGTTTGGTGCAATTTAACTAAATGTTTGTGGTGTGTTAAAAATGAGAATGCAAAATGTACGTGTTACTAATAAATTAAGGACTTCTATCATTTTAAATCTTATGTAATATTGTCTATTTATTGAAATAAATTAGAACCTACGATGGTAGGTTGAAACAGGCCCAGTCTAGCGTATTTGGACGTATTTGACGACTATTATGAAGAGGAAATTAAAAAAAATGAGTAAATAGAGAAGTTTCTATGATCCTCCATTCATTGATGTCAATGAGACTCGAATCCACATTGATACGATAAAGAAAATACATTATTTGATATCTTATTTGAGTGACAAGAAATCATTTTTTAAGGAAAAAAAATACATCTTAATTAGAGTGACAAGAAGGATTATGGACAAGGCCTGCATGAATAGTAAGTATTCGTTTATTCTTTTGTTAATAATAATGTGCTAAATAGATTTTGACAAGGGTGATTTTATGGTACGACCTTTTCGAAAGGGTATTTTGGAAATTAGTAATTATTTTGGAAATGTGACAATTAAATTAGTTTCTTTTTCAAGCATTGCATTAATTATTATTTAAATTAAAATATTGAAAAATGATCAAAATACCCTTGTTAATTTGTATAAGAATTGAAAAAAGATCCTACCATAGAATTGCCCTTTTGACAAAACAATAAATTTCAAGTAAATTATGCTGATGCTGGTGCTGGTCATGATATAATCTGTGGAGATGCTCTTTTTTAAATATATTATGCTGATGCTGGTCATAATATTCCATACATTTCGTAAGGGCATTTACGGTAGTTTCTAGTTTTGGCTGGGTACAAGTGATATTTTGAGATTTTTCAATTGTATTCATGGTATTTTTCATTTCTAAGGGCTATGAAAGTGATTTTGCGCTACAATAATATGAAAAGAGGGAAGATTATCGCTAAAAGGGAGCAGTATTAAGTATTAACCCGAATAAGATACGAAAAGAAATGTGATTTTGCTGCAGTATGTCCGAAATATCCATATCAGAGTACAGTACTACAAAAATCTCGTGAAATCCTAATTCGCCTAAATCGTTCATTGCATCCCCAACATGAGGATGTCTAGATCAATCAAAAACCCGAACCTCATTCTCTCTAAAGTTTTTTTGGCGTTTTACATTTTACGCAAATCCTGTAGATTTTTGGTTCATGTTTGCTAACCACCATTGATTATTCGTTGGTACAGATTCCAGATACAACTTTTGTTGCTTATGGATTTCATTAACCAACTAGGAAATATCTAATCATTCAATCTAAGTAAGCTCTTTTCACCTTTTCACGAGCTTGAACGACACAAAAGAGGAAGATTCATTCCACAGGACCACACTCAAATCAATAATTATTTCCCTAATTTTATTTATCAATATTACATGGTACATATTGTTGAAATACCGATAGAAAAGTCCTCACCAAGTTAAAAATAATAAAAATAAATTATTGTTCAGAGAACAATTAATGACAGTATTTTTAACATATTCCTCATTCCTCCGACATCATAGAAAATATTTAATACAATAATCAATAATCAATAATCACGAGGTGCTATGATTTAAAGTAAACAAATTAATTATATCTTTATTAAAATATATTAAAATCAACTAATCTTGCATATCGAATAGTTAATACAATAATCAATAATCAACAAATATTCACTTACACTGTTACACATCATTCATAACATAATCTCGCATAAATATTTCCTTGCCATAAAATCTCGGGCAGCATAGAAAATATTTTCATTTTATCCTCTTTAGAAAATTTCACTATACCTATTGCTTCCTGAAAATAATATTAGAAAAAACATAAAAAAAAAGAAGAGAAGTATCTGTTTTACAATGAGAAATTCAAAAACTTTAGTGAGAAAAATGGCATAAAATTTAGTGACAAGTCTCATATCAGAGAATTTGAACAAAACATTTTTGTGGTACCAACAACCGGTACAGCCGATTCTTTCTCCAAATTGCCTTCTAAGTACTACATCACTATCTCACTCTTCCTCTTAATTCTTCGAGTGGTACACAACTAGCTTCTCATCTTTCTTTCTCTAATTATCAAGAAATCTTCAAAATCCAGTAACCCGGAACTTTTGCACAAAAGTGTTATGGTATGGAGATTTTTGGAAACCTGAAGATTAGGAAATTAGAAAAAGGAAACCTTGAAGAAATAGGAAAACTCTCCATATATTGATATTGCCATGATTGAATGGTAATTAAGGCAATGATTATTTCCTTGTATTGGGTAGGAGTTTAGCTATAAATAGAGGGCCAGGCTAGAGTTTTATTCATTCCAACAAAGCACAAACAATTGTATTCTCTCTTTCTCCAGTATAGTAAAATAAGTTTGAGTGCCGGCGGCCGTGGTTTTTTCCCTTCGGGGTTTCCACGTAAAAATACTTGTGTCCGTGTGTGTTGTTCTTGTGTGTGTGTTTGCGGCGACGATCCTAACAAAAAGTCCCTGAACTTCTAAAAATCTTCTAAATCTTCTTTTCTGCATAAATTTCTCCCAAAAACTTCTCCAAAACACTGCAATTATCCACTTTTACAAATCAATTTGTATCTCTTTAATATATATTTACAAAATTCCTACAAACCAATGCATCAAAACATTTAATAAAAACACAAATATAAAAATACAAAGAGAGAACTAGTATACATCTAAATTGGCCTTTGTGATATTTTTTATCAAATAAATGCTTTGAACCCAGAGTCATCAAAAGCTGTCACCTACAAAATCGATTAAAATGAATTTAATCTTAACTGCGGAAAAACCCTTGTGTTGTTTGAAATTTAAAAAAGGCCCGAAATAGTCTCTCGTGTTAGAAAAAGGAGAGAGAAGCATATTTCTTGAACTTTTGTAATATACATATAATACAGGGGCTCTTTTGAAAACGTGTTGAATAATAATATGATTTATAAGTAAACTTTACGTGGCATCGTCGGAATCCTCCAATTCAAAAAAGAGAGAAAAAGCCTTTGCAAGTTCTCTGTAGAGTCCACGAATACAAACAATATCTGCATTTACAAAAACATATAGGATTTTATTTGCAAATATGAGAAATGTAGGGTGTTATAAGCAAAAACGCCAATACTTCAGTTTTAATTTCTCGCAATTTGTAGAACAATTGGTTCAAAATCCTCAAAATAGTCTTCTTCCATGAAAAAAAAAACAGTTCAGTTTGTTAACTAAATTTCCTTTTTTGCATTCATACCCCTTAAAATTGTGCTATTTCTAGATAAAATCCGTTTTGGGAATCAAACAAATAAAAACTCTGCTCTACTATAATTTATTTGTGGTTATTTTATTTTTAAATTTAGTTACAGCTTGATGGTACCTGATTCGGGAAATCCAATTTGAGGAGAAGAATACAATTTTTTTCGTTCAACCTCTTCCGCAGAGCTAAACTTACAAAAGTAGCCCTCCAAATTTGCAGTATTTTCATTGAAAGCATCTTTTTCTTATCTTATTATGATTATATTTATTATTTATAGTTACATAATAAATGATTGCGAGCAGCGATTTAGTATGGAAAAGCAACATGCATGGATCTGTGAAAATATCAAAAATACAGTTGCAAAATGTGAAAATATCACATATACACCTCTATAATCTGAAAATTTGAAAATATTTATGAAAAATTTCAAATATACCCCACTGAAAATAGAAATATAAGCTTGTAAAATCTGATAATATAAAAATACCTATCTGAAACCTGAAAATTTCAAAAATACCCTTCTAAAACCTGGAAATATCAAATATATCCCTCTAAGATAATAAAATTTTAAGTACACCTCTCAAAAATCTGGAAATGTAAAAAACACCTCTAAAATATCAAATATAACTAACTATATAATATGAAAATTTAAAAAATACTTGCAAAATGTGAAAATATCTAATATAAACTTATAAAAATATAAAAAATAGCCTCGTAAAATCTGACAACATCAAATGAGACATGAAAATATCAAAAATACCCCTCCAAAATCTGAAAATATCAAAAGCACCCCAATAAAATTTGAAAATATCAAAAATACCCTTGCAAAATCTGAAAATATCAAATATCCCCTTCTATAATCATACCAATTATAAAATGAAAAGATATTATTTAAAACCATAAGGAAATAACTTCAAAAATTCGATTGCAAATATGATATGAAAATTTTCAAATATATCACCATCGAACCCGAAAATATCAAATATACCCCTCTAACATAACATGTACAAATTTGGAAAATGCCCATGTAAAATGTCGAAATTTAGAAAATACTTTTAAAACATGGAAATACAGAAAATACCGCTATAATGTTTGGAAATTTGAAGAATGCACTTTTAAACTGTGAAAATATGAAGTAAACCCTAACATCTGAAGATTTTAAAAAATAGATCCAAAAATAGAATACCCCTAATCATCGTACCGTACTAATATGGTAAACAAAATATTAACGCAAATTAATATTTACCTTGGCTTCTTTGACGAAATTATGCTTGAAAGAACAAAAAGAGAATCTTTCTCTATTCTGGATTGAATCCGTCGACCATAGAAGAACTCGATCTTTGCAAATCAGCCATGGTGAAGAGAATCAATTCCCTGTTCACGAACAACACAATCAAAACTACTCACTACTAATAATAATAAATAATAATAATATGTTGTTGCCTCGAGTGGACGAAGCCAATTTTTTCACCGCCCCAAATGAAGTCCTTTTTGTCTTTTCCTTCTTTCGACGTGCTCGTACTGATACCCTGTTTTGACCAATTTTGAATTTTGAAATTAGTAAAGAAGAGGAATTCAAATCCGATAGTATTTTATGAACCAACCACTTGCACTCGCACTGACTGAGACTTTACATCCAAATCAGCGATCCGCTTCTTCATGAGCGTGACCGCATCTTCTTCGAGATTAAACCATACCGAATTTCGCTAGGCCAGGCTTGAATATAATCGAAAAACTTAGGATTTTAGATGAATATAATCAACCAATCCAAGATTAAATCAGAATCAAATCACTGAAAAAGTGAAAATCAAATGAAATAATCTAAGGAGAAGATCAAAACCTGCTTGTTATGCCTCGTTGTCATCGTAATTACTACTCGTTTTGGTTGAAAATCTGATTCGCCTTCAAGGGAACTTGCCAGTTCGAAAATTTGTCGATACACTTTCGCCAACTCGTGTGGTGATAGAAATGGGCACTTTCGCCAGCTGTTGTGGCGATAAAACAGGATACTTTCGCCAGCTTCTGTGACGATTAAACAAGACACTTTCGCCGGCTCCAGCGGCGGTAGAAATGGGCACTTTCGCCAGCTTCCGGGGCGATAAAACAAGGCACTGTCGCCAGTTTCTGTGGCGATAGAAATGGGCACTTTCGCCGGTTCGTGTGGCGATAGAATTGGACTTTATCGCCGGCTCGTGTGGCTATAAAACTGCCCGCTTTCGCCAGGTCATGTGGCGATAGAATAAGACACTTTCACCGGCTCCTGTGGCGATAGAACTGTCTGCTTTCGCCAGGTCGTGTGGCGACAGAACAAGACGTTTTCGCCGATTCGTCTGGCGATAGAACTGCCCGCTTTCGCCAGGTCGTGTGGCGATAGAACAAGACATTTTCGCCGGCTCGTGTGGCGATAAAACAAGACGTTTTCGCCGGCTCGTGTGGCGATAGAACTCTCCGCTTTCGCCAGGTCATGTGGCGATAGAACAAGACATTTTCGCCGGCTCGTGTGGCGATAAAACAAGACGTTTTCGCCGGCTCGTGTGGCGATAGAACTCTCCGCTTTCGCCAGGTCGTGTGGCGATAGAACAAGACATTTTCGCCGGCTCGTGTGGCGATAAAACAAGACGTTTTCGCCGGCTCGTGTGGCGATAGAACTCTCCGCTTTCGCCAGGTCGCGTGGCGATAGAACAAGACATTTTCGCCGGCTCATGTGGCGATAGAACAAGACGTTTTCGCCGGCTCGTGCGGCGATAGAACTGTCCGCTTTCGCCAGGTCGTGTGGCGATAGAACAAGACATTTTCGCCGGCTCGTGTGGCGATAGAACAAGCCATTTTCGCCGGCTCGTGCGGCAATAGAACAAGCCATTTTCGCCGGCTCGTGTGGCGATAGAACAAGCCATTTTCGCCGGCTCGTGTGGCGATAGAACAAGCCACTTTCGCCGGTTAGTGTGACGATAGAACAAGCCATTTACGATGGAACGCCAGCTCGTTTAGCGATAGCCACTTTTTTTTTTTTCAAGGCCCGTAGGTTATGTACAATATCACCATTACAAGTCGAGTTTGTATTAGAAACAGTGATCGAAGTTGACGGTTCCGTTGATAAATCAAGGACCTCAAATACGTCGAACGAAAAACGCTTTCTTTGTATCCATGATACAGTAAGTAATTGAAAATCCAAGTCTGTTATTTGAATTCTCGGATTTGAAAAAACCCTAAAATCTTTTCCTGGATTTTGAGAAGAAGAAAGAATTAAATTATGGAAAAAAGAACCCTTCTTCGCAACTCTTCTTTGCAACTCTTCATTACAACCCTTCTTCGTGACTTTTCTTCACAACCCTTCTTCGCAACTCTTCTTCACAACCCTTCTTTGCAACTCTTCTTCACAACCCTTCTTCGTGACTCTTCATCGTAGGTTCACAACCCTTAATCTCTGCACAACCCTTCGCAACTCTTCGTCAAATTCAAGGTCGGAAATTTAATAAGGTTTAAGTCGATTTTTTGGTAGAGTTTGAGTTGATTTTCAATCAAATTTCAATTGAATTTCAGTTGAATATCCAGTTGAAATTGATGCAGTGAGGAAGGGCCAGCGATTTAAGGATTTAATGGCCAGCGATTTAGTCGATTTAAGCGATTTAATTGAAGAATTGAAGCATTGATTTAATCGATGTAAAGGTTGAAGGTAGTCGATTTAAGCGATTTAAGGTCAGCGATTCAACGATCACTACAAGAAAATTAGTTTTTAGTGACGATTCTTTGGTGACGATGAGCAAGTCGTCACTAGAAAACACACTTATTGTGACTATTTATTGCGTTGTCACTATTTGTGCAAGCCAATAGTGACAAACGCACGCCTTGTCACAAAAAAAATTATTAGTGACGACGAAATAATGACCATTTTTTTTTGTCACAAATGCAATGACTTGTTGTGACAACTATTGGTTCGTCACATTAAAGTGTTTTTTTGTGACCGATATTGTTTTGTCACTTTAGAAAGTGTTTAATTGTGATGACTTTCGTGTGGTCATTTTTAAAGATGCTTATTTGTGACGACACTAATACTATCACAATTATGATATTTGTTGTGACAGATAACAGTCACAAATATTAAATTTTAACGACGATTTGATGTTCGTCACAATTGTATTAAAAGTTGTTGCATATATAATTTAAAGAAAATGATTGTTTTTCGAGAAAATTATAAAAATGATACAAGTGTTTGCTAATTATTATATATAAAAAATAAATTGACTAATAATTAACAAAAACTAAAGACAACAAACATTAGTTAATTGAAATTTATTTCATCACAATCGTCATCAACAAAATTTTCTTCATTGTCTGTAACATCTAAGGGATCAGACATACCAAAATTTTCATCATCAGTAATTTCTTCATCATCAAAATTATTTTCTACCCGACTATTCTTTTTTGGAATACCAGCTGCGGTAGTAACTAATTCCGGCCTATACAACATATGTAAACCATCATGTTCTCCTTCAGATTGAATGTTTCGAATAATGATATCATCATTTTCTTGGCATGGTTCATCTGTACTTCTTGACGGTACATCATACAAATCACGAGGCGTTGTCTTTACCACAATATTCCAATTAAGATCTTTTGTATCTTTTACATAGTATACTTGTTGAGCTTGTGTAGCTTAATATATCATGTATAAACCCTGCCAAATTGGAAATATCATGGATGCCCCTACAAACACTTAAGAGTATGAATTTTGAAAAAAGAAACCTTAAAATTTCTTTAAAAAACTGAAAATTACTAAAAACACCCCTAGAATAGTAAAATATATCCTGAAAATTCCAGAAATTATAAAAAAAACACTCAATATCATGTATACCCCCGAAAGAACTCTTAATATCATGTATACCTCTGCCAAATTAGAAATATTATTAAAGACCCTACAAATTAAAAAGCCTTAAAATATCATTAAAAAAAGCCGAGATTTGGGGTAAAGGTAAAAAAATCTTAAAAAGGCTGAAAATCACCAAAACCCCCTTAAAATGCTGAAAACTAAAGTATTACGTTTTAAATTGCATAAATTAAAAAAAAAACCCAATTAATATCATGTATACCCTGCAAAATCTCTTAATATCACATATACCCCTACAAAATTAGAAAAAACATGGATGCCCCTGCAAATTAAAAAACCCTAAAATGCCTGGGAAAAAGACTCAAATTTGGAAAAAGAAAAATTATGAAAAAGGTAGAAAAATTACAAAGAACACCTCTAAAACAGTGAATATTAAAAACGTATTATTTAAAATTTAGAAATTTAGAAAAATAAACCTATTATTTTATCATTAAACCTGAAAACTTCTCAGGGGGCGTTTGGTTCGTGCTTTGAAATTACAATGCCTTGGCATCCATTCTAATTTATTCTATTCTCATGTTTGGTTCAGACATCTGGTAATAAAGTAACGTCATCCACGATGCCCATAGGCATATTTCATGGGAATAGGATTACCACCAAAATTTGTGGCTTTTTTCCATTCCCATGGGCATACTATCTCTTTAAATATTAAAAACTAAAATTAATCCAAAAAAATTATTTATTTCACATAGTTTCTAAATTTGTAGGAAATAATGATGCATCAACCAAACATGACTATTGTATATGCCATGGAATGGAATTCCTTGACATATAATATTCCAAGGCATATTTCAATGCTTCAACCAAACGGCCCCTCAATGCCATGCATACCCTTAAAATTTGAGATATATCATGCATGCCCTTTATAATATCTAGAAATTGAAAAAATGAACACTTTGAACATCAAAAACTGCAAAAACAACACTCTCAATACTTCAAAAAAAAATGATAACATGGAAAAAATATATATAAAAAATATTTTTTCAAGTAAATTTTCAATTTTCTTTTTTGCAGGTTAAATTAATAAAAATAATGGTTGTTATGTAAAATTTACCTATAAAAATACTTCAGTTATGGGCCAAATTTCACATGTAACCCTGCAAAGAACTAAAATTTCACGTATACTCCTGCAAAGGGTGAAATGTCATGACTGAATACCCATAAATCAGTAAAATATCATGGATACCTTTTTCGTTAAATTTTATTTTTCCAGCTATAAAGATATTTACAATTTGCATATATAACCTCAGAAAATATATAAATAATAGGAAGGAAACATTGCTAAGATACGAAGTCATGAAAATAAAAGTATGGATTTAAAATTTGTTTAAAACAAATGATGCGAAGAAGAGGAAGAACATTTCTTCATTTGCTTTGTGCATTTTAAATATCGAGCATCGGTAGTGTCATTAGTCAATTTACTCACTTCTGAATCTGCATAATTATCAAATTAGCACAAATTTCGAGTGAAATTAACACAAATTATCAAATTAGCACAAAATTAGCACAAATTAGCTCAAACTCACTTCTGAATCTGCATAATTATCAAATTAGCACAAATTTCGAGTGTAATTAGCACAAATTAGCACAAATTTCAAGTGTAACTAAATGAAATCCCTCTTTCATACCTCAGTTCAAACTGGTAAGCGAGGTAGACGAGCTTTCTCTATGTCCTACAATGGAGATTTCGCTCTAATTTCTTCAAATTTAAATGTAGAAACTAAATTTGCACGATGTTGATTTAAAATGACGAGAAAGGGATTGTAGGACAAGAGAAAGCTCGTCTACCTCGCTTACCAACAGAGCTGGCATAAGAGAGGAGTTTTATACTAGTTGGCGCAAGAGCGGAGTTTTATCTCAGACCAAAATTGCGAAAGAGCTGAGTTTTATCACCAACTCGAATTGCCAAGTTAACCACTGGCGAATCAGATTTTCCAGGTTCTCTCACCAACACCAGACTGCCATGGCAATTTTGATCTGAGATTTCTCAGTCTTTTCTTCTCTTTTTCATTAATCCTCCTTAGACACTGACTAAATGCTACAATTCAAAGTACAAAACAGACAAGGCTGACGAATCGAAATCAGGGACCAATGCAATTTGTAATTTGATCAATCAGGCTTTTTTCTCAGAAGGCTTGAAGTACGGACCAGTGACGAATCGAAAGCGATGACTAATACAATTTGTAATTTGATCAATCAGGCTTTTTTCTCAGAAGGCTTGAAGTACGGACCAGTGACGAATCGAAAGCGATGACTAATACAATTTGTAATTTGATCAATCAGGCTTTTTTCTCAGAAGGCTTGAAGTACGGACCAGTGACGAATCGAAAGCGATGACTAATACAATTTGTAATTTGATCAGCCAGGCTATATAAGAAAACCAGTGACGAATCGAACAAGACTCAAAGTACATACCAGGCTATTTTCTCATCCCGGTTTCAGTGCAGGTGCGGGCGGTACGTGTTGTTCGATGCATCTTCATCAAATGTTCCTTCGATTATAAAGAGATGTGCAGCGAAGCGATCAATAAATCCAATCCCGTGGTAAAATCGAGAAGTATGGTTTTTAAATGTCTAATACAAATGATGCGAAGAAGAGGAAGAACATTTTCTTCATTTGCTTTGGGCATTTTATAATTTAAGCATCGAATCGGGACCCCATGTAAATAGAATATTTGAAGGGTCATGTATGTAAAAAGTGCACGAGCTTCGAGGACTAGGAATCATGATGGTGTTGACTATTGGTCTTGGTTGGCTTGCTCGCAGATTTCGTCAAAGAAGCCAAGGTAAATATTAATTTCCATTAATATTTTGTTTACCATGTTAGTACGGATTGATTAATGGGTATTTATAATATTTAGGTTAAGTAATTTTCTGGTTATGCGTCTGAGCATTATGGGTACCACCATGGAGAATAGAGTCTCACTGGTACGATCATTGCTATGACACAAGATTTTGCGGAAAGTAACACTAAAAATGTTCTGCAACCCATTGGTCAATTCGATACAAGGCATCAAGTGAATACTATTTGATAATTTAATATTTCAAATATACCCCTCTAAATTGTATATATATATATTTTTTTTCATTTTGTAGCGTGGTAAAGACCTTGCGAGTGCACGGTACCTATACACAAAATTGTCTCCAATAACGCGATTTTTATTCCCCAAGGACGATGATATGCTTCTCGATTATTTGAACGAAGGCAACCAATCAATTGAACTTGCTTGGTACCAAACCCTAATTTCTATTTCTTTTATCATTCATTTTGTTTTTTGGATCTTGATTTTAATGGCTTTGAAATTGTAGGTATATCTCGATAATACCGATAGTGTTGGTGAATGGAAGTGGAGGAATTGGTACGGGTGGAGTTGTTGTGTACCGAATTACAATCCAAGAAACATTGTTTCGAATATAAGAAAATTACTCACTAATGAACCAATGGAAACCATGTACCCTTGATACCGTGGTTTTAAGGTTTGTAATTTTTGTACTTTTATCTATTAATTAACTAATTATAGGTTTTTTTTTGTACTTTCAGGATAGTATTGAAAAAATTAGCACCAAAAGAATCTGGCGAGACTTGTAGCATTACCGGTGTCATCGAGGAAGTGGATGACACTACACTCCCAATGACTGAATTGCCGAATCGAAGATTGATTCATGATTGTAAAAAAATTCTGGAAGCTTACATGTTCGGTACCGGTAATAAAACAACCATTTATCAAGGTAATTTCAATTTAGAAATTAATATCAATTATGTAATTAATAAAGTGTCTCTTATTGGTAGAGAAAGATATTTTGAGAGTAAGAAGGGTTTTTGTGCAAAATGACAGAAAATTGCAAGAACACATAAATTTTGAGAGTTAGAAGGGTGTATTTGTAAATGTGTAAGATTTCTGAGGGTATATATAGGATAAATGTTGCAAAGAATATTAAAGACAAAAAGTATTTTGAGAGTTATATGGGTTTTTATGCAAAATGGCAAAATATTATAAAAACACATAAACTTCGGGTATATTTGTAAATGTGTGAAAGTAAATATTTCTAAGTATATAGGAGAAAGTGGATGAAACTAATAGCTTAGAGATGATACTAGCTTTATCCCCGCGCAATTGCGCGGGATGTTTTTTATATAATTATTTAAATAGAATTAACGCGTGTGCGAATTAACACGCATGCGTTTGAACTAAATTAATCTAATCATGACATATTTGCAAATATCATGATGTCAATAGATGCATAAGGTTCATGAAATTAATCTATCACGGATATTATTTTCTAGTATAATTTGTATAAATAACATTTGTTCAGGTGCTTTTAAAATCGATTAATATAATCATGACATATTCGTAAATTTTAATATGTATGTAAAATAGGAAAAAAAGACCAAATGTAAAAAATGTAAAATAAGAAAAAAGGATAAAAATGTAAAAATGGACCGAAATGTAAATAAAAAAGGACCAAAATATAAAAAATGACCAAAATGTAAAATAAGAAAAATGATCAAAATGTAAAAAAGGACCAAAATGTAAATAAAAGGACCAAAATGTAAAATAAAAAAGGATCGAAATGTAAAAAAGGACCGTAATGTAATTTAAAAAGGACCAAAATATAAATAAAAATGACCAAAATGTAAATTTTAAAACTAAAAATGACCAAAATATAAATAAAAAGGATCAAAATGTAAATTAAAAAAATATTTTTTTACACAAATGCCCTTGATGACGTGGAGGCCTAGAATTGCAAGAAATTTCTTAACTTTATACATAAGATATAATATGTTTTAGAGAAAGAAACTACAAGAATTAAGAGGGTCTTTAGGTAAAAGTGCTAATAGCAAAGATTTATGGGTATGTAGGTAAAGTTCAAGAGGAAAACGGGTAACCGGATCTTGATCAATTCGAAGAGTTCTGAAAGGGTAACGGTTCATTGAGTTTTCTCAGTGTTTGTATAGGTTGGAGATAGCTCAAATAAGTTAACAGGTTTTTGTGTGCTTTTTTAGAGACCGGTACAAGAGCTGGTACCGGCACCGAATGGGGAATGACCCGATTGAGAAATGCGGAAGATGCAATATTCCTTGAATTCTTGAACCAGAAAAAGAGAGAAAATTCGAAAATTGTACTTTGGCGCTTGCCATAAGCTCTAAATGCGATAATAGAAGTATTTCAAGTATTTTTTTTATTGATTTAAATGAATAAATTATTACATGGTTAACACCTCTATTTATACTAATAATCCTAACGATGATACTAACCTACTCGTTACATAATCGGCAAGGAAACATAGTTGCGTTTCGCCAAATAATTAGCCGAAAGAGCTAGTTTCGTAAATGGTTCAAAACCAACGTTAAGTGTGCAAATCCAAAACAAAAACAATCTTATACATCAAAAAGAATTCATCCAACACATTATGACTTGACCTCAAATAGACTTCCATAACGAAACAAACTACAATTTCAAACCCAAATGCCAAACCATTTAAGGGTCCCGGAAAGCCCTGTAAAAATATTACTTAAACCCATGATAATTTACACCAAATTCATGATAGACAACTCACCAAAATTAACAATATTTTGTGATCCAAACGAGAAGGTATATAATGCATGGAGCATCAAAGATATTCAAAGATTAACAACAAAATTAACAACAATATTTTGTGAGATTTCATCAGGGTGCGAAAGAAATTGGAGTGTGTTTGAATATATTCACTCGAAAAAAAGGAACAAAATGGAGCATCAAAGATTAAATGATCTTGTTTATGTTCGTTATAACCTGACGTTACATCAAAGGTATGAATTATGTAATAAAGTACAATGAAAACCATAAATCATTATTAATATCTAAGTTTCTTTAACTGTGTAAAAAATTTGCGAGGATATCACTTAGCGGTCGAATCTATGATCCTATAAATTTTGAAGATTTTGTTGATAATGGCACTTGGGTTTTGGAGGATGATCCACCACTATTATCAGTTGAGGAATTGGAGGATTTTCGACAACAAATGAGTGGACTCCAAATAGAAACTAACGAACACGATAATGGTTAAATATATTTTTCTCGAGTATTATTTGTTTAATACTAAGTTAAATCAATTTATAATTTTTGTACACGTCATTGCAGACGACACCTTGAATTACGAGGGTTTACATTTTGGAGATGAAATAGGGGAGCAATGTGAAACGAGTAACGATACTACCCAAGTTAACGACAATAATGAAAATCGAGAAACACAAAGACAAGAAGTTGGAGATCACAATGGGACTTTTGATTAATTCATACTTCATTTAAATGTTTTATTTATATTTATTGAAAATGTTCTTTCTTAACATTTGTTGAAGTCAGTCATCTTATTATAAGTGAGTTAGTTTTGATTCTTTGAAACTTTAAATGTATGCAGTACTTATATATTTTTTGAAATCATCAAATCATATTTTAGTATTTATAATTTTATATTAGACATTTTTGTTTATGTTTCTGAATATATTTATAAACATCATTGTACTTTATTATTATTTTTTTTTTTTTTTTGAGGTACGATAGGCGAAGTGCCTATCGAAATTCATTAAAATAAAAGAAAAGATTGTACAACAAATTATCAATTTGCGCGTACAAAAATAAATTCAAAAAAGAAAAATTGAATTATATGCTAGCAATGCAAGATTCATTTATTGACTTCTCGAATTGTGATTTGAGCCAATATGGCAAATGGTCTTGGTCGACGGTTGAAAATTCTATTGTTTATTTCTTTCCACAAAGCCCAACAACCCGCCATCACCGCGCAATCCCCTTTCTTCGACTCATTCCCCAAGGATTTTCGCCATCGTCTCCATTCTCGTAATAAGTGATTGCTTCCTAAATTTCCTTGTAAATTTAACGATCTAAATATGGTATTCCAAAATCTATTTGCGTAAGGACAAACGACAAACAGTTGATGTGTATTTTCAAGGGTTAATTGACCACATATTACGCAGTTATTGTTGTGAGGCCAACTTCGTTTGCGTAAATTCTCCGCCGTGAGTAGCTTGTTTTGGATGAGTAGCCACATGAATATCTTCATTTTCAATGGGATTTTTGCCTTTCATACCATACTACTCCAGTTTTATGTGGTGCATGGCTCTATTAATTGTTTGTAAGCGGAAGTTGTTGGGAAGATACCACTTTGCGTCCGTCTCCAATTGGGATTTAATGGATTATTGAAGATTGAATATGAGTAAAACTCCTCCATTTTTCTTAGGTCTTTAAGAAAAAAAAATTGTCCGTCTCCAATTGCCCTCTGCTTTTTGGGATTATTATTATTATTAACAATTCAATCAATTCACTTACTGATCCGATCAATGAATCAGTGATTCGGGACTCGGCCGGTCGATATCTGGTCAGTATTTAATAACATTGTTTTCTTACTAATTATTTCCTAATTATTTGGGTTGGTTTTGTACTAGTAGCCAATTGGATAGGACCAAACACAAACACAGTACAATATCCGAGTCTAGATCTACAAATGAATTTGCAATAATTCAAACGACCTTTATTTAATTAAACAGTCATTTTCTTCCCTCTCTAGCATTTATTCAGACTTTGTGTACATCAATTTTTTTCATTGAATGCAACTATCTTGTCTGTATCCTTTTCCATGAACATGACTTGTGTTGTATACATGGTGTGATTTAGATGGACAAAACTTGTGGACCTAATTAAATTAATGGAAGATTTTTTGTATTAATTGATCTTCTTTCTTCAAAATTTAAAGATACCGTTTCTGCCAATGTTTACTATCTAGTTCTTCATTTTTTTGTAACACTTACCTTTTACAGTTTACTGGTATATCCGCTTCCGCTTATATCTAAAAGTTATTTAATAAGATCAAAGATTAAGTAAAAAAAATAAAAAATATTTTTGCATTCCGCTGTAAAAGAATGTTCATGCCATTCGTTGTCACAACACGGAGAAATGAACTCCGGATGCATTCCAGACTCCAGAGTTGTTCACTGTCACCTCTCGTATACTTTTTTTTTTTTTTTATCCTTTTTTATATTATATGGATAAAAGATATATTGTTATTTATACATTTTCTCTATTGTTTTTATCTATATACTACGAATTAAAGGTATGTTATTATTTATACATTTTTACTAAATCTTTTTACTATCATATCTTTTTATTATATTTTTGTATATAATAATTATTATTTATATTTTGTTTTATATCCGGGATTGAAAATATATTGTTATTTATATTTTTATATTAAGGAAAAGATATGTTGTTCTTATGTTTTTTCATTCTAAAAATATATAAATAAGAAAGTGAAATGTATAAAAACAAGTATCTAAATGTTTATATATTTTGTTATTATTGATACATTTTTCATTGTTAAAAGGTACAAATATGAATTTAAAAGTTATAAATATGAATTTTAAAGGTATAAAAACAATTATTTAAATTTGTAGGCGGAATTTATATTGGACGTTGTCCGAATATTAGACGATGTCCGAAAAAAAAACTGATCGTTTAATTTTTTTGTCTGTGTCTTTTTAAAACCTGTATTTTTTTGACATAGCACTATGTGATTAAAAAGACTGGTCCAAAGTGCAAATACTTTGTCTCTGTCTGAGAGGGATAAATTAAGTAAAAAACAAAGTCGTAACATGATAATAATAATATTAGATGGAAATAAGATTCTTTTATTACGGAATTTTTGACTATGTAGTATGTACCTCATCGACATGGTTCTCAAATACAAATATATATATATAAGGTACTATCTAATACCATGTTAACAAAGAAGAAAAAACTAACTAAAACAAAGAGTACATGAATTGGTCAAAACTCCATTCGGACACGGGACAAGATCGAGTCCGACTAGACTCGTCTATTTTTTTTTTTACTCAGCTGAATCAAAAAAATCATTGGAAAAAATAACCAAAAGAACAAAAAACTATTCAAAATAAGAGGAGTACATGAATTTGTCAAAACTTGATGCGGACAAGATCGAGTCCGACCAGACTCGGCTAATTTTTTTTTACTCAGCTAAATCAAAAAAATCATTGGAAAAAATAACCTAAAGAACAAAAAACTATTCAAAATAAGAGGAGTACATGAATTTGTCAAAACTCGATGCGGACAAGATCGAGTCCGACCAGACTCGGCTAATTCTTTTTTACTCAGTTGAATCAAAAAAATCATTGGAAAAAATAACCAAAAGGACAAAAAACTATTCAAAATAAGAGGAGTACATGAATTTGTCAAAACTCGATGCGGACAAGATCGAGTCCGACCAGACTCGGCTAATTTTTTTTTACTCAGCTGAATCAAAAAAATCATTGGAAAAAATAACCAAAAGAACAAAAAACTATTCAAAATAAGAGGAGTACATGAATTTGTCAAAACTCGATGCGGACAAGATCGAGTCCGACCAGACTCGGCTAATTTTTTTTTACTCAGCTGAATCAAAAAAATCATTGGAAAAAATAACCAAAAGAACAAAAAGCTATTCAAAATAAGAGGAGTATATGAATTTGTCAAAACTCGATGCGGACAAGATCGAGTCCGACCAAACTCGGCTAATTTTTTTTTACTCGGCCGAATCAAAAAATTGGAAAAAATAACCAGTAAGAAATGATGCAGTTTCAGTAATAATTTTGATTAAAAATTGCCAGGCTGACTCACTATACGCATGCAAGATTTGCACAAAATGTACCTCACAGAGAGATTTTGAAAATCAAAACAGTTTTTATTGGATTAATACAGAAAAAGAGAAACAGAAATAAATGCCCACCATGCAAAAATAAGAAAATAATACATACCATTATAGGAAAAGACAAGATCATCGGGGCCTCACAACAAGAAGCCTCAAGTCATTAATGAAGGAATTGAAATGTTGTATTTAATGCTATTTTGGTTTTGATATATGAATGGATTATCCAATTGGCTATCATTTAGTTTTCGAATGAAACCGAAATAAAGAGGGTACGACTCTCTTTCAACCGAATATATCTACTTTCTTTCTTTTAGTTACAAGAACGATATGAAATATATATTGTTTCATTTTTCAATATAAAAATTCTTTCAAAATGCATATTTATTCTCCCACTTTCAAAAAGAAAAGACTTAGCTGAGAAATGATTTGTGATTTCATTTTTTTCGAGATGAAAGTTTTCGGTTCTACGATTGTGCTACTAGATCGGAATTGAGAAACATCGCAGGTGTCAAATCTTGAAAATGGATAAACGAGCATATCATGCACTAGGGCGCGGCATCTGTGTTTAGGACATTAGTAGCGCCATCACCCGGCTACATCAAACTTGTCTATTTTTATTTATTTTACTCAAATAATTATTGATTTATTTATTTTCATCATTTATCTTTTTATTTTAAAAATATAACAAAGATTAATGATAAATATCTTGTCAGCTAAAAATATAATAATAAAGATTAATTGATAAATATGCGCAAATATATATTTCTATATATAATAATAAATATCTTATCAGCTAACTTATTTGCGCATATCTTATTTGCGCATATTAATGATATTTATATTCATCATTTATTATTACAAATGTAATTTTAAAAATATATATTACAAAAACGATAATTATTTGCGCATAATAATGATAAATATCATATATGCTGATAAGATATTATCCTTAACTGATAAATGATGAAAATGGATAAACGAGCATTTATCTTTTTATTTTAAAAATATATAGTTAAGGATAATTATTGATTTATTTACTTTCATTATTATAATTACAAAAACAAAATCTGAAATCAACTCAAATGGTTACAAAACTTTAAGTACCAAATATTTGTCACTTAATTAAGTATCTTAATCATCCTCATATACGATGAATATGGTAATTGTGTTTTTTTATTCATTTTAACACGAAGTAGTAATTTTATGATAATAATGTAGGTGTCATATCAAAATAAAATTTCATAAGATTTTACGTTATTGTTGTAAATATTTATTTATTTATCAAATACCAATACGTATAATAATTAGTGATATCATATAATAATATATGAAATTTGATATGTTTTTACAAAAAAAAATATAATAACAAATATTATATCACTGTTATTTACAGGAGTCTTTGCAATATCAAATACATAAACAAATCAACTATACGGCCTAGGTGTTCACCACACACCATTAATTATAATATTAATACAAATTGTGTTGATACAAAAGAAATCAAATTTATACGTAATATTAAATTTAACAATGACATAATAAATCAATGATATCAATTTTTCATTAAGCAAAATCATTATCATAAATTATTTTTAAATCGTATGATATTTTTAAATATACAACTTTAAATATAACAACAATATTTGACATAAACTTATAAATTAAAAAAATTATTATATTTAGCGCTAAACTATTATTTTTCATTTCTATTTTTTCAAAATTTTAATATTAAAGTCTTGAAAAAAACCAAATATATTGTACTTAATATTCTATAGGATTCTTAAATAATAATAATAATAATAATAATAATAATAATAATAATAATAATAATAATAATAATAATAATAATAATAATAATAATAATAATAATAATAATAATTATTATTATTATTATTATTATTATTATTATTATTATTATTATTATTATTATTATTATTATTATTATTATTATTATTATTATTATTATTATTATTATTATTATTATTATGTATAATTTTTTGTATTGTTTTCTCTTAAATAATATATTCATAAATTCAAATTAGAGAAAACATCGCTATACTAATATGAATGTTAAATAAAAATCAAATTCAAAGAAATATATTTAATAGATTTATAAAATTAAATTACTAAAATTCTATATTTAATTATTACTAATAATATCATATAAAAAATTATTAGTATTTCATTTATAAACTCTTCATCTTTAACTTCACATTCAATCATGCCACTTAACATGAAATGATAACTGATTGAATATAATTGGTCTAGTGTGAACCTAGCAAATGCACTATTAATGTAAAAATGATGTGATTTACACAAAATACTCAAAATTATATGTAAAATAGTTGATGACTCCTAAATTTTTACAAACAAAATATGATCATACAAAATCAATGATCTTGTCACATATAATCTAAGAGTGAAAAATAAAGATTTGAGTAACTAACATATATATAAATTATACTAATTTACATATGTTAATCAATTATGTTTCATGTGCTAATTACTCGTGTTATTTTTGATACAGAGGATGTTTTTGTGAATTCTAAGGGCAAAGCAAAATTTCTCATCACTATTAATTTTAGGATGAAGCTATTGCAAGAGTTAAAAATGGCTAAATTGAGAGCGATTTCAATGTTTTTAATCAAATGACTAATGTACTCCTATTTATGGTGATTTGGTGATTGATATTTATTATATTTATATATTATTATTTATATCTTTCATGAATAATGCAAAAATATTTTTCCTAATATTATGAAAAAACCAAATCTAACCAATATATATTAATTTTTATATTTAAATATATATGACATGTTACAATTTAATTATTTTTTATGATGAAAAAAATTAAGAATAAAAATATTTTTTATATATGAAATATTTTATTTGCGTGATTTATGGAAAGTGATAAACTAAGGGGTTATATATTGAGCCCCCCAAACTCCAAAAAGATGCCTTGATGAGGTGACAAAAATGGGTTAAATTGGTTGATTAGTAGTATTAATTGACTCGATTAACGATTTAATTGACCGTTTAATCGAATTGACACATCAATTAGCATGTACTAATATTAATATATTATAAATTATTTACTTGTCAATTAAACGTGTCAATTAATATTTAATCTAGTCAATTAGAGAAGCTAATCAATCCACTTAACCCACTTTTGCCACCTCATCAAGACATCTTTTTGGAGTTTGGGGGGCCAAGTATATTTTTCCATAAACTAATAGATAAATGTAAGAAATATCAATCATCAATTCATCATTAACAGTGGTATAACGATTATTTGATAAAACAAAATTGAAATCGCTCTCAATTTAGTCATGTTAGCTATTGCAATAACGCCATTTTAATTTTATTAGTACAAATGTATTGAATTAATACAATCAATGAGCTGTTGACTCAGCTGATTGATTATAACTCAACTGATTGACTCAACTGATTGATTATAACTCAATTGATTGAGTGCATAATACAATAAATCATAAATTATGAGATCAAATTATATTAGCATTAATATATATTAATATATAGGAATGATAAAAGAACTTTAAAATAAATAAATTAGGTACATAATCAAACATTATTGAGTTACATAGAGCTCAATTCAAAACGATCCATGGAAAATCCACACCTCTTTCTTTTTCTCTCCCTACCCTTGTATCTTATCTAGGGTTACACCAGCTGCAGCTCTTATATTGATGTACATATAGCTCCTGCCATTTCTGACCCTTTTGTATCTTCATTCAACATTTTCTCTCTCCCTCTCTCTCTCTCTCTCTCTCTCTCTCTGCGCCCACAGTGAGAAAGACTTTATAAAACCCTAAAAATTACTCATCCACAAGTATTGCTCAATGATTCAAGGGCTGTGAGAGAAAAAACATGGCTGCGGTTCGTGACAAACGGTCATATATACAAAACAAACCAAAATCAAAAGAAATCTAAGCGAGTTTGTGGTCGACATGCTTCCTCTCTCCTTTTCACGTTTTCTAATACTCCCAAATTCCAACCAAACTAATCCATTTCATTATTTCACTACCCCAACCCCCTTCCCTCTCTTCCCTCTCTCTCCTTTGAAACAAAAGAAAAGGACATTGAAATTGAATCAAAGCTAAATCTACTCTTTCTGTACAAATTCTGGCATCACTGAGTTGTGAGACCAGAGACCCAGAAATAAGAAAAGGGAAGCGAGAAAGAGAGAGAATAAAAAGATAGATTGAATTTTTATTTTTTACTCTTTACAATGCTTGCAGTCTCACCCATGCCATTCACGAATGAAGATACACACCAAGCAGAAGCACCTCCCGAATCCAGTGGATTCATGGATGACTTTGATTTCACCATTGACGCGGGATTGCTCGATGACATAGATTTTAGCGATATATTGCAAAAATTCGATGAGCATGGAGAGATTCTCCCTGATCTCGAGGTGGATCCTGCAGAGATCATGGCGGAATTCTCAGCCTTTGGAGACGATACGGTACCAGTATATTACTCCGAGGAGAAAGTTTTGGTTTCCAATGAGGAGAGCTGTGATAAAGGAGAGAAGAGTGGAGGAACAGTGGAGACGATGGAGAGTGATGACATGGCAGGTCAAGCTGAAGATACCAAGTCATCATCGTCTTCTTCAGCTGAAACGGGGAGCAAGAAGATGAAGGCGACGACTTTGAAGAGTTCACAAGGGAAGAAGAAAGCCAAGGTACTAAAAAATTAAAAATTACCAATGGTGCAACTGCTATCTTTGTTTATTTCCTTCTGTTTTGTTTTGTTCATCTCCTTTCACGTTTAAATATCAAACAGTAAGAACATAATAATAAAAAATCTTTCTTAAATACCGTTTTTCTTTGAGGAAGATTTCCTCAATAGTTAAAGTCAGGGACAAGATTTGTTTTTTGCTGCGGTACAAAAATGCATACATTTGTCTTTTAGTACTGCAAAGTTCAAGTACATTGGGGCAAGATATGTGTATCACATGAACCTATGTGCGTGTTAGGTCATATCACATTTGGATTGTTTCAAGTGTGGAGTGTCTTTACATATATATATATTTTTTAAAAAATATTGTTAATTACCACATGTTTTAATTTATTTTTCAAATAATTAATTTATAGGTAGATTGGACGCCGGAGCTGCACCGGAGATTTGTTCAGGCAGTGGAGCAGTTGGGAGTTGACAAAGCCGTCCCCTCGAGGATTTTAGAGCTCATGGGGATCGACTCTCTCACTCGGCATAATATCGCTAGCCATTTACAGGTACTATATTAGTTCCTTCTCTATTAGTTCCCATTTCAATGGATATAATTTACTTAAATCGACGCGCTACTTAAGAATTATGTGATTCAGAAAACATAGTTATCTGGCTTGATTCTGAAATGAATTTGTCAGAATCGAACTAACTGATAACATTGAACTAGCACGCACATTATGACTAATACATTACTCGGTGACATTTCTTATTGCAGAAGTATCGGTCGCACAGAAAGCATTTACAAGCGAGAGAAGCAGAAACAGCGAGTTGGAGCCAAAGGAGGCAAATTTACGCAGCATCTGGATCCTGCAATTTAAAACGAGACATGAACGCATCATGGTTCGTACCGACCATTGGATTTCCTCCTCCTCCTGCTCCTCCAACTATGCAACATTTTCGACCGTTACATGTTTGGGGCCACCCGAGCATGGAGCCTCCTCCCATGGTACCTATGTGGCCCCCACATCACATAGGCACTCCAAGAACTCCCTCTCCTATTTGGGCTTCTCATCCCCCTATTCCTCCAGGGGGGAATCCTTCTTTTTGGCACCATCATTATGCAAGGGTAATTTAATTAGCAACTCAAATTATTCAAGACTCCATTAGAAACTCAAAATTATTTAAACCAGAACATAATTATCTTCCATTGCTTTAGTTGTGTAACTTAATAGTAGTTAAATTGACATAATTTCCCTAAAAACAATATCAAAACAGCTATTTATAATGACAAGAGAAATATTTTCATACACCATGCATATTTTTTTGCATGCATGGAAGCTCAAAGAATAAAAAAAAAAAATAGGAAAAATATTACTACGCACGGTCATCGTTGATTGGATTGCTAATAAATTGTTTCTTTATAGCCCCAACCGCATACCATAAACCCTGGAGCGCCATGCATTGCAGTACCGATGCCAACAACGGTGCGTGTTAATAGTTCTTCTATTCTGTGTATATTTCAAATAATTTCATGATCAATAACAAATTATTCTAACCTTTATATTTAAATATATATAGAGATTTCCTACCTCGCCAGTTCCCAGCATTCTTCCTCATCCGATATATAGACCGATAATTTCTCCTCTGACGATACCAAGTAAAAATGCGAACTCACAAGTTTCACCAGATACTCACCCTGTAATTCCTTAATTATTGCTCTTATTTATCATTCTTTCCCAATTAGAGTCGAAATATTGATCTTAGCTAAAACATTTTTTTGGTTTTTCTTTCTCGTTACTTTGATTAGTCGAATGAGAGTATTGATGCAGCAATTGAAGACATTTTAGAGAAACCGTGGTTGCCTCTTGGCCCTCTTCCTCTTGGTTTAAAGCCGCCTTCGACCGAGAGTGTAATGACAGAGCTACAACGACAAGGCATATCAAAAGTACCGCCTACAACTACGAGTACTTCCAGTTGATCTTGAATGAGATGGTTTAATTTAATTGACAGAAATTTGTGACTTGAAAAATTGATTTTGTACCATATGCATGTCGTTGTTTTTTCTTTATTTGTGCACAATGGAGAGAGTTTTTATGTTCTATGGAATTTATGGTCGGCATTTTGGTTCCTTTTTTGAGATTTGATTCTGTAAATAATAATCATAACCATCTCATTTCTAGATACAAAAATGCAGACAATTAATTCCACATGCTTATATATTCTAAGTACTAAAGTTAAACAATGGGCCATGCTCTCCTTCTTCCACGATTGTGCTCTCTTTGCCGTTGGATGCTTCTCTTCTAGGCCGTCCGATATGCCGTGCAATATAACAACTAGGGCGCGTGAGAGAAAAGAGAAAGAACTGTGCTGCCACGCTCGAAAGAAGAAGAGAAGAACGGCGACGCTCGGTGGCGACGAAGTCCTGGCACTATCGGATTGCAGAAGAGGCAGGTGGATACGAACGAGAGGAAGGAAGTGGCGATTTGCGACGACGCAACTCCGATGGCAGAAGAGGCAGGCGACTGGAGAAGAACGACCACTGCAGGTCATTTTTGGCGTTTTTCTCCCGATTTTGACTCGATTGCAGTATGTTTTTACTGTTTTTTTTTATGTTTTTGTTAGTTCTTTGGGTGGTAAACTGTCCGATTAGGGTTTCAGTTGTCAGAAAAATGTCCAATTAGGGTTTCGATGGCAGAAGAGGCAGGAGACTGGAGAAGAACGACCACTTCAAGTAGATTTTGGCGATTTCCTCCCTATTTCGACTGGATTGCAGCAGGTATTTACTCTTTTTTTTCGTTTTTTGTGAGTTCTTTGTAAATAGATATAAATCAAAACATTGGGCTGCTTCCACGTCGATGGTTTCTTCATCGTTGGATTTGTTTGAGCCGTTCGATAAAAAAAATATATATATATACAGCCCCCTTCTTCATTCCCGTTCAACCTCAGAGAAAGAAAGAGAAGGAGCCGCCAAAGAAATCTATTTCGTGTTTGGTTTTCCAAAGACAAATTTCTGAGTAATTTTGCATTTTTGGTCCATTTATGATCATTGAGGAGAGATCTCCTTATAATTCGGTACAGTAATTGAACCAACACATCTCTAATTCTAATAAGTCGAAAAATTTGGACTTCATTGTTTTCTCAATTTGTTTTTATTTCTTGAATAACTTATTTGCTTTTTCTAATCTATCATTTGTTATTTGTTTCGTAATTGAAGTTCGCTCGAGGACCCGATTAGGCTTAGTTGCGAATCAAGCGATGCCATATTGATTAATGCATATGCTTGGTGAAGGTATAAATTGTTACATCTCTCATCATTGAATTATCGATTTATTTTAATGAATTATTAAAATGGAGAAAGTGGGTATGAATTATATTGTCTATTTTAGGTTTTTTTTGTGATAAATTTCAGAAATTTGGTTTTTGTTAAGTTGTACTATTATTTGTGTTTTTTTATTAATTTGAATAATTTAAATGTTTTCTTTCAAATTTCAGATCTATTAAAATATTGAAAATTTGTAAAAGAGACCTTCCATCATTTATGCCCTCACATTATTAAAAAGATCCTTGCATCATGACTGTATCGGGATTAATTTCGCTGAATTACAGTTTCTAATTAATGGCATTAATTTTGTAACTTTTTTGGATATGGACAGATAGAACTGGTGAGAGTGAAGGCGCGGAGGCGTTGGCGAGAGAAGAAGCTCGATTAGGCAGCGGCCCTGTCGGCAGAAAAATGCAACGAAAACCGAGCTTTGGCTTGCATCGATCATGGAGGAGTAATTGGAGAATCTAAAAATCGCTCAGATTCTACATGTGCGGTACAAATGATGGGAAGTAACGTGAGTTCCTCTTTATTATCTTCCTGATATTTCTGAATTGCAAAAGTAATTGGGGATTTTTTTTATATGTAGCATGTTGGAGTACTGGACAATACATTTAGACGAAAATTCAACACATAAGAGATCTTCGAACGAGAGCTCGCACACGTGAACAAGTGCCAAAAAGTACTTCCAATAATAATTAAATTAAATTATCTAAATTTCCATTGAATTAACATAACTTTTTTAATCAAATAGGAAAATTATGCAAAGCATAACTCGAAAGGTTAGTTAATTATCATCTTTTTTGGTCAATTTCGTTGAACTATTCATAATATTCATGTTTATTATATTTTGAATTTTGAAGAACCGTCGGTACAAAGAAAAACCTCTGAAGCATAGCGATACTAAAGTCGATCTCAAATCTCGAAATATATTGTACCTGGAAAATCATTGGCTCTGACGATATTGACATTAGCTTTCATAAATTCCCCTATTTTCTCAGGTCTGTGCAATTATTTGATTTATTTTTATATTTAATTATTTAATCTATTAGTTCTTTTTGTTCCATTGGTATAGTGAAAATGCGAAAAGCATGCTCATGTCATGCGCATATATACACATGGAAATAAAGGAGGTTGTGCAATACATGGCTGACATCGTTTGCGTAAATCTGCGAATTGTATATTGTATTATCCAGACCCGTGGATATGTTTCTAAATATTTCTTTTCCATTAAAAAATTATATGTAATTATTTAATCTATGAGTTCTTTTTTTGTATTGGTACAGTGAAAATACCAAAAGCATGCTGATGTCATGCGCGTATATACACTTGGAAAAAAATATCTTATGAAATACATTTCTGGCATTGTCTGCGTAAATATTCGAATCGTATTATCCGGGCCCACAGGTATGTTTTTAAATATTTTTTTTATTATAATTTTGTAACTATTTTAATTTGATTTTTTGTTAAGGTATATGGATCCTGAAATGGATGGAAGAATTCTATTCAGGGAAGTTATTTTTACGTTTCATTCAGATTTATAGAGGAGGTACATTTAATAATAAAATAGATTTTTATTGTTTTTTATTTTTTAAGTCTCCTTTCTCTCTAAATAATATATTTTTGTTTGGTTTTTAATGCATAGTGGAACAGTGAAAACGAAGAAGTGAGTCCAAGTAAATCAGTTAACTAATCTTATTTTTTGTATTTAAAATTATTAATTATTATATTTAATTTGTTCTTTCATTAATCTTAATTTATCAACGTTATTATTTTTAATTATTTAGATATGGCTTGGATGTTATATGTAATTGGCTAACTTTATATGCTTGACTGGTATTTTATACATACTTTGGAAAAAAAACAAATTATTATCTATTTGTATATTTGTTTATTTGGAGAAACTATATAAGCTTGCATTAAAAAAAAAAATAATATCAAAAACACAGTTTGCTCTGTTCCGTTTAATTAGAAGAAACAATATGTCATGACTCATGAGCCTTTCCATTGTACAACATTAACTTTGCATTGTACAACATAGACTGATTATATATTTAATCAATATGAGAAATTAGTACGAACGACTAAGCAAAATACCAAGCGACAATAGAAGTACGAAAACGAGCAAATAACTTCAACAACAACAACAAAAATGATAAAAATAAAAAATAAGAAAAAAAAAGCAGACCCGCGCAATTGCGTGGGTAAAACGCTAGTTGTTAATAAAGAAAAAAAAATATTACAAGAAAATTTTAAAATTCGAATTTATTGAAGATAAAATTTATTATTTTATTTTTGATTTCTATTAAAATCATCGTCTGTCAATATCAATATCAACTATATCGGCTTATTTGCTCAATAATAATAGAGTGGTGATGCATGCCCCCCTTAAAATCCCCTAGATCGATTGATGTGTTGACGCCTGCAATAATGATGGTGGTAAACCATGAATATTAAATTTTTTTCATCCGATATAGGTAAAGAAGATAAAAAAATATCCATCGTTTCACACATCATTAATTTATTTAATATTTTAAACAAGTTTGTTTACCACCATTTATAATATTAATTAATCAAATTTATAAATTTGGAAAAGAAGTTATTTGACCAAATTAATACACCGTTTAACATGTGTTAAACGGATACACATTAATAAAATATCATAAAAAATAAACAAAAATATAACATTAAAAATAAAAATGATAAGTTCGCAAAAGTTAGCAAAATAAAAATGACAATATTTTGTTTTTAAAAAAATTTGAAAAGAAAATAATAAAATTTGTTAAATAATTATGACTTGTCATTTGTAATCAAATATAATAAATAATTAAATAAACCAAATCATTTTTAATAATTTGGTTCCTAACATAATAAATATCGTTTACCATCTAATTAATAATATTCTGCCACATAATTAATACCATGTATTTGTTGGTTCAAATTTCCTAGGGTTTGATTATCTCAAAATAATGTCGATACTACTAATCAATTTGCGTAAGTGACAATTATAGAGATAAAGGACGTAGCCCGCAAAAGGATCAAAAAATATAGCAAGACGCACAAGGACGATCAAAGGAAATAAAGAATCAAGACATCGAAGTTCAAGTTGAAGATTCCGCAAGTTGGGATATCAAATCATCACCTCAAATATCCAATAGGTATTCCTAAACTTGTCTTTGGAATAATTAAACTCAAGAAAATAAGTTGGAAATATTCAAAACAATAAAACCAAAGTAAAAACTCCCTTGAGTCATGGTGCGTCATGACGCACAATAAGTACCGTCATGACGTACCCAAAGGTATACTTTGTTTTATCTTGAAGTGCGTCATGACGCAAAATAAGCACCGTCATGACGCATCTAAAAAAAAATGTGTCTTGAGTCGTATAGCGTCACGACGGACCAAAACGTGCGTCATGACGCTAGAATAGCTTTTGAGATAAACATTGTACAGTCCGTCATGACGCACTGACCATGCGTCATGACAGACCAAGTGAGTAAATATCACAGTAAGAGGTTTGTTACAATGAACCATTCAAGGGTTAGAACGAACCCTCAAGTACACATGCTACCGTCATGACGCACGTTCGTGTGCGTCATGTCGGAACACAAGAGTTTTGAATAAACACCAGCTTAACGGCTAGTTTCAACGTTTGTGCGTCATGACGCACCATTCCTTGCGTCATGACGCACTATACAGAAAACTTAAGTTATGAGGGGACTATGTGTTCTATAAATAGTTCCCCTTTTAGGTTTCTCTCTCTAACTCTTCCACAAATTTAAAGAGCAAACTAAAAGAGAGAAACTTAGCCAAAAGCCTGAGCATATATTTCCAAACCATATTGGGGATTATTAGATCCGCTTTCGAATCCACTACTCAACGATTCCCAACTTGCGTTACAGATCACGACTAGTTCGTTAGTAGTAAATTGTAATAGGCTAGTTACTAATTGTAAAATCCGCCATAGATTGATAAATTCGTGTAAATCGATCTAGGCAAACCTTGTAATTGTTTGAGTTGGGTATTCAATCGAAAGCCGAAAATGCACAAGGCAAACCCGGAGACGTAGGTACTTGCAATCAATTGAGCAAGTAGCCGGTGAGTTAAAGATACAAAGCAAACAACTACCAAACTATGTAAACAAATATCGCGTGTTATTTGTTTCGGTATTGTATTTTTTTCTCTAATTTATTTATTCTTCCGCACCAAATTGTAATTGTATTGCATTACCGTGAAAATTGGACCTTAGGACTTCATATTCACCCTCCTATAGGTCGAAATTAAACAACAGTATTAATTTGCATAATTTTATTGTTTAACATGTATTGATTTGAATTTAGTATTAATTGAGTTCATTAAATTTCTGCCAACACATCAAGGATTGTGGGGGAATGTAGAGGGAGCAAATATAATTTTTCATAATAATTTTGGGCTATTATGGCTGTTTCAATAATTAGTGAGAACATGCTGAATTAATTAATAAAGAAATTTTATCTGCCTTCCTTCTAATCTCTCGTAACCAAGTTCAGTACATGGTAAATAAAAAATGTTAACCCGGCTACAATCAATCGTTTATCACACAAATCAAAATCAAAATTATATACATTTGGTGAGTACTATACATATCATCAATTTGATCCATACATTCTTCCTTATTTGCCGCGATGATTTTTTTTTTAATGATACCCAAGAACCAATCGTCTATCGTTGACGATACCCCCCTCTGATTTTACATTTCCTATTATATTTCACTACATTTGAAACTGAACCGTGGTTGAATCTACTGATCAAATACAAACTACTGGAAGACGTGTTATATGAGGATTGATTTCGGAACTTATTTGTTAAGAAGACATAACCCGATGAAGTGAAAATTAGCATGTAAAACCTAGATATGATGGATCTTCCGTACATAAAAAAGAGTTTCTTTTTGATCATTTTTAGTTGGTTGTTGCGCTAGATTACTTGAGACGAGAGGTCTGACCGGAGATACAATTAAACTTGGCAGAAAACGAAATCAAAACCAATTCGCTTTCATCAAACTCCACAGAAAGCATCCGTGTCAATCAGATTCCCATCACCAAGCTAGGAACTGTTCACATGGGGCCTCTCCTGAGTACCGAAGGGAGACGTACAAGCAAGACTCCGAGTGATACAGTTAACTAAAATAAAGTAAAAAAAAATAGAATTATTTTATTTTGACAATTATTATTTATTGTGCTTACAGTATCTTGACCAAAACAGCGTTGTTTTCATTGACTTTGTTGCAATATATGACATTATTTTTGTTTTTCCTCAAAATATCCGTCCACTCCGTTCCAGCCAGATAGTCCATGTGGTTGCAATGAGAATGGCGTCCCACATTTTTTTTGGGACTTGTCGAATTTGCTCACGTTGTTCAACCAAAATTGTAGTAGAGTTTCATTTTGATTTGGATTCATCATGTTGTGGATACGTTCATGTATCAGTTTCAAGATTTTTTTTTGCATAAACACATTGTATGAATATGCTTGATGTACATTACAGGTTATTTTTACATAATGGACATCTAAAAGGTCTTACCTATCCTGACGATTTAATATCTCGCATGTTAGGATGCGACCATTTAAGGTTAGCCACATGAAATTTTTTTAATCGGTGAATTTGATTTCCAAAACATATTGCTCCATGAATACGTTCTCTCAGATCGATTAAGGATATATACATGCGCTTGATGTTGAAAATGAATGGTCTCGTGTCTGTTTTCATTGAACAATTGTATTCGGTCCATGAGTCGGAGTGGATATTCCGTATAAGGGAATGAGTTTACCCAAGTCTTATAAAATGAATGATAATTTCGTTGGGTTGAAGTTTTTTAATTCACATATAGAATTTATTCCATAGAGTTTTTTGGATCCAATATTGTGTCCATAATGAATTTTGTTGAGTATCTATTAGTCGGGTTGTATCCACCAGAACCTTCCCAAAAGAAAGTTAGGATAATTTTTTCGATTTGTTTGGTGACTAATTTTGGGAAAACACATCCTTACATTAGATAAGTCGGTATACTTTGATAGAACCGATTGTGCAAGCGTGTATCACTCTCCGTAAGGTAATAGTTTCTCTTGCCGTGCCAAGACATTTGTTCGTATTTTTCCTATCAGGGGTAGGAAATCTCGACCTTTAGGTTTATTTATTGTTAGCGTAAATCCTAAATATTTTATCGGTAATTTATCCTTGTTACAACCAATGTTGTCCTGGATATGGATGTGCAACTCTTGTGATATAACAATAGGAAGGAAACTACATACTTTTGTTCAAATTTATTTCCAATTCCAATATTTCAGAGAAGCCTTCCAATGTTTGACTTATTATTCGCACGTTTCTTGGATGCACTTTAACCAATATGACAGTGTCATCTGCATATTGTAATGATATAGCCGATAATATGGTAGTATTAGTAAAAGACTCACAAATGTGGCAAACAATTTGTTACTACACCTGTCATTACAATTACAAATCCTTGATTGCTCGCCATCCGCAATTGAAGTTTTTTTTTTGGTTATGAATTGTGTTTTGTGCATATTTGGAAGATCCTCATTCTATTATTCTATATTTGGTTGTGAGTTTTTGGAGAAATCGGCATTTTTTCCGGAACAAACTATGATTCGAAGAACAACTAGCAATCTCTAGAATCAATGTTGCAATTTCTATGGTAAACGAGTCTTGTATTATTGATGTTTCATATACTATAAGTTATGTTGCACGAATACAAATATGTGTATCATATCCGATACGATACTGATACATCGATACGGTAATTTAAAAAAAATCATGAATACGAATACGGTTATATAATTATTATTTTAATATATTTATATTGTATATAATTAATAAATTAATAATATTTTTAAATTAAATATCATGATAATAAATAAAATCAACCTAACTAACAATACACGTATCATAGAAGTATCCTAAATTTATTCTAGAAGTATCTTAGAACTAATTTAGAAATATCTATATAATTTATTTTGAAATATTATGAGCCAAAATGGATTTTTGACATGTATTTTCAAAAGCCAATTTTTAAAAATAGTTAGTCAGATTTGCAATTTGCAAATCTATTTATTTCGCTAGACGGACGAAATTAGCCTAGTTTAAAGCATAATTTTTTTGAAAGGAATACCGGTGGTATTCGAACTTGTATTAAAACGAAAGTTTTATACAATAATAAAAAAAAGAAAAGAAAAAGAAAAAATATTTCGAACCAAAATCTATCACAAATTCAAGTGTCATCTCGCCTCCTCTTGTCCAAACGTAGCCAAAGTGTCGGCTCCAAGACCGCTTTTATCGTCGTTGTTATTGGTGTTCGTCCTTTTTTGCGAAAAATTCGGGCATTACGTTCTAACCATATTTGCCATGTTATGGACGCCCATAATTTATCCCAAATCTTTCTTTTTTGGGTGTCCGCTCTTTTTCTATTTACTAACCAAGTTTATTCTTGCGTCGGCAATAATATTCTTCGAAACGGAGCGTTTGTTTTTCTTTCGGCCAATTTCCAAACCGCCACCGTGTATGGGCAATTGATAAAAAGATGATTTGCCGTTTCTTCCTCTTTTGCGCATAGCGGACAAATTGTTCCGAGTGCCCAACCATTTTTTCTCAACACATCGCATGTGTTTATTTTATTTTGTAGTGATAGCCATAGGAATGTTTTTATTTTCGGCGGTACCGTTAGTTTCTATAGATTATTTTGCCAACCACATTTTATTTTAAAGCATAATTTTGTTGTAAAAAAAAAGATTAATATGATTTAATGCGTTAAGAATGTCAAATCCTGAATTTGATTTTTTCGACATACCACTTATTTTTACAAATTGAATTTTTTGACAAAAAAAAATACTAATCTGATTTGCACGCCCGATTTGCAAATTGAAAAACTTGGAGACTAGTCTTATAAATTAGACCTTTTTTTTGGAAGAATACATGTCAAAAAACAAAAAAAATCGGATAAATCATCAACTCGACCATGTCAACATAGAAAAATCCCTTAAGATCCTCTCCGTTACCTCTAATTACAAATAAGTCCAGTTAAATCTAAACCCTGCAAACTAAATCTAAAAAGCCCGATAAACATCAATCCAGTGCTATCAAACTGGAGAGAATGACTGAAGGAGTACCCTTGATAGTAACTATGTAAATGTAAACCTTCAGTACTAAGAAAACCTCCACCGTTCTCGCCCTGGCCATGGCTTCCTTTCTTTCGACCTTAGATGGAGCGGCGCTGCTTCTCCTCTCCCTCCTTCTCCCTATACGCCTTCTCTCCCTTTTTCTCCGCCGTCTCCTGAGTAGTTCAGACCGCCGTCTTAGCACACGCTGTCGCCCGACGCCGACACGATCTTTATTCATCCTCGTTTCGGCCGCCATTCTCGTCACTTCCATATATGCTTTCTCTGATCCTGCGGGGTTGGATAAGAAGGATGTGGATCCCGTGTCGGAGGTGGAGGTAGTAAGCAGCGACATGGAAGCTGAGATACTTGATTTGAAGGATCAGATCTTTCGACTGGGTAAATAGTTTACTACATATCTTGTGCTTGTAGTTAATTTAGGAATTGGGAGAAATTTTCTGATGCTACTTACTGGTACCAGTCACCACTGATCTGGTTCTGGTGCAGCGAAGTATCAGCTTGCACAATATTGAAAATTTCACCCATTTCTTTTCCAATTGACCTGAATTTAGCGTTTTATTGCAATTACATATCAATTTAATCCAATGGGGTATAGGGTTTATGGTTCATTAATTAGCCATTACTTCTGCAATGCAGGATCGATTTTGGAGGAAAACAGCAAAAAGCTAAGTTTAAAGACAGAGCTTTTAGAGGAAAATAACAAAATTATTGAGGCAATGGAGCATGATATCCAATATCTAATTAATGAACAAGACAAAATTAAGGTCCAATAATCTTTCCTATTCATATTATTTTGTTGGATACTTTAAAATAATAAGGTACACAAAAACATATTTATTCAAAGTAATACGTGCAGAGAATTCTCGACTATTGAGAGAGCTTGTTCAATGTGGCTTTCTGTATGAAGTTTATATTCGGGCCTGAAGCTTTTATTTTCTTTATCTTTATTTGCAGTGTTGTATAAATTTTAATATTAAAATATATATATATGGTGTATAATATGGTTTGTGAATCAATAATGAGCACAGATTTGTGGGTTTATGTAATTTTAATATTAACATCTTTGTTTATATGATTATCTATACAAGATTATAACTTGATTTATGAAATTTGAATGATAGAAGATAGATGACTAATGGTTCTTTTTAATTTTTATCTCTCTAACTACCATGATTTTATTTTCTTTCAGAAATCCTGCACAAACTCACATTGTCAAAAAGAACTGCAAGATGAGGTTATTTATTAATTGAATATAATTTTTGAGATCAACTTAAAAACAATCAAATTGGCATGACTTAGGTGCGATTACTCAAGGATGATTCACAAAATTTAATTTCAAATATTCAAATAATGGAATCCTTTGCTAAAGACTCGGAGAAAAGGCTTGAAACCCTAAATATGGAAATTAAAAAGGTACGGTTTACTTTTTAAAAGAAACATTTCGATGAACTTTTTTACGCTAATTATTTATTTACTTATACTTTTGACCAGATTGAGAATATAATTTCAGAGCAATGGATTCAAATTAGACAATTTGAGCAAGCTTTTCAATTAACAAAGGTTTTCATCTTATAATTTTCATAATTTTTCTTATATATATCATCATTTAATGGGAATAATTTATTAATTTTGCTAACCCAAAAAACTTCAATTTTTAGATCATGGTTTCGAAAGTCGAAAAGAAAAATAACCCTAATGAATCTCCTGTAAAAAACACTTACAAAAAGGTACTAATTATTAATTAACTAATAAATCATTCTAAAATTTTACATATCATATGATATCAAATTACTAATATTAATCAAAACCATGTTTAAATAAGATTTTGCAGTATGCTGAAGCTATTCTCGTCCAGTACGCTAAAGATATAAATACACTCAAATCATTCTTAATGGAGACCTCCAGTTCTTTCATATCTTATGCTTCTCCCCACTTAAATACAATCAGTCAAGTTGCTCAGCAACGCTTCCATAAGGTATCATTAATTAGTATTGTTTTATTCACATGTTTTTTCTTATAAATTTTTTTTATGTTTTTTTAGGTTTATAAGTTAGTTAGGAGAATTCGAATAAGACATATTTCAGATAAGGGCGTACCTGACACGTTCTTTATGGGATGCTCGGTTTCGAAAAATTGTTTACCACATGTTTATAAACATTTTAGAAGCATAAAATCAATAGCTCATAAATGTCATCATGAGGTAGTTACTCTAACTATTCACCTTTTATTAAAAAAAAAAAATTAGAAATTTCGTGCGTGTCCTTGTAAAACCTCAAAATATCATTCATAGCCCTGAAAATGGAATTCAGTTTGTAGGGATATTTGTGATTTTTATGTTTTCTACATGGGTACATATGAAATTTCCAATATATATTTTTAAATTATAACATGTATGTTGTTAAATATAATGATGTCATAATTATTTATTGTTTGACAGGTTAATGAGTTTGTTAATCGTCTAATCAAATCAATTTAGTTCGTTGGATTCTTAATATATGCATGTTTTTACTTGGTATGTACTTTTTTTGTTATGAAATATAGCTTTAGTGAATGAACTTTTTTTTGATGATTTTTGTATATTTGTTTGATTATTATAATACAGTCATGTCTTTGGTTATTGTATACAAACAATGTTTTTATTGTTTACCTTAATGTTGATCCAGACTTGTGTTGAGCTCGAGCTCGAGTTTCATTTTATAATTTATACCTTAATTCGAGTCGACCTAGATCAAATTAAGTTTTAAGTAGAGTTTGAGCTGGTTTGCTAGTATTCGACTAGTTTGCATTTTGTAGTATACTAGTAATGGTCCGCGCAATAATTGTGTGGAACTTTATATCCTTTTTTACATGTGTTTTATATAATTTGTTTAAATAGAATTTGCGAGGGTACGTTTAAACTCAATTATATAATCATGATATGTTTGCAAATATATTGATGTCAATAAATACACTATAATTATTAAATGTTCATGAAATTTGTCTCATCATGTATGTATGCATTATAATTAATAAAAATCCATGAAATTGGTCCATCATTATAAATTCACACCAAATAAATAAAATATAACATGTTATAATTTTAAAAAAAATTAAAGTTTCAAAACAAATAAAAAAAATCATGAATAATGCACATAAAACCGAAATATATATTTAAAATGTCATCCATTAACATAAAAAATATCAATTTAAAAAAAAAAAATACAATTGTAAATTATACCGTACGAAATTAACAATTGAGCCATAGTTTCATACGGGAATTATATACGGAGTTCCAATAACACAAAAATAACATCCTTGGTGATGCAGCAACAGGGAATTAATTAGGTTGATTAGTATTATTGATTGTTTCATTTAACGATTTAATTGACCGTTTAATTGAATTGACACGGCAATTAACATATTATAAATTATTGATGTGTTAATTAAACGTGTCGGTTAAAAACATCTAATTGAGTCCATTAAAAATTCTAATCAATTCACCTTTCACTACAACATATCTGCAAATTAGGGTCTGCCCGTCCCAAAATATGTGCAGTTATTGGGTCTGGCCGCCTCAATAACAAATCAGGATCGGTTAGTTCGGGATCGGCCCGATCCAATAAGTTCAAAAATTTGGGACTGCCTGCTCCTAAATCTTTCTACCGACCCTAAATAGCTATTGGAGCGGTATTTTTTTGGGTCAGCCCGCCCCATACATTTGCCGACCCAAAACCTTACACGAGTCAGCTCTGTCTCCCACTTCTATCTTTTACTACATAACTTTTGTAGCCGCCCGCCCCAAATTTTCGCCGACCCAAAACCTTACACGAGTCAGCTCTGTCTCCCACTTCTATCTTTTTTTCACTCGCTAGCTCTTTCTTCCCTCGTTTTTCCTCTCGCTCTCCCTTTCCGCTCTCTCTCCCACTTCTCCTTCTCAGCTAGGGTTAAGCCGAGAAGTTTCTACTCTCCAGCCCTCTCTCTCTCTCTCTCATGCTCTCTCTCAACTTCACCCACTCTCTCATGTTCTCTCTCCTCGATTGGCAGAAGAAGAAGTCCTAGTTTTTGCTCCGTATCTCTCTCTCTCTCGGCTCGCGGCTACATCAGAAGAGGCAGGAAGCAAGGACGACGGGGGTTTCAATTGGGATTTCAATTGGGTTTCAATTGGGGTTTCAATTGGGATTCCAGAATTATAGAGAGATATCTTTCTAGAGAGTGAAAGGGTGTAAAGAGAGAGAACCGAGAAAAGGAGTTTTTCGGTATAGAGAATCAATCGATCAAGCAAGTTCGCCGGTGCATCGTCTAGGCAGTTGCACCCGCGACCGACGAACTCCGACTCACGGTGGATACAAGTAGATGAGCGACACTTGTGGCTCTTCGGTTGTGATCAACTCGAGGGAGAGAAGAAGACGGTCAACGAGCGGTGAAAGACGCGTGGTGTGGGACGCGCGGATTGTCTCCAACGTGACAGGAGAAAGAAGACTAGTAATCAACCCGTCGTGTGCAATCAATTTAGCACTGGTATGAATCTAATCTTCATATTTGTATCGTACCTTTCGAAGTCATAGCGTGATCTTGGATTAAGGGAACTGAACCGGGCCTACATATCCGCTGCGCGGGCCCGGGGACGGAAAGAATTCCCAACAAATTTGGTAGTCAATAATTCTCTGAGCCTTCGAATAGCCTTGACTTTATAAGCCGACCCATCGAGCAATGGAGTTAATTCTTCGGTTTTCAAAGGAAAATCAGGACCGAGCCAAAATCAGCGGTGTAGCCAACAAAATAAAATATACATGATGTCCCTCTCAAGGACGATGCCAACCCTAAACTAATATTATTTAAACAATTAATTATCTAATTCGGCTATTTAAATTTCGCACCCAAATTGAATAGTTGAGTGATCAAATTCAGATTGTTCTCATTATTTCAGTACCGCACTGCAATGCATTCTAACAAGAATGTATACTGAGATTCAATTCAGTTCCAATTTATTTGTTAAGACACTAACCAAGACAACATGTCCATCTTGCTTAGCCCTGTACATAACCCAGAACCTGTAAATCCAGCCAAAAAATTAAATCAACGAGGTTAATTCCACTACAGATCAATCTTTGTTGTGCCTAAATGGAAAAAATTGTAGACATAAAAGAACAAAATTGAGTAATTTGAAGCTCAAGATCCAAAATGAAATGTGCAATTGCAAATTGGAGGGCTAATTGGGACTTCAATGACCAAAATTGCAATTCAATTAGTCCTAATTTAGAAATTTAAGAGTGTACCGTGATGCCAGAGAAGAGGAGTGGTCTCAATCCAGCAAATATTCGAAAATCAAAACAACCTAACATGCGCATCGATCGATCCAGAGAGAGAGGAGTGGTCTCACGATAGAAGGAGATGCCGTCGCAGATCGTGGCTGGATCCATGACGACCGAGAGTGAGATTACCGATTGATCTGCAGCACAAATCGGATCGGGAGGGTGAAAGATCGCCGGAATTGATCGGCAGCACAAATCGGATCGTGAGGGTGAGAGATCGCCGCCTCTAAAGTCGATCGATCGAGAGATCGAGATCGAGAGAGAGAGAGAGAGAGAGAGAGAGTTATGTGGGAAATGTCGTGATGTTGAGAGAATAGCTTCTGTGAAGAAAGAAGATCAGGGTGATTTAGCAAGCTTTTTACAAAAACATCCCTCCGCCTTTATAAATATTAAATTTTAATTCTTGGATTTGTAAGAATTATAAAAACGCTCCTCCGCCTTTTAGAAAAATTATAAAAAGACCCTTCCATTTTTTTATATTAATGTTTGTTAATTTGAAACCATTTCACTGTATAAGCATGTTGAACTCATCGATATATTTTGCTTATTTTAAACGTATATTTTGCTAATTTTATCGATATATTTTGCGTGTGGATTCTTTTTTCGGATTCTTTTTTTTTATTCTCCTTAGCACCCCTGTATAATTATATATACATAACATTTATAATATAATTTGTATAATTATATATTATATAATATAAAATATAATTTATATAATTATAAATTATAACTAATATTATATATAACTAACATTTCATATAATAATTATATAATTGTAAACAATAAATTATATACATATATGGGGGAGGATCCCTTGACACCCTATTTAGACTCCCTTATTAGACTCCCTAATTTAGACCATTGATCTGTCAAGGAAGGGCCGAGATCAATTCAAACAATTACACACGCATGCCTCTTCCTGCCCGTGAACTAAACAATTCTCTCTCTCTCTCTCTCTCTCTCTCTCTCTCTCTCTCTCTCTCTCTCTCTCTCTCTCTCTGTTGGAAACGCACTTCCCACCGGAGCTCTCTTCGATGGAGGAATGAACCTGGCGACGGCAACCTGGCGACGCCCCCTCTCATATCTGGCAACGGCAACCTCTCTGGCGACGCCCCACTCTCGTCTCTAGGGACGCCCGTCTCCTTGGAAGCGGACACCATCTCTCTCTCTCTCTTGACGAACTGTTGACCAGGAGATCGCTTGTTCTCTCTCATGGCCAGCATCATTCTTGCTCACTGACAGATGCCTTGTTGTCACGGCAGTCAAACCTTTGTCACTACTGCACGCTAACTATCGTCGTATATCATTGGGGGTGAGCAATATTTCTGGTATTTATTCTAAATTAAGGTTATTATGACTGAATACATGATCGATTACGCTAATCATGCCTCAATTGATGTTCAATTTTTCTTTTTAAAAATGAATTGGGGGTTTGATTTGGTTAATTGAAGATGAATGTGCTTTTACAAGCTCAATGTATGATTTGTTTGTGGTTGGCCTTAATTTTGGAATAGATTTTGGAATGCATAATTTTGGATGTAAGATAATGTTTTATTCCATAATTTTGGCAGGAATAGGGTTTGAAAATCAATGTTTTTGAAAGTCAGAAAAAGGTCGACTCAATTCCACTGCCATATGACCCCATCTTTTATTTGAATGCAGCAAAAAAATGATATAGTTGGTTTGGAGATGAAAAAACAGACAACCTTACGGCATTGTGTAAGTATTAAATAACGGGGTTATGATTATGGTTGTAATTGTGTAAGGATTAATGTTTTGGCGCTAATTGGATTATTTGAGGTTTATTTAAGAAGTAAAATGTGTATGCTATCGCAATCTAACATATAATTGGAAAGTACTTTGTGATATATAAATGAATTATTTGACAAAAATAGGGTTTATGGATTTTACGATTTTGTTTGCAATTTATAAAGTTACGGACTTGATTTTAATTTTTATGCTTATGTGTTCTTTAGCAATATACTGTAATTACAAAGTTTTTGTAATTTATAAATTGTATGGACTTTATTGAAGTTATATTTGTATTTGTTATGTTTTTATGAGTTTTTTTTTTCTATTTTATGGACTTTCAATTTCAATATTATGTCAAATTGTCCACTGTATTAGATTATGGAGAAATCTCAACATTTTGAAAAGAATCCTCGACAAAATCCTGGACAAAAAAAATCTTCAATAAAGAATCATCAACAAAAAATCCCTACATTTAAATTGTACAACAATCCTAGAGATGTTCAAAGTGATTAAAAATGTCATTACAATCTGCGCATTTTAGGAAATGTCTATTTTGTAACAAATAAATAAATAGCATATATGGAAAACTATTAGGTTTTCGACTCATCCAAGTAAACGAATAAGAATTGACAACACTTTAAAAAAAATAGATGATTCGTGAATACCAGTAGCAAATATTCTTCACATATAAAAGAAAACATTTAATGGAACAGTCTCGAAATACCCTGAACAGAACAAAAACAACACAACCAAATTGAAGCCATCTTTCAAACACAATCAAACTAAGCAAGAAGGTAAAGTCATAAAGTGAAACACACAATTATTTGACATATTCAATCAAACAGAGCAAGGCAAAAAATTACCAAGAAATTTAATTGGAAAAATTTGTTTAATATCATTAAAAAAACTTTGTAAGAGGAGAGTCGGGCTCAAGCTCGGAGATAAATGCAAGTGCAGAAGTACTGAATTAGCGATCCAGCTGCAACCGTCTTGACATGGGATTACATCTATGGGAGATCCAGTCGGAACCATTTTGAGATTTTTTTTGGTGTTGTCCCTGAAAAATTGCACAATCACTAATAAGTCCAATATTTGCCAATTTCGATTATCCATTACTGCATCTTGTCTATAAAATGAACGGAAAAAGATTGAATTTATACCAAATAACAAAACTTTAAATGAAGCATTTGGTTCAAAGATTGAATTGAACAATAATTTATACTGACTGGTACCGAATAACTATCTAATCAAAGAAAAAAATAGGGAATTTCCTAGCTCAGTAATGTGGCCAGTAAAATCTGCAACATTAGGAATTTAGCAGCTCAAATGCAAACCATGAAATTGGAGTAAAGAGAGAGAGGGAGACTGACCAATTCGCACGAGAAGCCGGCCAGCTGGAGATCAATTATGTACCAATCTGCAACATTAGGGTCTATGACTCTTAGGATTAGGGTTTACGATGGAGAAATGGGCGCACATACGTATGCTAGGGTTAGGGTTACGATGGAGAAGATGGGCATTTCCAAATAGCCAAGGCTCTTCGACCAGAACGGTGTCGCCATTTATCTATTTATCTATTCATGCAAAGTGATCGGAGAGAAAAAGAACTTCGCCATGGTTTCCCATGGAGATCGGGAGAAGAGAGAGAATGTCGTTAGGGCAGGGTTCATGGGCAAAAGAAATACAAAAATACCGTGTGTTTGTGTGAACTGATCTCAGCCTTCCAACAAAATCATCAACGGTTCACGTGAGGGAGTCTAATATAGGAGTTCAAATAGGATGTCAAGGGATCCTCCCCATATATATATATATATATATATATATATATATATATATATATATATATATATATATATATATATATATATATATATAAACGAATTTAATTAGTATCTTATAGGGTCGGACTGCCCCAATAAGGGTATTAGGGTCGTCCTGCCCCATTAATGCTGACAGTACTTCCTGATTTGATAAAAAAAAACTGATATGACTTGTAGGGTCGGCCCGCCCCAATACTACCCGCCCCAAAGTGTTATAGGGTCGGCCCGTCCCTGACAGGGTCGCGCTTGTCAGGGGCTGTTTTGGGGTCTTTTTGGGTCGGTTTTGGCCGCCCCAATAGCCCAAAAATGTTGTAGTGTTTGTTACCTCATCAAGATTATTGTGATGAGTTTGGGAGTCAATTATATTTTTCTTAAATCAATGATAAAGAAGCAAAACTAAATATAGAGAAGCAATACAAACAAAACTAAAAAAAAACTAGCACGTGTCGCTCAGATGTTCAAAGTTATATCTATTAATTAATTGATTAATTTACCCCCTACCTTATTTTTCACCATGTTTTGGCTTCTCTAAAGGTCTCATCGTGTCTCTATCTACACCATTGGATGTGTTTTGTCTTTTGATCTATGTATAAGCAATGTTTCTCTTTGATGTTGTGAGTCGTTTATGACTTTGATTTGACCCGCTTTCATCTGACCACATAGTATTTACACATAGTATGTATGATATCTAATCTCATGGTAAGATGAAAGGTCAATGTGACCAAAAATTAATTTTTTGTTTCAATTTTTTTTTGTGGCAACTCTTTTATATGGGATGATTAGTGAAAGCATTGTTTTTGGTTACAAGTTTTGATAAGGCATGAATCATTTTATTTCATCCAACAAAAGATTAATTGCGAATGAGTTTTAATTTACTTACTAACATCATGAATTAGATTATATGTTAGGAATTTGTTCCACAAAATAAGTGAAGGGTTGCAGTGGTATTTGATTTGGTGATAATAACTTGATTACACTGTGCTATCTGTGATAAAAAAAAATATATATTTGACCATTTTTCTCGATTGAAGTATATTCGTAGACAATAGTTCATTTTAGACCACAAAATTAATTGAAAATTTTATCATGCCTGGTTGTGATTAAAATATAAACTTAAATATGGTTTTTATCCAATAAATGAATTAAAAGTTGTGATCTCATACACTGATTACTTGATTTTTAGAAACTCTTATTCTACGTAATTATTTACATGACATTTAATATATTACGTTAACTTTTGAACACAGTATTGTGTCTCAAGCACCGAAGCTGAGAGGCACGCCGCAGGGCTCAATCCATCATTTGAAAGACTGAAACCACTTATGCACGCGTTTCAATTGTATTTAGTTCCAACCGGAAAGACCAGGAAAAGATTAGAATTGAGGGCAGCCCATCCGTCGAGACACATTAAGACATCAGCAGTTAGTCTATTCCTAAAACCTCCCAAGAAAAAGATCGAATTGTGTCGTGTGCCGTGTCATATTAGGTGTTTAAAAAATATACATTTAAAGTTGAACATAACATATTTGATGCCATATCTACATGAAAAAAATATCATTTATTTTGTTCAAAGTTTTATTAATTATTTGACATACACAATTGTTTTGTTATCTAATAATATTTTTTTGGTAATATTTGATAATAATCACATTAATAATAATAATAATAATAATAATAATAATATGTATAAAGTAGACAAATTTCTTGCAATTCTAAGCCTGCACGTCATCAATGACTTTTGTGTAAAAAAAAAAATTAATTTACATTTTGGTCCTTTTTATTTACATTTTGGTCCTTTATAGTTTTAATTTACATTTTGATCCTTTGTATATACATTTTAGTCCTTTCTTATTTACATTTAGGTCCTTTTTTACATTTTTTAATTTATATTTTGGTCCTTTTTATTTACATTTTTGTCCTTTTTAATTTTAATTTACATTTTGTTCTTTTTTATTTATATTTTAGTCCTTTTTAGTTTTAATTTACATTTTGGTCCTTTTTTATATTTTTTAGTTTACATTTTGGTTCTTTTTATTTACATTTTGGTCCTTTTTAATTTTAATATACATTTTGGTCCTTTTTATTTACATTTTGGTCCTTTTTTACTTACGTTTCGATCATTTTTTACATTTTGATCCCTTTTTCTTATTTTACATTTTGGTCCTTTTTTACATTTGGTCTTTTTTTCCTATTTTACATACATATTAAAATTTGCGAATATGTCCTGATTATATTAATCGATTTTAGAAGCACCTGAACAAATGCTATTTATACAAATTATATTAGAAAATAATATCCGTGATAGACTAATTTCATGAACCTTATGCGTCTATTGACATCATGATATTTGCAAATATGTCATGATTAGATTAAATTTGTTCAAACGCATGCGCGTTAATTCGCACACGCGTTAATTCTATTTAAATAATTATATAAAAAACATCCCGCGCAATTGCGCGGGGATAAAGCTAGTTATTATTATTGTATATATGATAGTAATGTTGTTGCTATTATTATATTTTCGGTACTCAATTAATGTTGTCATTATTATTAACCATTTTAATGTAGTATTTTCATGTTTCTTATTTTTATACTTCTATTCTTCAAAAAATGAATAATCCTGTTAAATACTGTATTTTTCATGTTAAAATCTCCATGCATAAATTCTTTTGTTTTCAACTCGATGTGAATATAGTTTTATGTAAGTTTATTTTACTCTTGTTTTTGAGAAAGTTTATTTACTTTAGTACATATATAAAGAGTAATTAGATAAAATAGTTAAAGTTAGTATTTTATAATATATTATACTAATTATTGTGAATTCATAATAAATTAAAAAAAAAACCCGCGGCGTAGCGCGAGAATTCTCCTAGTAATTGATAAAGAAGCAATTAAGGCTCTTTGCACCTTTATTCCAAATCATAGGAACTATATTGATTTCATGTTCTTCAATCTAAATTGGGAAACTAAATATAGAGGGCCCACTCAGCACCATTTATACTCGGGGTTATATATTCACCCCAACGTCAAAAAAAACATCCTTGATCAGGTGGCAAAAGGGTGTTTAGTGAGTTGTTTAGCCTTTCTAATTAACTCGATTAAATATTAATTGACACGTTTAATTGACACGTAAATAATTTATAACATGTTAATATTAGTACATGTTAATTGACGAGTCAATTTAATTAACCGGTCAATTAATATTTAATCGAGTTAATTAGAGAGGCTAAACAACCCACTTAATCTTCGTTTGCCACCTCATCAAGGATGTTTTTTTGATATCGAGGGGCAAAGTATATTTTCCCTTTATACTCCACATATCACATGCTTCATCTGCTTTGCTTAAAATAAAGAAATTAAAAGGAAAAGAACCTAGTATGTTGGAATACTTCCTATAAATATATAAAGCAAATGAACAAGCACACAAATTATTGTCTTTAGTTACCACAAAAGAAACGAAGTAAAACACACTCAAATAAAAAACCACAACTATATATGTTGTTTTAATTCACTAAAAACTCGAACAAATTAGTTTCATCGATCTTTTTTACGTCGTGCCAGGTACGTTCATGAAAGAACCCAAAACCTTGATAACTTCTCCTCGTAGCACATACTTGTGGTAAATCGCCGCGATCACAGCGCCCAAAAGTGGCCCCACCCAAAATATCCACTGTTAATTAATAAAAACCACACTTCAATTGGAATGTAATAAAAAAAATTTAACTTGAGGGGATAGATAAAATCGGCATTGAGAACTTACATGCTCATCCCAAATCTTCTTTTGGTTGAATATCACGGCTGCCCCGAGACTCCTTGCCGGGTTAATACCCGTACCTGTTATCGGTATTGTAGCAAGGTGTGCAATGAACACCGCAAAACCAATTGGCAAAGGAATCAAAACCTAATTTAATGAAAGAAAACATTAATCATGCATTCAATCTAAAGATGGTTATATCTAGATTCTTTTTTCGGAGCTACTCTTTTCCCCTCTTATTTCGCAAAAAAACATGCAATGATGTATAATATCATGAAGCTCAACTGGTATACTAATTCTTATATTGCACTATAAGATGAAGGCTTGTTTTCATATACATTAATACATATATTGGCATTAGTTTCGTCATAATAAATACGACAATGTTAAGTCGGTATATAAGAAAAACATACCGGAATAAAGGAGTCACGAGCAGTACGTTTCGGATCTGTAGCAGAGAAAACAGTATAAACAAGAACAAAAGTGCCGACGATCTCAGCGCCAAGTGCGTCCCCTTTCGAGTAACCTTCAGAGACTGAGTTGGCTCCACCGCCCAACGAGTTATACGGGTGCTTCATGATCCCTTTCACTATACCGGCCCCGCATATTGCACCGAGACACTGTGCTACGATGTACAGTACTGCGCGGACCAAAGAGAGTTTTCTCCCTACTAGAAGCCCGAATGTTACTGCTGGATTTATGTGGCCTCCTGTATCAATAAATTTTCATGAAGCATCCATGTTTTACTTATCACTTGGAGTTGGATATTATAATCTTCCTTAGTTACATTGCCATCTAAATTTGTGAAGTTTTTTTTTTTGTGTGTGTATGTTTGTTCTGTGTTTCTGTGTGTGTGAGAGAGAGAGATATAAACCAGATATGCCAGCGGTGCAGTAGACCAAAACAAAAATCGACGCTCCAAAAGCCCAAGCGACGCCTAGAAAGCCAACACCAGTGCAAGCCTGAGCTTCACTCTGGCTCTTGTAGCCGATGACAGTCGCAATGCTGATGTATAGGAAGAGAAGTGAAGCCGTGAACTCGGCTATCACTGCACGGTAAAGGGACCACCTTCTTAGTTCGCTCATGTCGATAAAGGGAGCCGGTAAAGGCTCCTTGTATGGCTTCTTACCGGTCTCGGTCTCGGGCTCAGTTTCTTCCACGGTTACCTCCTTAGACATGGTTTGGCTGGTTTAGTGTGTGGGACTTGGTTATTTCTTATTCTTATGTTCTTTTAAGAGAGCAAGAATTTTGAGTAATATCAAGACTCATGTGGTGTGAGGGTTTATATGAGGATGGAAAATTCTAGCGTGCCTTCCATTTTCCCTGCAAAAAAACCCCATCCAATTAACACCCAATTAACACCTTAATTAACAATATAAATTAACGATTAATATGTAATTAATGAAAAATTAATATGTCATGTCAATGAGTTCATAGCCTAGTTGATTGAATGTCAGACACAAAAAATCATATGACCGTTAACATCAATGAATGAAGGACATATGCGACTTTTCCATTTATTATTAAAAAAAAAATTTAATATGTCATTAGAGTTTCTATCAATTAATCATTAATTATAAATACTTAAAATGAATAATTATACATTAACCGCTAGTTATAGTTAACAATTATAGTGATAATTGTTCATGATGATATCATGATTGATGTTTTTATGAAAGTTGTGAGGAAACGAAGGGCCGTGATAGAAAACCTCTACGAGGAAATGGGCTTAAGAGGACATTTTTGTATGGTGCAAGCTCTTAACAAAATTAACGGTCCAGTCTGGCCAAATCGGGGATAATAAGTCTTCATATTCCCTAAACTCTTCCAGTATGATTTCATGTTAGATGTTGATAATACGTACAAAATTGATAAGATGGAGAGCTACAGGTGAGGTGGAATCGAAGATCTGAAAGGTACCCTAAAATGATGGAAAAGGACACTTGTGTCTTGTATATTTAGAAATTTGGCACTGTTCTCTCTCTCGTGAAGCATATTTGTGAACCAAATTTTAAATTTCATGGAAATTTTAGGCTAGATTTTTCTATAACTCTCACGAAATATTAAGGGCCCAGATCCAGCAATGTCTCGATCGAAATGCTGTCAGTACCTCAGACGAAATATTTAGGACCCATTTTCAGCAATGTCTCAATCAAAATGCTGTCCCAACAGGACGGGCTTACAAAAATACAAGGGGAATTTTCAAATAACCCCTCCTAGCTTTTTAGAATTTATAAAAGTCCCTCACCTTTTTGTTATTTTAGTAATTTATAAATTTTCATAAATTTTTTTTAACATACTAATTAAAAAAAGCTATGTCATATACATAAAATTTTAATAATTTATTTATTACATATTTTGCCATACAAAATTAGCAGTAAATAAAAAAATAAATAAACAACGATATACAAAGTATTCCTGAAAATATCTTTACAAAATACTATTATTTAAACATTTCATTTTAATGTTTATTTATTGTTAATAAAACTAGTTGCTGAAATTAAAACTAGCAACAATACATACTTTGGCAAGAAATATTATTTTAGCAACTAATTTTTCATTAACAACTAATTTATAGTGATTTTTAAGTTAATAAAATAATACAAAACAAGTTTAATAAAATTAAAAATGGAAAACATAGGGGTATTTTTGTCCAAATTTTTTTTAACACCATGAAATGTTAATATTAATGGGGGTAAATGAAAATGAAACCTTGTTTGAAGGGAATTTTTTTGGAGCATAAAAAAGCGAGGTTTTATTTTACGAATTAAAAAAAAAAATAGGGCGTAATTTTAAAATTACCCAAAATATACCTGACATATAAAAATAAAAATATATTACGTATAAATTATAATATAAATTATTATTCAAATATATAGTGAATGCACGACAAAATGTCATGCACACATGACAAAATATAATAACCACATGAACAAATGTAATAACCCGATATAATAACCATATATGAAAAAATGTTTTTTTGTAATTACACATTCCACCTTTTCACATTTCTAGTTTATTTTACTATCAAATTTGTATATTTGTCTTGTGTATGCGTCCATCTTGTTATTTTTTTGTTTTTATTTTGATATTTATGCTTTATTTGAATGTTCGTATTATTTTGTTAATGTTATTTGGACCTGGACTCCCTAAGTCCAAGTCCCAATAACATTTAACAAAATAAGTTATGGTGTGTGTGTTATGTTCTTGTGTTGAATTTGAATTATGGAATTATTTAGATTTTTAGTGAGAGCCTTATTTTTTTATTATTAACCGAGACAGGCTCAAAGGCCTGTACAGATATTATTGTTTTTTTATTTAAAATTATTGATATTAGCTAGATTTTATTAAGTTATGTTATTTAGAATTTTAGTGATATTATTGCTTTTAATGATTATTTGATAAATATATTAAAAATCAACATATTCCATATGTACGACAATTTTCAATAACTTACAATACGATACCCATATTACATATAATATTTTATTCATTACAATTTAGGAAAATTATTAAGTACAACCCTAATTTTTTTGCAAATTATAGAAAAACCCCTCCACCTTCTGGATACCCAAAAAACTCATCTAAACAAGGTTTCATTTTCATTTATCCCACCTCCTCCCCCAAATGAAAATGATGTTCGGAGGAGTTAATTTGGAGTATCCAAAAAGTGAGGTTTTTTAAAATTTTCTAAAAAAATTAGGAAGTTATTTAAGAATTTGCGGACAATATTTATATTTAACCATTTACAATGTATTAGATATCATATAGTTTGATGCAAAAAAAAACTTAAAACTTTGTTATTACTCAAACATCATGTTATAAACTAATTATTTGTTATATTCAATTATTTACTTGTATGCATTATTATTATTTTGTTACATTTGCATATTTAATATTTTTGTTTTAGGTATATTTTTTCATGCGTTAGAAGTATTCGACAAGTACTCATATAATATCTGAGAATTATTCGTAATTATATCAAAATAAAATATTCAAATATATCACGCGAATCATTCAATACGTATTCGACAAGTATTATGTTCATACCGATATTGATTCAATATCGAATATGATAGCAGACACATCACAACTTTGCATTTGTAGTATTTGCAGACAAAGTTAACAATTGTGCTATCTGTTTAAACAAGTGATGTGAATGTAGACAAAGACGAGCGATTTTCTGACTTCTCTTAATGTTACAAGAGACGAAGGAAGCGTCCTAAAGATGAATTGTGCTTGTGCTATCCGTTTCGTTTTTTATAACCAGAAATTGTTTTTGTTTCTCCTTTCAAATTGTTAGGGCCTGTTTGGTTCGTGCTTTGGAGAATGCATTGGCATAAAGTATGACAATTGACAAGGAATCGCACGTCAAGACATATCATTTCATGACATACTCTATTCTCATGTTTGACCGGTACACTTATTTATTCCATAATATTTATTTATTTCATGACATATTTTAAAAATGTAAAAATCAGTTTATTTATAGAAGGTTTGGCAATTTAATTTTTGGAAAGCAAATTAAAATATATTCCCTCCTAATGGAAATAGAGAAAAATCATCAATTTTTGTGGTAATTATATTCCCATCAATTATTCACTAGGGATTGAAATCTTACATTACTTTATTAACTAGCGTGTAAACCAAATATTGTAACGGAATCCATGATGGAGTATGCAAAGGCATTTTTTTTCAAAGCACGAACCAAGCGGCTCTTTAGTGAAATGAATACGAACAAGTTAACTAACTCAACGGTCATCAAATATCAAGTATGGTCTGAACAGTACTGGGCCTTGCATTATGGATCAAATTATTACATAGGCTTAGTTGGTTATTTCATCAATGCTTTGATTATCTAGGACTAGGAGTGTTAAAAATCAATGAGGCAGATTGCTCTAAAGGGATTGGCTAGGATTAGTTTACTAATTATTGGTTTAGGTTGTTATTTTATCAATAGCTGAGATTACCTAGGAGTGCTAAAAATCAACAGTGTAGATTAAAGAAGTTAGTAAAGTGATTGGGTTATGATTAGTTTACTAATGAATGGTTGAGACTGATTGTTTTTTTTTTTTTTTTCTGAAAAAGGAAGGCTATACAGGACATCCTTGTCTTGTATTAAATAAAAAAAAGAGGTTACAAAAAGGTGGGTAAATCCCTTAAAATTTGAGAAAAACTGTAGCAGATTATGTTGAACTTGAAGATCTTCTTCTGCAATTTTGGTGTCATTGGATGGCTTCTTCGTAAGCTTTCTGTGCGAGCATTTGTGGTTGTAGTTCCCGTTCTTAAAAAAATCGAGCATTTATTTGTTTCCATACTCCCCACATTGTTGCTGCCCACATAGTCTCCCAGGAACTCATATCTTCTTGATTGAGTTTACCTCGATTCGTTATCCATGTTGATATTATCGTATCTTGGAAACTAATATGTATTTGGTGCCGTTGAAATGCAGTCAATTCTTCTCCAAGTGGCCGTAGTAAAGGAACATTGTTGAAAGAGGTGTATTGGTGTCTCTTGTTCTCTTGTTCTCTTGTACATAAGGGGCATAGGCCGTTATTCGGTAAGCCTTTCCGTTGTAATAGGTCCGACGTATTAAGTCTATTGTTAAAAGCAAGCAAAAAAAAAAAATGTATTTTCGGAGGTATTTTCATTTTTCATAAATTTTGGTGCCAATAAACACTAATTCCCGAATGGCAACTAGCTTGCTTAGTGGTGCAAAAGAAAGAAATGTATCAAGTCTATTGCATTTTTTTCGTTTCTTGAATAAAAATTATGTTGCAACTAGCTTGCTTAGTGGTGTCTTTGACGAGTTAACATTTTTTGACATCGCCAAGACTTCTAACGTTCCAAAATAAAATAGAGATGTTAAATAATTTGACATTTATTATAACTATTTAAATTGATGTGCCCTGATGGCCAAAATATGACACTTAATGGTCCAGAGCGGGCCTCCCGGGCCATAAAGATTCTCGTCGCCATAGTCGACTTGATCAACGTAGTCGTCATGAATTTGCTATGCAAACATTGATTTCATTAGAATTTTTTCACACATTTTGTCCCCTGTCGCTTTGCTTGATACCGAGCCAATTTTATTAGGTTTATTTGTCTTTTTCTTTTCATTATTGGATCCTGTTTGAAGGCCATTAGCCTTACTTATGTTTAAATTCGGATTTGTGGGCTTAGACGAAATCGGCCCATCTTAATTTATTTGGGGTTCATTGTTCTGGACCGAATTTTGCTCTATTAGCTCAACTAAACCCCGTATTTCATTGATTTGGGTTAATGTTAAGGCTATTGGATCTGATGTCTCTTTTTACAAAGCTTTTCCATAATCACTAGCTTTTATTTTGTTATTTATCAATCCAAGCTTAATTAATTTTCTGTTGGATTTTTTTAGTGGTTCTGGTCCAGTACCATCGAAAAAGTTTTTTTTTATCGGTCGAGAGGATTGTCTCCCATTTCATTTTACTTATTGTATGAAATGGTGAGCAATTTTGGTGTTCGTTACACTAGTTTGTTTAGAAGGCTCTGTTGGATCCCGCGGTTAGAAACGCAACATAAATAACAAAAAAAATAGTCTGCGGGACTTGACCACAAGACTCTGCAAACATCGAATGAAGAGTTTGGATTTATTACCTCTTAATCATGTTTGATTCGGTGACGACAAAACTCACGGCAACGGGGTTGATCACGCATAGCTCCGAAATTTCAAAGCATCTACTCGTATCCACCGTGCTCGTCTCGGAGGAAGAGCATCGTCTTGTACTAGCAATACGGCGAACGTCTAGAATCTTTCTCTTCTCCCTCTCCTTGCCTCGGCTACAACCTAACCGAACACCTCTCATGTCAGAAAACGGTTTGTTAGAAATCGAGTATGGACGCGGTGTGTCATGCAAAATACATAGAATAATATCTTGTATAGTCCAACATACTGTCTTATATAGTTCGGGATAATATCTTATCAGCTGGATTCTAGGTTTGGATTATTTTTGAATTCCAGCTAGTAGAATTGTAATATATATATATATATATATATATATATATATATATATAGGGAGGCTAAACTACTTAATTAAGTACCAACATTTTGGTCTACCAAAATGTTGGTACTTAATTAAGTAGTTTAGCCTCCATCATATATATATATATATATATATATATATAGAGGGATGCTAAGGAGAATTCAAAAAAAGAATCGACAAAATGAGCAAAATATAATTTTCATATAACCAAAATATACCGATAATTTCAACACGCTTACAGGGTGAACTGAATTCAAATTAATAAACATAAAGACGGAGGTTTTTTTTTAATTTTCAGGGAGGTTCTCTATATACAGGGATGTTCACTAAATTTGAAAAAATTAGAAAAAATCTTCCGTCTCTAATTATATTTATTTTTTATCCTTGAATTCTTTTTGTTAATTCTAGTTAGCATTTCTCTCTCTTATATATATATATATATATATATGAGGGATGCTAACATACTTAATTAAGTACTCAAGTTTTTGTACTTAATGTTGTTTAGTCATTGAATTTGTTTTGAGATTTGTGCTTTTTCATCATGATCATAAAATTTTGTGCACATCAATAAATGCACAATCTCAATACAAATTCAATTGCTAAAAAACATTAAGTATCAAAACTTGTGTACTTAATTAAGTATGTTAGCATCCCTCTCTCTCTAGAGAGAGAGAGTAACTAAATAGTTCTGTTATTAGACACTCTCCCGTTACTTCTTGTCTTCTCCGTCAAAAAAAAAAAAGAATAAGCTACTCTTCTCTCTTCCATGTATTTCCTTCTCTTCTTTAACCTCCAGGCGGTTTCCATGGCCACTCTCATTTCTCTCAAGATAGGTCAAGATATTATCTCCAACGAGCTCCATGCGAGTTTCATGATTTCTCTTGTCTGTCGTGAGACAAAGAGGATTATTCTCGGATAGCTTAAATTGTGTGACGAGACTCCACTGAATAGATCCTCTCTGAGAGAGTGAAGATAACGATGAACAACTTTCTTCTCGACGAAAATTTGTCCTAGTTGCCCAAATCTGTTATAGGAGGTTAGTTTCGTCTTTTTATGATTTAGGGTTTGTCAATTTGAGGGTGAAAATTCGTAACTGTGACTGTGAGCACATGAAAATTCATTGAGTATTTATCTCAATTGAGAATAATTGTGGAATGTACTGAAATTGTATTATTTGTTAGTAATTGGAAATTAATTGGGGATTTCTCAAACACTCGAATTTCTTGCAAGAAACAATATTTCTCATTTAACATTTATGATTGGTGATACTAATTTATCCTTGATTTCTTCATCTTTATTTGCTTTTATTGCAGACCGAACAACACAATTAAGTAGAAATTCTGATTATATTATTCCTCTAATGATGGGTTTGGTTTGTATTTTCAGGAGCAGCAATAATTAAATATTCCTCTAATGATTGTTGATACTAATTTGGAATTTATCTAATTTTTTCTGAAATACTAAATCAGTTTTCAGAGTAGGAATTTCATATACTCGAGATTGGATGCGATAGTGGTGACTGAATTTGGTACCAAGTTGGGTAGTGTATATCTCAAGGAGGTACTCATTTTTTTTTTTGTAAATTTCCCCAAACCCGTGTTAATTATCGAAATTACCTTTTCACTATTTTTTTCACAGTTTTAATTTGCAGTGTCTATACTATTTTCACAGTTTCTCATGACTTATCAATGTAGGTTTACTTTTCTTTTTCTTTCCCGAATTTAGGTTTGGATGCGTGACAAGAATTCGAGATTAAATTATTAAGTGTGAGTATTACATTGGATGTGTGTATTGAAATGTAAACATTTATTGAATTTGTATGTGTATTTAAATGTAATTGTGTTTTGAAATATGAGATTGTACGGAATGCGTATTGGTACAAAACTTGTGTTGCATGGATATGTATCAAAATATGTGATCGAATTTATTGAAAATGAAATGGATGTGTATTGAATGACAAAAAAATAGATACCAATTATGAACCTTGTGTGTCCAATCTCATAATCTATGTACACGTTTTGTCAAAAATAGGTATTGTCGTGCAATAATGTATGTGGTGCCAAGTTTATATATGTACATGTATATTTTCAATAAATTCATTATATTCAACAGATACATGCTTGTCATCATACAATATCATGACTGTCATTATACAATATCATGGCTGGTATGGTACCTAATTTTTTGTCATTCAATACACGTCATTATATCTTTCAACAAAATTCAATACACATATATTATACTTTCAACAAATTCAATACACATCCATTAAAATTGATATTAGAGACACAAAACCTTGATTAGTGTGACCTTCGAACAAATTTATTCAATATATCTGCATCTCAAAAAAAGCATACAAACTATTACAACCTAGTAATGTAGAGCACAAATCACCTCCCCTCTCTCTAAACATCATTAGCTTCTCGTACCAATACTGGTACAACACTATTATCATTAACTGTTGCCAACCGAATGCAATGTAGATCATTTACCCCCTACTGTGTGCGTAGCAAGGCCTGAATGCACTGCTAGAAAAATAAATAAGCAACACAATGAGAGCCTAAGAAAATAAAATAAACATATAATTGTAGCATAATAAATCCTATCACCATTCATTCCTATTAAACCTTAAAAATAACCTAATAAATCCTAAATTTCCCCAAATGTTCCTCATTAACCCTAAAACAACTTAATAAACCCTAATTAGCCCCACTCAGCCCTTGATTCATCAAAACCATTAAACCGTAGCTCCATTCCGCACCTTATAAGTTAAATTTACATTTAACAACCTCAATTAAGATCCAATTAATCCAAAATCAGTCAATTCAGACAAAATTTATCAATAATCAAATCAGCATTCAGTCGAAACTGAACAATTTCTACAAAAACTACAACTGAATTGAATACGGTCAGGGAAATACTAAAACAATTATTAGTATATTACCTTTCACATTTAACTGAAAGTACAGAGCAATCGAAAAATCCTGTTTTGGTATAGTCACCGCATTCTCAGCACATATGGAAGCATCGAGCCACCAAGAGAGCTTCTAAAATATGCTTTTTGTCCTAGAGATCCTGTTTTGGTTTCCTTTGAGAGAGTTGTCGAGAGATTGGCATCGCTTGAGAGCTTGAGACGATCTGGAGAAGAGTTCGCAAGAGGGGAGAGGAAGGTAGCTAGGAGAGTTGAGGCTTTGGCAGAGAATGAAGTATTTAACGTAGCTCACTTTAATTAACGGAAGTGTAGGTTAAAATTAACGTGAGCGTATATGATAAAAGTTTGCACAGATCACGATGTGGATATGAGGGTTAAAATAGAGAGAGAGGGTAACTAAAAAGCTTGTATATATATAGAGAGAGAGTAACTAAAAAGCTTGTACAAGTTATATGTATTTTTTGCTTGAGAGTTTTTGACCGTTCATCTTTGCTCTAAGATCCGTGCTAATTAAAACACACACGGTCCGTCATATCTCCGTTTCCTCTCTTTCCACTAGAGGTGGCAATCGGACGGTTCGGGTCGGGTTCGGGTCATTTCGGATTCGGATCGTTTCGGTTTGCGGATCATTCGGGTCGTTCGGGTCGCGGGTCGTTCGGGTTCGGGTTGTTTCAGTTTTCGGTTCGTTCGGTTCCGGATCATTTCGGTTTTCGGGTCATTCAGGTTCGGGTCGTTTCGATTTTCGGATCATTCGGTTATGGGTCATTTCGGTTTTCGGTTCAGTCGGTTTCGGTTTTCGGGTAATTCGGGTCTTGGCTATTTTAATTTTCGGGTAATTCGCATTTCGCAAAATTTAATTTCCAATCATTCGATTTTTCAAAAATTTAGTTTTCGGGTAATTCCGGATTTATTTTATTGATTTCAAGATATTTTAGCAATATTATATTGATTTTGACAATAATATTTTAATTTTCGGGTCATTCGGATCGTAAATTTCGGGTCATTCGGGTCGTGAATTTCGGGTCATTCGGGTCATGAGTTTCGGGTCATTCGGGTTCGGGTTAGTTCAGGTTTCGGGTCGTTCGGGTTTCGGGTCAATTTCGGGTTCCGGATCATTCGGTTCCGGGTCGATTTCGGGTTCGGGTCATTCGGGTTCGGGTTCGGGTTCGGGTCGTTGCCTTTTCAATATTTTCCGGTCGGGTTGGGTCGGGTTCGGACGGTTCGGGTTCGGACGGGTCGGAGAGCTCTACTTTCCACACCATTTCTTCTCTTCCTTTCTCTATTTGTTCTCACCATTTTTTATCTGTACTCTCTACGGCGCCTCCAATGTTTTGTGGAGAGAATGTTGGTCCTTAGTCGTTCCTTCTCCTTTCTCTCGCTTCGCACCATACAGACTTAGATCGTAGCTGTGCTCTAATGGTAATGTGTACTCTCTGCGGCTCCAATGGTACTATGTACCTTTTCACTTTTCTCTCTTTTTGCACCATGTAAGGAGTTCCTGCTCGAATTGTACCAGTGCTCCGATGATGTTGATTGCGTCTATTTCAGATGCTGATTTTTGTGTAAATGCTAAGCTCTTATTCTTAATATATTTTATTTGGAGTAAATCTTACTAGTGCCTCAATTGATCCCCAGTATCCTCCGACAAACTTGTTTTTTTGGTAACTCCTAAGATCTGATCAACTACAATACCAACTATAACCCCCAGTTTGATTTCCAATTGAGAATATATTAATTGGTTTACAAATTGAACACGAATTGAAGAATTCAGATTTTATTCATTTGAGTTCAATTTCAAGCTGTTTTAATTCTATTGTACATTTTCAATTATTTTAGTTGTACAATACATTTTGCAAGTCCCTATATTCATGTTCAATTGTGTCTGGTTAATTGGTGTTCTTAGTTGTGCAGATTAAGGCCTTTAAAAATTGAAGATAATGAGTGTTACCCCCAGTAGGGTTATGATCTTGAATATCATTTTACACCGAAATAAGTTTTATACATGCCATGCATTCAGATCGGGTTACCCACGGTAGGGTTATGAACTTGCATTTAGTTGGCGAAAGTTGCTGATAATGAGTGTTGCACGGGTATTGTACCTGAAGCTAATGATGTTTAGAGGGAGAAGAGAGGATGTGATTTGTGCTTAACATTGTTAAGTCGTAATAGTTTGTAATATTTTTTGCGATGCATGATAGAGTTTAAAAGAGAGATTAAGTGATAATCAATTTTCATTAACCACAAATGATAGGATTACATCGAGTATTTATACATAGAAGTAAATGGATACTAACCCCTAATTGGATATTAAATCCATTAACCCGATAACAGCACTATGAACAAGTGTACTGTGAAATCCTATTAATTGTAAAACATTAAGTCTAATTAAACTAGACTATCATCCCCCCTCAAGCGCAACGGAGATCGCTCGACAGTGAGCTTGGTACGAAGAGAAGAAAAACGCGGAGCTGGCAAGGCTTTTGTGAGTCCATCCGCAAGTTGGTCTCGAGAGCAAATAAAACGTACTAGAATTTGTTTGTTGGAGATCCGTTCCCTCACAAAGTGATAGTCAATCTCAACGTGTTTCGTTCGTGCACTAAAAACCGGATTTGAGGCGAGAAAGGTGGCACCAATGTTGTCACACCAAAGTACCGGTAGAGAGGGTGGAGTGATCGAAAGCTCGCGAAGAAGAAATTGAAGCCAAATTATCTCGCCGGTGGCGCATGCAAGGGCCTTGTATTCGGCCTCCGTGCTAGACCGAGAAACCGTGGGTTGTTTCTTGGACGACCACGAGATCAAGTTTGGGCCAAGAAAAATACAAAACCCGGTAGTGGATTTCCGATCATCGGGGCAACCGGCCCAATCCGAGTCCGAATATGCATGCAAGGTAGTATCCCTAGAAGAGCGAATAAAGGTACCATGATCAAGCGTACCTTTTAAATAACGAAGAATACGCTTAACGAGACTCCAATGATAGTCCGAGGGGTGATGCATAAATTGGCTACACTTGTTCACCACGAATGATATATCCGGACGAGTGATCGTGGCGTATTGAAGTGCACCGACAATTCGCCTATAGAGAGTAGGGTCCTCCATTGGAGAACCTTGAAATTTGGAGACACTTTCACCCGGTTTCATCGGAGTAGTGCATGGCTTGTAAAGATCCATTTTAGCGCGAGAAATAATTTTCGAGATATAATTTGATTGAGAGAGGGAAATACCATTCGCGGTACGAACACATTCAATGCCCAAGAAAAAGTGAACCGGACCTAGATTCTTGAGGGAGAATTGAGTGTGGAGCGAAGTAATAAGGGCATCCATGTTCGCTTGGTTGTTTCCCGTCACCAAAATATCATCGACATAGATCAAGAGCCAAGTGATGTCGGACCCAAGGGTCCGAATGAAAAGTGATGGATCCGAATCTGATGCTCGAAAACCGAGTGAGATAAGCGATGAAGAGAGCTTTGTAAACCAAGCTCTTGGAGCTTGTTTAAGGCCATATAAAGCTCTATGAAGACGGCATACATGAGAAGGAAACGAGGAGTCTTGGAAACCCGGTGGTTGATTCATGTAGACGGCCTCGGCAAGATCGCCGTGGAGAAACGCATTATTAACGTCGAGTTGATTTACCGACCATCCATGAGAAGCGGCGAGGGATAGAACAAGTCGGATTGTGGCCGGTTTGACGACGGGACTAAAAGTCTCGTCATAATCAATACCTTCCTCTTGCGTAAAACCTTTGGCGACGAGGCGAGCTTTATAGCGAGTGATGGAACCGGAGGAATCTCGTTTGATTTTGAACACCCACTTACAAGGAATGACATTGTGATTCGGTGGTAGAGGTGTAAGAGACCAAGTATGGTTTTGTTGTAAAGCGTTGATCTCGTCGGCCATTGCCGCGCGCCACTCCGGAGATTTATTAGCCATGGCAAAAGTAGAAGGTTCCGAGTCGGCCACTTCGGCAATGTAGGTGACAAACTACGAAAAATCTCGAGGGCGGAGTAAATTGGAGCGGGAGCGAGTAACCATTGGATGAAGAGGGCGAGGTCCATTCGGTGCTGCCACAACCGGAGTCACAACCGGATTTGCCGGGACTACGACCGGTGCATCGGACGAGTCGGTTCCTATAGGTGCAACATTAGAGATGTTTGTAATTGAAGAGAGAGAGTTAGGGATAACCGCAAGAGTCAACGAGGAGACTTCATCGGTGCAAGTGGCATGAGATACACCGGGTGTAGTCGAGAATGGAAAACGGTCTTCGTTGAAACGCACATGGCGACTAATGTAGGTACGGTTCGAGACCGGGTCAAGACATCGGTACCCCTTGAAGGTTGTGCTATAGCCCATGAAAACACACGGAGATGAACGGAATTGAAGTTTGTGCGAGTTGTAAGGGCGAAGTAGTGGGAAACATTCACAACCAAGAGTTTTGAAGAAGGTATAATCGGGTGCGCGATGAAAGAGTATTTCGTAAGGAGATAAGCGAGATGTCGATGAAGAGGGTATCCGATTGATAACGAACACAACCGAGCTAAAAATCTCCGGCCAATAAATCATCGGAATGGAAGCCATGGACATGGTAGACATGCTAAGCTCGTATACATGCCGATGTTTACGCTCCGCGACTCCATTTTGCTCGGGCGTGTACGGACACGATCGTTGATGCAAAATTTGAGGAAACGACTTCTCAAGGAAAAAGAACTCGGTACCACCATCACTTTGCACCACCTTGATTGACCTAGAAAATAAATTCTCAACCAAACTTTTAAATTTCGTAAAAGCAAGCGAAACCTCATTTTTGGTTTGGAGAAGATAAAACCACGAAAACTTTGAGTAATCGTCAATAAAATGAACGTAATATCGAAAACCTTCGGATGAGGTAATCGGAGACGGGCCCCACAAGTCGGTATGAATAAGATCAAGTGGATTTTTTGCAATTTGAGACCGTAAAGAAAAAGGAATTTTATGTGTTTTTGCTTTATTACAATCAATACAAGAATCGAAATTTTTATTTTGAACTCTAATTAAATCGGAACGACATAAGATTGACAAGACATCAAAAGAAGTGTGACACAATCTACTATGCCACTTATTTATTGGAGCAAGTTCGGAGAGAAAAGCAATTTTGGCCGAGGGAGATTGAAGCTTGTGCAAGCCATCAACTCGAGTAGCTTCAAGAAGAGTGAGCTTGGTTGTTTGATCCTTGAGAAAACAAAAAGACGAATGAAATTCAACAAACAAGTCATTATCAATACATAATTTTGAAATACTTATGAGATTTTTGGAAATTTGTGGAACATGTAAAACATCACATAATGAAATGAATTTATGTGAAGAAGTAGAGGGAAAAGAACATGAACCAATATTTGAAATACACAAACCTAATCCATTACCAATTTTGACTTGTTCGGAGCCCGTATAAGGTGAGAAATTCGAAAGGCAATTGATGTCACCGGTTATGTGATGCGTCGCACCCGAATCCAAAAACCATTCGTGAGGAGCTTGAGTATAGGGTGAGAGAGAGGTAGTGGCTTCGGAGAGGAAAGTTTGCGGTGCATTAACCGGTGGTCGTGGGGGACCCGGTGTAGGTGGACGAGGTGGTTGCGGTTGAAAATTTTGATTGAAGCGTTGGTAACATCGATCGGCCGAATGATTGTTGCGGAAGCAAATTTGGCAAAGAGTTTTATCACCATTATGTTTCTTATTTTTCTTGTGAAAATATGGCCTTGGATAAGAAATAACCTGATTTGGGTTATAATTCTGTTGAGCCTGAGCATAAAAAGCGTGAGGATAAGTAAATTGACCTTGTAAAAGCCCTGAATTCGGCCCAGTGACCAAAGGCAGCCCAGAAGATGTGTTTGGTCCACCATAATTTTGTGGACCAGGTCCAAGGAGAGAGGAGAAAGGTCCACCATAACCACTAATGGAGCCAGAGCTGCCATTCGTGAGAGTAGGGTTGTGAGGAATCGAAGAAGAAGAAGAAGAAGACTGAGCGAGAAGGGCAACGGCTGAGTTCGAGGAGACTTGCTGTTGCTCTAGCATAGCTTCGTAGTTGAGTATAGCTCCTTGAAGTTCCGAGAAGTTAGGTGGATTTGTTCGTTCAGCCAGACTAGCGAGAATGGGGTTGAATTATGGACCAATTCCAGTCATGGTGTAGACCAGCAACTCTCTATCAGAGACCGGATCTCCAATCGAGCCTAGAAGATCCGCTAATTTCTTAATTTTGGTCAAGAACTCGGAACAACCAAGGTTATTGCGACGAATTGTGAGAAGACTCCGTCGAATTTCGATTGTGCGAGCAAGAGAGTGGGAGGCGAAGCTCTTACTAAGCGAGGACCAGAGCATGTGAGCTGTCGTTGAGTTAGAAACTTGAGCCATTACATTTTCAGAGAGAGAGGAGAAGAGAAATGCAAGAATCAATTGATCTTGTTTCTCCCAAGCTTGAAATTTTGGATTAATGGCTTCGGCAGTGGTTGAAGTAGCAGCTATCATGCGATCTGGTGGAGGAATCGATAGATCAAGATGGTGGAACAGGCCATGTCCTCGGAGAAGAGGAACAATCTGTGATTGCATCGAAAAATTACCAGTATCCAATCGAACCTGCACACTGTGGGAGAAGAACACAGGGCGATGTTCGGTTGAATCAGCCATGGCTGGAATCGAGCTTCTGAATTGAAGATCGAAAAGAAGAAGGTGAGTCTTGAGGAATCTTGAGAATCTTGAGCGTTAGCTTCTTTGATTCTCCTCTGATACCATGATAGAGTTTAAAAGAGAGATTAAGTGATAATCAATTTTCATTAACCACAAATGATAGGATTACATCGAGTATTTATACATAGAAGTAAATGGATACTAACCCCTAATTGGATATTAAATCCATTAACCCGATAACAGCACTATGAACAAGTGTACTGTGAAATCCTATTAAATATTGTAAAACATTAAGTCTAATTAAACTAGACTATCAATGCAAGATATGTTGAATATATTTTGATTTGAAGGTGATATTAATTAGGGTTTTGGATCTTGAATATCAATTCTAATTGACATTGTGATTGGAGACTTTATGTATTTGGTATTATATATTGGGTGATTCTCCTGTAGAGCCTTTTTCATGAAGGGCAATTTGGGTATAAAAATGTATGTTTGTATTTCAAATTTCTACTTCTCCATTTCAAATAATAATGAATTTCTCCATTCAATAAACTTCCTTAATTATAGGATTGAAATTCTCCTTAATTACATACAGTATATCTTTTTGCAATAATTGTGAATATTCCCATTCAATAATTTCCACAATTCTAGCCATTTTTTTAAATATCTTCCATTTCAAATATGTAAAGTAGTGGAGGATTTAGAAATCACAATTCTAGCCATTCAACAATTTTCATACAGTACATCCATTTTTTTTAAAAATCACAATTTTCAAATATCTTCCATTTTTTTAATATCTCCATTTCAAATAATTTTATACCATTGGGCAATTTTCAAATATTTGTGCATATCTTCCATTTCAAATATTTGTGAATATCTTCCCCATGCAATAATTGTGAATATCTTCCATATTGTGAATATCTTCCATTTCTAATGGTAAATTTATGGATATATAATTCGATCTGTTTAAAAGAATACCAATAGAATCATCCTTAAATAGAGAAACCAATTGCCTCTTTAATATATCATTCGGTCAATTGCCTCTCTCTCTCTCTCTCTCTCTCACTCAGGCCACTACTCCCTCGGATCTCGAAAATAATCTAATGGTAAATTTTTCACTTTGAATTCGATCTATTTACTGTATTTTTTGTTTATTTCTCGCTCTTGTTTTTTTTCTTTCAAGATGTGATTATTGATGTTAAAAATAAAAGCATGTTCAATTGATGGTATTAAAAAAAAATCTGATGCAATGGTTCAAAAAAATCAAAATCTTATTGGCTTTGTTCAATATTTTTTTTGACATTTAGATGCATGAAAGCTTCTTTCAATTTATTTATTCTCTCTAATTTAATTTTGCCTCTAATTTGTTTAGGCATATCAAGACGAGTTCGATGGAGCGTCATTCATGAGGGATGAGGACGATACGAAAATGGCGTTTATGTCGTTGGACGAGGCAGAAGCGTTCTTCTATCACTATGCGAAGAATAAAGGATTCGGTGTTCGAAAAGAGCATTTGAAAAAAAGGGCTGTAAACGTAGTGTGTTATCGTCGTTTTGTTTGTTGTCGCGAAGGATTCCGCCAACAAAAGGACTCAAATGATGTATCCAAAAAGAGAAACCGACCTCTAAGTCGATGTGGTTGTCCCGTCAAATTCAGTGTGAGGCTCAATGTTGAGACGGGATTTTGGCACGTGAAAGAGTTTGTTGAAGAGCATAATCATGATTTCCATTTATATTCATTATATTTTATTATTTTATATATTTCCATGTAAAGAATAAATGATTTCCATTTTTGTTTAATTACATATAGATTAAAATTCGATGACAATTAACATTAACAGGGAGACTACATGCAAATTTAAAAAAAATGACATGAAATTTATAAATTTTCATCACCAGGAAAAAAATATTTATGTCAATTGAACTTTTTTAATTTATAAAATTTACATACCTCTCCGGATGTACCTTGATTAGACGGTGCGGAAGCACGCTTGAGTGATATCGTCACATCTCCAAAATTGAAACCATGTGTACTAGCGTAAGAATTTCTTAAGTTCATCTTTTTTTCATCCCAATGCATTATTAAAGGAAGTTGCCGCATGTTGTAGTCAAACTCACTTATTCGCACGTATTCGCAATACCAAATCTATATTTTTAATAAAATATAATGCATTAAAAATAATTATTAGGAAAGTTTTTTTAAAAAAAAATATGTCATTTAAATAATAAAATAATTATAATGATAAATTATCATCATTACCTGGAGAAAGATGTAATTGCCTGTGAATTTGATTTTGGGTGTTAACTGATAACTCCTAATACCCCTTATCAATTCTTTAACGGCGAATTTGGCCCAGTTAATTTTTTTAATTTCCGAAACATCGCTAACGAGACCCGTATAATTTTTAGGCAACTCGTCATTAGCAACGGGTGCAAGAACGGCACCTATTACTAACAAACAAAATTTCCTAATAAAATCGTCGTCGAATTCGTTCTTCTTGTATATACTATCCGATATTCCATCGATAGTGAGTTTATTTGTTTTTGGGTCCTTGTATGAATGGTATAAAAACAAATTCGTGAATGGAGTGGTGTCTGCTTCAATACCTGCGTCCTTAACTCCGAGTATACACGAAGCGTCTCTTGAGGTTATGGGAATAGTACAATTATTGATGATGATTGATTTGATATTATCGTGGTAACGCTCAATAAGATACGAACACCACAACGGTCGGAAATTTATTTCATTTAAATGAAAAACCCAATCAAATCCTACTCCTCTAATTACATCTTTTTGTTCATCGCTCATATCACGTATGATGCCAAAAAGTCGTCGAATTTCTTCGGGTATAGAGCCATTGACGTTCTGTTTTAAATAAATCCAACATTGAAAAGAACATATAGATTCATAAACATAAAATACAAAACAATTCATAAATTTCATAAAAAGCAAAAAAAACATACCATTGCTTCGATGAACCATAAAAATGGCACGATGAAATAAAAATAACAAAGTCTAGCACTATTATATAGGAATGACATATGTTAAGCTATAAAAAGAAATTTATGATTTGAATATAATATGAATATGCTTAACAAGAAAAGATTACATAAATCTAATAAATCTAGAAGACTTAAATATATAGTATGATTCACATGCCAGGGAGACTATTTAATTTCCATTTTTATATTTTCGTGTATTTAGGAAACCAGGGAGACTCAAATATATAATATGATTCACATGCCAAACTCACATCTTTCACATGCCAAACCAGGGAGATCATCTCCAATATTATTCGAGAAGTAAAAAGAATATCAAACTCACATCGTTCAAACAATTTAATAATTTGGTACCATATTTGTCCATACATACACATAATACATATACATACATTATACATACACACAAATCATACATACACACACATAATACATACACACATAAATGAAATATTATTCGGAAAAAAACGGAATACTTATCCCCGGGTTCCACCAGCAGCTTCGATGCGGGCACGCTCGTCATGCAGATAAGGCTTATGGTCTCTTGTCATTGCTCTCACTACATTATTTATTTACATAATAAGAAAATTTTAGAACTCCAAAATAAAAATACAAACGTTATTAAACACGACAAAATACCTTTGGTACCATTCTTGTCGGCACGGCAAATCACCATGCGAGAGTCGCCAACGTTGCCAACAAGGCGTTGTCATCGCTCTGTGCCCGGCGTGACCTTCATTTTTTTAATTTTTTTTAATTACGAAACAAACAAAAAATAAACATTAAAAAGGAGCAACAAAGGAAAATTATATTTATATAATTGTGTACCGTCATAAACAGCGAAGAATCCAACAAGGCGTTCGTCCACGGTCTCAAAAACACGAGTCTCGAAATAATCCTCCATTTTTTTTCTGTATCCTATGGTGCTCGCGTAACCGTAGCTGAACTTCCCATTTGGACTGTTTAATAAAAAACAAATAGAAATGGACTTATATTTAATTTAATCAAAGATCAAGGGGGAAATGGTAAAAATGGGTTTTGCAGTTTTGTAAATTATAAAATGTGATTCAGAATTCGAGAGAGAGAAGTGAGGAATTAAGAACTTAGCTGCTGAGATAAAATGATTCAGAAAATGTGCAAGAAATTTCAAGAAATTATGAAACGAGATCATGATACACGAATAAAATTCAGCAAACCAAATTCAATTCAGAAGTAAATTATCTCAATTCAATTCACAAATATCCCAATTTCGAAATCCATAATAGAGAAAATGAAAAGGATAAACCCTAGTGAATCGAATCCAAAACCTAAAAAGAAGAGAAGGAAAATGAATAGGGTGGAAACTGACCTGAGGGTCCAATTGCCGACGTAGGTGGTGGCATCGTCTTGATTCCTTCCGTGACGTGCTGAGTCTGCTAACCCAGCAAGTTCGCCCCAACTCTCGGTGTCCTTTTCGCCGATGGAAGAGAAACTGTTCTCTAGTTCTTCGCGTCTAGCAGTCACGAGAGAGATTTGCGGAGAATCGAAAGTAAATCCGGGAGAGAGATTTGCGGAGGATCGAGAGTAAATCAGGGAGAGAAATTTGCGGGGATTGAGAGTAAATCCGGGGGAGAGAGAGAGAGAGAGAGAGAGAGAGAGAGAGAGAGAGAGAGAGACGCGTTATCAAGAGATGGAACTGGACACCGTGTGTGTGTGCGCGTGAGATGAGGGTAAACAATGACCATTCTACCCTTCCAAACAAAGGGTCTACCATTATATAATTGAATCACAACCATTAGATTAAATTATATGATCTAATCTTAGCCATCCGATCAAGCAAAGGATCTACTAGAGAATGGCCCTTATATATTTATATAGCACTTTGATTATTTTTGCAATTTCGGTATTATATAGTAGCACTTTATGTAATTAGTATTATATAGCATTTTATTTGTAATTCTATACATTGTGTGGGTATTTCACAATTTTATGAGTTTTTTTGTAAGTATGAGTTGAGTTTTGATTGGTAGAGTATCCGTTGTTGGCACTACTATTAGGGCATGTTTGTTTTGCAGTAACTCAGTCAGATTGTAAGTCGAACTACTGCATTAATTTATTTTTTGTTGTTTGGTTTGATGTAATTTGCCAAACTACTGCAAGTCGACTTACATTGTCTCTCTATTTTCTTGCAACTCAACCTCCCCTCAAATTTACATGAAGTGGAGATACATCACAACATAACCTCTCCATAAATAGGGATTATATTTTCATTATGTTAATTTAAAAAATTAATCAAGCACAATAATCTGAATAAATAAATAAACACTGCCCACAATAATCTAAATAAATAAATAGACACAAATCTACGTCAAGAAATTATTACATTTAAATATAAGTATAAATTATAGTTTCATTGTGTTAATATAAGAATATAATTAATCACCATAATCTCAAAATAACTAAAATTATTTTAAATATTGATTTTATATATTATTTTAAAATATTTCTAATTATTTTGTCATTTCCTTAATATTTATAAATATGAATTATATTTTAAATATTTGCGTTTTCTAATGATTAGTAATGAACTCTAACGCTAGACTCATTACCAATTCAAAGAAACACGGAAATATTTTAAAATATAATTAATATTTGCAAATATTATAAATATTGAGAAATATTATAAATTATTTTAAAATATTACTAGTATTTCAGAATATTAAAACATGATGTATACAAAATTAATATTTATATATTTCATTTAAATTATTGTGTTTGATTAATTTTTTAGTTATCAAATGAAAATATGATCCATACTTATATTTGAACATAATAATTTTTATGTCAAAATTATTTTCCTTGAAAAATATGATTATTCTCGATATAAAATACTTATAATTTTAATTTATTAAGTTTTGATAAAAAAAAATTACGATTTTTATTTTGATGTTTTTTTTTCAAATAATAAAGATTTTAGATATACATATATATGGACGCAATATGGGTATATATATGGATGTAATATGAGTTAATATATCAAGGAAAAAACCAATTTCTACATCTCTGAGGGTCATATCTCAAATTTTCAAACTTTTTGGTCTATTGTAGTAAATCTGAAACATATTGTGTCTTCTTATAAAATTTTGCCCAAATTTATTTGCAAATTTTAGTAGATATAAATCTTGAAATTCATAATTCAATTACATAAACCCAAACATAAAAACTATAAATAAAGTAGTTTCACTTTCGTGAATCCAAACATTTAAATTTGAAGTGCATTTCCGGAAAGTCGACTTGCGGAAAGTTAATTTACTTCAGGTAAGTTCTAACACGGTCACCCAAACATGCCCTTATTTTTGGTACTATAACTAGTTTGATTTTGTACCGTTGTCAATTTGCTTCATAGATAATTCAACTCAATTTTACAAATTAATTCATTACATTTCCCAACCTAAACCCTTAATTCATTATACATCGCATCCAAATCCTACTTCGAGTATTCAAATTCCTCGATCTAGGGTGTGAATCTTGCAACCATTATGTTCAATCACCATCTTGTGCTGGTGTGTTAGGAGCGAAATCTGAAATCTGAAATCTGAAATTTAATATTATTATTAGGATGTTTCATGTAAAATGTTTTATAGGGGGGATTTGCAAAAAACTCCTGCATTATGCCAGTTGGAAAACACAGTTGGAAAACAAAACAGTAATGTTATACCAACTTATGCGAAAAAGCTTCGTAATGAAAAAATGTCGAAGGTCAACGCTGAAAATCAGAAGACCTTTCGAGCATTCCAATTTACAACGATCAATGTTTTTTTTATCTTTCAATTCACAATGATCAATTCTTAATCCACAAATTCGAGCAACCAGCAAGAAGGAACTTCGCATAATTGGCCTCGAATATTTTTCTCGTCATCGACCTTTCTTCTCAAAACTAACCATCAAGACAATTCGGGGAACGAGTTTTTCGAGATTCCTCTTGGCTTCAGATCTTTGCCGGTTTGTGGAGAACTACGGGGTAGATACCTCCATCCAACCCTTTTAATTATCGCATCATTGGCTTCCGGTTTGTGCAAATATCAGTTCCAGAAGGTAGTCCGTTGTGACGGAAGCTAGGCTCCGTCACAACGGAAGTATACGTAATTGTTAGTAATAGTATGTTATTAATGAACAAGAGTTCCAGAGAGTAGTCCGTTCTGACGGAAGCTAGGCTCCCGTCACTACGGACCACTATGAATATAAACATGCGAAATTCCACTGTGAGACAGTAGAGGGTCCGTCATGAAAGAAGCTTAGCTCCGTCATGACGGAAGACTCGCTGGAATTCTGTTTAAATATATGTTGACATACACAATTTTGCATACATGGTATACATTCCTTCATGTGTCATTATCCTATAAAGTATAAATATGATGTTTTTTTCTTTTCCAAATAATCTAATCATGTGAAATCATTCTTACAAGTGTTTTGAGAGAGAGAGAGAGAGAGAGAGAGAGAGAGAGAGAGAGAGAGAGATGGGAGAGAAAAGAGGAGAAAAACGGTTTTCTCCATCAGAGAAAGTAATCAACGACTCAAGCAAGTTCACACACGCGTCATCTAGGCAGTTGCGTGTGTGTGACCGAGAGACTACAACTCACGGTGGATACGTGTAGAGGAGTTCACACTTGTCGCTTTTCGGTTGTGATAAAAAGGAATGAGTAAACCAACAAGAAGGGTTGTGGAAGCATGTGGGCGTGTGACACACGAAGACAACCGAAATCGTGTCAAATCAAATTCAAGGTTAACACAAAAGTAAGATAAGAGAGACAAAAATGAGAAAAGTGAGTTTGACTTTTAGGAAGATTAACACAAAAGAACTGGACGATTAAACTAGGACAATTGTCGACTTTTCATGAAGACGAATTCAAGGTGGATTATGTGCAGAGATATTCAAGTGAGAGGGCTGGTGATGGATTGGCACAAAATTCAACCAGGAAAGCAAGATGGAAGGTTAACACGTTAACCATATGTGTTCGTCCCGCCGTGGAATCGGTGAGGTATATACCATAACTCTTCCTTCCGTACACGAGATCCTAGGATTTTGGGAAGTCCCGCGTGTTCCGTTGCCCCGTGTGTTTGTACATGTGTGCGAGAATTTCCAACACTAAGATCCGTGCATATGGAAAATATTTTGATATCCTAAAGTTATATAAAACTATTAATTTTGGACTTTTGATTGATTTGAATCGGAATCAATTCGAGTTTGGGCCATATTTCGGTTCAGATCTGTCGAGTCTCAGATTTATCGGGCCTCAGATTAAATCGGATCTCAGACAATTTGAGTTTGGCTCGAGTCAGGTCGAACTAATTATAACTAACTTCGGTTTAATGTTGGGTCGGATTTCCCGGTCCAAGTCTGACGGGCTCGGTCATTTGACTTTTTTTAATTTTTTGGATATCAGACAAGTCGAACTTCGGACGAGTCGGATGACTTCTTCGAGTTCGAGCTAGATTTTCCAGCTCTACCTAAGTATTTTATATTTGTGTTTTTTTTTCAAACAAATTTAATATTAAAATTCTAACAAGTTAATTAAAGTAAAAAAAATAGTTTATGTATGAAAACATAAATAAGTTTTTCATTTTATAAATATCTATGAAATAGTATTGTTATTTTTTAAAAAGTAAATAAATCATATGATGTTATATAGTTTTTAAATAACTTCACTATTAAATATAATATTATTTACATTTTTAATTGCATTTTGAATCAATTCTTTTTATTAGTACTATATTAATAATTAATGATGTGTTTCGTCACTTTATGTTGTATGGTCAATGTTCCAGAAATCGCTCGACGCTCGCTGGTCGGCAGACGACCATCAAGCGCCAAGGATGATTAATCGGGAATCTCGGCGGACCTCGGCGGATTTTTATTTTTTTATATTTAATATTTAAATTAATTAAACAAAATTACAAATCACAGTTTTTTTAATAAGTTTTGAATAATTTAAGTAACAAAATACACTACGTCACTAAACTAACATAAACTCAAATAATAATAATAATTTATATATATATAAATAATATTAAAAATATGAAAAAATTTAGTCCAAATTTATTTTTTTGAATAGTATTTGACAAACGATCGTTTTCATTATTGATGCCTAATTTTTTTTGATGTCAATGGAGATTCATTGACAATCCATAACGAAAACGATCGTTATTTTGAATAGTATCCCACAGCCTCTCATAATATATAATTTTTTGTGATTCGCATTCAAACAACTAGGCTATGGATGGCAATTTAAAAAAAAAAAAAAAACACTTCTAAAAATCGGCTCGGCGGTGGCTTGGCGGTCTTGGCGGACCCTTGACGGCCGCTTGGCGGATTCCACCAAACACAAAACGCCAAGGACTTATCTCGACGGCGGACCATCGAGGAGCGATTAATCGGTGATTAATCGGCCGCCAAGGCCGATTTCCAGAACACTGTGTATGGTTCATTATTATTATATTTGATATTACATTAAATATTGAAAATAAGAATAATATAATATTTGTTGTTATATTTTTGTAAAATTATGTTATAACTGAGATATTATTATATTTTCGTATTATTATTTGACAAAAAATAAATCATTTATTATGATAATGTAAATAATTGTAATATATACATAATCATACATAAGTAAGTTAAAATAATTTTATTATAAAAATTTATATTTTATGTTACAATGAAAAATATAATTACTTTCTCGCCATGGTCGGGTATTATCCTAGTTTGTATATGATCACTCGTTTAGCTCAGATTATTAATAGTTTTTGGCCCAAATACTTATTTGGAACATTCTCAAAACGAAGTCCGGCACGCCAAGTAACAGCCCACGAAACCCAGCAAAAGAGACTCACATTTAGATCCGACCCGTCATCACTTCAACACCCTTCCCTCGCTCGTCTCTCCTCTTCAGATCTGAGAAACTGATATTACCAAAGCAAGCAATACACCAAACACTAGGAGATCGAGCTTACCAACCATCAATGGCGGCGGTGGCATCCGCCATGGACCTCTTCGGAGAGCCAATTGAACAGCATCCTACGTGGTTTTCCCCTTCCGTCTTCGTCTCCTCTGATTTCACCCCTTCTACTTATATCACGTCTCTTCGCTCCTATGTGCCGCTTGAGACCCTTGCTTCCGAGCTTAAATCTCACCTTACTTCGCTGAACTCGGATTTGATTGATCTGGTTAATGAGAATTATGCTGATTTTGTTGGGTTGGGGAATAGATTGGCTGGAGCCGGCGATGCTGCTACCCGGATCCGCGCTCCGTTGGCTGAATTAAGAGCTAAAGTGGCTGCTTTGACGACTGCAGTGTCCTCACAACTGATGGAACTTAAGGCTGGGATGGGACGACGTGCTGCTGCAGCTGCAGCTAGGGAATTGCTTGAAAGGATGCTTGATACGTTTCATGTCGTGTCTAAGGTTAGCTTCAAATTTTTTTCTTTGGAGAAAGATTTGCTCTTTTCTCATGGGATTGGATCTGAATGACTGGAGACTAAATGCTGTTCTCCATTATTGAAATATTCTCTTGATCCAGGTTGAGAAACTTATAAAGGAGCTTCCCACTGCACCTGCAGATTTACCAGGATCACAAATCGATTCTTCTGAAAAATTCTCCACAAGTAACAATACCCCATTACCAAATATAGAAAGCTTCGCAAATACTCGAATCACTCAAAGCATTCTCTTGGAAAGAATCGCAAGCGAAATGAACCGATTAAAATTCCTAATTGGCGAAGAAAGGGTTCGTTTTTCATCCAATTACACATAATTACCATTTCATTTATTTCTACATTTATAAACTTATTTTGCAGTACAGAACCTTCCATTTATAGAGAACTTGGAGAAGAGGATCCAAGCCGCGACCTCATTACTAGACTCAAACTTAGAGATTTGTTTCGCTCAAGCATTGCAAAACCATAATAACAATGCCATTTATAACTGCTTGAGAGCCTATGCAGCGATAGATAATACTTCTGGAGCTGAGGGGCTTTTTCGTAAAATTGTCGTGTCTCCATTAATAGAGGAAATTATTCCTTACAATAGCAATAATAATAATCAATTGGAAGGGGGTTTATCTAATGATGAACTTGAGGGGGATTATGAGAAAATCATGCAGTGTGTTGAGAAGGATTGCAAGTTTATTTTGGACTTATCTTCTTCAGGTAATTAGAAGTACAAATTAGTTATTTGATATATAAATGCTTATTCAACTTTTCCTTTTGCAATTTGTAGCAAATTCGGGGTTGCATGTGTTTGATTTTTTGGCGAATTCAATACTTAAAGAGGTGTTATTTGCAATTCAAAAAGGAAAACCTGGATCTTTTTCTCCTGGAAAACCCACCGAATTTTTGAAAAATTACAAATCAAGCCTTGCGTTTCTTGCTTTTCTCGAAGGTTCTCATCTTTAACTAATTCACAAAGAATGAATTATTCAGAATTATTGTGTTATATTTGTCGTGTTTAATCTAATTTTATGATTTTTTTTTCTCTCTTTTTTGAAGGTTATTGCACTACAAAATCATCTGTTATTAAATTTCGGTCTGAAGCAGTATATTCAGAGTTCATGAAACAATGGAATGTTGGTGTATACTTTTCATTGAGGTACTTATTTAATTTTGGGGAATTTACATATTTACCCATCAAAAGATCTAAAATACCCTCTCAAAAATCTAAATATCATATTTATCCAATTAGTACACATTATCCATTCTATAACAGCAATTTAACAATTTGTATATTTTTTATATGTTGTATATTTTGAAAAGAGTATTCAGAAAGGTAAATACGACACTTCTATTTTTGGAAGGGTAAATATAATTTGGGTTTTTAAAAGGGTAAATGTTGCAATTCTCAAGTTTTTTGTCTAATTGCAAAATAGTCCTTATATTATTGAAAATGACTTAACATAAAATTTCTTGAACAAATTAAGATTTCAGGAGATTGCGGGGGGTTTAGATTCGTCCTTGACAGGACCGATTCGTCGAGTCGAAACCGAAACCAAGAACAACAAACTAATCTTGAAACAGAGCATGAAGCTTCTAGAAAGTCTCCAGATTTGTTGGAGCGATGATGTCACCGTTTTCTCTCACTGTGATAAGTTCCTTCGCCTCTCCTTACAGCTCCTCTCCAGGTCATCTTCCTTTTTTTTTTAATTAATCATTTGTTCTCCCCAATATTCTATTTTTGTGACGAATATTCTATTTTCAGGTATGCAACGTGGCTTTCATCTGGCCTGGCTGCTCGAAAAGGACGTAGTGGGGATACTGATTGGGCATTAAATGCACCTGTAGAAGATTTTATATACGTACGAAAATTTCTTAAAACAATCCCTATATTATGAAAAATTACAAATAAAACTGTTATATTTTATTTGTTGTTCTAATTTGCAGGTTATTCATGATATTAATGGGCTGGTTAACGAGATATCTGGAGAATTTTTAGAGAAAATAAACCAGTTATTAAGTTCTTGTCCAAATGAAGTAATTAACTTGGTGAAAAATAGCATTATTCAAGCCAGTAATTCTCTCGATGAATTATTACCGAGCATAATGGAAATTATGATTGAATCCATTGTCGAAAAATCTGTGGAGGTGAGTAATAAAAATTTATTCTTCAGAATAATCGAGGATTTATTAATTTAACGATATAATTTGGGTTTGAATTTAGGATTTGAAGCAAATAAGAGCAATAAGTACGAATTATAGAATGACAAATAAGCTTCCAGTGAGGCATTCTCCTTATGTTTCTACGATTTTAAGGCCTTTAAAGGTTCATTTTTTATTTCTCTTCAATTAAACCTATTAAAAATCATGATTAAATTTTGTTTTAATTGTTTTTAATAATTACTTTGTGTTTATTAGGTTTTTATTGAAGGAGAGAGAGCAGTGTATTTAACCAAAGAAGCCACTCAGAATTTATTAATGGGATCCGTTGAAAAAATCACTAGTAGATATTATGAACTTACCTCTGATCTCGTCACTGTTGTAAGTACAATACAATTAAAAATAACCAAAATTGCATAATAGACCCTATATGTTTAAGAAAAATGCAAAAAAGCCATTGGCGATAATTTAACAATAGAGGGATCTGCTTGCAATTTTTAATATATAGGGGCATTTTTGTAAATTTATTTTTTATTTTTTTACTTATGCTATCTTTTAATAGGCGAGAAGGACAGAGTCTTCATTGCTGAGATTAAGACAAGGCGCGCAGAGAAGAGTTGGAGCCAGCTCTGACGCGAACGATAATAATATCTCTGATACCGAAAAGATCTGCATGCAATTATTTCTCGACATTCAGGTATTATTAACATAAAATTTGGACTGATAAAAAATTATATCATTTACTATGGATTAAAACGAAAAATTAACGTTTTTTATTGTTTTGTTTGTTTGATAGGAATATGGGCGTAATTTAGCAGCAATAGGGATTAATGCCAGCGATATTTCATCATTTCGGTCCCTTTGGCAATGTGTTGCCCCTGAAGACAAGCAATCCAATATAGCTTTTTGAATAAATTTTTTTTTTTTTTAAATTTATATTATTATAATGGTGAAAGAATGTATTGTTTTATTACATTTATCTGATACTTGAGTTTTTGGTATTATTTTTGTAGAATCTTTTATAGTTGCTTTTTTTTCTACCCTTTTTTGAATAATAGAGGCTTTTGTTGTTGACATTAAATTCATATAATAAAAATTTGCTTCTATTGAATTGAATTAAATAAGCTCATAACAAGAATCGAAGTCTATCATAAGTTCCATCACTTTGCCTGAATTCTTTGTACTGATTTCGATATAAGGGAGGCTAACCTACTTAATTAAGTATCAATGATTTGGGACTTCAAAATTTTTAATCATTGGATTTGCATTGAAATTTGTGTGATGATCATAAAATTTTGTGCATATCATTAAATACACAAATCTCAATAAAAATTCAATGGTCAAAAAGCATTAAGTACAAAATCTTTGGTACTTAATTAAGTATGTTAGCCCCCCTCTATATCTATATGTATAGTCAATGGTCAATATCCTTACTTGGCCAACGCGGCCAACAACGTTTATTCTTCAATATATATAGATGAAAATTAAATCTTAACCGTATAGATTTAATCAATATCACTTGATAATGTTATAGATTCAATTTCATGAAAAACAAAAAAGTATATCTTATCTATCATGATACGTAAAAATATTAACGGTCAATAATTTTTACCACATGATTCCATGGGAAATAAATTTTCAACTTCGAATTTTTTGCATTGGATTTAATTTAAGTTATATGTATAAGGTTAGGATAATTTTTTACAATGTTTCGAGTTTTTCTTCATGAAAATCTAAAAAATTATCGAAATGGACGGTTGTGAAAATTTGTAATTTATTTTGATAGATAGAAATGTTCAAATGATACAAAATTTATTTTACAACATATCTAGATGATATATATCACATATGTACGGTTAAGATTTAAATTTCATATGTATATTTTGAAGAATAAGCGTTGTTGGCCAATGTTGACCAAGTAAGAATGTTGGTTATTGAGCCTAACCATATATATATATATATATATATATATATATGGAGGCTAACCTACTTAATTAAGTACCAAGAATTTGATACTTAATGTTTTTTAACCATTGAATTTGCATTGAGATTTGTATTTTTTCATGATGATAATGAAATTTTTTGCACATCATTAAATGCACAAATCTCAATGCAAATCCAATGACTAAAAAATATTAAGTACCAAATCTTTGGTACTTAATTAAGTACGTTAGCCTCCCTCATATATATATATAGGGAAATTTTCAAAAAACCCCCTATCTTTTTTGGATATTCTAAAAAACTCCCTATCTTTTTGGAAACTCCAAAAAACCCCCTCTACCAAACTTTTATTTTCAAATACCCCCCTATGGGGTTAAAATTAACTATGAATGATGTTAAATATTTTTTTATGACCAAAATATCCTTCTTTTTACATATTTAGTAATTAAAATAATGTTTTTGTTATTTGTATTAATTTTAAAAAAGTCCTAATTTTTTATAGCTTATAATAATTTTTAAAAAATAATTATCATATGTTATATTTATATAATTTTAATATTTCATACATTATATATATTTGACTTTCATATTTTTTTTACTGAAAAAATAACATAAAATAATAATAATATGAACAATAATATTAAAAGAACACCTTGCAAATATTTAAAAATTAAAATATCATGGATCTATTAAAAACATACATAAAAGAAGAACGAAAATAAAAATAAAATAGATGTTTAAAGAAATATTTTTCTATCAATATATTTTCAAGGTGTTTATTTTATTATTATCTGATGTTAGTTTTTCATGAATAATAAATGAAATATTAAAATTATACAAACACAATATTTAATAATTTTATTTTTGTGAAATCATTATATGTTAAAAATTATTTATGAATTTTCTTAAAACTAATAAAATTAAAGAAAAAATAACAAAATATACATATGAAATAGAAGGGTATTTTGGTCAAAATTTTTTTTTAACACCATCCTGTTGGGTATCGACGTCACTACCGAGCCCCGCGCAGCGGATTGAGGGGCCCGGTCTGACCCGATCCCGAGGACCACGTCAACGACTCGAAAGTACGAATCATGAAATGCATCTAACCTATGAAATTAACTCTTAATTCATAGAGAATCATACCGCGTGAAATTGATCACGGAGACGGGTTGACTCTATTAGCTGCTGCTTGCTTCGATTCCGGCGACACGCACGTCCCACGCCCGCGCGATTCGACACCTAATGCGAAGCTCCGATTTGTCGTATACAACCGGAATTTATCCGGTTCGTCTCCGACCTTGCTCGTCCTTGCTCTCGATTGATCACAGTCGAAGATCTTAACTTAGATCTCTCTACTCGTATCCACCTCGAGCTAACATCTCTCGGTTGCGGCGAATTCCCCTAAAATTCCCGCAAGCTTGCTCAAATCTTTAATCCCTTTTCTCCAACTTGTCCAACAAGTTTTTCTCTCTTCTCTAGATCTAGATTACTGGCTGCAGCATCAGAAGGAAGAAGAGAGAGAGAGAGGTTACAGAGATTATATAATCAATCTCTGAATTAATGAGTATTAATGAGTATCAAAAACTGCTAATCCAGAATTCGGATCACTGTCCGTCATGACGCACGATATGGTGCGTCATGACGCACAAGTCACATTTACTTGGATATAGCCGTTATACAGTGTACCGTCATGACGCAGGATAACGTCCGTCATGACGCACCACCGTCATGACGCACAACTTGGTGCGTCGTGACGGTATACTCACAGATTGGCTTTTCTCAGAATTATTCTACTGTGCGTCATGATGCACAATATGGTGCGTCATGACGCACCATGTAATTTCTGTCAGATTTGCATAATCTTATTATGCATCCAATCGTTCCGACGAACACGTATGTTTGTCTACACTCATTTGTACATTCAACTAGTTGATCTGTAACTGTATTTCCTTCAGTCTCCCACTCAGTTCAAGATCCAACTAAATAAAGTACTAGTGTACATCTCATGTACACATAACCTTAGAGATTGAAATTTAAGCCCGAAATAAGACAGCTCTATGTGTGACCGCGTAGGTTCGTATCAAGCAATGGTAGTGAACTTATGCCTAAGCTCACGGGCTAATGAGAGGGATCTAGGAAGAAATCCATCATAGCTTTCCCACGTTGAAAACGAAAATGATTGTGATCATTTATACCCATCTCGAACGGTGGTGTTTAGTTCTCTTGTTCACGATATCCGTCAATCAAAAGGCATGGTGATAGTCATCCTTATAATTTGATTGACTAAACTTATTGTTTCGATACTGAATTGAATCAACAAATACAATCGATATTAACAATTAATATCATTGACTCTGGCCAGAGATTTCGTTGATCAATTCATCGATAGGCCTAAGGGATATCTCTTTCTCTCGAAAGGAACAATTTCTATCTTGATGACTCACATCAAATTCCGTGTTTCAGATAATACCCGATCATAATCCCATGACCATCCTGTTACAGATAGTGGAAGATTATATCTAAGCATTATGTTACGCACGAAAAATGATCCATGATCATCTCAAGTGTGAAGAACTAAGACCCCATTCGTTACGATTCCATCTACAATGACTAAACCATGTCATGGTATCGCACTTTTGGTGAAGTCACAATATACATAATCTAATGCATATCCATATTCCCGATTTGACAAACTCTTTGTCCTATGATTAGCAAAACATAATCATCACCTCGGCTAATATGCTAGTGTACATGTTAGTCTATTATCTTATAATCGATATACTTATCACATAAGTATCCTAATCATGACTAGGGACGTTTTTGAAATATGACTTTTGAAATGTGACGGTTTTACTTAACATGATCACGTATCACGTAGACGCTCACACAAGTCATAAATCAAGGTTCGTGTAATCAAATTACACAACCACGCACAAGTTTTCATATAAGTATAAATGCAAGTAAAATTTTAGAATTTTTGAAATGCACTAATATAGAGTAAGTATTGGTTGATACAGCGTTTACATCTATAATCTCTGCTAGGATTATAATCTGCGATGACTATCGGTATTAGATAACTATACCTCAAATCTATTCCTCCTCTAGGTATCTCTATACCTATAGTCTTCGCATGACATTCATGCTTAACTAAGAAGAGAGCAGTTTTTGTAAACGGTTCCGCTACGTTCCTGTTAGTGTCAATTTTTGTTAGGTATCCAATACCTATTTAAATATAAGTTTGGAGTGGTTATGTTATTTCAGTTTCTTTTGTTTTATGCTATTTCGACCATCGAAATAGATAACCAAAGAATCCTATTACTTGGGACAATATCAAGTATGATCAACACCTTGATCCATAACGTTTCCATTTCGGCTTCGCAAGCCGCATTGAAATCAAATTCCATCGTAGAATTTTCATTTTTAGTTGTTGTGAAACTCTTTCATACAACTTCATTTTTCTTTAAGCAAAATATGTACACATTTCGTAAATGTGTTGCATGTTTGGAGAAATGCTATCGGTATAACTTTTATCACCGATATATTTTCTTCACCATTTTATATGAGAAATATAATATTAATCCTTTCTAAAATGATATTGTTTATTAATTTCAATACGAATCCGGGTTTTAAATGTTGCATAACTATTATGCGTATGCAAAGTATAACCATTATACAACCATATTAAATTGTTTTCGTTCGATCCAACCATATAAAGTATTCGAAACGAAATATTCTCTGGATTCGATTGATAATTACGACACTTAATATGAACAATATTTAAAGATTAGTACATATCATGGCGTATTTGGAATATTCTATTGTCGAAACATAAAATATCCAATTTTCTACTTTTCTTTAACTCGATGTCGTACATCGATCCTCAGAAAAACTTCGCCATTCGACATTTGGAAGAAATCCGATCTTGGATTTATGTACTGAAAACCATTTTCAATGTTTTGTCGATGTACATACTTCGATTCAGATTGAGGAATATTAAATCTATCTTATAGATTTTTATGCTTATCTCATAAGTTGTCTCGTCTGAATTTTCATAGCGAAACGACAATCGTATCCTACGAATAATATAGTGTTCATATATTTTAATATAAGAAATGTATGTGGGTCCCACTAACCTTCACATCTACACAAAGCTTTTCTTTTGTTCTTGATAATATTATAACTAATTATAATTTTATCAGAATAAGATTCCGATTTCATGAATTATTCTTCAATCCATCATATGGATCGTTGAAATTTGTATACTTTTCTTGGATTCTTTTGATCGATAAAACCATTAGGTTGTGTCACATACACACCCTTTAATATTTCCTATCAAGGAATACGGTCTTGTCATCCATTTGTCAAAAATCATAGTCATACTATGTAAAATGGCAAATATAATCCTAATGAATAAAGCGTGATTATTTGTGAAACCGTTTCTTCATGATCATATCATGAATTTTCGAATCTCATAAATATTCTTGCTTTGTAAGTATACATATTCCAATCCACGTTAGCTTTCACTTTGAAAACTCACTTACATCCTATGGGTCATACCCTAAAGAATGTTTAAACCAAGTTCTAAACTTGATGACATGCATGGATTGAATCATGAATTCCATGGCACTATGCCATGTGAAATTTTTATCCTTTATAGCATCATTTAGTCCATCGACTCATCATGTATGAGATCGATTCGTTTGTCACATTCTTTGATAAATTCACAATTTATCGATTTGTGACGTGTCTAAATTGATCAATAAAATCGCTTTGTGATTTTGACTTGGATTCATCAACTTTTGATGAAATTCCAATCATATTCATCGGTTCAATGTTCCATTCGAGTCTCGAACCTTTCGAGATCGATTCATCTCCCACTAGCCCTCATAGATATAAGTGACATTAAGTTTCAAACTTATGCACATTAAGTCCTCCTCTAAGAAGGTATCTCTTGGAACTATGAAAATCTAATTCTCATTGGGATTTAATAAATGGTATCCTTTAATTTCTTTAAGAATACTCAATGAATGAACATATCAAGATTTGAGATTTAGTTTATCCAAAACCAGTTTTCGAATTCAAATCTCCAAATCTTACAAAAGATAACATCGGAAGTTTTCATTAACATTGAACTATTAACATGCCCGACTTTGGCCTGAAACCACGTTAATCCTCAATTTAATTTATTTCCGATCCATATCATATATGGGGTCTTTTGCACCGACTTAGAAGGTATGTGATTAACCTTGGTCTTAAGGGTAAATTTTCAAATCTTATTTGAAATATTAGATTTTGATTTATCATCTATCAAACAAATGTCCAACAAAGTTTGATTCCTCCTCTCGGACACATTAATCTACATTGATGTTCCGAATGAAAATAACTATGAAACTTTTCCATAAATTTTCTAGATGATTATCATACTCATAGCTTAAAATGTTCGTCTCTTCGATCTTATCGAAAGACTTTGATTTTCTCGCTTAGTTGACTTCGTATTTCATTTCGAAACGTTTTTGAACCATTCAAAATTATGTTTCAAACGCATTAAATAGATATCTTTATATCTACAATAATCGTTAGTAAATATAATGAAATATTTGTAGCCTCCTCTTGCCTCCGAACTTACTTATTTACCTACATTCAAAATGTTTGGTTTTTGATAAGTCTTTTACCGTTTTTCCAACCTTTGGAAGGACACTTTTATCATCTTGATTAATTAACAAGTCTTGTACTTGTCATGCGAATCTTATTCGAATAAAACTAGTATTCCATCCAATGGATTCTAGAAATGTATATCTCATACACATTTTCAAGATGATAATGTCAAAAGAAGCTATTTCTATCAACTTTTGGATTAATCCTCCTCGGATTTAACCTTTCTTTTGATATTGGGACAACAACTTGCCCAAATCCTTGATTGAGACAACGTTTGTCTTAATCATCCTTAGACTATTGTTTCTTATAAATCTTCAAATTCCTTTGAAGGTTCGTGTCTTATGTATGTCAACATTTGACATACAATATTATTTGACTTCTTCTCAAGTTTGTCAAATTTTTGCTTTCTCTAATATCGATCATATCGATATGATATTGGTGTTGCTTAAATTATTATTCTACATTAATTATGACATTGACAACTAACCGTGCGTACTTATTCTATATGCTTATATGATATGAAATATGTTACTTTTATCAAATCAATAACCCTAATATTGATTCGGGATTCTTAATCCAATAACACTTCAAGACCCATATTTCATGATCCTCCCATAAGTGACTTTGGCCGACAAATGGGATTTCACTATTTAGGTAGGATAAATCCAATCACATCCAATGTGACTCTTGACCCATTATAGGATTTCGGTATCAAACCATATCATATATGATTCGAATTCCGTTTGTGCATCCTAACTATGCCCCGAACCCCAATCGGATTGGCTTGGACGGTTAAGTCACAACCATATTCACGTATCGTTCAATTGAGCTACAAATGCGCCCGACTTTGGCCTGAACCCGCATTTGTCCCCAATCAACGCTTGCCTCTCACGTTGATACATACAACAATGCACGCCCGACTTTGGCCTGAAACCGTGCAAGGTGTGATGACCAACCTCGGAGGTTGTGAACATGGAAGGCATTTCATGACTTAAGTATTATGCAGGGATTTATGTGATATAATCTAATTATATCAATAAGCAAGTATATCATGATGAATGAACATAATTAATAATGATTAGAACCACAATTAAATAAATCAAGAAAAATTACACTGTGCGTCACGACGCAACATAACGTCCGTCATGACGCACCGTACTAAAATGGACTTCCATTGACTTCCGTCATGACGCAACATAACGTGCGTCACGACGGACTTCACAGGTCCGTCATGACGCCAGACAGTGCGTCACGACGGACCATACAAAACAATTTTGTTGTCTATTCCAGAAACTATTTCAGGTTCCTCCGTCATGATGGTTGGTTACTACCGTCACGACGGACCGTGTTCTTCCGTCATGATGCCAGACGGTGCGTCATGACGGACTGTACAAAACCATTTTGTCCAGATTTCCAGAAACTTTTTGAGGTTCTTCCGTCATGATGGTTGGTTATACCGTCACGACGGACTGTTCTGGTCCGTCATGACGCCAGAGGGTGCGTCATGACGCACTGAACAAAACCATTTTGTTCAGTTTGCCAGAAACTTTTTGAGGTTCTTCCGTCATGATGGTTGGTTATACCGACACGACGGACTGTTCTGGTCCGTCATGACGCCAGAGGGTGCGTCATGACGCACTGAACAAAACTATTTTGTTCAGTTTGCCAGAAACTTTTTGGACTTCTACCGTCACGACGCACCAAACGGTCCGTCATGATGGTACGAATTTACACAGTGCGTCATGACGCACAACTGTTGTGCGTCACGACGGACTGAGTAACGCCTCAGATCCAACTCTTGGATTTCCCGTGTGCGTCATGATGCACCATATCGTGCGTCATGACGCACCAGACCTGAAATTCAGTTTTATTTTGTAATTTTAACAGATTTTAATCGTTTCAAAAACGATTAATCATGAACAATTCATGATTACTTCTAGATTCTTTTGATCATCTCATGATCAAATACTAGTAAGATTTCTATGGTCCTAATTTTACAACTACATGATTATGTCCTAAAATTCTACATGAAATTCCGAATAACACTTATTCGAAATCGATTCGACGATCAAATCGTGACGATCGCTCTGATACCACTGTTGGGTATCGACGTCACTACCGAGCCCCGCGCAGCGGATTGAGGGGCCCGGTCTGACCCGATCCCGAGGACCACGTCAACGACTCGAAAGTACGAATCATGAAATGCATCTAACCTATGAAATTAACTCTTAATTCATAGAGAATCATACCGCGTGAAATTGATCACGGAGACGGGTTGACTCTATTAGCTGCTGCTTGCTTCGATTCCGGCGACACGCACGTCCCACGCCCGCGCGATTCGACACCTAATGCGAAGCTCCGATTTGTCGTATACAACCGGAATTTATCCGGTTCGTCTCCGACCTTGCTCGTCCTTGCTCTCGATTGATCACAGTCGAAGATCTTAACTTAGATCTCTCTACTCGTATCCACCTCGAGCTAACATCTCTCGGTTGCGGCGAATTCCCCTAAAATTCCCGCAAGCTTGCTCAAATCTTTAATCCCTTTTCTCCAACTTGTCCAACAAGTTTTTCTCTCTTCTCTAGATCTAGATTACTGGCTGCAGCATCAGAAGGAAGAAGAGAGAGAGAGAGGTTACAGAGATTATATAATCAATCTCTGAATTAATGAGTATTAATGAGTATCAAAAACTGCTAATCCAGAATTCGGATCACTGTCCGTCATGACGCACGATATGGTGCGTCATGACGCACAAGTCACATTTACTTGGATATAGCCGTTATACAGTGTACCCTCATGATGCAGGATAACGTCCGTCATGACGCACCACCGTCATGACGCACAACTTGGTGCGTCGTGACGGTATACTCACAGATTGGCTTTTCTCAGAATTATTCTACTGTGCGTCATGATGCACAATATGGTGCGTCATGACGCACCATGTAATTTCTGCCAGATTTGCATAATCTTATTATGCATCCAATCGTTCCGACGAACACGTATGTTTGTCTACACTCATTTGTACATTCAACTAGTTGATCTGTAACTGTATTTCCTTCACATCCATGGTTAGATTTTACCCCTATAGGGGGGGTATTTGAAAATAAAACTTTGGTAGAGAGTTTTTTTTGGAGTTTCCAAAAAGATAGGGGGTTTTTTAGAATATCCAAAAAAGATAGGGGTTTTTTTGAAAATTTCCCTTAATTTTAACTCCATAGAGGGGTATTTGAAAATAAAAGTTTGGTAGAGGGGTTTTTTTGGAGTTTCCAAAAAGGTAGGGGGTTGTTTAGAATATCCAAAAAAGATAGGGGGTTTGTTGAAAATTTCCCATATATATATATATATATATATATATATATATATATATATATATATATATATATATATATATATATATATATACAGGCGTGCTAGGGAGAATCCACATTTCGAATCCACAAATCGAATCCACGAGACGGAGGGACCTTTTTGTAATTTTGCCAAAACTTGCGACGACGATGAAGAACTCTCTCCGCTCCCTCCCCTTTCTTCCTTACTTCCTTCTCTCTGTCTCCAATCTCCACTCGTCCTCCCTTTCCCCGACACAACGGTGGCGCTGGCGCGAGCTGCGACGGCCTTCGACGGAGCCGTGCTCAAATCTGTTGAAACCGGCGATCTAACAACAAAATATAGAAGCAATTTATCTGCTGAAACCGGCGATCTCGAGCTCAAATCTGTTGAAGCCGGCGATGTCGAGCTTCTCGCGCTCAAATCTGTTGAAGGTGGTGACTAAGCTCGCGATCTCGAGCTATTTGGCGACGTTGGCGACTGCGCATCTGTTGAAGCCGGCGACGGAGGAGCCTGACGAAATTGTTCAACTTCATCTTCACTCACGCTCTCGCCTCTGCTTGTTCTTCAGGTAATCAGATTTATTTACTGATTTCATTAATTGCGAACTTAATTTTCTTTAATCAAATCTCCATCTTTCTCTACCAATTAACCAGAGATCCAAGGACAGATCTCAAATTCCACCACAAACCTCCGAGCACCTCCACTCCACTAGACACAAACACACTCTCCACTCCAACACCACCTCAACCCGAAGAAGTTAAAGTAACCAAAATCGAAATCGAGAATGCACTTCCATCCTGGTCCTCAATCCCACAATCGACCACACCAACAGCCGCACCAGAAACCGCCACGACAAATCCTCCCTCCAGATTCCCTGGCAAATCTTCAGAAGAAATTGCTGCAATCAAGATCCAAACTGCTTTTCGCGGATACATGGTAAGTAATAAATTCTTCCTTCTTCCTTCGCCACAACAGATCCAATCAACGAATCAAATAAATTAATTAGGCGAGGAGGGCATTGAGAGGTCTCGTGAGGCTCAAGGCATTAATAGACGGAAACTCGGTGAAGAGAACAAGCCGCGAGCACATTACGATGCATTCAAACTTTGGCTCGAGTCGAGTCTCAGATTCGATCTAGACGGCTCAGAATGACCGAAGAAAACCAAGCTCTTCAACGCCAACTTTTACTCAAGAAAGAACTCGACAGGCTTGGAGTACGCACTTTCTTCTTCAAATATACTATTTTACATTCAGCATGTTTCGTTTTCTTTATTTGATTCTTTTATTCTAGATGGGAGAAGACTGGGAGGATAGTGCCCAATCAAAAGAGCAAATCGAAGCGAGTATCGTGAGCAAACAAGAAGCCGCGATTAGAAGAGAACGTGCTCTCGCTTATGCTTTTTCTCATCAGGTAATTAATTAATTAATTAATTAACCCCTATACTTTCCCATAATAACGAAAACACCCTTACATTTTTTTAAAAAGTGGAAGAGCAATTCGAGAACGGCGAATCCGATGTTCATAGATCCGAGCAATCCGCAGTGGGGCTGGAGCTGGCTAGAGCGATGGATGGCCGCGAAACCATGGGAGAATCCTCGCCCTACACCCAACGACAAAGATTCGATCTCGTCCGTCAAATCCGCGATTCCTTCTTCCATCCCCGAAGGCGAGATCACCAAATCCTACGCTCGCCGCGATCTCACCACAAGCAACAATTCCCCCAAAATTAATAATAATTCTCCCAAAAGTAACAGTCCTAAACCGGTCCGCGTGTCTCCTCTCAAAACTAAGTCGGTCATGCCGAAGGACGAGGACGCTAAGAGCGTGACAAGTGTACGGTCCGAGATGCTGAGAAGGCATAGCATGGCGGGACCGCCGGTTGCGGTGGTAAGAGACGACGAGAGCTTGCCTGGTTCGCCAGCTGTCCCGAGTTACATGGCACCGACTAAGTCTGCGAGAATGAAGTCGAGATTACAGGTGGCGTCGCCTGGCGAGGACAACAAGTCGGAGGTTTCGGAGAAGGTTGTGCCTGTGGGGACCACTCCTAAGAAGAGGTTGTCTTTTGCGGGCGGAGAGAAAGGGGTCGGTTCTCCTATGAGGAGGCATTCGGGCCCGCCGAAAGTCGAGGTTGGGGCGAATGGTAATTAGAGACGCGGTGAATTTATTTGTTTAATTATTCGAATGTTTTTTGTGATCTGTTAAGCGAGTGGGAATTATTCATGTGTAATATATGTGGTGGTGACGCGGAGGGAGGAATTTGTTTCGTTTTTATTACTTTTTTTTTTAATGTTTGATTGGCACGATCACTTGTTGGTTGTAAACTATTGTGTTTCATTCATTTTCTTTGTATAAGGATATATATGGTTTGCCATTTTGTTTATGCGTGTGTTTTTATTATGATTGCTTTGCATGAAAATTATTCGTAATTAATATAATTAGGATATAAGTAAAAAACTAAATGTCAATTAATAGTAGCAAAAGTGATAAAACTAATTTGAATGGTCCCACGAATATTGTAGTAACTGAATTAGTAAAAGTGACAAAAGAGGTTTAAGCAGTTACGGAAGGACAATGCAATGCCTACAAATGTGAACTTTCATTCATTCTTATTTCTTCTCAAATCAAAATCACAAATCTAAGTATCCAAGATCAATTATTGAATTTCCATCATATACTCTGATAAATTTAATCATATATTACGTTAAAATTAATCATATATTATGTTAAATTTAATCGTATATTCTGTGAAATTTAATCGTATATTTTTCTAAATTCAATCATATATTTTGGTGAATTATATGAAATTAATGACCGTATTCATCGGATAATTAACTATATTTTAGTAAATTCAATCGTATATTCTGTTAAATTTAATCGTATATTCTGCTAAATTTAATCATATATTCTGTTAAATTTAATCATATATTATCTTAAATTTAATCATATATTCTGTTAAATTTAATCATATATTATGTTAAATTTAATCGTATATTCTGTTAAATTTAATCGTATATTTTGCTAAATTCAATAATATATTTTGCTGAATTACACGAAATTAATGATCATGTTCATCAAATAATTAATTATATTTTGCTAAATTCAATCGTATATTTTTGCTAAATTTAATCATATATTCTGTTAAATTTAATCGTATATTATGTTAAATTTAATCATATATTCTGTTAAAGTTAATCATATATTCTGTTAAATTTAATCATATTTTCTGTTAAATTTAATCATATATTCTGTTAATTTAATCATATATTCTGTTAAATTTAATCATATATTCTGATAAATTTAATCATATATTCTGATAAATTTAATCATATATTCTGTTAAATTTAATCATATATTCTGTTAAATTTAATCATATATTCTGTTAAATTGAATCATATGTTCTGATAAATTTAATCCTATATTTTGCTAGATATAATCGTATATTTTGCTAAATTTAATCATATATTATGCTAAATTTAATCATATATTATGATAAATTTATTCATATATTATGATAAATTTAATTATGTATTTCGTTAAATTTAATCATATATCCTGTTAAATTTAATCATATATTCTATTAAATTTAATCATATATTATGTTAAATTTAATCATATATTATGATAAATTTAATCATATATTCTGTTAAATTTAATCATATATTATGTTAAATTTAATCATATATTATGATAAATTTAATCATATATTCTGTTTAATTTAATCATACATACCAATTCATCGCAATATTCTTTACACGAGCAATATATTTATTACACATATACCCAAACCATTCACACAATAACGACAACAATAAAACACAAACACTCTAAAATAATCAAACAAAACAAACACAATTCTCACAAAATAAAATTATCTCGGCTCGGGCCGAGCAGGAAAAGACTTGGCATGTCTCATTTTCGAGACGATCCGATTAATAGTCTGCGATCTCTGAACCATATCGACCATCGAACTCGTCTGATACGTGAGACTAGCACTCTCGGTAAAATCGCCACGCCCAGTCGCTCGTTGCCACGAATGCGAGCTCAATCCTGACAACACGTACGTCCTTCCTGACACCTCGTACTTTTGCTGGTCCTTCATCCTCTCGTGCATCTCCTTGAACTCCGCATCCAACGTTACGCACAATCGATCTTTTAATTTGCTCGAAACCGACTCCGAAATAGTTTTCCTGCACAACTCCGAAATAGTTTTCCTGAGGATTATTCTTAAGGAAAGAATTGACAATAATTCGTTAAATTTACTTACAATTCGCAATTAGGTCATCAGAGAATAGAAATTTGTTTTGATTTTGGAATCATGCTCGTTTTGCAAGAACAAGTACCTACAGTGATCTTCAGAGCAGGGCCAGAATCGGCCATAGGAGGCGCGTTCTGTCGCCATACACCTGTATCCATTAGATTCACCATTTCTACCAATCCTTCCATTGCTCAAGGACTGTTTTGCAAATTTGATATTATAAAACGGGTCAACTGCAAAAATCACACAGACTTGGAGTTTTCTACTGAGGTTTTCATGGCGTTCTTCCTTGCTTGCACTTGTGGCAGAATATATAACCACAATTCCTGCAATGATGCTGCCAAAATTGCAAAAAAACCCATTTATTAGTCAAAGTTACAAAAATGCCCCTTGTTTAAATAAATAATTACTCTGGGAACAAATGCGCCGAAATTGGATCCGCAAGAAAAAAAAATTTCCGGGACAGCATCGACAAACTGCAATCTCAAGGGCAGAATCGTCTTTTTGCTCTGGCTCCTTGCACACAAAACAATTGCGAAAGGGGCGCACAAATCCACTGATGCAGTTCTGAAAGTAAAAATAACCACAACTTGCATTTCCAAATATAAATACCTACAAAAAAAATATTGATTAATAACAATATGGATGGATGGACCATTATGAATCAAATTTTTGTAAATATTATTGCTGGCTGTTTCAAGTTTCAACTCGCAATTCTTGCAAAAAATCTGACAGCCAAACAAGTCACACCTATCTACAAAAAAAATCGACCAATACAAGAATATACAATAAATCATTGAAAATTCTTCAATTTACCTCCATTAAATTGACGAGAATCACAAAAAATCGAAGAAAAATGGATCAAAATTGTCATTCTTTTTTGAAAAGTCGCCGTCACTTTGGCTGCGGAAAAACAAGGAGCTGGCCCGACTAGTGCCTTCTTCTACCGGTTCAGGTGGAAGAGATCTCTCTCCGGCGATTTTTAATAGTAGAAGGGAGTGGTGGATATGGGGTTTCTCCCAGAGAGCATTGAGGAGATGGAGAGAAGAGTGGGATCGGGATTCAATCCAAGAGTCCGTAGAAGGAAGGATTGAGTAGTTTGGGCTTCACAAAATTTTCAATGAATAATGATCGCTTTCGCTTCTGAAGGATCATGGATCGTAGCTCGGAGGAAGTGGACTGAAGGAGGAGGAGGCGATCATGGCTCGGCGACTGAGAGAGAGAGAAGGTGAGGGGGGGCTGTATCGTGAGGGTGTAGGCGTGTGAGGATGGTTATATTTACAAAATGGTCCCTCCGCTTCATGAGTTTAATAAATTATGTAAATAGTCCTTCCGCTCGTAAATATATTTAATTTTAGTCCTTGAATTCGTTTTATGGATTCTTTTTGTGGATTCTATTTAGCATTTCTCTATATATATATATATATATATACAGGCGTGCTAACGAGAATCCACGAATCGAATCCACGCTAATTATTTGCAAATTAGTCCCTCCTTGTCGCTACGATTAGCGATGAACTACTTTCTCCTCTCCGGCTGCCCTTCTCTCGCGCTCTCACTCTCTTCTCTCCTCTCCTGATGGTGACTAGAGCGATTTTCTCCGGCAGTCACGCTCCAGTAGCCGCCAGTAGCCTCCACGACTTTCTCCTCTCCTGCTTCCCTTCGTTCTTTCGTACAAAGCCCTCCAGTAGCCGCCACGACTCCCAAGCTCCGGCAGTCACGCACGTCTCCAGTCGATTAGGATCCAAGTATATTAGTTGGATAGACCACACCTTCGTTAAAGGAGGAAATCACTGTGAAATACCGTTTATCATGGCTAATTTTAACTTCAAGAAAGCTATTGAATTAGGCGACAGATGGATTGGGCTCACTTTTTGGTGCTGGCAGCATTTCGTCCAATATGTGCAATGCTTTTTCTATTTAGGGATTTTTTTTTCTTCATATTTCCACAAAAACTTCTTCCCCTCATTTAAATTAGGTATGCTAAGAATAACAACCATCAGGTTTGTGCTTTGTCTCTTAATTGCCACTTTAAACTTCAGATTTTTTGATAGATGATTGGTTTTTGGATTTTTTTTTTATAGATCGATAAGGTTATTGCAAGATTTGAGAAGAAATGCTTTTACTTGAAAGGTAATTATCAGTAATTTTTAATCTTTTTTGATATATCGATAAGTTTTAATGTTTCAATTGTGCACTGGAAACAACAAGGTACCTCGCTCGGGAAGATTTAGTGATTGAATTTACCAAATCATAGAGGAGAAATTCATTACGAAATTCAGAACTATTGACGGTGCTAGATCCATTACGAAATTCAAATCGCATATTACTGACCGTGCTAGAACCAAATCTCCTATCCTTTCAATCCAGATATGCATTACGAAATTTCAATTCAATATTTTGCAATTCAATCCAGATTTCAGTTTAATTCTTTGCAATTCAACCCAGATTTCAATTCAATTGACAAAACTGAATCAGAGGAGAAAAACTCGTTTGGTACAAAAACATACCAATATTGATTTCGCTTTAGAAGAAAAACTCATTTTTTTACTGAAAACTTGCTTATTTTTGCCTTTTTGGTTTGTGCAGCAGAGAACAGGAGAGAGGATGCATGGAGAAATTCATTAGCTTCTCGCGGAGGGGTATTTTCGTAATTATCCAAGTTCATTAGCTTCTCGCGCTCCAATCTCCACGACACAGCAGCGGGACAACGACACAGCAGCGGTGCTGGCGCTCGCGGCGACGGCCTTCGACGGAGCCATGCTCGGTATCGGACTAGCCATTTCCACTTCCCTGCGCTGTCGTCTCCACTGTACTCTTTAATCGCAAATAAAACGTTGAGCGTACCGATCACGTTGTTGTGCTGAGTCAAAACCGCTCTGGATCTATCGATCATCGAATACGGTGCAGATCGTTGCTTCCCGAAATGGACGATGGAGTTTGGTTCGAACGATTTGAAGGATTCGGAGAGGAATTCAAAGTCGCAAATGTCGCCGATGAATAGATCGATGGTTTTTTTGGTTAAAGTGTTCCAGTGCTTGATAACCGTCCTGTTCAATTTCGCATTTTCTCTCTACCTAACGACATCTCTGACATAAACCCTCTCTCTCTATTGAAAGACCATTTGTCACAATTTGGCGAAATTGCATCCATAACCCTGGAAGAAAAAGAAAGCGGAAAAGAAGCCCTCGTGAAGTACACGAAACACGAGCATGCAGAAAGGGCTTATTCGTACGGTATTTAAAAAAGAAAGCGGAAAATATCGTTTGTTTAATTATTCGTACACCGTATTTGATTTCTGTAATTTCTTGTAGTTTTTGACTTCATGTATAATTAAAATTAAGTTTGTATCGAATAATTATACTTCTGATGGTTATAGGTACATTTAAGTAATTTCATGGTGGAGAAAAATTCATAACGATAAAGAAAAAAAAAAGAAGACCTAATTCATGTTTATATTTTTTAAATTCTAACATATTCGAAAATACTATTAATAGTAATAAATCTCATTTCTGGACATAAGATCAATGATAAATTTACTTATTTTTCATAATAAAAAGGAGACTTTATTCCATATAATCAAAAGGAGACTTTATTCCGACACCTTCAACAATTCACGAGTAAATTCAATCTTATATTCTGTTACATTTAATCATACATTTTGCTAAATTCAATCATATATTTTTCTAAATTATATGAAATTAATGATAGTGTTCATCGGATAATTAACTATATTTTAGTAAATTCAATCGTATATTCTGTTAAATTTAATCATATATTTTACTAAATTCAATCATATATTTTGCTGAATTATATGAAATTAATGATCGTATTCATCGGATAATTAACTATATTTTAGTAAATTCAATCGTATATTATGTTAAATTTAATCATATATTCTGTTAAATTTAATCATATATTCTGATAAATTGAATAATATATTTTGCTGAATTATATGAAATTAATGTTCGTATTCATCGGATAATTGACTATATTTTAATCATATATTCTGTTAAATTTATCATATATTCTGATCAATTTAATCATATATTCTGTTAAATTCAATCGTACATTTTGCTAAAATTAATCATATATTTTGTTAAATTTAATCATATATTTTGCTAAATTCAATAATATATTTTGCTGAATTATATGAAATTAATGATCGTTTTCATCGGATAATTAACTATATTTTAGAAAATTCAATCGTATATTCTGTGCAATTTAATCATATATTTTGCAAAATTCAATAATATATTTTGCTGAATTATATGAAATTAATTATCATGTTCATCAGATAATTAACTATATTTTGCTAAATTCAATCGTATATTTTGCTAAATTTAATCATATATTCTGTTAAATTTAATCATATATCCTGTTCAATTTTATCATATATTCTGTTAAATTTAATCATATATTTTGCTAAATTCAATCATATATTTTGGTGAATTATATGAAATTAATGATCGTATTCATCGGATAATTAACTATATTTTAGTAAATTCAATCGTATATTCTGTTAAATTTAATCGTATATTTTGCTAAATTCAATAATATATTTTGCTGAATTATGTGAAATTAATGATCATGTTCATCAGATAATTAACTATATTTTGCTAAATTCAATCGTATATTTTGCTAAATTTAATAATATATTCTGCTAAATTTAATCATATATTATGTTAAATTTAATCATATATTCTGATAAATTTAATTATATATTTCGTTAAATTTAATCATATATTCTGTTAAATTTAATCATATATTCTGGTAAATTTAATCGCATATTCTGGTAAATTTAATCATATATTCTGTTAATATTTGTTCCTAATTACATTAATATTAACTTCTTTTAATAATATTTCATAATGATATTAAATACTAAATAAACTATATATTGTAGATGTCCACAAAAGAAAAACACACAATTAACTTGAATATATATAATAATAATTCACATAGTTCTACAACAAATTGTTTCCATTCTCGCAAATATTTTACATCATTCAACAAAAAAAGTTGATACGCAAAAAAACAAAGCAGAAAAGCTAATATGCAAACAAAGCAGAAAAGCTAAAGATGACCCATTTTGATGCCCAACACAGACCCGCTTTGTTGCCGCTTTGTTGCCTGAACTCAGGCCCGCTTGACTGCCCGAATGCAGGCCCGCTTTGCTGCCCGAACGAAGGCCCGCTTTGCTGACCGAACGCAGATTCTCTATGCTGCCCGAACGCAGGCCCGCTTTTCTGCCCAAATGTAGGCCCTTTTGGCAGCCCAAACACAAGCCCGCTTTGCTGACCAAACGCAGGCCCGTTTTGCTGACCAAACCCGGTATTGCCAGCTGTCGGCTTCCCGAACGTCAAAAGACTCGACCCGAAAGCAAGAGTCGACGTCGTAAACGACCCAAACGATTGCTTGGCACAACCGAACCTCGATCCGAACGGACTCGGATTTGGGGACCCAAATGCCGACAGGGACAGCCTTGGGGTTTGGAAGTCTATGGACAAATATCCAACCTCGGTTCCCAACAAAATGCATGTAAAAAAATTTCGGGGATTGAGGACTTGTTTTTTTAAGCTTAGAAAAACATAATAATAAATTAGTTTTGCTAAAAATATGAAAATTAAAAATAACAAAAATACCTTATCGAGACGGAAATCGAGACGCAAAACCCTTTTCGATCTGATTTTTCGTTCTCCCAACATGACAGTACTATGCTGCAAGGCCCGCATTTCGAAATTCGGTTCCTTGTAATTACTCGGCACCTACATTCCCAAAACAAAGTGGTAAGCAAATCATTATCAACCAGCAAGTGAAATGGAAAAATGCAAAAATATTACCTCGGTAGCCACGTCGCGAGGTTCGTGAATGAATTGCATGGAATCGGGAACGAATCGGGAACCAATAATCCATATCATGTGAGCTTGATCCAAAATATAAAGATTAGAAAAGGAATTGAAGTATATGGAGGCTTGCGTGAATGAGTTGTTGAGTGGAGCAGTAGTGAGTTCTCTCTTTGAGTTCGTCAATTTTGGCTTTTTTCTCAGCTCGGGGATTTTCGAGTGTCTTTTCCTCCAATTCGGTTTTGTCAGTTGAATTGAAATCTGGATTGAAATGTAAAAAATTGATTTGAAATCTCGTAATGTAAATCTAAATTGAAAGAATAAAAAATACGGATCTAGTACCGTCAAATGAGATTTGAATCTGCGATTTGAATTGAAATCTCTTCTAAATATGATAATGTAAATCTGTAGATTTGAATCTGCGATTGAAAAGTCGTAATTAATTCAAACAATTCGAAATTTTATTTTATAGAAAATAACAATTTAGAAGTTGAAGCGAAATACACTTGCAATTCAAAATACAGTCGCAATTCAAACATTTCGTAATTAATTCAAATAATTCAATCAATTTGTAATAATTTCGTAATTACACCTGAATTTTGTAATAATTGTTACAAAATTTGTCGAGCTCGAGAGGGAGAGAGAGATTGAGACTCTCAGAGAGAGAATTTCACAAATATAGAAATTTACACCTTGAAAAATACACTCGCAATATCAAAAAAATTACAGAAAAAGAGTATTTTGTTTCCACCATCGATATCGAGATAGAATGAGCGAGAGATTGTTATTCTGGAAGTGAAAGAGACTGGAGTTCGCCGAGTTTCACTAGAGCGTCTCTCCTACGATCGGCTCCTTGAATCTCTTTCCGGCGATCTGTAGTAGAAGGGAGAGGCGGAGATAGGGTTTCCGAGAGAACACTGATGAGAGGAAGAGAAACAGAACAGTGGGATCGGGTTTTGGGGTTGGGGAATAATTTAGAAAAGATCCCTCCTTTTATTTTAATCTAAGCGTCCATAAAAAATTACCATAAGGTCCCTCCGCTTACAACATATATTGCTTTCGATCCTTGGATTCGATTTGTGGATTCTTTTTGTGGATTCTATTTAGCATTTATATATATATATATATATATATGATCACTGTTCGAACGTGCACCCTAACCCGGGACACGAAGTCTGGGTTTCTTCAATTTCCTGATTGGCTTCTTTATAATCCAAGATTCCAATTTCTGATATTTTGAAACTCCGGATTTGGCTGTTAACGTCCGAGATTTCAAAATCTGGATTGTAAATTTCGTCTCTCCCATTTCTCGGCACGAATCAAGCTTTTAAGCTACAAATTACAATAACCAAAGCCCGTAGTATTTACCCCAAAAGAAGGAAAATGGAACACTGAATGGAAAATTGCAATTGCCAGTAAACGGGACGGGAAATCCCAATCCATTTCGAGCTCCGTCAGATCGGCTAGAATTTTTTTGCTCAATTTTTTTGTCCAGTAAATCAATGGAGAGCAGTGGGAGATTCCAAGTCACTAGAGTTCTAGGTTCTTTCTCTTATTCTACTTGATTACTATTTGATTCTGATTATTTTCTATCGGAAGTTTTGGGTTGTTTCAAATGGCGTTGAAATGGAGTTTTCTTTGATTTGTGTTCTCTGGAAAATTTTATCCTGCACCATACATTTGAACAATTGGTGGTGAAACAGTGAATTGTTTCTTAATTTCATCTGATTTTCAATGAAAATCGTTCTTTTGAAGAACAATCTGGTAATATTTACATAAATTTTGGTTTGTAGAACGGACAGGAGGCGCAGAATCAGAAGAAGACGAATATGAATATGAGCAGTTTCAACCGAGATTTGCTTGCCCTCATTGTTACGAACAATTCGAAATCACCAATCTTTGTGTTCACTTAGTTGATGAACACGTGTCTGATAGTACTAAATTCGTGGTAATCTCTCTTTTCTGATACCTTCCTATTACAAATAATTCAAATAATTATTATAATTACTCGTTTAATATTTCATTTTGATTTCCTTTTATTTAAGCTGTGCCCGGTTTGCGCCAACGAAGTTGGCGAAATGAACCTCGTGAATCACATGACAGTACAACACGGACCTCTATTCACGATATCCTTTTTCAAGTTTCAACCTTCGAATATTCCTTTTCACTTCTTTTTTTTCGTTTATCACTTTAATTAAGTACCCTTAACAAAGGAACACATTCCTAAAACAAAAAAACCTAGAAAAACTCCTTCAAGAGAATACCAGCCTGTCACTCGCAGCGGGAGAGAACTACATGGTACTTATTTAAGAACGCTTTTACATGGTATTGGTACAAGTGGGAATAATAGTATGAATAGTGAAACTAGGGCTTCTCTTCTCTCTTCTGTCCTTTCAGATTATCCAGCGGACAGAAACGCAAAACCACCGCCTGTGGTGGTCCCTTTAGTAGAAGATGTCGTCGTCAGAAAACCGGTACCGGCTACGAAGAGCTTTAAATCTCGGTACGACTTTTCTTTTCATTGTTCAAAAAAGCTGATTGGTAGGGTGTTTTTTGCAATTTTGGCAATGATGTGTTTTTTCTTTTCTTTTCAAATTTTGCAAAAATATATGATTTGCTCTAATTCAATTTTGTACTTTCTTTTGCAGTATTGATTTTTCGTTGGGTCCTGAGGAGAAGGAGCTAAGGCACAAAAGGTCCTTAGTGAGGGCTTCTTTTGCGAGTGACCTAATTTTCTCCACTCTTTTTGGCGAATAAATAAAGGAACCGAGAAATAAACGAAATTTTGTTTATTTCTATTGATGGTCCAAAGAAGGCAAAGCTTGAATTTTAATTATGTGACGAGTCAATTAAATCTTGAAGGTATTTTTTGGGGACAGGTTAAAGAACTTTATTTTATAGAAAACCTAGGTAGAGATACCAATTTTTTTATTTCTCCATTGAATTTAAATTGGTTATTTCATTTTTATACTTGCTCTAGCTGGAATTCATTTCAAAAATTTGTAATTCGCTTTCCTAATTTGTTATTAAACCCGTTCAATTTATTACGCTTCAGTTAACAGGTTCTTTTTCATACAGTCCCAATATTGTGTAATTAACCTGTAATTTCAAGTTTACCTCTGCCAATTCTCATAACATCATGTATACCCCTATAAAACAGAAAAATATCAGGGATATCCCTACAAAATGAATGAAGCATCATGTATAGCTTGCAAAACATAAGAAATACCACGTATATCCCTCTGCTTAAAATAGGAGGATTTACATATTTACCCCTTGTTAAATTTAAAATTACATATTTACCCTTCTTAAAATTAAAATATCATATTTACCCTTTTTTAAATCTAAAATATCATATTTATCCAAAAATTAAAAACCGTCCAATTTCTCCGTTAAAACTAACGGCCAACCTTTAAATATTTTACCCTTTATGTATTTACCTTTCTAAAAACCTAAATATCATATTTACTCTTTTAAAAATAAAAATATCATATTCACCCTTTTCAAAATAAAAATATCATTACTGTAATACTATTTAAATTATAATTGAGAAATCAAATTATAAAAAATATAATAGGATTTAGAAAATAGAGACTAAATTACATTATTTTTTTTGTTTTTAAATTGGACGGTAAATATGATATTTTGTTTTGAAAGGGTTAATATGATATCTTTGTTTTGAAATATGATATTTTTATTTTTAAAAGGATAAATATGGTATTTTAGGTTTTTAGAAGGGTAATTATATAAATGGTAAAATAGTAATTTTAAAGATTGACCGTTAGATTTAACGGAGGAATTGGATGGTTTTTAATTTTTGGGTAAATATGATATTTTAGATTTAACAAAAGGTAAATATGATATTTCCATTTTAAGAAGGGTAAATATGTAATTTTAGATTTAACAAGGGGTAAATATGTAAATTCCCCCTTAAAATAAACCTCAAACTCTTATTTGTACGTGTTAACGTTTGAGACAAGAAAATATTTGACTCAACATTGGTTAATACTTAATTGTGATGAATACAATTCAAGTGGTTTGACATATTATAAATTGATTATTTGAATACCTTAGACTCCACTTTTTGAATTTTTACAAATTTTTTTTATAAAAAAATACATTTGCATTGGCTAGTCTTCAATTATGAATTTTTTTGATGAAAACATGAAAATTAAGTATTTTTCTCATTTTACATCAATTTTGGCAATTTTTAGGAAAATATTATAAATCGATTTTTTTGGAGGTGTTAGACTTTTATTTTTGTATTTTTGTAAATGGTTTGATAAAAAATTAGAAATTAGCTCGTGTTAGTCTTCTATTACGGAGATTTTTTAAGGAAAATATGAAAATTATGTATTTTTATCGTATTAGACATTAATTTTTGTATTTTTTTTAGAGAAATATTATATATTGATTTTTTTTTTGGTCTAGGCGGCCGCCTAGGCGCTGTCCAAACGTCCAGGTCTGCCCGATTAGTTTCTATCTAGGCTGAATTCCGCCTAACCCCGCCTAAATACCGAATAATTCCGAATAGGCCCAGCCCACTTAAATTTATGTTTTTTTTTCTCTTCTATTTTTTTAGGCCTACAACCCACTTTTTTTTTAATGTTTAATTTCTTTCTTTTTGTGCATTTTTTTAGGCACACAACCCGCTCTAGGAGGATGGATATTATGATACCAGTAAGAATATGTTGATATGTCAGTAACTTTATTTTGTGGTTTATTTGGATTTGTGTTAATGTTATGTTGTAGATTTCATGTTATGATTTGTTTGGATGTTGTCTAAAATAAAATTCATATAAATTATTTTTAGTATAAAAATTTGTAGCACAAATTATAATATATACAAATTAAAAAATATGACAAAAACTATGTAAAATTACAAATCCGCCTAGAACCGATTAATCTCCGATTAATCCGTCTAGACGCTAGACGGTGTCCGTCCGCCCGACTAGCGCCTAGCGATTTCTGTAACATTGCTTAGGGGTGTGAATGGTGCGGGTATTGCCCGAACCGACCCGAACCGTATATGAAGAAATATCCAGATTCGAAAAAAATATCCGGATCCGAGTGGATCCGGATACGGATCCGAGTGGATCCGGATACGGATATGGTTACAGATTTTTGGAACCGAAACCGAATCCGATATTCGATTTTGATGCTGGGACCGGATCGGTGTTCCGGATCCGAGTATTTTTAGGAACCGGATACTCGGAACCGGATTCGGGTATCCGGAACCGGATCCGAATCCGTATATTATTTATTGTTCATATGTATTTTATTTGATATTAGTTCAAATATCATATATAAATTAATGATTTGTGAGTGATATAAAATAACAATCATAAAATCACGTCTAAATATAATCAAATATATCGTTCTTGTTACAAATTATCTATATATATATATATATATATATATATATATATATATATATATATATATATATATATATATATATATATATATATATATATATATATATATATATATATATATTAGTTAAAAATAATTTATGTTGTCATAACATAGTATCCGTTTTAATATCCGAAAAAGAACCGTATCCGTATTTGATAATATCCGAACCGTATCCATATCCGTTTATTATCCGAATCGGATCCGTATCCGAATCAGTGTCCGAAAAATAATATGGATATGGATCTGGTACGACCACTATCCGAACCGGATCCGAACTGTTGACATCCCTAGTTAGACTTCATTTTTTTTGTATTTTTTCATTTTTTTTAGAAGTAGAAATTTGCTTGTGTTAGTCTTCAATTACGGGGTTTTTTTATGAGGACATGAAAATTAAGTATTTTTCTCGTTTTAAACATCAACTTTGGCAGTTTTTTTAAGGTGGACTTTTATTTTTGCATTTTTGCAAATTGTTTGGGAAAAAATAGAATTAGCCCGTGCTAGTCTTTAATTACGGAGGTTTTTTAAGAAAAACATGAAATTAACTATTTTGTTCGTTTTAGACATGAATTTTGGCACTTTTTTCGAAAATATGACTGATTGATTTTTTTTTTTGAAGGTTTTATACTTCACTTTTTCCATTTTTGTAAAGTTTATGGAAAAAAATAGAAATTTTCATGTCTTAGTCTTTAAATTGATTTTTTTTTTGTGTTAGACTTCATTTTTTGCATTTTGCATAATTTTGGAGAAAAAATAGAAATTTGCGTTGTTAGTCTTCAATTACATAGTTTTTTAAGGAAAACATGAAAAATAAGTATTTTGTCGTTTTAGACAACAGTTGTGGTATGTTTAGAAAAATAATATGCATCGATTTTTTTTATGGTGTTAGACTTTCTTTTTTGTATTTAGACTTTATTTTTGGTATTTTCGCGAAAGTTTTGGAAAAAAAACATAAATTTGCTTATGTCAGTCTTCAATTACAAAATTTTTTGTAGGAAAACATGAAAGTTAAGTAATTTGCCATTTTAGACATCAAGTTCGGCATTTTTTTTGAAAAATATTATAAACTGATTATTTTGAATGTTGTAGTTACCCTTCACTTTTTGTATTTTTTCAATTTTTTTAACTAAATAAAATAAAATAAATAAAATAACTGAAATAATATTTTTATATATACGGATACATATGATATTTTGAGATTCGTGATTAATTATTATCTGCTGAAAATAAAAAAATTATCATCTTATAAGATTTTAATTTGTATGTGTATATTTATCATAAAGATTATTTACTGCATCTTGAGCGCTGGGGGTGGGGATCGAACTCAGGATCACCGAATAATCATTCCAGTTACCAGCTATGTTGCACGGATACGGGTACGGGTATCGTATCCGATACGATACGGATACGGCGATACGACAATTTTTGAAAAATCACGGATACGGATACGGCTATATAGTTATTATTTTAATATATTTATATTATATATAATAAATAAATAAATAATAAATTAAATAATATTTTTAAATTAAATATCATAACAATAAAAAAAATCAACATAACAATACAAGTATCATAAAATTATCTTAAATTATTTTAGAAGTATCCTAAAATTAGTTTTAGAAGTATCCTAGAAGTATCCTAGAAGTATCATATACAAATTATTTAAAAATATTATGGGCCAAAACATATATTGGGCCGAAGTATCCTAAATGGAGTATCCCAGCCGTATCCTAAACGTATCCCAGCCGTATCCTAAACGTATCCCAGCCGTATCCTGCCGTATCCTGCCGTATCCCCGCCGTATCCGAAAAAAAATAATATTAAAAAATTCGGATACTCCACGTGGCGTATCCGATACGTATCGCAGCCGTATCGCACCCGTATCCGTATCGGATACCCGTATCCTCAGGATACTTCGGCGTTTTTGGAGTATCCGCGTAACATAGGTTACCAGCTATGAACTGTCTGCGCCAAAAAAAGCGCTGGACAGGATTCGATCTCAGGATCTCATCATTGAAGTTCGAGAGATCTACCGACCGCGCTAGACCATTTGCTTGCTCTATCGATTTAAACATATTTATCCACTTAGTACGAGCACCGTTGACAATAATATAATAGGGCATCCTTCTATCTGACTTATTGGTATTCTAATCTAAATTGAGAGAGATTGTCTTTCATTTTGGTAGTGAGTAGTTTTCTGAATAATAAGTCGACGTCAAGAAAAATAATCGAACTTTAGGAGCTTGCCAGGACGGCTCTGTTATTACGGCGGAGTTATTTCTCTTCTTTCTTTTTGAGTTTAGTGAGCACTTCATCCTTTATAACCCTGAGTGCCTTCTAGCGCATTCTACTAATCTTCGACCCCCCTAGCATGCGCTTAACACATATCGGCATTTTTGTTGTGAAAACGGTAAACCCGAAAAGCAGGGGGACTACCATCCTTCTGAGTGTATAAACCGGGAAGACATAAGCAAGGGGTATACTTTCACTTCTGTGGAGGCTGGATTGCTGAAGGTTACTCGTTTAAGCAGAGCAAAAGGAAGATGGGCCTCAAGCGCATGGGGTAGTTGTCAAGCCAAGGAGAAAAGCAATCCATCAAGAAGGAAACATTATTTCTGAAATTGGCGAGCAGTGGGGAATTGCAGGTCTATTCATAAGTTCTTATTTATGATGTACAGTTTTATGGGATATAGGTAGTGGTTATAACCAATTCGATAGGAAGGAATGAACAATCTGTATTTTTCGTTGGGGGTTTCCTGGAAGAAATCGAAAACTTCACCAAACTTTAAATATAAGAAGAATTACTAATTTTCGAAATCACGAGAGAAATAGTTCTTATTTATTAAGGTAGACTAATACGTCTACCTGAGTTATACACCAAATTACACATTCTAATTTTCGAAATCATGACAATATTAATTGGTGGTCTCCATTTCTACAGCTTCATGATTCGCCTCTTCCTCTCCATTTCTTTGTTCCTTGTGATAACGGAGAACCACGAGCGATACAAATCCTAAACCATGAAAAAAAAAATCTTTTTACTAACCTAATTCGTCATGTTTAACTAAGAAAAGATAAATTGTATAAATATGAAATTAACCTGCAATGATGCGAGTCTTGACGCTGAATAAGTTCCAAAACATAGTGAATATCGTAGCCGCTACAAATTTTTTACGCGGGCAATTTCTCCATGACTCTATCGCATAATCTCTAACATTCTCAACTGCTAAATTTTTTACATTAGTTAATACAATTGATATAATAATCATTCTCCATATATACCCCTAAATAAGCATGATATTTTGTCACAGTTTTAGTTTTTGGAGGGACTAAAATAGAAAAGTAAGAAGATGTTATTTACCTATTCTATGTATCGGCTGTGAATAGCAAGAGAAAAGCTTGGGCATTGTGAAGCTTATAAAAAATCCTGTAAATATAAATATTTCAAACTATAAAATATAAAAGTCAATTATATATGAAAATATTTTTGTTAATTAATTAAATTTAATTATACCAGTAATGAAAAGTCTCCATAGTGTTATCAAATGGCCATATTTTGCACCGAAGAGGAGAACAGGAAGGACCTGAAAATTTTAAATACTTTTTAGGTAAATAAACTTAATAAGTATTTTGAAGGGGTTAAATGATAAATTTACCTTAAGAGTTGTTGAAGGGTCACCGCAGAATACCATTTGAGATTTTGAAATAGCAGCATTGAAAATTGGTAATAAAATTTTTGAAACACGAAGAATATCCTCATCTGTTAATTGAAGTTTCATGCTTGATTTCACTTCTTGCCTGATCAAATTTAGATTTTTTTAATTAATTTGGAGATACTGATAAATAACTCGAAAATAAATGAAACAAAATTTGGAGAAATAATTACTGTTGAGGGATTGAATCTCTGATGAAGGCCAAGCCCAAAATAAGAACACCAATATGGCAAATATATGTGATTATACTGCATAATTGGAAAAAAAATTACTCAATGTTGATAAAATAAATAATAAGTGCAAAAGAACAAAAAGTATAAAATTTTGATTTGTGCATACCTGAAATTAAAATCTCTTGAAAATGAAGTAGACAAAAAGAACATAGATCCTAAACCGAACCATAGTGTTGATTTGGCGGTGTTTGTCCACATTATTAGCTCATAAATGGAGTCACAAATGCTCGAGTTACATTTGGTCTGCTCATTATTGGTTCCAACATCTTGAACTGCATAATTAACTTACATTAAATTAAAAGCAATCGTGAAGTTAAAACCACCAGTCAACAATCTTAAAGAACCTGTCGCATTCATCTAGTATTTTCATCAAACACTTGATAGGCATATCAAGATCAAATCTTTTTGTTAGAAAAACAAAAGGAATCAAATCACTGACCCTGAGAATCATCCTTAGGAGGAGCAACATAAGGAACCAAGCTCAAATCTTCCTTCTGAATCGAAGCATCGACTGGATCTACTTTCTTAGCCCTGCACTGCCTCTTTTTTCTACCCTTAACCACACCATCGTCCTCTCCAATTTCTTTCTCTCTCTCCTTTTCGTCTCTAACCACCACAACCTCCTTCTCGAGCCTTCTTCTAGCACGTCTCACAGCAACCCTTGGAGAAGCATTTACACAACCTCCAGGGAAACCACTAGCCGCCGCAACCACCATGGCTGCTGCCCTGCCGCGTCTTTTCTTTTTGGGAGTAATAATAACAACTGGATCGTGATTCTCATCATGGATCTGAGCACGAGATGACCGAGGACGTCTTTTGGGGGATGGAGAGAGAAGCTCGCGGATAGGGATGGAGGTGTAGTTCGAGAGATGAAGAGGAGAGGGCGAAATTGTGGGCGTTTTCCTGTATGGAGGAGTAGAAGTGACATCCTGCATGGTCGGCATGGTCGGCAAGGGAGAAGGGGATGCAGGAGAATCCATTGATGAGAGAGCGCGAGAGAGCGAGAGAGAGAGAGAGAGAGAGAGAGAGAGAGAGAGAGATTAGGGTTTTTCGATTTGGGGATTGATTTCAATTTTAGTAGTCGGCAGAGATAGAGCCGTTGGAATGCCGAATTCTATATTAATTGTCATCTGAACTGGGTGTATCATGCACCGTACTACTGACATGTTTGTAAGATTAATTTCTTGTGAATGGAAGAAATATTAATTTATGATACAACGGTACTTAGAAAAGATGTAACATTTGAATCTTGTCTTCGGACCTAGATGGGCCCTCATGTTTAGCATTGGACCGTTTGGAAGAAAAACATGGGATCCACGGTAAGAAACTGTTATTTATGGTAAAAAGTAAAGAGTAGTGATGCACCTCCCCTTGATTTATCCCCGAGCATCGTTGATGTGCTGGAAAAGTGGTCTGTTAAATCATGTACGATTTTTTTTGGGATCCTTTAATGTTTTGGAGAAAATTATGGACTAACATTTAACAGGTTCGTATGCCAAATCTTGTTTATAGTTAAGATTTTACAATTATTACTGTTCATTATCAGAAATTATAATCATTTGTGCAGTGTTAACTGCTATCTTGCAGAATCTCATTTAATGTCATTAATGACTGTTGCTGATTTTTAACAGTGAACACTAGTTGGGGGGAAATTGAAAAAAAATTTGAAATTCAAAAATTTGAGTACCCCTATAAAATATGATCGAACCCTCCCTTCCTCCCCCTCCATTCATTTTTGTTATTCATTGCTCATTTTCACTGTTCATTATTGTTGTTCACTGTTCACTGTCGAATTGAGTTGTTCGCTGTTAATTTTTTTTGTTAATATTTCTGTTAATTGATAGCAGAGAATATCATTATTAAATAGTAATGCCTGATTTTGTATTTGTTGACTCGAGATTCATTCCCATATTTTATTGTTAGTATTGATGTTTTATTTGTTGATTTAGTGCTAATTGAATCTTTTGAAAAGATATTTTCAGCACTAATTTGCACTTGTATTGAAACTGATTTTTTGATAGAAAGAATTTGTTGATAGCAGAGAATTTTAATAGTTTTTTTGAACTGGATTTTGAACTAGTATTTGAATTTTTCACAGTGTTAATTTCGACTAATATTTCAAACATTTCACTGTTAACTGCTATTTCAAACATTTCGATGTTAACTAATTTTCTGAACTGGATTTTGAACTAGTATTTCAATTGTTTACACTGTTAATTTTGATTGGTATTTCGAACATTTCACTGTTAACTGGTATTTCAAATATTTCACTTTTAGTTTGTTTTTTGAACTGCAATTTGAACTAGTGTTTGAATTTTTTACCTTATTAATTTTGAATGGTATTTCAAAAATTTCAATATTAACTAGTATTTAAAACATTTCATTTTCTATTGGTTTTTTATATGAATTTTGAATTTTGAACTAGTATTTGAATTTTTTACCCTGTTAATTTTGACTAGTATTTCAAACATTTAAGAATTAACTTGTATTTCAAATATTGCACTTTTAATTGGGTTCACACATTTTTAGTTCACTGTTAACTAGTAATTATGTTCACTGTTAATTGGTATTCTGAATTTTTTACATATTAACCCCTAAAAGTGAACTGTTAATTAGTAATTATATTGCAATATTTATCGTTGCAAAAATTGTTGAACTATTTTCATTGCAAAATTATTTTGTGAACTTGACATTTGAAATCTAAACACAACAAATACAAAAGTTCTGGCTAACAGAATTAAATTTATAAGATTTGACATTTGAAATCGATATCCAACAATTAATAGACACAACAAAATACATAATAATTACAAGTATTGTTCACAAATAACAAATTCCAAATAAGTATGAACAAAATGAACATCAAAGCATAACTAATGTTAAAAATTATTACAAATCATCTAATAATTCCTACCAAATTTTTTTAATTTATAAGACTTGACACTAAAAATCGGTATCCAACAATTAATATACACAACAAATCAAAGACATAATTATTACAAACATCATTCACAAAAATCAAATTTCAAAAAAATATGAACAAAAAGAGCATTAAAGCAAAACTATTGTTAAAAAATGACTACAAATCATCTAATAATTCCTGTCAAAAATTACTAATTTATAAGGATTGACACTGAAAATTCACATGAACTTGGTTATTTTATGGTGAACTTAAGGATTAACATGAATTGATTTACATGACCTTAAGGATTAACATGAAGCAATTATGTTGGATTAAGGATTAACATGAATTGGCACCAGTAGACACTAAATTGGACACCGAAAATTAATGCCATTATGAATTAACACTAGTAAATAATGAAATTGACTAAAATTGGACACTGAAACTTCATTCCAGTATGAATCGACACCAGTAAACAGTGAAATAACGTAAAACGTACATGAGCGAACACTGAAAAAGCTGAATCTGCTAGGTTTAACATTAGTGATTTTTAACAGTAGCTGAATTGACACCAATAATGAAATTAACACATTTTCCTATGATTTAACTGTAGATTTCTTATGTTGAAAGAATATGGTTTGAAAGAAAAAAAACACAAAAAGTATATCTAAAAGCACAAAAAAAAGAGTTAATAGAAGATGAAAAATAATAGAAAAAACAGAATCTACTAGGTCGAACATGAAGTTTCTTCATGAGCGAACACTGAAAAATGCTGGTCAACACTGACAGTGTTGTCCGTCGTCAAACTCTTTGGTAGAGAAATGCATGGTTCATGCTTGTGACCGTGGCTGCTATAGAAAAAAAAGAGAAATTTAAAAAGAGGAAGAAGATGAAAATGAAGAGGGAAATATGAGAGAGAGAGAGAGAGAGAGAGAGAGAGAGAGAGAGAGAGAGATGTTGGCACGAAAATGAGGTTAAAACATGCTCTGACATTGTACACTGTCAGACGATTAACGCTAAACACCATCATCATTTCATTTTTTTTGAACATGGATTACCACCTATTATATGATTGAACGTTGGTGCCATCACATCAAGTGTGGTTGGGGATACAGGGTTATGTACAACATTTTGCAAAAGTAAAAACAGCACATTGACAAGCATAAATTATTAAAGAAGATTTTATTCGGTACATCGTTGATACAGTCTACAAACCCATTTATAATACGTAAAACAGGCTCTTTTATTTTAAAACCCAAATAAAAATGCACCCAACAGTAAATTGGGTGACCATTATCAGCAACACACTAGATTAATGATCAACACCGTTGTTGATCATTGTGTTATTTTATTTGCTCAAACAAATTTGTTTATTCTTTCTTTTCGTGTCTCTTGCAGAATGATTTGAGCCGTTTTAGACCGAGTTGAAGAGACGACGGCTCCACTGCAAAAGTGATTCGTAGCCAGCCTTTCATCAGCAATGCACTTCCTAGGAAAATATAGAAAATACTTCTTTTATATAAGCTTATATGGTGCATCTCTTTTTTCAAAAAAAGTAAACCTTTCTAAAGATACATTATATGGTGAAGACTAGAGAATATATATATATATATATATATATATATATATATATATATATATATATATATATATATATGTGTGGGAGTTCTATCATACACCCTTTTACAAGGATATTTTGGGTATTTTAGCAATTAATTATATTTGTAAAAGGGTGTATCATAAAATTTATTTTTTATGGAAATTTTGATTTAAATAAACAACAAAAAATTCCAATTTAGTTAAACATTAATTGATAAATATATTTGATATCTTACCTTAAATATTCATAAATGGATACTTACTCCAAATACCCTTGAAAATGGGTGTATGATAAGAAAATGGGTGTATGATAGAATCCCCCATATATATATATATATATATATATATATATATATATATATTTTTTTTTTTTTTTTTTTTTTAAGACTCAAAATATCATATTTACCCTTATAAAACTGCAAATTTCATATGTTTTAGAAACTAAATTACCAGGTAAAACTATCAAAGATTCTTCTTTGGCCAATTTGAAACAGAAATCCACATCATCAATTATACCCTCCAAAGAAGACACATTCAGCTTTACCTACAAAATATGATGTATACACAAATAAGAAAAAAAAATACTATGTTCTTTAAAGTTAAAGCTTTCAATTGTTTATCTTTTTATTTTTGTATTCTTCCTCGTAGTGAATTAATTGAGTTGCTTTTTAAATTGATTATGTATTTGCCAGAATGTTATTATGATGTTGAGATTTTAACATGGCACTAGCAAATAAAGAAGAAGAAGAAAAACATGTCTTACCTTGAGACAAGTAAAAACCATTTTTCTTTGTAATACCTAATACCCTTTTTCATCAATATTGAAGAATATATTTTATTGTCTTAATAACTCTTTGTCCGCAAAATTGTATCACTCTTTGTCTTAATTTTGTTCTTTTATTTATTTGAAAAAGAAAAAATGTTGATTTTACCATAACAAACATGGAGCCTTCTGGTTTGTGAGGGCAAGATATGCACTTGATATCTTTTATCTCATTATAACATATTTCTGCAGTTTCCTTCAATACGCGAATTATCTTGCTAAAGAATTCATCGTTTGTCTTCTCGAGAATATTCGGTAATGCTCCCTAATCAAATATATAAAAGAACAAAATTCAACATGGCTAAATTAGTTCAAAAGAAAAGAATAAAACTTCAAATTTTCGCACAAACCTGAATAAAAGTTGCAGGATCGGTCGAGATATCGAGAAAACTTACAATGGATTCCACAACCTACACGAGGAATATAATTTATAAATTACAAGCTTTTAGATTTCCTATTTTAGTCCCTATAGAGTGAGATGACCAAACATTCCCAAAAATAAACAAATTGAATTTAAAGTTCACCTTTGTTTTCCTCAAGATGCCCTTAGGATCAGCAGTGGCAATCCAACCGATTCGCCAGCCCGGCACGATCCATCTTTTCGAAATTGAACCCACTGTGAGAACCGGAACAATATTTCCAAAAACACCCATTGGTATAAAAGGATTATCCCCAAATGTTAAATGGGCATACACTTCATCAGCAATCACCATTATTCCTAATTTCCTTGCAGTCTTTGCCACCTAGTAAACAAAAAAAATTGTAATTCTTCCCACAATTGAGAAAAATCCAAATCCAAATTATACTCACCTTTTCCATGTGTTTGTAAGTGAGTACATTTCCACAGGGATTATTAGGGTTAATAACAACAATGGCGACGGTATTCTCATCGGCGAGTAGTTCCACTTGCTCGAGGTCAACCTCCCATTCCTTTTCAGGGAGGAGATTAAAGTGCCGCATTTCCAACCCGCTAAAACCGCAACGCGCCTCGTACATTGGATAACCTGGTCTAGGGAGCAGGATATTGGCACCGGGCCGAGCAAGTGCAGATACGATGATTTCAATTGCTTGATTACCACCTGCTGTGAGGAATACATCGTCTGGAGAGAGATCGTACGGTAAATCTTTCGAGAGATGCTCTGCAACAGTTCTGTGATTTTGCAAGATAAGAAATTAACAAGGGCACGATTAATCAATTGATTTCCAATAAAAAGACAGAGCAAGGAAATTTTCTCATGCAACTCACCGCCTGGCTGGGGCGAGTCCGACGGTAGGAGAGTAATGATTATACTCTCTTGATCTGACAGCGTCTACAATAGAATCTTCAGCCGCCAGTGCTGTACGGAAGCTCGGAAACACAGAGGGATCGCCATGGCCGAGAGGAATCATCGGCGTAGGGCCCTCCTGATCAACACAAGCAAAGAGACCGTTCAGGACTCCTCTGATCGATACAGCGCCAGCCCCGGCGAGCACCTCGTTCGCCCCGAATCTCCATTTTTGCTCCGCCTCGGCCTTCTCGCCACCGTTGCCGTTGTCGTTCCCCATCAGACCAGTGCAGAGGTAAGTGTATCACTGAGTTTCCAGACTTCTTGTATTTAATAGGCATAACTTTGCAGATTTGATGTATCTTAGATTATGTATATTTTTATGAAACGAGTTCCATAAAGCATATAATCCACTCTCTACCTGTACTGCGTACAAATTTGACCGTAGAAATTTAAGGCCTGTATGAACTCGGTTCAGTGAACTGATAGGTCAAAAAAGCTATTTAATATTTTGCGTAATGATTATGTACGCTCTTCATGATTACTCGTGGTTCATGACAAATTTTTTAATAATGGAGAATTTTCGTTTGGCGCATACGATTACGAATGTCAACGGGACGAATCGGGCTCGGATAAGCCTCTTTCAAATTCGAATTTGAATTTTCGAGTATTATCCAAACCAAAAATACTCGCGGATAAAAAATTATATCTGAATCCGAACCCGTGCGTAACGGGTATATTTGAATCCGAACCCGTTACCCGAAAATTATTAATAAAAAATTTAAAAAAAATAAAAAATAAAAAATTATTGTACAAATATGTAAAATTACCGACAATTTTAAATACAAAAAACAAACAACTTGTACAAATACATTAAAAATTCAAATATTGCAAATAATTATTCCATAAAACATCCAAAATATTCATATTATGGGATATTTTCGGGTATTTTTGGAAATTTTTCGGATTCGGGTAACGGATATACCCGCGGGTAAAAATTGCCCCCCGTACCCGAACTCGAACCCTAACCGGATATTTTTTTCCTAGTATTACCTGACCCGCGGGTATTTTTTTCGAATATTACCGGTCCCGTTCGGATCGGATACCCGCGGTTTCGGGTTTTTACCCGACCCATTGACATCCCTACTTACGATTCGGATTGGGCATAAATAAAATACCAAAGCATATAATATTTTTATATTTATATATCTAAAAGTAAGAATAATAACATATTAAAAGTTGAAAAAATTATTTGTATCCCATAAATTTCATCTTTATGTTTATTATTGAAAAAAAAATCATAAGTTGAATAAGTTATTTGTGTTTGATAAATTAATATCTTTCATTTTTATAATTTTTTAAAAAATTAATACGAATTTATTTTGAATAAAAAAAAAAATATAATATACTTAGTAGGATGTACAATTTTATAACTTATAGTTTTAAAAATACTAATTAAATTTACATGTCACTAATGTAATTATACTTAGTTTTATATTGTATTTTCTTACATAAATGTTTTCATAACTTTAATATAGAGAAACAATATTGAATATATGATAATAAGGAATTCAAAATAAAGATAAAGTTTAAGTGAATATATTTCATAATTTTTTAAAATTATGTTTTACAAAATAACAATAATATTTGATGTATTTTGATGATCTTATATATTAATTTATTAGTCTAATTATACTTACTTTGATATTGTATTTTGTCTTACATAAATTTTTTCATAACTTTGAGATAGAGAAAAAAAATACTGGATATGTAATAATATGAAACTAAAAAAAAAGGATCAAATTGAAGTGAATATGTTTCAAAAATACTAATAATATATGATGTATTTTGATGATATTATATATTAATTTATTAGTCTTAGATATCTGAACTCTTCACATTCCATTTGTATTCACATTTTATCATGTAACATAATGTGAAATAATTCAAAATTAAATACAATCGGTTCAACATGAATCAAACGAATAATATTTTAACACATCATCAATATAAGATGATGTGACCTTTTAAAATTGCTCAAAAATAAGTATAAAAGAAGGGACATATAAATGTCTACAAATAAAATATAATCATAAAAAAAAAATCAATGATTCATATTTTACCACATATCATAATATAATGATTGAAATGATTGTGATGGTGTGGAATGAAAAAATTGCATAAAGATATATCCAAAATAAATAATGAATTAATTTTCAGCTCTCTCTCTCTCTCTTCCCTACTCTCCATTTCCACCTCTCTCTCTCTCTCACACACACACATCTTCAGATCTCCTATCTCGCCTGATACTGTCTAGTTATTATATCCTAACTATTTGAATTTTTGGTTGTTAAATAAAATAGTAATATTGAATGAGTTTAGTGCAAACTGTTATTATCGTAACGGTTTATTCAATATCGGTTTTGAGTATATTTGATTGGTACTTATTTATAGAAGTTCACATGACTGTTTGTCAAGGTGATTATTGATAAATATAAGTTTCATGTAATTGATGTTCGCATGATTGATGAGTCACAATATACACTAATAATTTACTAAATTTTCACTTTTGTTAAATTTTTCTTTTATAATTTAGTTTTGCAATTAGTTAAGGACCTGTATATTTTAATCAGTAGTAAACACATTAAATTTCTTATGCCCTTTTTAATAAAGGGCCTAACGTAAGTAAATTGAATCACATGCTTTAAATTAATTTTCATGATTTAGTTTTGTCCGTTCAACAAAAACAAAATAGTATAATAAAATCACCTTTACAATTAACGTCAATTCGTTTTAGTATATTGTTATTAATACATGTTAATAGACATGTCAAATCATTCAATTAATTAATTAACGTATTAATATTTAATTTATTTAATTAACGATACTATTCAATTTAATTAAATATTCTTATTCCGTCATCAAAATGTTTGGATGGGTTTTGACGGCAATATATATAATAATATATGGGTTGCAAAGCTGGTCTTAAATAAATATTTGTTGGTCTGGTTATTGTGGAGTGGAGTGTCTCTATTATGCAGTCTATGGTGTTTACGGTGTTAGGATTTTGAGATATAACTGAGGAGGCGACAGAGCAATTTAGAGGTGGCCATTAAGTGGGTTGGGTCGGGTTCGTGGTCATTTTAGGTTCGGATTGTTCGGGTCATCGATTTGTTCGTATCGTGAGTCGTTCGATTTGCGAGTCATTCGGTTTGGATCAATTTAATTTTCGAGTCATTCAGATTCTGTCGTTTCTGTTTTTGAATTATTCGATCCGAACCGTTTTGGTTTTCGGGTAATTCGGTTTCGGTCGTTTCGATTTTCAGATCATTTGGTTTCGGGTCATTTTAATTTTTAGATAAGTGACAGTTTCGATTTTCGAGTCATTCAAGTTTCGTAAAATTTGATTTTGGATCATTCGTACTTCCAAAAATTTAATTTTCGGTTCATTCAAAATTTATTGATACTGGTCATTTGAATTTGGTCTTTTTTTTTCTGACCATTTAATTTGTATTTTTGTTAATACAACTTGATATAATGTTTTCTAGATATAATGTAGTTATAATGTTTTTATGGTATCAATGTGTGTGTTTAGCATTAATATATATCTTTTGTACCGTGATTACATTATTATGCTAATAAACACATTTTAGCAATAATATATTAATTTTGTTTATTTTATAAAATTATTAACACATATAAATAAATATTTGGTCAGTTTTATGATCGTATGGGTTGTGAGTTTTGGATCATTCGGATTATGAGTTTCGGATATTCGAATTTCAGGTTAGTTCATGTTTCGGGTCTTTCGGGTTTCGTCATTCAATTTCACGTGAATTTCGGATTCGGATCATTCGATTTTGGTTTCATTTCGGGTTGGGATTATTCGATTTCGGTTCCATTTCGGACTGGGGTAATTCGATTTCGGTTTCTTTTAAATTCGCATCATTCGATTTCGATTTCGCATCGTTGTCTTTTCGACATTTTTTATTTATATTGGATTTGAATTCGGAAGGATCGGACCGGGTCACATCACGTTTTGCAGTTCAACAGAGCATTGCTGACATGAACTAGCATACTATATGATTACCAAAAAGTAGTATCATCCATAATTTATGTCATATAAGAATGTTTTATTTTAAAAAACGCGAGTATTTTGGATTTTAAAATGTATAATCAAAAGAGAAAACTGAATTAGATCATGGGAGAATCTGAATTGGTCAATAACTAGAGATTTTTTGCAAATATTACGCTTATTACTGAGATGGTGGGGAACTTAATTAGATTTGGTGATTTAGATTACTTGGCTATTCTTGGGAACGAACTAGATTTGGTGATTTTAATTTTACTTGGTTATTCTTGGGTGAGGAAAACTGTCTCCACGTTATGAACCAAGGAGGTGTTTGATTGGAGTTTTGGATTTGGAATGTCTTGAAATACTGTATTATGAATTTTATTCACATGTTTGGTTTACCCGCTCAGTAATAAAGTAATGACATACTCTATTTTTTAGGAAATACTTAATGGGAATAGCATTACCATCAAAATTGATGGCTTTTCTCCATTCCAATAAGGAGAGAATACATTGTATTTTAATTTCCAAAATAAATATCTCAAGATTTCTATAAATAAACTCATTTTTATATTTTTAGAGTATTCCATGAAATAAATAAATGTATCAACCAAACAAAATATTAGAATATATCATGGAATGATATGTCTTGGCATGAAATTCCTTGACATACTTCACGTCAAGGCATTCTCCAAAACACGAACCAAACGGCCCCCAACAGTAATAGGGAGAGTTGTTCTTGTACCTACTTTCGTCAGAAAGGCAAGCGAAAGAGAGGCTCCATTTAATGATTGGACTTGTCTCTTCCTCCTCCTCCTCCTTCCTTTTTTCTCTCCTCTTATCAAATCGAAATTTTTTTCTTCAATTTCAAAAATTCATCAAAATTCAATAAAAAACGAAAAAATTAAAAAAAACTTAGATCTACGTAGAAGAAGAAGTTTTTCATCTCGTTGGTACATTATTTTTTATTTGCTTCTTTAAAATAGTAATTAATTTCAATACGATTTCGGATAAATTTAATTACGAAATATGAAATTTTGTCGTTAGTTGGGTTTATTTTGTGTTTACTTTTGGCTCAAATAGTTAGATTAGTTTTTATATATTACTTTTTTTGTTGGTTTAAAAAAAATTCGATTTTTCTTACTTATTTTTATTACATGAAAAAAATTACGAAATTGAAATAAGGAATATAGTGAAAAAAAAATGATTTAACATCACGAGACAACTTGATACTAAATCTAAGTCACAATGACATACTAAGTCTCGTCTTCGATAAAATCTACATCGAGGTCTCCTATAAACTTCCATAATGCAGATCGAGATTTAAGATCCAGAACCACTAATACTATTATTAGCTATGAAGGAATATTCTATTATTTTAGTTTCTAGTTGACTTTCAATATAAGAAACATCCTACGCAGATGACATCCAAATCCAATATATAAAAGTATGTTTGAATCCAATATATAAAAGTATATTTGGATCATCGTATTATAAATTACATGAAAAAAATTAATTTTTTCGAAGTCAAATTTTTGGAGTTGTAGTTCAAGTTTAATTGTTCGGATTGACAATCTTTCGAAAGTTAAGTTTTCGGGGTTGCAGTTCAAGTTGAGTTGTTTGATTTGAAGTGACGAAATTAAAATTATTGGATTTACTCTGTGTGTTTGGATTGATGTAATTGAATTATGAAACTGCAAGATATATATATATATATATATATATATATATATATATATAGGGAGGCTAACATACTTAATTAAGTATCAAGAATTTGGTACTTAATGCTTTTTAACCATTGGATTTGCTTTGAGATTTGTGCATTCAAAGATGTGCACAAAATTTCATGATCATCATGAAAAAACACAAATCTCAATGCAAATCCAATGGTTAAAAAGCATTAATTACCAAATACTTGGTACTTAATTAAGTAGGTTAGCCTCCCTCTCCCTCTCTCTCTCTCTCTATATATATATATATATATATATATATATATATATATATATATATATATATATATATATATATATATATATATATATATATTAAAATTTTCAAATAAATTTCATCATTAACTAACTGACATAAAATTTTAATTTAACCAAAAAAACTAATAATCATACAAAAAGCATTATATTATAAATAAATTATACCATCACATTACAATCCCAAAAAATAAAAACAAACCAAGTGTCACGTAAACCATTTCATATTATAAATTATCAGCTATTCCGGTGTTCTTATCATGTAAGTATCAATCCAACCATCTTGAAAAGTAGAATTTTACTCAATACAACTCAATATCCTATTACCAATTAATATTAAGAGGCAATATAAAAAATTTCAAATTAAAAATATATAGAGTAGTTTTTTCGAAAAGAAACGAAAATCTGTTTGCTATTGTTTATTATACCGAGCGACAAAGGGATGATAAAAACTTAATAATTTGTTTATACCAAGTAGCAGAGAGACGAGCGGAGGTGTCAAGAAAAAGATGAATCAGTTTTCAATATTTCCCAATAGATTATTCACATCATGTAACTTTGTGTCTTTTAGTTTTTAGCAAAAGTCGACTTGTAGTAATTAGAGATTCCAAAATAACTACAATTGTAGGAATTAGATAAAATACATCAAAATTAGAGAATTAACTCATTTAGGTAAACCAAAAATGATACAATCACAAATCTAATCCACAAGATTAAATTGGAATAATGTGATTAATTTGTGATTTTGTATATGCTAGTATTTTTATTGAATTGCATTTTTTTTTTAATTTGTAATTTTGACTTTTAGTGACGGTAACTGTCACTAAAGGGTTTAAAAAATACCGTCGCTGAAACTATTTATTTGTAACGGTCAAAAACACAGTCTCTGAATGTTTTTAGTGAGGGTCCGAACACACCGTCACTAAAACTGGTGCGCACCGTCACTGAAACTTTTCAGTGACAGGATCGTCACAGAAAGGTACATTTTAGCTTCGGAGGTAATAGTGACGACACTTCAGTGACGGTAACCGTCACTGAAACCTTTTAGTGACGGTTTTTTCAGCTTTTTGTGACCGATTTGCACCGTCACTGAAAACTAGATTTCTAGTAGTGAAAGATTGTGATCCTAAATAGAGGCGGAGGATGTAGAGGAGGAGAAGAAAACCGGCGCCGTGAAATAAGAGGCCTTAGCAATGTCGTGACCAAATTGCCCCCTCGAACATGATCTTGGCCGCCGTGGTGGATGCCGTAGCTCGGTTGTTCCTAAAAATTCTTTCGTTTCGTTCTTTTCAAATTCCCCATATTGTTGCGAGAAAGAAAGTATCTATGTTGGCCTTGACTTCCTTGCTATGTGTGTTTCGGTTGTGAAGCCAAAAGTCCGAGATAGAGTCCCTCCCTACGAAAACTATATTTAGGTGTAGCGATAATTCGTTCCATACTTGACGTGCAAAAAGACACTGTATCAAGAGATGATGTGCCGTTTCTTCTATCGCGTTATAATTTTTGCATCCCGGGATACTCGGCCAATTCTTTTTTGCTAGGTTGTTCCCGGTTAGTATCCTTCCGTGGCTAGCTAACCACCCGAAAAATTTTACCTTTATCGGGGCCCTTATTTTTCATAGTACCGAAACCCAATTGCTTCGTACACCCGGATTTATGAGGAAATCGTAAGTTTTGGAGGTCGAAAATAAGTCTAACTTGTTGTTAGATGATATATATAATAACTCGTGTTGAAACACTAACATATCCGATGGATAAATTAACAATTGGTTATCACAAATTTTTATATTTCCAATAATTATTGCAAACAACTAGTTCTTGAAATTGAATTTTTATTTTTTAAATTAATTATATTATAGACATGCCAACTAATCTATAGAATCTTTCTGCCCACCAGCTTTTGCAAAAAGAATAATTAAATACTTTGTCTTCTTCCTTTCATTTTTTTCTATTTTTGTTCGACTCTTTTTTTTTTATTGTTGATTAAAGAATTTTACAACCATCTAACCATCTGGATTTGACAATATTTTCATAAACTATTATCAATCGAAGCATCTTGATTAATGATTATCCACCAACTAGTCACAAGAAAAAAAATTATGATAGTTACAATAGTACTAAATCCACGATTACATTAAAGCATAAAAAAGAAAATTATATAATGCATTATGAACATGGTCGGTCCCGGGGTATGCCCGGCTAATCTCTCGGGCTAGGCAACGACCTGAGCAAGAGCAACCATTGAGATATAGTAATAAACACTTGACAAGTTAAACAATCTGAAAAACTCAAGTATCGCAGAAGAAACCTTGAATGCATAAAGGTTTAACTCACGAGCCAAGAATTTATTGTTAAAAAAATCACGTAAGATCCTTTGTGGATAATGTTATTGCGTTATTTGTGCAAAATTATAACTGTCAGAAGAAAGAGGATAATGTGATGAAAAAAAATATAACTCTATTAACGCATTAAAGTTTGACAAACATGAACTATGTACAAAACATTTAAAAAAGCATACTTGCTTTTTGTGTTGGCACACAACGTACAAAACATACGTTTGAAACATGACAAAAAACATATAGACAACAAAAAAGATACATGAAAAAAATGAAAAATAACTTCCCTAAACAAAGTCATGAATATGTGACAGAGTCGCTACTACTCACTACAGACTCTTGGCAGTAGTGATGAAATGGTACGTTTGATATACTTAAAAATAACTGCCATCAAATAAACATAGTAAATGCATTATATACAAATTGAGTGAAAATTGAAAAAAAGTTTCAAATATTTAAGGTTGAAAGAGGTGAAGATACAGGAAAATAAAACACAAAAAACTCAGTTTAAACTAATATTCCAACAATTTTGGAATTTTGTTTAGATTATTTTTCTTGATGTTGTTTTTTATTTATAAAATGTATCAGATTGCATGTCTTAGCGTTTTTGTTGTTGTTGTGAAATAGTTAGGTTTATTTCAAAAATAGCAATATCAATTATTTTTTATTATGGTATTAAGTAAAAAATTTACCTTGTTAAATCATTTGAAATAATTTGGGTAAGAATCACATATCCATGCTCTAATCCCTACATTGTAGGCTCTCATTAGTAGTGTGTTTGTGCCAAAAAGAAAACATTCCATTATTTCTTTGCATGAAAAGGTCACCAAATATTCTTCTTCTCCACACGACATTGAAAATCTTGTTCATTCAAAGAGGTTATGTTAGCAAGACGACGTATGACGGTTTCAATACGGAACTGCCTTCTTGTTCATTCTATTGCGCATAGGAAAATGCTCGAACTCAACTTCTCTTCTCTCATTTTCGTGTAAGCAGAAACTCCAGTATAAACACAGTGAATAGTCATGATATTGATGACCAAAACAAAATCTGCATGTTACAAATATTAAAGGCAATTCTATTTCCTGCACCCGGCGCATGATTGCTAGAAAAATGCTAAAGGTACACTGACGACGTATGATTGCTAGAAAAATGCTTAAGGAAGAATTTTGTGACGAAAGAGTTCACAAATTAGAAAAATTGGGATATATGAATTATGATCGATACAAGATTTGACCGGTGAAGAACATAGTCAAACAAATAGGACCAGAACAAGGAGAAAATCTCAGTACAAAATGATGCACACAATGATTTCTTGATGGTCTGATCTTGGCAAATTGAATTCAAGAAGACTGAACTGATTTATTCGAGGATTCACTTAATTGTTTAATTGGATTGGTGAGTTGAATTAGATTTCTTGAGGAACCGGTTTCTGGATAGTAGTCAGACGAATTGGCAAAAAGGTTGAATACTCGTATTTGGAAGAAGGCTGCATACTTGAAGTTTTGACTTGAATTGGCGCAGAAATTTTTAGGTTTTGCTCAAAGTTGGAATGCTCGAAATTGGAATATAGAATTTGTATATGGAATTTGTATTAGCTATAGGTTATAATCGTGTCTTGTGCATACCGAGTTATTTTTTGAGATTACATTTTGAGTTATAATAAGGTTTTAGAATTGTTGAGTCGAGGATTGTGTCGTGTGTATTGTCGAGGATCATGTTTTGTGTATTTACAATAATATTAAGACTTTTTATTCAAAATAAATCATTACATCTAAATAATTAGAGTAAATACAATAAATAAAAAGTTATAAGCTATAATTTTTCTCTTGAAAATAAATCATTCTTTGCACATAGACATTATTATTCGAAATGGTACCGATAGTTACATATGACAAATGCTCATCTTTACATCTTTCGTTTCATACATTTATACAAGATAATTCCTTCAAAACTAAAACAGAAACTCCCATGAAACTATTCTTTCAAAATATAAAAGAACTCTAGAACAAGGAAGTATTAAACTATTATAACTATTCAATTTTTACAACACACATCATTCTCGAGAATTCAAGATCTGGTAGCAAGTGGCACCGAGAATTCGTTCGGTATACCGACCATGACCTCGATACCAGACCTACCCAAAGTCTTCAACGCTCGAACAATTTCAAGCAGCCTAGAATTATGAAGTCCTTCTCTTCAGATCTAGTGAAACAAAAGCGACCTTTAAAATTCGCAAAATTGCCGATCCGAAATTTTTTAGTTACTTTTTGTTATAAAATATTTTTTATAACACAGAACAAATTTTCTAGCCAAACCAAAGCCCCTGGAAATGAAATAATTTTTTTTTTGTTATATGCACACAACAAAGAACACTTCTATGTATTAATTTATTTATATATTTTTGTTACATCATGTGATGTTGTTTTATTACCTAGTTAGTGACTTTTTTAGAATTTGTCATTGCGGGTTCTTTTGTAAATCCATTTGCGTGATTAGTCTTGTCTTTTCCACGTCCCATGGTGCTTTGTTTGGGTAATTGCATTGTACAAATATTGAATCAGATATTTTGAAAATAACAGAAATTATTTGGTATTTTTTTAATTTTTTATTGTTGTTGTTATCTTCCTTACCTGACAACCGTTCTTTTTCTAGCGGGTTGTTTGGCACGTGTTTTCGATGTTAATGGAGGTTTTGTGTTCGTCGATGACATTGGTTTTGACACTATTATTTGTTCAAAAACATCAGACTCATGCGTTTCTGCAGTGATTGGTTCGAATTTAGCAACATAAGTTAATGTGAACGAAGGAAGTCAAAGAAGTAGTTTGCGTATATTTCATATAGAAGACAAAGTGTCGACCTTCTAAACTTTTTATTCTCTTTGGAATAGATCGTGTGTCTGGATCATGCTCCATCTGTTGATCCAGTATTGTGCAATCAACTAATTCTTATACACTTATTTCATAAATGGATTTTTTTTACGAGGGCACTGTAGTGGTTATTTCTTGCGGGAATTGGGTCACATTTGTAAGTTTTGTCAAGTGACCTACTTTTGATGTTATATTTGAAGGAATTACAGTTTTGGATCAACCGTAAAAATAATACGTATAAGGACACATGAACGTACGCGTTCGAAAAAATGATTGATTGCATAATTAGATTAAGCAAAATCACGTTTTCAGAGTTTGTGCGTCTGACGCACCATATGGTGCGTCACGACGCATGAAAGCGTATTACACAAATGTTTCAGAGAGCATTGTGCGTAATGATGCACCATATGGTTCGTCACGATGCAAGTAAGTGTAAATGAACAAATTGTCCAAAGAAGAATTGACATCCGTGTATCATGACATACCATATGGTGGTCATGACGAAAGTGGTCGTATTTCTTCCAGAGAGTAATTGGCATTCATGCATCATGACGTACCATACCTTGCGTCATGATGGTAGAGTATCAAAGGCTGTTTAAACTTGTTATTATTGTACATGATTTTGTATGTTTAATATGTGTCTTTGGGGATGCACTTATCATGTTATGTATAAATAGAATGTTTCTCTCTCCTCTCACTGTACTTATCCTGTTAGGATTTGTACGATCGAGTCGTCGATGTGGTCCTCGGGATTGGGTCGGACCGGACCTCACAATCCGTTGCGCAGGGCTCGATAGTGACACCGATACCCAACAGCAGATACCTCCTTATTCATTCGCCACACGACTCAAGAACTCATCTCGATTCTCATTTATGTGGATGATATTCTCATAACGGACAATCAAAATGTCATTATCGAAAAACTTGTTCAAAATCTCAATGCACAATTCTCTCTAAAGGATCTTGGTTCTCTTCACAACTTTCTGGGCATCGAGGCAACCACAACATCCAAGGGAGTACATCTATCCCAACGCAACACATTCTTGATCTCCTTAAAATGTCCAAAATGGATGGTGCAAAATCGTGTTCTTCTCCCATAATTGCGAGTGAACAACTCTCGAAACATTTGTGTGGGTGGGGTGGGGGGGGGGGGGGGGTTGATGAGTGATCACACTCTCCATAGAATTACCGTACGAACATTACAATATGCGAACATAACTCGCCTCAACATCTCCTTTGTCGTTAATAAGGTGTCTCAATTCATGCATGCTCCCACAACGAACTTCATTGGATCTCGGTCAAACATATCTTACAATACTTAATAGTCACTCTCTCTCATGGTATGCTTTTTAGACCGTCTCTTTCTATTCATCTTCAAGCATATTTCGATGTAGATTGGGACAGGTGTCCCGATGATCGAAAGTCAACGACCGGCTATTGTATATTTCTTGGACCTGACCTCGTTTCATGGTCCTCGAAAAAGAAACCCACAATTTCTCGTTCGAGCACGGAATCCGAGTATCATACACTTGCCATAGCCACCTCCCAACTTATATGGCTAGAATACCTTCTTCCCGAGTTTCACATTTCTCAAACCTCTCCTCCCGCCCTATGGTGTGACAACGTTGATGCTACATACCTCACTCATAATCCTATCTTTCAAGCTCGAACAAAACACATTGAAATCGACTTTCACTTCGTGTGTGACCTTGTTGCAAGCAAGAAACTATTGGTGAAATACGTGCACACGACGGATCAAATAGCTGATGTTCTCCTCCCGCCCTATATGGGTTAGGTAGACTAATTATGAGTAGATTTGTATTATGGTATGTACTGAGACAACTCTATATATGGGTTCCTCATTCATGTACTTAACACATAATAATATAATCTCTCTTATTTACTTTCTCGCGTTCGCACTGACAATTTACAATTCAAAATTTTGTTTAATATGATGGCAACTTAACGGATTGGATAAATTTGATATCTTATAAATTCTAAATGGATAAAACTGATATATTATTAATTTTTAGAGGACAAATCTGATAGTAAATACGTTTTGAAAGAATAAATAAGATATTACCAGTTTAAGGAGGAGAAATATGTAATTTAAGTGTTTAGTAAGGATATACTAGAAATTATTCCTTAATTTAGTTGCAACTGTAATAGTGCGAACAGAACTCTAGGAAATAAAGAACCGATGCGTATTTTTTTGTAATATTTCCTAGTTTATTTTATATTGGTGAATTGTATTGGAATACAACAAAGTCCTCTAAAAATAGTGAAGCATTTTTCATAGGAATAAACACGAACAAATTGTTTTGTTTCCTCACACAAAGGAGGCTCGTCTATTTTTATTTTCTTTCACTCTGCATATACGAGACTTTTAATTCATAAATTGTTGATAGGGCATTATGTTCGGTAATTCATTCATACAAATTACCAACACATTAATCATAGAAACATACTTTTATTTTACAATCCAAATAATAATGCACCCAACAACGTATCGGGCGCGATATCAATGATCAAGTCATGTGTTGATCATTATCTTATTTGCTCAAACAATATTAAGGTTCAGTTATTATTTCCTTTCATGTCTCTGGCAGAATGATTTGAGCCGTTTTAGACCGAGTTCAAGAGACGACCGCTCCACGGCAAAATTGATTCGTAACCATCCTTTCATCTGCAATGCACTTCCTACAAAAATTTAGAATAAGTATATTATTTTTTTCTAATATGGTAGACACTATAAAAAAAATTAAAAAAGTATAATATTTTGGGGAATTGATATTTTTCTTTTTAAATACTCAAAATATCATATTTACCTGGATAAAACTAGAAATATTATATGTTAATTAATAAATGGAATGGAATTTACCAGGTAATATGAGCAAAGACTCTTCTTTGGCCAATTTACAACAGAAATCCATGTCATCAAGTGTACCCTCCAACTCGGACACATTCAACTTTACCTACAAATATTCGAATTATCTTAGGGAAATTGCAATGTGTACGCAAATATAAAACTATAATTAAGAATCCTATGTTTGAATTTATTTTAGCATTTCATTAAATACTATTTTTTTAATACATAATAGTATATACTTATTTATGACTAAGATCAAAACTTAATTAATCAAAACTTAATTAATCAATAAAGGAAAAGTTGTTATGTTTTGTGTGCAGGATGATTTCTCCATTGTTTGTGCCATATCAAAATCCAATACCATAATGGCATTTTGCAAGTCGAAATAAAAAACATAGCCAACTTACGAGAAATGCTTCTCTTAAATTTAAAAGGCAAACAAAGAGTGTTAATTTCGTTTTACCATAACAAACATGGAGCTTTCGGGTTTATGAGGACAAGAAATGCACTTGATATCTTTTATCTCATTATAACATATTTCTGCGGTTTCCTTCAATACGCGAATTATCTTGCTAAAGAATTCATCTTCCGTCTTCTCGATAATATGCGGTATTGCTCCCTAATCAAATAAAAATAAATAAACAAATTCTACACAGTTAAATCACGTGAAGTTTCGCACAAACCTGAAGAAATGTTGCGGGGTCAGTGGAGATATCGAGATAATTCACAATCGAGTCGACAATCTACAGCAGAAAAATAATTTCTAATTTCAAATTTCAAATAAATATAAAAACTATAAAACAAGGAATAACAGAAAAGAACCAAACATTCCTGAATATCTAAAATTCCAAGTTTTGAGTTTTCCCCTGTCCCTATATGAGATAAAAAATTCTCCAAAAAGAAACAATTTGAAATTAAAATAATAAAACTCACCTTTGATTCCCTCAAGATGCCTTTAGGATCGGTCGTGACCATCCAACCCATTCGCCAGCCGGGGACGACCCATCTTTTCGAGATGGAACCCAACGTAACAACCGGAACGATATTTCCAAAAACGCCCATTGGTATGAAAGGATTATCCCCAAATGTTAAATGGTCAAACACTTCATCAGATATCACCATTATTCCTAATTTCTTCGCCGTCTTTGCCACCTAGCAAGCAAAGAGAGTATTAGTTTACCCTTTAGTTATCCACAATGAAAAAAAATTCCGATCTATCAAATACAAACACAAACCCTATCCATGTGTTCGTAAGTCAGCACATTTCCACAGGGATTAGGATTAATAATGACAATGGCAACAGTATTCTCATCGGCGAGTCGTTCCACTTGGTCAAGGTCAACCGCCCAACCCTTTTCAGGGAGGAGATTAAAGTGCCTCATTTCCAGTCCACTAAAACCACATCGAGCCTCGTACAATGGAAAACCGGGTCTCGGGAGCAGGATATTAGCGCCAGGTCGAGCAAGTACGGTTATAATGATTTCAATTGCTTGGGAACTACCTGATGTGAGGAACACATCGTCCGGTGAGAGCTCGTACGGTAAGTCTTTCGAGAGATACTCCGCAACAGTTCTGTGATTTTGCAAGACAGGAATTAATAAGCGCGGAATATGTATTCAAGATTAAATAAAAAAGCGAATACTTTCTAATAAAAGAGAGAACAAGGGAAGAAATTTTCTTGTGCGACTCACCATCTGGCTGACGCAATTCCAACAGTAGGCGAGTAATGATTATGCCGTCCTGATCTAACAGCATCAACAATGGCATCTTCAGCCACCGATGTTGTACGGAAGCTCGGAAACTTGGAGGGATCACCATGCGCGAGAGGAATCACGGGCTTAGGACCACCCTCCTGATCAACACGAGCTAAGAGCATAGTGCGGACTCCACGGATCGAAAAACGGCTTGCCTCCGCGAGGGCCTCGTTCGGCCCGAACCTCCATTTTTCCTCTGCCTCCGCTTTATACCGTCCGTTGGGGTTCTCCATCAGATCGGAGCAGGTGAGTGTATCCTGGATTTCGAGACTGCATATATTTGACAAAAACAATGATCTAAATTTATTGATTTTTGGTGTACTACTATGTTAACTTTCATGAAGCGAGTTATATGAGTGCATGATGATTCATAAGGAAAACTAAATTAAGTGACTATAACCAAATATGTCAGTAGAGAATATAAGTTCTGTACAAACTCGGTGCAATGAACGATATGGCAAAAAGAAGGAGTTCAATATTTTATGTTATGATGTCTACGCTTTAAATGCTACTCATGGTTCAGCATAAATTAACAATAGTTGCGAATTTTTGTTTGGCGCTCACGTTAAGTCCAGCAAAAAGAAGGATTTAAAATTTGAGAAAATATACTAAGTCCCCAATCTCACCCAACAATTTTGATGCCGTCGATAAATTGGAACTAAATGGGTTGATTAACATTCAAATTAGGATTAGTTAACACGTTTAATTGACATGTCAATTCATTTTAATATGTTCAAATCATTACATGTTAATTAACATGTTAATTCAATTAACCGATGAATTAACTCTTTAATTCATTCAATTAAAAATGTTAATCAATCTAATTAAATATTTTTGTCACGTTATCAAAAATGTTTGAGTGAATTTTAGAAACACCATATATAATTCCTTAAATTAATTATGTGTGCCAAATAAATATTATTTCCTGTGATCATGGACTTAATCCTAAATTATAGTTACTATAATCCTATCCCCTCCACCTTGTGATGACATGTGGTAAGGGGTAGCTTTTGTTTTTACCTCCTTTTTTATTTATATTTTGGTCTTTTTTTACTTACATTTGGTTCTTTTTTACATTTTGATCTTTTTTTCTTTTTTCCTATTTTACATTTTGATCTTTTTTTACATTTTGGTCCTTTTTTTCCTATTTTACATTTTTTTATTTACATTTTGTTTTTTTTTTACATTTTGATCCTTTTTTCTTATTTTACATTTTGGTAATTTTTTACATTTTGATCATTTTTTACTATTTTCGAAAAAAAAAAAAATTTATATTTTGATCCTTTTTTCCTATTTTACATGTTGATCCTTTTTTACATTTTGATCATATTTTACATTTTGGTCTTTTTTTAACATTTTGATCCTTTTTTCCTATTTTCCAAATTTTTTTTTTTTTAATTTGCTCATTGGACAGAGTTATGTATGCAATTTTGTAAGTTCAAATTTTTTTTTTCTAATTTTTTCCTTTTTACATTTTGGTCTTTTTTTGCTTTTCAATTTTTTTTGTATTTGTTCATTTTGCACCGGTATATATGAAATTTTGTAACCTCAAATTTATGCGAGTTTTCATAGAAATTTGTCATTTTCCCGTTGTATTCATATGACACGTTGTGATTCTTTAATGAACCGTAACTATAATGCATCTATTGACATCAAATATATTTGCGAATATGTCCTGATTATATTAATCGATTTTAAAAACACCTGAACAAATGCTATTTATGCAAATTATATGAGTCTTATGCATCTATTGACATCATGATATTTGCAAATATGCTACGATTAGATTAATTTAGTTCAAACGCACGCGCGTTAATTCGCACACGCGTTAATTCTATTTAAATAATTATATAAAAAATATGTAAAAAAATAGATATGTTGTCCCGCACAATTGCGCGGGGATAAAGCTAGTAAATATTATTTTGTCTTGATGTTTTATGTGGTTTTATTATGTAGGCTTTGCTGTCCGAACTTTTTCTGGAAATATAATTGAGTGGACGGAGCATCGTTGGCATTTGCCATTTGGCATGAACGAATATACTTTATATATGATATCAAAAGTAGTATCATTCATAATTTATGATACTCAAGAATGTTTTACATAAAGAAGATTGGTGATCATTTTGGATTTTTCAGATATAAAATGAAAACATTGAAAAGACAAAACGGAAATGAGTTGTGAGAGAATATTTCTAAATTGGTCAGTAACAAGAGGTTTTTGTATATTTATGTTTTTTTTTAACTCAAATCGAGTATTTTTATAATTATATTGTTAAGTATGGTTTATCTTGATGATAATTGATAATGAGTTGTTATTTTCTTTCTTTTTGTTACCATATCAAAAAAATAAATGCATTGTCATACACTCATACCCGTAAGTTAGATAAAATTAAGATAGACATTTCAATAGTATAAAAAATAAAGTTAACGAGATTTTAGTTTCTGTTTTCTTAATGTATTTGAAGATATTGGTATATGGTTTCTCCATATAAAAACCTGCAAGTTTTTATTAAATCAATTTGGGTTAGATGAAAAAAAAAATTAGTTGGTCCCCAAACTCATCACAATATCGTTGATGAGGTGACAAATTGAATTAATTAGCATTTTTAATTGATTCAATTAAATGTTAATTGACACGTTTAATTAACACATCAATAATTTATAATATGTCAATTCAATTAAACGATCAATTAAATCGTTAATTAAGTCAATCAATAATACTAATCAACATATTTAATTCTCTCTTGCCGTCTCGTCAAGGATGTTATTTTTGTATTATTGGGATTCCATATATAATTTTCGTATAAAACTATGGCTCAATTGTTAATTTCTTATGATTTAATTTATAATTCTGTTTTTTTTAAATGATATATTTTATGTTAATGAATGACATTTTAAATATATATTTCGGTTTTATGTGTATTATTCACGATTTTCTTTTATTTGTTTTGAAATTTTAATTTTCTTTGAATTATAAAATGTTATATTTTATTTATTTTGGGTAGATTTATAATGATAGACCAATTTCATTGACTCTTATTAGTTATAATGCATATATCCATGATAGACAAATTTCATGAACATTTATTTATTATAATGCATCTATTGACATCAGTATATTTGCAAACATATCATGATTATATAATTGAGTTCAAACGTACCCGCGCAAATTCTATTTAAACAATTGTTGTGAGGGCTATTGCTAGTATATAATAACTCGGATTGAATCACTAGCATATCCGATGGATAAATTAACAAGGAGAATTCTTCAACAACAAAAAAAACCTGGTTCTTTTGGAATTTATCAAAAGTCTCCTAAGTTTTAACTTGAAAATCCCCTACTAGTGTTATATTTAACTCTTCATCCAAATTATTCTTTTTTGGACCAAAATACCCTCACAATTTATTTTATAATTGAAAATCCCCTATAAATTGAGTTTAATTCTTCAAAAAACCTCTACTAGTGTTATATTTAACTCTTCATCCAAATTATTCTTTTTTGGACCAAAATACCCTCACAATTTATTTTATAATTGAATTTATTCTATAAACTAATAAATGAATAATATTTTACAATATAATGTTTCATAGTATTGTATGATGATATTTATTATACTATAATATATTTATTATATTACTTTTTATGTAATTATTTCATGTAAACAATTAAAAATGTAATGTGAAATAGTATTTATTTAATAAAATAATACTTTATAGTAAAATTAAATAGTGAGTTCAAAAATATTATCATAACCATTTTTAAGTATAATAACGTGAAATATTTAATTATGAAATATTTCATTTATTTATGTATTTATGAATTTATATTGAATAAAAAAATTATAAAAGAAAATCAACAAGGGTATTTTTATCAAAAAAAAAAAACAATTGGATGGAATATTAAAATTAACCTTTGTAGCGGTTTTTGAAAAATTAAAATCAATTTATAGGAGATTTTTCAAGTAATCTAAAAGTTAGGAAGTTTTTGATGAATCTAAAAAAGTTAGTGGATTTTTTAAGAATTCCCCAATTAACAATTGATTATCACAAATTTTTATATTTTTTTTATTATTAATGCATACAAGTAATTCTTAGAATTAAATTTTAATTTTTTACATCAATTCAATTATAAACGTCTCAACTAATCTCTAGAAATCTTTCTGCCTACCAGCTTTTGCAAAAAGAAAAATTAAATACTTTGTTTTCTTCCTTTCATTTTTTCTTTTTTAGTTCGGCTCTTCCTTCTTCATTTTATTGTTGATTAAAGAATTTTACCAACCATTTGGATTTGACAATATTTTCATAACCTATTATTAATTGAAGCATCTAGATTATCCATCAACTATTCACGAGAAAACAAATTATGATAGTTACAATAGTACCAAGCCGCTGATTATATTGGAGCATCAAAAAAGAAAATTATATAATGCATTATGAACTAGAAATAACTTTTCATATGAATAAACACAAATAAATTATTAGAAATGCTAAAAAAAATCCACAAAATAAATCCAAAATAAATTTCAAGGACCAAAATATACTGTTGAAATTAAAAATATATATTCTTGTATTTTGCAAAATATACTGTTGAAAATTTATTATTTTATTTTTAATTTTAGTCATGTTAACATGTTGGATTCAACAGTATATTTTGTTAATTTGAAAAATATATTTTGATAATTTCAATAGTATATTTTGCCTGCTTGAATTTTTTTTGAATTTTTCTTAGCAAACATGAATAAATTATTGTCTCCTTAAGTATCCTAATACAAAAAAGTACATACAAACATAATTTTATTTTACAATCCAAATAATAATGCACCCAACAAATTGATGACTCCTTACAAAAAGGAGGTTGGCATTTTACTTGGTAGTTCATTCATACAAATTAAGTACCCAAATACATAGTACATAAATACATATAAACAGATTTTTAATTTACAATCCAAATAATAATGCACCCACAATGAATTGGGTGATGATAGTTAGGAACCCATGTGTTGATCATTGTCTTATTTGTTCAAACAATATAATTAAGGTTTACTTATTCTTTCTTTTCATTTTTCTGACAGAATGATTTGAGCCGTTTTAGACCGAGTTCGAGAGACGATGGCTCCACTGCGAAAGTGATTCGTAACCAGCCTTTCATCTGCAATGCACTTCCTACAGAAATATAGAATAAGTATATTACTATTTTTTATATGCTACACACTGGACACTTTAAATTAAAAAGTCAATATTTGGGGAATTTGATATTTACCCTTTTAAATACTCAAAATATAATATTTACTGAAATAAAATTAGAAATATCATATGTTAAAGAAAATGACATTACCAGGTAATACGATCAAAGACTCTTCTTTGGCCAATTTACAACAGAAATCCACGTCATCAAGTATGCCCTCCAACTCAGACAAATTCAGCTTCACCTATAAATATTTGAATTATCTTAGGAAAAATATAATGCGCACACAAATAAAGATACATAAGTAAAATAAATGTATGTTTGAAAATATTTTTTACTAGCATGATGCAAGCGGAAAATTTCGCACGTATTTCTCAATATGTATTAGTATTCAACGAATTTAACTATTAATTATTTATCGAACGAAAAGAGATAAATATTGAATAATTGTAAAAATCGTTGGATACATTTTTGTCATGTTCAAGTTATACATTGTTATGTTTTATATTAGATAATAAAGTCCCATAATTATCATTAATTTTCAACCCGAAAACATTACTTTTTCTCAATCCTTAAACAGCCAGTCACGCAATATTTATGGATTTGACCCAAAAATAATAATAATAATAATAATATGGATTTACATATTTGCCCTTTAAAAAAACCCAAAAATATCATATTAATCATTCTTTAGAAACTCCTTTGAAACAAAAAAATATATTAAAATAGTGAAAATCATTTTTTAAATTAAAAAAATTAAAGACTAAAAATAGAGTCATTTCAAATAAAAAGGTTTAAAATGATTATGTGTGTGGATACGGCCCATGAAAATTGATAAATGATTATTCTTTATATGTGTTTGAGTGTACAAAATCATGTACATTCAAAGATATCTAGTGCTTAAATAAATTACAATCCTTAAATCAACAAAATGGAAAAAATATATATATATATATATATATTTTAGGTGATGTGGCAGCATGATATAAGAGAAAAGGTATGTATAGATAAGTATAAATAACATATTGTAATAAAAAAATTTAAATTATTATATGCTAAATAAAATTTAGGATTTTTTTTAATTAATAAATATTAACAATTTTATTAATTACTACGTATATAAATAGAAGGGTATTTTGGTCAAAATTTTTGTAACACCATCCATGGTTACGTTTAACCTCTATAGGGGGGTATTTGAAAATAAAAGTTTGGTAGAGAAAAAATTTTGGAGTTTCTAAAAAAATAGGATTTCTTTTACAATATCCAAAAAAAATTAGAGGGTTTATTGAAAATTTCCCAAAAAAAATATAGAAGAAGGAGAAAACGTGATAATGTATGTAGGCATGATTTATATGTATTAATAATTGTTATTGTTTTAATTTCTTTGGTGCACAAATATCATGTTTATTTAAATTTAAATACATAAAATACTATGTTTTATTTTTACCATTAGATCTTTAATTCAAGAGTTTAGATTATACCAATGATGTGGATTCATACGGAGCAAGAAAATGTGTATAGGATTATAATAAAGTATAAATAGGGGTTATATATGGGGGCCCTCAAACACACACAAAATTATTCTTGATGAGCTGGTAAGAGAAGGTTAAGTGGGTTGATTAGTATTATTAATTGATTCGATTAGTAATTTAATTGATCGTTTAATTGACTTGACATGATAATTAATATGTACTAATATAATTTATTAACGTGTCAATTAATAATTAATTGAGTCAACTAAAGAATCTAATCAATCAGCATATTCTTTTTTTTGCCACCTCATCAAGGGGCTTGGGATAAGTTTGGGGGCCAAATATTCCTTTTTTATATGCATCTCTACACGTGAAGATTTGCTAACTCATATTGATTGATAATTTACGGCAATAATAATATTATTTTTTTTGATAAATATGAAAAGGATATCACTAATGTATGCGCATTTGAATTTTATCTAAGCATTTCATTAAACAATATTTTTATTTTAAATGCATAATACTAAATACTAATATTATTAATGGGTAAGAGCAAAATTATATTTGAAATAATTAATACAAAATGATATTTAGGAAAATAAATAGAATAGAGGTTTATAAAGGAAAATTTATTTTATTTTGTATGGGCTAGAGATGTTTTGTCCTTTGTTAGTGCCATGTCAAAATCTCGTATCATTAATGACGACCATGCAAATTGAATTAAAATACACCGCCAATTTAAATAGCATCTCTTACTTCCCACTTCAGGGGGTGAAAAGTTTAGGGTAATTTAATTACGCAACTTTTGAAGTGCAAATTTTATTACTTAATTTCACAAATCCATTTCAAACATAGATTTCTCTTCTATGATTTCTTCACATTTGTAAACACAGGCAAAAATTTCCACCTTCATTAATGTTTCTCTAAAATTGAAAAGGCAAAAAAAGAAAAGTGTTAATTTCGTTTTACCATAACAAACATGGAGCCTTCGGGTTTATGAGGGCAAGAAATGCACTTGATATCTTTAATCTCATTATAACATATTTCTGCAGTTTCCTTCAATACTCGAATTATCTTGCTAAAGAATTCATCATTTGTCTTCTCGATAATATGCGGTATTGCTCCCTAATCAAATAAAAATAAATAAACAAATTCTACACAGTTAAATCAGTTCAAATGACTAAAATCAAACTTCAAACTTTCACAATCGCAAAGGTCTTTGCAAACCTGAATAAAAGTCGCAGGATCAGTTGAGATGTCGAGATAATTCACAATCGAGTCCACAACCTATAAGAGAAAGTAATTTTTAAAAAACTAAACATAAATGAAACGACAAACGAGGAATAACAGAAAAGAACCAAACTTTCCTGAATTTCTAAAAAGTTCTTAGTTTTTAGATTTCCTGACATTCCTATACAGAGATAAAATTGCTCCAAAAGAAATCAAATTGAAATTAAAATAATAAAACTCACCTTGGTTTTCCTCAAGATGCCTTTAGGATCGGTAGTGACCATCCAACCCATTCGCCAGCCTGGGACGATCCATCTTTTCGAAATGGAACCCAGCGTAAGAACCGGAACGATATTTCCAAAAACGCCCATTGGTATAAAAGGATTATCCCCAAATATTAAATGGCCATACACTTCATCAGATATCACCATTATTCCTAATTTCTTCGCCGTCTTTGCTACCTAGCAAACAAAAAGAGTATTAGTTTACCAGTTACCCACAATGAAAAGAAGATCCTATCAATCAAATAAAAACACAAACCCTATCCATGTGTTCATAAGTCAGCACATTTCCACAGGGACTAGGATTAATAACTACAATGGCAACAGTATTCTCGTCGGCGAGTCGTTCCACTTGGTCAAGGTCAATCTCCCATCCCTTTTCAGGGAGGAGATTAAAGTGCCTCATTTCCAATCCACTAAAACCGCAGCGCGCTTCGTACAACGGAAAACCAGGTCTTGGGAGCAGGATATTAGCGCCGGGTCGAGCAAGTACTGTTATAATGATTTCAATTGCTTGAGCACAACCTGATGTGAGGAACACATCGTCTGGTGAGAGCTCGTACGGTAAGTCTTTCGAGAGATGCTCCGCAACAGTTCTGTGATTTTGCAAGAATAGGAATTAACAAGCACGGAATATGTATTCAAGATTAAATAAAAAATAGAATATTTTCCAATAAAAGAGAGACCAAGGGAAGAAACTTTCTCGTGCGACTCACCGTCTGGCTGACGCAAGTCCAACAGTAGGCGAGTAATGATTATGCTGTCCTGATCTAACAGCATCAACAATGGCATCTTCAGCCACCGATGCTGTACGGAAGCTCTCAAACACGGAGGGATCACCATGTGCGAGAGGAATCACCGGCTTAAGACCACCCTCTTGATCAACACGAGAGAAGAGCATTGTACGGACTCCACGGATCGACAAACGGCCTGCCCCTGCGAGCTCCTCGTTCGGCCCGAACCTCCATCTTTCCTCCGGCTCCGCTTTATACCGCCCGTTGCCGTTCTCCATCAGATTAGAGCAGGTGAGTATATCCCTGGATTTCAAGACTGCATATATTTAAAAAAGAGGTCATATATGGTGCCCCCTCCATTTCCCTTCCCCCCACTCATGATTGAAATAATGGGGGGCTTCTTTTCATCTCCCGAAATCTCTCAACTCAATTAATAATGTTTTGAATTAATTGTTAACTAAAATAATTAATTATGAAATTTTTGTATTAACTGTTAATAACATCACAATTGACTATTAATTCAAAACATAATTAATTGAGTGAAAAAATTTGAATACAAATTGAAGATGAAAACTATCCCCCCCCACACCACACACACACACACACATTAATGTGACCTCGTGATTCATGAGTGGGGGAAACTATGTTGCTCCGAAACGGCCAAAATCACGCCGTACAACATTTTCCATCTGTTTATTGGGCTTTTTTGTCTGTTTCTTGTAGGGATTTTTAGATCTCCCAATGCAACTGTACATAGTTTGATTAATTGATGTATAATAATAACTATTCCCTTGAATTTTGTGTATAAATGTAATGTAATATATATGTATTTAATGTGGACTATATATATATATATATATATATATATATATATATATATATATATATGGGAAATTATACCGTGCCCCCAAAACCCATCACCACACCCACGATTCCAAACCCTTTTGTTTTTTTTGGGTTGGGTGTTAATCCCCAACTCCAATTTGCACCCCACTCTCTCTCTAAATTAATTAATGTTTCGAATTAACAATTAATTGTGAGTAAATTAACACCTCATATTAGTACCTAATAATTCATTAATTCAATTAACTGTTAATTCGAAGCATTGTTAATCGAGTGGGTAATTTTTGGGAGATAGATAGGGTATCAAGGATGTGGTGATGGGTTTTGGGGGGTAGAGTAAATGGCCTCTATATATATATACACACACACATATCGTATCCGAAGTTTTTTTGAAAATTATCGTATCGTCGTATTCGTATCGGTATCGGATACGATACCCGTACCCGTATCCGTACAACATAGGGGAGAAATGGGGGGGGGACGGTATAATTTTCCTTTAAAAAAATAATGATCTAAATTTATTGATTTTTTGTGTGTGAACTTTCATGAAGCCAGTTAATGTCTCAATTCTCAGTGTTTGATATAATGTAGTTGGTAACACTATTGTAATTCCTACTACCTTAAAGTCTCCTTTTGCTGCAGTTCTAAACCTCCCCAGTACTACATGGTTTGGAGAGGCAGTGGATAAAGAATTTGGCGGGAAACATTGAAACTGTCTCCCTCCTTCTTCTTCGCATGTAATGTGGATATTTCCGTACTTATCTCCACTTTCGGTTTGTAAAACCTCTCCTATGTCCTCTTCATCTACCTTCCCAAAAAAGCTTAGATATGATCTCCCTCAAGAATAACTCAGACCTTCATCATTTTTCAATTAATCTTCTGCCAGAGCAAGACCAAGCTCGTTGCCAGGGCAAGACTGAAGTACTGTCTCACCCACATGCTCCATTCTTAGCTAAAATCAGGTTGAACTTGTTAAGTTTTTGAAGTTACCACGTTCACTTTTGAAACAATAATGAAAGGTTTGCTTAATTTTAGAAAATTGTATGATTAAAACTTTAATTATTTTTTATTTCATTTTCATTGATTATATACAAAATCAATTGAAAATACTGTTTAATGTAGTTGTTTTAAAAAAAACTTTATATATCCCATTAACCAAATTGAGAATGATATGTTACTTTCAAAATCAGGCATCCACAAGTTATGCTAACATTTGGCTCTCCACCTATGTACAAATTATTTCATGTTACCACTCTTCTGAGAAATGGTATGTTACTGTATCAACTCTCCAATTCATACTGATATTAAATTTGATTAATCAAAATTAAATAATTACTTCAATGTGTATGAATTGAGCTCGTTTCAGTCACAATCTATTAAAATCTTTTATGTTTTTTTTTTCTCTTTTTCAGATATTTTGATATGGATTTATTGATTTAACAAGAGTGCATAAAATCTACTCACATAAACAAGATTGCTCTTGTTGATTTTGGTCACTGCTAAATTATGATGCAATACTTTTTAATTGGGATCTTGTGATGAATATCTTGTGACTAGTAAATCTTAGTTTGGTCATTGCATGAATATTTGAGTACTTTTTGCAATTTGTCGATTTTCTCTTTTTGAACTCAGATTTTTGGAGTATTAATCGATAATTTGTCGATTTTCTCTTTTTAATTGGGATATTTTTAATATTTTTTTTTTTTGAGTAAATTCGGAAAGGGCTCAAAGTCCCCCTTCCAAACACAATCTCCTTTTTTTTTTATTTTTTTTTATTACAAACCCGTAGGCCACACACTCTATTCATTCATTTAACATTTAATCTATAATCCAGTGTCCCCGCCGGGAATCGAATCCCACACCTCTCGCTCCCTAGCCAAGATGTGTGACCAACTAGGCTAACTCTAGTTGGCGATATTTTTAATATTGACTTAGTGTTTACAACAACATGTCATAAAACAATATTGAAGTTATATATTGCAATGAATTAATCCAAACATAAGAATAACATCAACATGTTTGTCAATAACTTTTATTCAAACATTAGTAATTCAATGACAATTGCTGCAGTTCAAATACGAAATATTCAACTGCTGCTTTTATTTCCTACTACTCTTATCCAAACAGCCCCTTATTTTGTAGAAAACGCTCAAATAGAAAAAGCTAAATTAAGTGACTAGAAATAAATATGACCGTAGAAAATATAAGTTCTGTATAAACTCGGTGCAATGAACGATATAGCAAAAAGAAGGGGTTTAATATTGTATGTTATGATGTCTACCCTTTAAATGCTATTCATCATTCAGCATAAATTAATAATAGTTGGGAATATCTAGCAAAACGAAGGAATTTAAAATTTCCCAAAATTTGTGTGTGCCGAATAAATATTATTTTCTGATCACGGACTTAGTCCTAAATAAATATTATTTCCTGATCACGGACTTAGTCCTAAATAAATATTATTTTGTCTGAATGTTGTATGTTGTTTTCGTTTTATAGGCTATGTTCGTACTGTTTTTGGAAATATAACTGAGGAGGGGACAAAGCATTGTTGGCATTTGTCATGAACAAGCATACTTTATATATGATATCAAAAGGTAGTATCATTCATAATTTATGATACTCAAGGATGTCTTACTTGAAGAAGTTTTGTGAGCATTTTGGATTTTTGAGATATAAAATGAAAAGAGAAAACTGAAATGAGTTGTGGCAATATTTCTGAAGAGTAGTGATGTACATCTTCTAATATTCTCCTTCAAAAAAATTGATGACGTAAATATAATTTAACATTTTAAAAATTAACAAATAAATACATGGTTTAACATCATAATTTATAATTTTATCATAATTTATGATTTAGCATCTAATTAAAATGTTAAACAATAAATTAATGTGTTAAATCTTAAAGTGTTAAACAATATCTTGTTGAAACAAAATATAACAAAACGGTGTATTCGAATATTGATAAAGTATAAAATATATTATAATATAATATTTAAATACAATACATACAAAATTAACATGTAATTATATATAACAATAAAATTGAAACCGTTTACCCGCATCGTGTGAACACTGTCCTGAAGCGTTATTATGTCTATCGTACAGACATCGTGGAAACGCCCCAAGATAATCCGGGATTGTCGTTCTTTAGGGCACGTCCATGAGAATGACGGATGATAGTCTTTTTCAACACCCAACTCGAAATAATATATCGTTTATGTAAAATAGTATATTGAGAGTAATATGGGAGATTATTAAGAACATATCTTTCAAATGTGTATTATCACTATTATCTCTCTGGATCTATGTCACTTTATATGTATTAGAAATATTTCTCGCGCTTCGCTGCGATTTTTCAAAATCTTTTATGATCATAAAATAATAATTTATCTAAAACGTTACAAGTACAAATCAAAAGTAATCTTCATAAATGTTAATTTTTAAAAAAAATCTGATATTAAATAGTCTCACAAGTATTATGCAATAAATACAAACTTTTTTCCTCCTGAAAGCATATCATGTGTTCCAAAAAAAAATTCAAATGTTTTATTTAGAATACCAGACATGTCAAATAAAATAAAATTCTGAAAAAGACAAACAAAAGAACATAAAAGACGCAGCTTGGTACCAATCAAAATTGTTATAATAAGCACAAAAAAACGTAGCTTGGTACATAGACGCATAAAAAACGCAGTTTGGTACTAATCAAAACTGTTATAATAAGCACAAAAAAATAATAATACCAACTCAGGCTAACAAAAAGTATTTCTGTGAACAGCAAAATTATAGTATACAAATTATATTTATTAATATGATGAACAGTTGAAATGATGAACAGTAACTCTGTAAAGTTGATGAGCAGTAAAGGAAAGGGGTGAACAGTAAAGAACGACGTGGCATTCTGGTTTTGAGCCAAATTAGTGGAAATTTAATGAGAGGGTTGATTCTGAGTAATGATAGAAACCACATTTTTTTCCCACGAATTTACCACAACTGCCACGTGTCAGCACACCATTGGCTGCAAGTTTCCATCAACTTTTGCTGCAGCCAATGGTGTGCTGACACGTGGCAGTTGTGGTAAATTCGTGGGAAAAAGGATATGGTTTCTATCATTACTCGTTGATTCTAATATTCAGCTCTCAAGCATCTAAATCTGTATGGGCATAGTGATAGAGGAATATATATATAGCGCATGTGTAGGTAACCTACTATTTAGTAGGGCATTAAATCAATGGACCGTTTTGCCTAATTATTCTAATTAAGACACAATTAGGACATGGAAAATGTAAGGTACAGTAATACATTAATTTTGACAGGTGAATAAATAAAAACGGTCCTAATAATTACTATTAATAATTTTGAGTTTTTAATATTTTCTTCAACATATCCACGTCATCAAGTTTTTAATTTTGAGATATGCCCAACATTTTCCATTTCTAAATTGGTCGATAACCAGATATTTTTGTATATTTATGTTTTTTTTACTAAGACAGTGGAGGAAACCAGTACTTTTATAATGGATAAGTATGTCATGTACCTCAAATTATCATCAATCTCTTATGTATCATCAATTAACAATTAATTAATCTGATAACTAATAAAAAAATATTTTATTAACAATTAATTGATATTGATTATGCATTGTTAATTCATATGTACTTTAATTATATATCAATTAATCATTAATGAAATATCCTTTTGTTAATTATCACGTTAATTATTTATTTATTGATGATATAGAGGATGTTGAAGAAAATTTGAGGAGCACCACATATGGGTTCTTTTATAATTATAGTATCGAGTATGGTTTATCTAGATAATAATGAGCTGTTCTATTTATTTCTTTACTTAATTTATATTACAATATGAAGAAAATAAGTATATTACGATACATGTAAGTTAGATAAAACTAAGGTAACATTTCAAAAATAGAAGAATTAAAGTTAATCTATTTCTAAATTTGTTGATGCATTTTGAGATATTGATAAATGTTTTCACCCCATAAAAGTTTGCAACTTTTTATTAGGTAAATTTGTATATATATATATATAACTATGTCGAATCTGACTTGATCAGGGTGATTTCAGTCCCAATTGAGATGAATTTCTGAAGACATAATTCAGTGTAAGAAATAATAACAATAAGGGTGGTAAAAACAAAAATTACAAAAATAATCGAAGCGACAAGACGAATTCGAGTAACACGAAGACGTGCCAATTTTGTGGGAAACCGAATCACGAGGCGAATGAATGCTACAAGCTACAAAAGCTACTCAAAGGAGCGGAAGCCAATCTTGTCGAGAATTCCTCTCCCCCATCTTCGAATGGTTGGTACCTCGACTCGGGAGCCTCGAACCACCTTACCTCGAATCTCAACTCACTTTCTTCATACATGCCGTACTTAGATAAAGATCGGATTCGCGTAGGTAATCGTCAAGGTCTTGAAATAAAGCATATTGGTCACACGTTTCTTCCATCTCAACATACTAAACTCACAATGTCCAATGTTTTGCATGTCCCTCAAATAACAAAAAAATTGATTAGTATCTCTCAATTCTCCAAAGATAATAATATTCTTCTTGAGTTTAATCTCATTTGTTGCCTTGTTAATTAACAAATATACTAATTAACAAATAAGGTATTAGTAATGTAACTAACAAATATATGGTAATTTAATTAACAAAATAATTCAATTAATGAATAGGTTTTCGCAATTCAATTAACAAATAGATTTTGGTAATTTAATTAACACATAAATATTTTATTGTAATTTAATTATCTAGAAAATGATAATTAACTTGTTTAAAAGTATAATAGTTAAATCAAACAATGTGATTGACAAGTATGATTAAATACTATAATTAATATTTATTCCATACTTTTTTCTTAATATTAACAAATATAATTAATTAACAATTAATCAAATCTTTTGAAATTAATAATTTTGGGATTCAATCAACAATTGACAATTAATCAAATTAGCTGGGAGCAACACTTTTGTGATTTTTCTTTCCAATGATTCTTTCTAAATGTGTATTCTTCTTAAATGACACTAATATGGCATCAATTACATGCTTAACTAACAATATATTCATTCTTAACATATTTTTTAAAATCCGACAACTAATTAATTGCATAATTTATTGTATGTGTTAACTAATTAGTGCATAATTTCAACATATTCATTCTTGGTTTTCACATTTAATTTTTAAAATTTGGTGCTTACAAATTAACAACTAATTCTCGCCAAATATAAAATTTGATATATCGAAGTTAATTAACATAAAAGAACTAATTAACAATTAATAAATAAGTTCATAATCAAAATTCAAAATTTAAATAAATATAATATTCAAATATCGAATTAACAAGTAATTTACCCACACCCTTATTTTGGACCCAAATTTGAGCAATTTCTTTGTGCCACATCATCATTTTCTTTTTAACATCATCACTTTCATTTTAATCATTGATAATGATAAGTGGCAAAATTTAGACCATTGATTAATCATTGATTTTTTAATAAACATTTTTTCTTTGTAGCCATTTAAGTGTCCCTTATTTTACACTATGTTTTAAGGATTTTTAGAAATCCACATCATCATATATTAATGATGTGGACTACTTTTATTGGTTATGTTCATGTTAGACTAAGTTTATTCAATTATTTATCATTTCACATAAGTTTACATGATCAAATGTGAATGCAATGGAAGATGAAAAGTTAAAATATGAAATACTAATAACTTAATAACTAATATTATAAAGATATAACATATAGTAGTATTATTTTTAGAATTTTAATTTCAAAAATTCATCAAATTATTCGTTTTAATATTATTTTTTAAATATAAAATTAACAAAAATCATATGACATAAAATAATTTATATTTATGTTATGCTACATTAATTTTTTTATTTTTTTATTAAATTACTTTCACTATTAAATTTGATATTATTTATAATTTTCATTGCATTTTGAATCAATAACAAATTATTAGTACTTGATAAATAATGATATGTTACTACGTATGTTGTATGATTTATTATTTTTTACATTTGATATTATATGAAATATTGTGAACAACAAATATATAATATTTGTTGTTATGTTTTTTTGTAAAATCATGTTATACCTCATATATTATTATTATACAATCACATTAATATAAGTGTTATTATTGGATTAAGAAAATGAAATTTGTTGTCATCATAATGCAAAATAATTGAAAAACTTATACATAATCATAGACAAATTAGTTCAAATAATTATATTATGAAGTGATATTATCAATATCATCATATTTATAAGTACTTTATATTACAATGAAAAACATAATAAACATCCTCGCCGCGTAGCGCGAGTATTCTCCTAGTACATATTACAAATCTCGGCACAAATTAATGATTACCTTACAATCAACAACCAATTACTTAATTAATAGTAATTAACGTGCAAAAATAACACAAATAATTAACCAATATTGCAACAATTCAATTCTGAGAAAATATGAATTAAGAGCATATTTAGAAAAATCTGAAAAAATCTCTAAAATATGAATTAAGGATAAATCTGAAAAATTAACATTTCATTTCAGGTTCAAGCAACATTTGTGATCCAAAAAAATGCAATTTGAAAACAAAATCAGAAATTTCAATTTGAAACTAAAAAAGAAAACAATGAATTAACAAGCTATTGGAGATTCCAATAAACACAAATGAGAGAATTAAACATGAATACACAAAAAAATACTCAGAAAATAACAAAATACTCGATGAATACTCAGAAAACAAAATTAAAAATCGAAGTTAATCGAATAAAAACAGCAAATCAAAAACACATCTATTGAAAAAAAATGGAACAAAATTAGTAAAACAGCGAGAACACATCTATTAAATGAACACATTTATTGAAAAAATGATTGAAAACCTAATTTCGAGGTATGCTAAAATTTCTCTTTCAAAATCAAAGGAGATAATCACTCAAAATCAATAATAAAAGATAACAAATTCAAAAAAAAGGACCATTTCTCTCATCCAGGCCTTGAAATCGTCTGCAATAGTACCACCGCACGAAAAAACAAAGAAAAAACGATAAAAACTCAAAATACCCAAAAAAAAACACGAAAGCTCACGTATTGGCCTTGAAATCGGCCGCAATCGCCTTGTTTGTGTGTGAGCGAGACTACTAGGGTAAGAGAGAGAGAGAGAGAGAGAGAGAGAGAGAGAGAGAGAGAGAGAGAGAGAGAGAGGGTGCGTGTGTGTGTGGCGGCTGAAAATGAGAGAGAGTGTGCTAGGATTTGAGTATATATATGAGTCAGCCCCCAATTAACCGTTAATACAAGGCCGAGTTAATTTGGAACAATATCAATTCCTTATATACGGAATATTGTTTGAGAATGTTTAGAAGAACTCTTTTTTTTTTTTTGAATGGGTTTAGAAGAACTCTTAATTGATATGATATCATGTTGATTCAATCATCATAGTCTGGAAAAAAATAGGGGACACCATATGAGATCAAATTAATAATGGTTGGGAATTTTTGTTTGGCGCTTACGTACGTTTAGCAAAAAGAAGGAATGTTTGGATCTTTTATGTCGTTTTATTATGTAGGCTATGTTTGTTAGACTTTTTTTTGGAAAGAGTAGTGATGTATGTCCCCTTGTATTCTCCTCCATATCTCTTGATGACTTGGTATGATTTTTAAAATTTGATTTTACACATTAAATTATGGTTTGACATCCTAATTTATGATTTAAATATATTAATTTATGATTTAACATTTCATTAAAATATTAAATCAAAAATTAATGTGTTAAAAAATAAGATGTTAAATCATATCAACGTCTTCAAAAATTGAGGAGAGAGTACTAAAGGATATCCAACATTTTTTTTTTTGGAAAATATAATTGAGGAAGGGACAGAGCATCGTTGGCATTTGGCATAAACGAGCATACTTTATATATGATATCAAAAAGTAGTATCATTCATAATTTATGAAACTCAAGAATGTTTTATTTAAAGAAGTTTAGAGCATAAAAAAGAAAATTATATAATGCATTATGAAATAGAAATATTTTTTCAAATGAATAAACACAAACAAATTATTATCTCCTTAAGTATCCTAACACAAAGTATATAAAAAACATATTTTTATTTTACAATCCAAATAATAATGCACCCAACAATGAATTGGGTGAGGAAAGTTATGAACTCACAAGATCAATGATCAACTCATGTGTCGATCATTGTCTTATTTGTTGAAATAATATAATTAAGATTTTCTTATCCTTTCTTTTCATGCCTCTGGCAGAACGATTTAAGCCGTTTTAGTCCGAGTTCAAGAGACGAGGGCTCCACCGCGAAAGTGATTCGTAACCAGCCTTTCATCTGCAATGCACTTCCTACGATAATATAGAACAAGTATATTACTACTTTTTAATTTTTATATGCTAGACACTGGACACTATAAATTAAAAAGTATATATTTGGGGAATTTGCCTTTGAACTGTATGGTAACACAACCTTTGAACTGTATGAGCCCAAATTAAACTTCAAAAACATGGGAAATTTGAAAATTTAAAAACATTCAAAAAAAAAATATTTCATAAAAAGTATCCACTTAAATCTGGGAGCATTGCTAATCACAAAACCACTCTGAATTGCAATAAAAGATTTTTCTCCACTGAATTGAACTAAATCGTCGTTTTTAAAACAAAATTTCATTTAACTCTGAATTTCGCTCTCAAAATTGAAAGTTTGCAAAATATTTTAAAGGATTTGGTTATGATTTTGAAGAGATCTATTCGGGGATTCCAGCCCTATTGTTTCAAATTTCACGAGTTTGAGACACTTGATCGATGCGCGGTTCTTTACCGAAATAAAATTAGAAATATCATATGTTAAAGAATATGATATTACCAGGTAATACGATCAAAGACTCTTCTTTGGCCAATTTACAACAGAAATCCACATCATCAAGTAAGCCCTCCAACTCAGACAAATTCAGCTTCACCTATAAATATTCGAATTATCTTTAGGAAAAAGATAATGCGTACACAAATAAAAACACATAATTAAAAAAAAAAGTGTACGTTCGAAATTTAATTGCCAAAATAACACATCCGAATTTTGTGAGTCCAATGAACCAACAGAAAAACTGAGACTCCGAAAGTTAGTAAAGTAAGGGTTGTTTTTTAAAATTGATTATTTACATATTTCAATTTGCAACATGGCACTAACAAAGAATAAGAACATTTATATGCTATTTTGAAAAAAGTAAAAAAAAAAAAAGAAATCTTTATAACCCACTACTAGTTACTTCTTTCATAAATATATTAAAGAATATTATTGTTGTTTTAATATTCTTTTTAACAAAAAAATTATAAAACATACAAATACGCGTCACAATTTGAATTGTAGTTTTTTGTAGTACAAACAGTACGCGTGTGAGATTTGCTTACTCATATTGATTGATAATTTGCCGCAATAAAAATATGTTTTTTGATAAATATGACATCACTAATGTATGCGTACTTGAATTTTATTTAAGCATTTCAGTAAACAATATTTTTATTTTAAATACATAATAGTAAATACTAATATTATCAATGGCTAAGATCAAAATTATATTTGAAATAATCACTAAAAATGGACATTTAGGAAAAAATAGAATAGAGGGTTACAAAGGATAATTTGGTATATTTTGTATTCAGGATGGGATGAGAAGTTTCGAGTAATTTAATTACATAACTTTGGAGGTGCAAATTTTGTTTGTTACTTTCACAAATGTCTTTAAAATTAGGTTTCTCTTCTATGATTTCTTCATATTTGTAAACACGGCAAAAATTTCCCCCACTAGTAATGTTTCTCTTAAATTGAAAAGGCCAAAAAAAGAAAAGTGTTAATTTCGTTTTACCATAACAAACATGGAGCCTTCTGGTTTATGAGGGCAAGAAATGCACTTGATATCTTTTATCTCATTATAACATATTTCTGCAGTTTCCTTCAATACGCGAATTATCTTGCTAAAGAATTCACCATCCGTCTTCTCGATAATATGCGGTATTGCTCCCTAATCAAATAAAGAAAAACAAATTCTACACATTTAAATCAGTTCAAATGAAAAGAATCAAACTTCAATTTTTCACAATCACGAAGGTCTATGCAAACCTGAATAAAAGTCGCGGGATCAGTTGAGATATCGAGAAAATTCACAATCGAGTCCACAACCTACAAGAGAAAAATAATTTACAAAAAAAAAGAAACGAAGAATAACAAAAAAGAACCAAACTTTCCTGAATTTCTAAAAAATTCTTAGTTTTTAGATTTCTTCTCCAGTCCCGTACAGTGAGATAAAATTTCTCCAAAAGAAATAAAATTGAAATTAAAATAATAAAATTCACCTTGGTTGTCCTCAAGATGCCTTTAGGATCGGTCGTGACCATCCAACCCATTCGCCAGCCCGGGACGACCCATCTTTTCGAAATGGAACCCAACGTAAGAACCGGAACGATATTTCCAAAAGTGCCCATTGGTATGAAAGGATTATCCCCAAATATTAAATGGCCATACACTTCATCAGATATCACCATTATTCCTAATTTCTTCGCCGTCTTTGCCACCTAGCAAGCAAAAAGAGTATTTGTCTACCATTTACCCACAATGGAAAAAAAAAAAATTCAAATCAAGACCTTTTCCATGTGTTCATAAGTGAGTACATTTCCACAAGGATTATTAGGGTTAATCACGACAATGGCGACGGTATTCTCATCGGCGAGTTGTTCCACTTGCTCAAGATCAACCTCCCATCCCTTTTCAGGGAGCAGATTAAAATGCCTCATTTCCAATCCACTAAAACCACATCGAGCCTCGTACAATGGAAAACCGGGTCTCGGGAGCAGGATATTGGCACCGGGCCGAGCAAGCACGGTTATAATGATTTCAATTGCTTGAGCACAACCTGCTGTGAGGAACACATCGTCCGGCGAGAGCTCGTAGGGTAAATCTTTCGAGAGATACTCTGCAACAGTTCTGTGATTGTATTCAAGATTAAATCAAAAATTGACTAATCAATTGATTTCCAATAATAAAAAAAAAGAGCAATGAAAGAAATTGTCTCGTTCGTTCGACTCACCGTCTGGCCGAGGCAAGTCCGACAGTAGGCGAGTAATGATTATGCTCTCCTGATCTAACAGCGTGGACAATAGCATCTTCAGCCACCGGTGTTGTACGGAAACTCGGAAACACGGAGGGATCGCCATGTCCGAGAGGAATCACCGGGTTAGGACCGGCCTCCTTATCAACACAAGCGTGGAGCATGTTGAGGACGCTACGGATTGACACGCGGCCTGCCCCGGCGAGCGCCTCGTTCGGCCCGAACCTCCATCTTTCCTCCGCCTCCGCTTTATCCCCGCCGTTGCCGTTCTCCATCAGACCAGAGCAGGTGAGTGTGTGACTGGTTTTCGACATTACAGATATTTAATACTAGGTAGCACTGGCCAATGGGTACATAGTTCTCTTGATACTATGTAGCAAACATTGGGTAGTATTTCTGAAGCAAGTTATATTAAATACTAATATTTACTCCCTACACGATTAATTATGTAAAGTATAACAGAGGATTTAATACAAGTGACGACTGTTAAGATTTCATTCGTAAAAGGACAAACATGGCTACTCTCGGTGCATGGTATTGACATTTTTATTGACATTTCGACCGATCAGAAAGAAACCGGGCATGTTTGATTCGAGGGATTTTGGAATACATGGCTATATCAAATACATGTATTTGAATATCCATGTATTGCAAGATCCATACAAGTTGTTTGATTTGAGGGATTGTGTAATATGTATTCTAAAATTATTTGTTTGTTTTTTATTGAATTCATGATCATTAATAATGCAATTAAACTAATCCATAATTTATTAATTATTAATTATCACATGCAAATGACATAAATTTCCATATTCGAAATAGTAAAATACTAATTAAATATAAAAAATAAAAATAAAATTCAACTTTCTCCCAACAAAAAATCAAAAAAATAGACTTAGAAAAATACTAATTAAATAATAGTAACTAATACAATAAAATTAACTGGTACAGAAATTGAATTCATGCAAAAATAGACTTACATCGTCGATAATTGAATGAAATTATAATAAAATTACCTTCTATTTTAAGTATGCATTTCATCGAACACCTAAGCTACGGCTTATGAAATCATTTTCTCCCAACAAAAACTCAAAAAAAATGGATGTGATAGAGCTTTAGAAATATTCAAGTCTTAATTAATCCAGCAGAGGAATGGCAGAAAAAAAAATTTGGAGCCAACGTGAAGGAAAAGAAAAATAAAAATTACCTAAAATGATGAGATACTTGAGGGAGTTAGAGCCAAGGTGAGAAGAAATAGCTTCATGAGATGAAATGAATGCTCCAGAGAGTGAGAAGAGAGGAGAAATAAGGCTGAAATGGCGCCAAGAGAAATAAGGTGGGGGAGTAGTCTGGCGCCAAGTGAGAAGAAATAAGGTGGGGGAGTAGTCTGGCGCCAAGAGACAAGAGAGAGAGAGAAATACACGGAGCAACGTGAAATACCGAAAAAAAATATGTAAACCAAGATCCTGGATTTGAGACATGAAATACAATACATCTTGAAAACAAACAAAAGATTTCAACCCAAATCCAGGATTTTGCATCAAAATACACCAAAATCCTTCAAATCAAACATGCCTACCAAGGATCTTGTATGGAAACTGTATTAGGTATAAACTTTAAATGCTACTCATGGTTCAGGAAGCTATTATATCAATTTGGAATATTTGTTTGTCCACTTGTTATGTTTTTTTGCATGCATCCTTTGCACTTTGCAGTCCCAATGAATATATTTCTGTGGGGTTATATGTGGCACTCCACTAGGGGTGTCAACGGTTCGGATCCGGTTCGGATAGTGGTCATACCAGATCCATATCCATATTGTCGGATTCGGATACGGTTCGGATAATAAACGGATACGGATACGGTTCGGATATTGTCGGATACGGATACGGATATGGTTCTGTTTCGGATATTAAAACGGATATTATGTTATCATAGCGTAACTTACTTTTTAGCTATAAATATATATAATTTGTGACATGAACGATAAATATGATTATATTTAAACATAATTTTACGATTGTGAGTTAAATCAATTACAAATCATTAATTTGTATATGATTTTTCAACTAATATCAAATATAATACATAAAAATAATATATAATATGAGTATCCGGATCCGATTTCGGATACTCGAATCTAGTTTCGAGTATCCGGATCCTAAAAATATCCGGATCCGGAACACGGATCCGGTTCCCGCAACAAAACCGAATATCGAATCCGGTTCCGGATCTTAAAATTAGCAACCAGATCCATATCCGGATCCACTCGGATTCGGATATTTTTTTCGAATCCGGATATTTTTTCGGATACGGTTCGGGTCGGTTCGGGCAATATCCACACCATTGACATCCCTACACTCCACGGTCAATAATTATAGGCATCACACACTTAATACTCCGCACCCATCCCGCATGCTGACATGGCGTGCGCACATTGCCACGTCAGCAAACCCAGCGGATGGACAAGATCCGTTTTATTCAACCCGTTAAGATATCAACCCATTAAGAAAGAAACCCTTTCTCTCACGGTAAGAACAAAAAAACTTGCTTCTCTTTCTCTCAGTCGCCAAGCGATAGAGCGAATCGCCTCTCTTCCCTCTATTCCCTCTCAAATCGTTGGAGCCTGAGAAGGCCCAGCGCCTCTCTTCCCTCATATTTGGTTTTGGGTTTTCTTCACTTGGATATTCTGAGCCATGATAGGAGACTGGTTGGTGTTTCTTGTTCTTCTGGTTATAGGGTTTGGGTTCGTTCTTAGAATTTGGGGAAAAGGGTGATTCCATAAATAATCTAATTTAAGGGGTTGTTCGTGTAAAATATGACTATTTGGTTGATCGGATGCTATGCAAGAGTGATATTTACATGTCTGGAAGAAATATCGTGATAGTTTTTTCAATAGATGCAAGATTCGTATCGACACCGAAAAACACCCTTCATCAAAATTAAAAATGGTCTTGTTTGCTCAGAAAACTGAAATGGTATAATTTATTGTTGTTTTTATTTATTTTTCAATAAAATTGCAATTAAAACCCAATTTCACTCGGCTGTCCAGCATGTCAACCATTTAATCGGGCTCGCAGAACTTCATAAAAGTGGATCACTATTAGGCAAAAACTTTATATTTTGTGGTGGTGTCGTGATATTGGATGTCATCATGTCAGCATGCTGCACATAAGCTAGTTTTGAAAATAGTTTTTCAGGTTCGATCTTTTGATCGCTAGGTGTTTGATTGATGGGTGATTCTATGGTAGAACATTTTGAGAAGGGTATTTTAGGAATTTATAATTAATTAGATGTTCTCAATCAAATTAGTTTCCTATTCGAATATTGCATTAATTATTATTTAAATTAGAATATTGAAAAATATCCAAAATACCCTTCTCAAAGTACCTGTTCGGCAAAACGGATTTAGAGTGGAATAGCATAAATATTTGGAATAACCGGCTTTTCCATGCCGAACAGAGGTAGAATAAAACGGAATTATGGGTGGAAAATGGAATTTCTCCTCTTCCACAGGGTACATGGAAGATGTTTATTCCACGAAATAAGCACAATTTGTTGACGAAAATGCCCTTTTTACTTCCACTGACTGCACACGTGGCAATAAATAATAATATTCAATTTCTACAATCTTAGCCATGGCACATAAGCAGACAAGAGAAAAACCACTACTCTGAAGTCTTTCTCCGGCCTATTGCCGGCAATTCATCGATGACCTCGTCGATTTGAGGTATTCAATCACATAGATTTTTTTTTCTCTATTTAAAGAGATCCATATCATAGTGGCTTACGATGATTTTTTGGTCACCGAGCTATCTCGAGCCACCGTGCTCCGCCGTGTCTGAGCTATCTCGAGATATGCTCTGTTTTTTTCATACAATGCTTATGATGATTCTTTGGTCCCTTTATCCTTGATTGTCACTATCAATTTTCTTTCTCTGATTAAAAGGTCAATTTTGATTAATTTTCTTCACTTTCAATCAATTATTTCATTTAAATGTTTATTTGATGATTTGTTTAGCAATTTGGAAACTGGTACGAGAAAGATTTGGGAAGGTAAACGAAAGAATAGTTCTATTGGTACTGGTACTCATGGAGTCATGATACGCCTTTAAATTGGTACAAGGATTGGTACAAGGAAGAGTTTGTCATATTTTTGGTACCAATACTGATGTGAAAGATCATACAAAACTAATTAGAAACTAAAACTAATATTACAAAACTAATTAGAACCAAATTATTTTGCATTAAAATTGCTAATTTGTTAGAAACTGAGAAATTAAGAGGGGGGCATTGAGGGACTGGTATTGGTAATTGGGTGACAAAACTAATTAGAAACAGTTTAACATGTTTATATTTTGAAAATTGACGGTACCAATTGGTACCAACTACCAACAATAATATGATGTATTTTTTCCTATATTAGCTCCAATCATTTTGATACTCATATTTATAAAATGAATTGTTGATTTTTCTAGTAATATTTGTTATTAATTTGTAAAAAAGATATTTTCATTTTTTACTAAATTGAATAATTATAAATTATAAAACAAGGGTATTTTGGTCATTGATAACAATTCATACATTTTAATCTACATTCTTATTCTAACTACAATGCCGAACACACATGGAATAAAATGGAATTGTTGACTAGTCTCTCTTCCATTATTCCTTTATTCCATGTGTCGCCGAACGAGCCCAAAAGGTTCTACCATAGAATCATCCTTTGATTTGAATTGCCCACACTTTACCGGCCCCTCCTTATTTTTTAATTACTTATTTGTTTTTTTATTGTTTCTAGGCATGCAAATAGTCATTTCGAAGAGATTGAATTTGATAAAGACACGACTTGGCAAACAACATCAAGAAGATTTCGATCATATAAAGAAGACCCTTATTTGCTGCGTACCTATTTCAACTCGAGTGAATTCCATGCAACCGAAGACGGCTTAGAATTGTAATTGGCATACACGCAAATGATTTAGGATTAAATTTGAAATTGTATGTACATTGAGAAACATTGTATTAACGTACTTGAAAATGTAATATTGTATTGAGTTTGAAATATAAGTTTGTATGAATTTAAATTTGTATTAAAATACTTGATGACGTGTTGCATAATTTCCATTTGAAAATAGTTACAGAAAAATCCATAAAACTAACACGAATTATGATTAAAATTAATAAGCAGAAATTCTAGAAAATTAAAAACTACAATGATAACAAAGTCGCCAAATGTTATAATGATATCCAAGCCACCAATTATAAACAATAAAGATTGATTAAACATTCTTCAATTAAATAAAATCAAACATAAATGGTTCAATGTAAATCGTAGAACTTTTTTGTGTCGGAACACCTGGACATTTCCATCAGGAGAATAGCATGTCCTCTTTCCATTTCTCGACTAGAGTATCGTGATTATTTTCTTGAGGTTCATTAATCTGAAGACAATCTACTAATCTCCATCTCTAGGAAATCAAAAAAAAAAAAAAAACCGAATTATGAATTTAATCAAAACAAAAGAATAGTTAATCAATACAAATGAAATCTATGTTTTTAAATAAGAAGTTAACAAGAAACAGAGTATTAAAAAGGTATCCAAAGAGCAGAGACCAAGTCAGAGCGGCGTTACACAGGATGAGAGCAGAAGAGTAGAGAGAGAAACGACGGCGCTAGAAGCCTGGAACTATGAGAAAGATGGCGACTTATGAAACGGCGAAGGAGGGCGGGTATTCCTTTTTTTCCCCAGCTATTCATCTCTAAACGGGTTATTTTGTTATCTAAACGGATCATTTTCTTATCGGATTCATTTGAACCGTTCAAAACAATTTTGGGTGCAGTTTAAAATAAATTGGTGTGTAATGTCGTGGCAGATGGTACACGCGCCACATCATCCGCAGGTTTTGTGCAGGGTTTCACCTGCGGGGTGCCTAACTTTATTGCTCCACGGTTCCCAATTGATGTCTCGATCGAGAAAAATTAGTAGGAATTAATATGATTGATTAGTCATCAAATCAAACTTAGTTGGATTGATCAATCCAATTAAATCTTCTCGATTGATGCATCAAGAAATCAAAAGAGTACGTACGTGACGCCATATATATTCTCTATATCTTTTATTGAATGGACAAGGCTCCTAATCACCATTTCGTCCGTGATATCTTCACTCGATTAGTGAATTAAGTAGTATTTTTAATTGAGTTAATTAATGATTTAGTTGATCGTTTAATTTAATTGACACCACAATTAGTATTTATTAATATTAACATATTAAAATGAATTAACGTGTCAATTAAAAAAATTAATTCAGACAATTAAGGATGATAATCAACTCACATAATTTTTTTTTTTGAAAAACTAAAGAGGCGAAGCCTCTTTTAATATATTAAAGCAAGGTTTAATACATTGGTGCGATTTTACATGATAAATGTAAAAAAATAGTTTCGCAAAAATAAATTATAATTGCAAAAGTAAGATACATGCCGACAGATGATGCTTTCGGCCATCCTTAGACGAACGCAACCTCCCTCTGCCCTTGGTTTGCCACGCGAGCTCGGATTGTCATCGAATCTGTCACCGTCGCTGTCGTGGCCCGTCGCTCTCGGACTCGCCCCCAGACTCGCCCCAGACTCGGCCGTCGCTCTCAGCCTCGCCCCAGACTCGGTCCAGACTCGTCCCAGACTCGCCGCAGACTCGGCACCAGCCTCGCGATTTTTCGATTTCCCTTTTTCCCTTCCCGCTTTTTCCTTTCGAGTTTTTGCTCTTCGAGGAGCTCCAAAATCGCCCCAGACTCCTGCCAGTCGCCTTTCGCCTCGGTTGCCAGTTCCTGCCAGCCTTTTCTTCCCTGCCAGCCCCTGCCTCCGTCGCGCCGTTCGTCGTCGCTCGCCTCGTTTTGTCTCCGTCGCCGCTGTGGCCTCGGTCGCCGCGCCGTTTGCTCGCCTCGGTTGCCAGTTCGTCGCGCCGCTGTGGCCTCGGTCGCTCGCCCTCGGTTGCCAGTTCCTGCCAGTCGCCGTTCGCCTCGCAAAGGAACTCCAGGAGTTGTAGAGGAATGCGTGAGAGAGGAGGGGGTGGAGGCGGCGGCTAGGGTTTGCCTCCACCCCAAAATCGCCGAGTTTTCGCCTCGGTCGCCTCGCCCGAATTTCCTTATATTTAACCTTCTTTCCCTCTGTCGTCATCAACTCACATAATTAAACGTCATCATTATCATGGATGTTTTTTTTTGACTTACGGGGGCATGATACAATTTTTCTTCATTGTTTGGTGTCAATGAAAATTTAACCGATAAATTATAATTTATTATAATGGGCACTCGATCAAACAGTTAATCCATGAATTAATTGAATAATTAGTGTGTTGACATTTTTATTAGATGATGGGTGGTAAACATAGTTAGATGATAAATAAAATGTTTGATATGTACATGATTTATTGATTAATGTGTTGATCATGTCATATTGTGTACCACAACTATATTTTGAATTTAATGCGTTTATCATTTTGTATAGTTTTAATATTTAGTTCATTTATTATTTATTATGAGCACTTTGATATGTTGAGTAGATATTAATGAACAATGAACATAAACAATTTTCCCCTAGTTTTGCATTTTTCTGTTGGAGTTTTATCCTTAGGTATATATGGGATGAGCGGATGTCCCGAGGCAAGAAGAAGAGTAGGAGATTGAGTATCCTTATATTGCGGTGATGAATTTTTTTCCTCACTTATTGGATATAGTGTGTTAATGGAATAATTGAGAGTAGGAGATTGAGAGTAGGAGATTAATGTGTTACTTAGGTATTTTGAATTTTTTTCTGCCCCATTAAGAAGAATAGTAGGAGATTGAGAGGGAGTTTGGTCCAGACCCTTTAGCGAGAGAGTAGGAGATTGAGTATTGGGTAATGGAATAATTGCCAACCCGCAATCTTCTTTAATTGAGTTCTGTTCAGATCCGTTCGATGCGGGTTCAACAGACCCGTTATATCCCAAACCCACGGGCCCGTTAAGAGATAATAGAAGTTGGGAGTTTATAAGTTTGGGCCCTTTAATTGATAAGGATTTCAGCCCATTAAATTCGGATCCAGTAGCTAAAGAGGAGTTATCGGGTACAGAAATTATTGGTCCAGACCCGTTAATATCAGGCCCGTTTGGAAGAGGGGAAGAAGATGATGATAAGGGTATGTTTGGTATGTTTTTTTTCTTCTTTGAATTTTCAGACCTGTTTTGATGTGAGAGAGCGGATCCGTTTGCATTTGAATTGCAAATATATTCAGACCCGTTAGCAAGTCTGTTATTGGATGAAGAGGAACCGGTATCTATTATTTCATTGTTAGTAGAAACCGAAATATGTGATTGTGGGACAGACCCGTTAAGAGATTTATGGAGAGAAGATTTTTTTATTGCGTTGCGACCTTTAATAATTTTTTTCCGACCAACCGGCCCAAGTATTTTACGCTTTTTAGATTTTAAGAGAGAAGATAAAAATATGTTAATACCTTTGGAGGATGTCGACTTCAATGAATCATCCGAAGAAGACGTCTTTTTCTTGCGTGGTCTTTTTTTTTGGATGATATTCATCGGAATCGGTTTTGTTATTCGTTACTTCTTCGATAATTGCCATTCCTTGGCGCAACAATTGATTGATTCGGTTTGACGTATCTTTCTCCGTTGAGAGTGGTACCAACTCTTTTGTGGAAGCGACAACTTTCTTAATTGGAAGCTCGGGTGGAACCAAGGTTGGAGCCGCGGTTGTAGTTTTGGAAGACGGAATTAGTTTGTATAGTGCTTGGAGCCAAGCTTCATCGACTAGCACTTTACCCGGAGGAGGTGGAGGTGTCGGTTGTTGCCTTGAACTTTCATCCGAGGCCGATAAAATGGCGACTTCGGTTTTGTAATTCTGTGTGGCTCTCAAATATTTTTCGTCTTCTCGCCTCTCAATGTCCTCTTTCAAGGCATCAAACAACACATTAGGAGGAGTTGGGTCCTCCGGATAATAAAATTGTAAAGAATTTTTTTCGCGACAACAACACATTAGGCGACATCTCAAATCCAACAACACATTAGGCAACAACACGGCTTACTTTCATAGAATGGCATCCTATAAAAAACTCAAATCCAACATCTCATCCATTAAAATTAACGATCAAATCATCTCATCACCCTCCATAATTCTCACTCATTTCTCTAGATTCTATAAAGAACTACTAGGCTCCTTAAACTTTACAAACTCTCATATGTCCCCTCTCTTCTTCCGAAAAATATACGCTAATACCGTTAATGTTAATCTCTCCCATCTTTCCTTTCCCTTCTCCTCGGAAGAAATAAAGTCAACTGTAATGTCGCTAGCAAAAGGAAAATCAGTAGGACCAGATGGTTTTTCCTCAGATTTCTTTCAGCATTATTGGAACCTATTACAAGCAGACATAATATCAGTGTGTGACTCTTTCCAATCAAATTCAATACCTATTAGAGACATGAAACGAATCAACTTCGCCGACATCTCTCTGATAAAAAAAAAAATCGGATGCGTTGGAAATGTCTGAATTTCGACCCATTAGCATTATCACACCGATATCAAAAATTATCTCCAAACTACTCGCTAATAGATTACAACCAATGCTTCCAAGCCTCATTTCGCAAAAACAAGCCGCTTTCATTCGGCAAAGATCAATTGCGGAAATGTTTATCTCAACTCGTGAAATATTATCCCACTTACACAAATCAAAAATACCATCAATCATGCTTAAGATTGACTTTCGTAAGGCTTTTGACACGGTATCATGGGATTTCTTATACAATCTTCTCTCAGCTAGAGGACTCCCGGATGCTTGGGTCCAATGGATTAGTCCTTACTTCCTCCTCATCCTCTCGAATCCGAATAAACGGCCAACGAGGTTTTCTCTTTGACCACCTTAGAGGACTTAGACAAGGAGATCCGCTATCCCCTTTTTTATTCAACTTAGTTGTAGACTCACTACAAAATCTATTACAAACTATAAACCCTATTCTCTCTGCTCCCATGAAATTTGCACCTAAAGCCATGAAATATGCGGATGACACAGTCCTTTTTTTAGGGGCTCGACCAAACAACCTCAAAATCATATCCCATGTCTTAAAAATATTTGATGATCAGTCAGGACTACAAATAAACTGGACTAAAACATCTTTTGTACCAATCGCACTACCGGACGAGTTACATGACGTCATCTCGGACATCCTCCATTGCCCTAAAACATCTTTACCAATTACTTATCTCGGGATACCACTCTCTATCCGAAAGCCACCCAAAATATCGTATGCACCCCTTATCCAAAAAATGAGAAACAAACTCTCGTCTTGGAAAGGCCTTCTTCTTTCTTCAGGAGGACGATTAACACTAGTCAAATCAGTGCTCAACGCAATACCAGTTCATTTCATGCAAACCCTTAAATTACCACAATGGGTAATAAAAGAAATTAATTCAATAGCTAGAGGATTTCTGTGGAAAGGGGAACAAAAATATCTTGGAGGACATTGTCTAATAAATTGGAATAAAGTCTCATTGCCCAAAGCAAATGGAGGTTTGGGTCTCACAAATTTAAAACTACAAAATGAATCTCTACTGATGAAGTGGATTCATAAAGCAATTAACGACCAATCCTCACTCTGGTCTCAAACATTGGAAGAGCTATATAATTCAACAAACATTATCCTTAACTCAACCTCTCAACAACGATTATCCTCCTTCTTTCTCAAAGATCTGGCAAAACTGGTACCTCTTTACAATACCTTCAATTATCCTCAAACGGACGAATCTACAACCCCAATGCAAACCTTCCAATCCAAAAAAATATATTCCTTCTTCATAAACCCTGGAGTTACTTGTCCATGGAACACTCAGCTTTTTAAAGCTCAAGCCCCTCTAAAAGTCCGATTCTTTGGTTGGTTAGTCATACAGTCACGCATTCTGACGAGTGACAGATTGCAACAAAGGGGTTGGCCAAATAACCATTTATGTCCTTTGTGCAAAACAGAAGAAGAGACTTCCAAACACCTCTTATACGAATGTATCTTCTCTAAACAATTATGGGCTAACTTCTCTTCTCGAATTCCCGACCCAATCCCCCAATTCTCAAATCCGATTGAATTCCGGTCGTTCGCCAATACCACAAAGCTATGGCAAATGGCCTGGTTGGCAATCACATGGAATATTTGGAAATCCCGTAATGACGCCATCTTCAACGACAAAACACAATCTTCAACACGTGTCTTCAATCTGGCCCTTCAAGACATAATAGCTTGGAATAAATACTGCTAATTTCTCTTAGATTACAAGTAGTAATTTATAATTCAGGGTAGTATTTTAGGTTACTCTTTATTATCTAGAATCATCCAAATATTTGGATCATTCATAACAATGTAAGCTGTAACATGTCATTTTTGATCTAATATATATTCGAGGCCTCGACACATTGTCGACCCTCCTTCAAAAAAAAGAACATAAACAATTTTTTTACAAAATAATCCATGTTTTCCAAGCGAGTAACAAAAAAGTCGGATCACATGTTCGACTATCGAACGAGATTATCATAACCACGTCACGGTAGTTGACCGGTGCTCGAGACCTGATCAAGAATAGGGAAATTTCAGGTAGGATAATTTCATAGGGATGCGAAAAATAGTATTAAGAACTCTGATTTGGCCTGAATTTTTGGTGACCTATTCATTATGTAGTCCTTGTTGCTAATGGGGGGAGCAATTTTTTGGCATGATTGATCGGCACATTTCATAAATGATGAAGAAAAAAAACTACCGTTCGTAATAATATATAGAGAGAAGGGAGAGACTCCAATGAGTTGACGAAAAGTCTATCTTTTAATTTTATGGAAAAAAATTGTAACGGAGACGTGAATTGTTTGAGATTTACAACAATAGACAACAAGATTTAGAATTGTTAAATATGACACTCTCGACTTTTGAATTGTCGATAGATATAAAAAGTATTTTGACCTTGATATATTAACACAGATTGCACCCATATATGTATATCTAAAATTCATATTATTTAAAAAAACATCAAAATAAATATCATATTTTATATTAAATTTTAGTAAATCATATTTAAAAGTGTTTTATTTCTCAATCAAAAATCATATTTTTCAAAAAAAAAAAATGTGTACATACAAATATTACGTTCAAGTATAACTATGGATTATATTTTCATTGAGTTAATTTAAAAAATAATCAAGCACAATAATCTAAGAAAAAAATATAAATATTGATTTTGTATACATCATGTTTTAAAATTCTCAAATAATAATAATATTTTGAAATAATTTATAATATTTTTCCATTTTATAATATTTGTAAATATTAATTATACTTTAAAATATTTGCGGTTTTCTATTAATTAGTAACAAGTTCCGCGTTAAATGTGATTATTAATTAGTAGAAAACGCAAATATTTAAAATATAATTCATATTTATAAGTATTAAAAAAGGATCAAACAATTAGAATTTTTAAAAATATAATAAAATCAATATTTAAAATGGTTTTAATTATTTTGTCATTTTTTAATATTTACAAATATGAATTATATTTTAAATACTTGCGTTTTCAACTTATTGGTAATGAAATTTAACGCAAGACTCATTACTAATTCATAGAAAACCACAAATATTTTAAAATATAATTAATAGTTACAAATATTATAAAAATTGAAAAAATTGAAAAAAAAATATTACAAATTATTTAAAAACATTATTAATATTTGAGAATATTAAAACATGATGTATACAAAATCAATATTTACATTTTTTAGATTATTGTGCTCGATTTATTTTTTGAATTCACACCAATGGAAATATAATCCGTACTTATACTTGAACGTAATATTTTTTTGTACAAAATATTTTCTTTGAAAAATATGATTTTTGTTTGCGAAATAAAATAATTTTAAATACTATTTACTAAAACTTAATAAAAATGTATGATATTTATTTTGATACTTTTTTAAATAATATAAATTTAGATATACATATGAGTGCAAGTTGGGTTAATATATCAAGGAAAGCCCACTTTTAAATCTTCTCCACACTTTGAAAGGTCCAGAGTATCATTTTTTTGACATTCCCAAATTTTGAATGGCAAACAAATTTTGTCTCAGTACAAAATTTTCCCTAATTTTATACATAAATTATACTATCTCCTACATTTATCTCCGAAAAAAAATTCATCTGGACAGATCCTAAATGGTTCGTGTATGTCACCCACTTCTACATCAACCATTCAGATCTTGTCACGAGTTTATCTTATACGAATAAACACGAACAAAATGCTTTGTCTCCACACACAAAAAAGGTTCATGCCATCCATTATATATGACACAGTTTTCCTCATAAAAAATAGTTTGAAGCATACTAGGATTTGGTAACTATGTTCTTTCTTTAATCGAGTAGTATTTCAGATTTATGCAATGGACGTCTACTTTAATGAGTTGTTGGACAAAAGAAAACTAAAGTAAATAATTACATCTTGATAGAAATTTACCTCTTCTGACTGTGTGAAAACAGTTGGTATGGTAAAAAAACAAATATTCAGCATGATAAAATTAGAATGACGTACTATTCAATAAAACAAATATTTGTAAAATTAGAATATTCAATAAAATAAATATTGGTAAAATTAGGTAAATTCGATTGATGTATTATTCAACAAAACAAATATTCAGCATGGTAAAATTAAAATGACGTACTATTCAATGGGTCCAGGTTTAGTCCAAAAAGCTTTGGACAAGAATGAATCCGTCCAATGTCCTTCATAATTATCATATTTCAATGTAATTTTGATTAATTTTTTTTATCATATTTAAGAATCACTAAACAATATTTATTTTTATTTTTTTTTTATTTTTTTTTGAAGGAGGTTTGACAATGTGTCGAAACCTCGAATATATTAGATCAAAGAAGTGAAACGAAAGAGAGAATTTGGGGAGAATATATAAGACAATATTCTTATTTTTTTTGAAGAGAATCATAAGCCAAGAATCGTGGCCATTATAGTTTTTTTTTTATATTGATGCCGCCGGGATTCGAACCCACAACATCTACAACATGAGGGTTTATTGTGCTGAGCACTCAACCATCTAGGTTATGGGACTATTGGCATGAATATTTACATAACTAATATGATTTTTGTTAATATAATTTTTTTTTGTAATTTTAAAATAACATAAGGTTTTAAATGTAAATTTGTGTTATGAGAATTATTAGCCATGGACCCCTATTCAATAAAACAAATACTGGTAAAATTAGAATGTTCAATAAAACAAATATTGGTAAAATTAGAATGACAATGACATACTATTCAATAAAACAAATATTTGTTATAATAAAATTAGATTGATGTCTTGTTCAATAAATAAAACAAATATTCATTGTTGTCAGTAATGTTATGAAAGTACTTATTATTTGAAGTTAAGAGCTTGGGTTACTTTTGTTTATCTATAAAAGGACTTTTGTAGACCAACACTAATCTCATATCTAAACAAAGAACATTTATTTGTCATAAACATTAAAAAAACAAATTCAAAACACAGCTATAAGATCTTACATAACACACAAAAGAGTTCTCGAAACAACTTAATCAAACCAGAAAAACAAAATTAAAAGAAAACACAACGCAAACTAGTAAAAAAAATTGAATCGAGTGAACAACCATTAAATAATTTAGTCAATACTCGACACGCACCAAAATAAAAAATACATTAATAGCTGCGTCCCCAATACGACCACTTCTTCGCCGGCTTTCCAGAGGCAAAGCAAATCGTACCTATAACCAAACCACATCACTAGAGGTGGCAATCGGGCGGGTCGGGTCGGGTTCGGGTCGGGTCATTTCGGGTTCGGGTCGTTTCGGGTTGCGGGTCGTTCGGGTCTCGGGCCGTTCGGGTTCGGGTCGTTTCGGTTTTCGGGTCGTTCGGGTTCGGGTCGTTTCGGTTTTCGGGTCGTTCGGGTTCGGGTCGTTCGGGTTCGGATCGTTTCGGTTTTCGGGTCATTCGGGACGTGACTATTTTGATTTTCGGGTAATTCAGATTTCACAAAATTTGATTTCGAATCATTCGATTTTCCAAAATTTAGTTTTCGGATAATTTCTGATTTATTTTATTGATTCCGAGATATTTTAGCAATATTATATTGATTTTAACAATAACATTTTAATTTTCGGGTCGTGAATTTCGGGTCATTCGGGTCGTGAGTTTCGGATCATTCGGGTTCGGGGTCGTTCGGGTTTCGGGTCATTCGGTTCCTGGTCGATTTCGGGTTCGGGTCATTCGGTTTCGGTTTCGGGATCGGGTCGTTGACTTTTCAATATTTTCGGGTCGGGTCGGGTCGTTGACTTTTCATTATTTTAATTATTTTGTATGTATACAATTTAGGGAATTACGTATATATGTACATAAGTTAGTTGGTCTTGTAATCATCTTGTATCTATACAATTAGAGAACTTGGTATGTATATGAATTGTGCATGTAATGTTATGTTGCAAATAATTATCTGTACCAATCATTGCTTTTAAACTATTGATTATGGAAAATTGGCTAATGTTTTCCAGAACCAAATGTATTCATGCAATCATGCAAAGAACATAAAATACATTCGTCATTCGTGTAATCATCTTGTATCTGTAGCTCGATACCACACAAATTAACTATAACAGTCCTCACAAATGCATTCATGCAATTGTACCTAACAAAAAAACTTAATTTCTTAAAAGTAAAACAAAGATTTCATTTACAAAGATACCCAACTATACCCAATGAAACCTCAAATGTCTAGACACATGTAAAACGAACACCGTAATTACATAGCAGAGAAAAATAAAAATATCTCCAAACGGGTCGAAATCACCCCACCGTCTTCGTCTCTTGCATCCAAGAATGCACACTCTCACTATCTCAACAAGTTGGATCCTGCCAATAAGAAAATGTTATGTTCAAAATCATAATAAATGAAAATTATTTGTGTATGAAAAATATGACGTATAAAGACGAATTCCAGCTCCGAGTTTACATAATCCTAATTGTGTCGCATATTCTGAAACCAGTAGTAAGGTCCAATTTAGAAATATTTTGGGAAACGGAAGAAAATTATATGTGAAAATAGATATTTATGACCAATTTTCAGAATTGCTTGATGAAAAATTATCGAGCCCTTATCTGAAATTTTGAAACGGCACGTACAACAAAAAATATTATTGTATAGAATAAATATATTGGAGCCTTGAGTTTGGCAGGTCCACTAATTTCGACAGCAAAATCCCTATGAATTCTACGAGCACGCCGAATAATTTCTCATGACCAATTTATAAAATTAAAATCATATAATGAAATTAGTACCTGCAAATTGAAGGGCATAAACAGATCCAAATGATAAATTTGCAGAAAGGGGCTTTTCAAACTGATATTGAGCAAATAGAATCGAAATTGAGCAATTAGAACTGAAATTGAGCAATTAGAACTAAAATAGACAAATTATAACTAAAATTGAGCAATTATATAACTGACATCGAGCAAGAGTCACCTCAATAATAAAAGAAGAAAGGGGTAATTCCTATGTAGCCGATAAATTAGGGTTTTCTCACCACAATAGTAGAAGAAGAAGGGAGATCCGTACAAGTGTTTCCTCAGAAATGCGATAAAATGTTGTCTTTCACTCGTTTCATCTCTAGAAGAAGGGTTTCCTTACAATTTTTTCATTGTCGCCATTGTCAGATAGACAAGCTACGATTATTTCTTCAGTTCGCCAAGAGGGAAGGAAGATGGGCGATCTCCTTCCTGGTGTGTCTACTTCATCATTTCGTGAGAGAACAGAGGAGCTGATGCGTGTTCTTCTTCAATTCGTTCAATTCGTGAGAGAAGAGGGGTAATTTCGTTCTTCTTATTCAATTCGATTGATAAATTGACGAGAGGAGAGCACTGTTGTAAAATACGGAAAACGGTACGGAATGGTCGGGACCGTAAAACGGGATTACCGTAAAACGGTGGAAAAACGGTGGAAAAACGGTGAAAAAACGGTCACCGAAATCGATAGTAATTTAATTAAAATTTATAGATGAAATCAAAAAAATATATAATAATATAATTTTTTAATAATAAAAAAATAACATAAACAACATCCAACATAAAACATAACATCAAAACGAATGTCTAACATAAACGTAACATCAAAACGAATGTCCAACAAAACGTAACATCAAAATATAAACTCAAATCCAAACATAAACTAAATAGTAAAATCATTAACACCATTCGAGACAACCGAAAGTAAAAAAAAAATGGTAATTTTATTGGGTTGAAAAAAAAAATGGGCCAAAAAACGGTAAATAATCAAAATTTCAATTTTTTGTTGTGAAAAACGGCCGTTTTTTAACCGAAAAACGTTTTTTCCCAAAAAAAAACGGTCAAACACGATAAAAAAACGTTTGACCGTTTTTTCAAACCGTCATGTAAAAAACGGAACGTTTTTCCACCGAAACACCGTTTTTCCACCGTTTTTCACCGTTTTTCACCGTTTTTTACAACAGTGGAGGAGAGTATCTCCATGGATACAAAAAGACGAAGGCTAGGAGAAGGCACCGTTTAATACACAATCGCCGTTTAATTAAATCACCTTCCGTTTATATGCTTGGTACAGATCTTGATATGATCGGACGGTAGAAAGATATTAAGTACCAAAAGACTGGTACTTAATTAAGTATTTTAGCCTCCCTCATATATATATATATATATATATATATATATATATATATATATATATATATATATATATATATATATATATCATGTTACAATTTGAGTGATTTTATATGATGGAAAGAATTACGAGGATCTAATTAATTGATATTGAGATGTAGCCAATTAAGAGTAATTGTAAAATCGTCATTATAATGGAAAAAAATTGACAAACATGTTGATAATAATTTATAGACATATATGTATCTTGCAAGAACTGTAAAATTAATTGAGATATTGATCATCGGGTTTTTGTGTGAATTCAGAATTGTTACGGATAAAAAGAGTCTAAAGACCAAACTAATTTTACCGATCTACTCTCGAATTATGACGTGGATGCGGGGTTTGCTCGTTATGTCACCTCAACCTAAATATTTCACTTAACCTGAGGAATTGTTAATTTGCTCTTCCTTCCATCCTTAGATGCGCGGTATGTTAAAATTACAACACTAACTTGGCCCAACCCAAAAAATAAGGATTTCTCTAGAGACATGGTCAAAATATCTTGTCTCTGGATATTTCGAAATATCTAGCACTAGAATATAGTTAGCTCTAGAGAATTTCATATAAATATCTTGTGTCCAGAGTTCTCCATTCCCTAGTATAAATAGGTGGTTTTGATTCTCATTTTGTATCAACCCACAAAACAAAGTCCTCTCAAAGAAAGAGTGTAGTGAGAATCTAGTAGTTAGTCGGAGGTGTGATATTTGAGCAGTAGAGAAATATTGTAAGAATATTTGAGTGTTTAATAAAATTATTGTTATAATTCCGCTTCGCTACTCAACACGGTATTTTCTCTAATGTGATTTCTTTTATCTTTGGTATGAAGATCACAAAATTGATTGTTCAATTTTTTCGTCCAATTCAACTTCGTCGGATCGTCTCAAAATTGTTGTCATAGACTCGCGCCGAGTAGTTCTGGTGGCCATTTCTCGGAGTTGTACGTGAGAAATCTGGGTTTGCTCGAAGCCGGTAGTGCTTAAAGTCATTCCTTCTCTCGAGTGAGCTTCAATTTTTCTGAAGTAAAAAGTAATATCATTGAATTGTTTTTTAAATCAGCATAAATCAAATTATTGTATTTGAAGAGGATATATGCGAAAATCAAATTGTTGGATTAGAATTGTTTTGTGGGCCTTTTAACTCTTGCGAATTGTATATAAGTATTTTCAAGTAATATAAAAAATGCAAAATTACATATTGAACTCAGAAGTACCTTGTTTCACCTTCGGTCATATTTTTTTATTGGGGTTAAAATTAAATTTTAAATAATATATGATTTTTTAGGCTTTGTCGGATTTACGTGAGATATATATTTTCTGGTTTCCTTTAGGATGCACTTGGAGGGCGTTTGGTTGGAGATTTGAAGAATGTCTTGGCATAAAGTATGTCAAGGAATTCAATTCCAAGGTAATATTATTTCCTGACATACTCAATTACTATGTTTGATTAACACATTTATTTATTCCATGTCATGTTATTTCATCACAAATGTAAAAAATTTAAACATTCTATATTTACAAAACTAACATATTTATACTAAATTTACGTTACAAAATAAATAATTCATCCAAAAATATAATTTCAATTATAAAAATAATAATTTATTGTTAACAAAATATTATAAATCAACAACATATTATTATAAAATTGATTACTCAAAATACTACTTACAACCACCAAACACCCAAATTGCTTATTCTTCCTTCATATTATAAATAAAATTTTGGAAGAACAAAATACACGAATTCCATTCAAACATCTCGCCAAAAACGTGATAGGTATATTTTTTTGTTAGAATCTGATTTTCTTTTCAATCAATTTGTATGCTTGACTCTTTTTTCAATGAAATATTTCATGTTATTTTTTTGTGAGAATATCGAATTATTTATTTTATTTTATAGATATGTTATTTTTATAAATATATTGTTTTTTATAAGCATACTATGATGTAACATGTTATTCCTTCCTCATGGGAAAAGAGAAAAATCATCAATTTTGGTGGTAATCATATTTCCATTAATTATGTCCTAGAAAATAGAGTATTCCGTTACTTTATTACCTAACGTGCAAACCAGATATGAGAATGGAATCCATGCCGGAGTATGTCAAGACATTCTTATTCTAAATCTCCAACCAAACGCCCCCTTGAGGATATATTTTTTATTGGGGTTATTCAATATGGTTTGAATTTTTTAGGTTTGAACATAAAAAAAATAGTATTTTGCATGATATTTCACATTTCGCATTGTATAATAATTTTCATTTTATTCATATCCCACGTATATAGGAAATACGTTGATATAGCCTCTATATTTTGCCAAACAATATTATTAATATTTTACATTATTCAGGTGCGTCAACGGGTTTATTAAAGGATTATAAATGGATTAAAGGATTAGAGATGTGCACAAACTCTCCTAAATTTTTTATTAGTAGTATTAATAAAAAAAAATATTAATTTTATCGATAGTATATTTATGTGATTATGTTAGTATATTTCAGGATAAAAACAAAATTTATGTATTGTCGTCTTCTAATTTTTTACGGTAGTTCTTTTTAGATTAACCCACGCACTCCATCTCCATATCCCCCAACCAATTGATACAGAACAATGTGGGTTGACATGATATTGTCTATTTGGCGGAATTACATGTGTAACCCCACAAAACCTCTAAATAGCTCGTATATTTGTTTCGAATGTAAATATCATGAATGCCCCCACAAATTATTATTTATAATGTCTTGGAAGGGGTATGCAAAATTTCATTTCTTTTGAAAATGTTTCGTTATATAGTTCGATATTTGTTAGGATTTAATTATAATTTTGATTTTTTTAGTGTCTATTAATTTTTTTGGACAATAACCATTATTTCTCTAATTATAGCAAAAATGATTTAAATTAATAAGATTGTGAAAAAAACATAGTTTAATATTTTGAGGGTTTAATTGTAATTTTCACTTTTTTAGTTTGTAATTATTTTCTTGAACAATAAAAAAATTTGAAACTATATGATTTAATTATTAAGATTTAAAAAATATATAGTTTGATATGTTTTTATTAGGGTTTAAATACCTTTTTGTTGGAAAATATTTTTTTGGTAATTTACATGCACGTCAAATTTGGCAATATCAAAGTTTGCTGAGAAATAAATATTATAGTACTTATACATATATAATTTGAACATAATATATATATAGAGAGAGAGGATGGTTAAGATACTCAATTAAGTATCATGAGTTTGGTACTTAGGACATTTTAACCATAATATTTGATTTGAGATTTGTGTTTTTTAATGCTATATATACTCATCATTAATTATTTTCATATCAGTTTATGATAATCATTAAATGCACAAATCTCAAAGCAACTCTAATGGTCAAAAAGTCCTAAGTACCAAACTCATGATACTTAATTAAGTATCTTAGTCATCCTCTATATATTAATTGTGTATAATTATTTCGTGTGTATGTTGGAATCATCAATAAATAGATTCTTTGTTAAATATAACATATTGATCAAAATGTGTGTTTGTTGGAGTTATTAATTATTTTGTTGGTAAACATTGAAAAATAAAATAATGCTGAGTCTAAGATTCAAACCATGGTCTGCAGCACCGCACCGCACCGCACGCCTATGTTCTTTCCATCTGGGTCCCTGGGATGTCCTCATTATATGTTTGTATGTATACATTTTGAATTTTATTTACAAACGACACGTAAAAAAAAAATGATGTTGATATTGGGTTTCGAACTCGGGTCAACAGCATAGAGATCATCAGTATATGTCTAAATTTGTATTTTTAACATCTGACAGGTGTCAAATTTTGAACTCGGGTCAACAGCATAGAGATCACCAGTATATGTCTAAATTTGTATTTTTAACATCGGACAGGTGTTAAATTTTGATTAATTTCATTAAATTTTAAAGAAAATCAATAATAACAATAATTAGGCAGGGATACAGATGCAAAAAAAAATAGATGGTATTATATACAACAATGTAACTTGTTATTATATTAAAATTTAAAAAAATTACTTTTACTCTTCATTCAAAATTATATCAAGATTTTTTCGTCAAGACTTTTTTTGTTAGACATGTCAACAAACAAATTACCACAATATACAACCTGCTAAGAAAATTACAAAACTGGCATAACCGGAGTTTAAGATTACGATTAGCTTACAAAAATAATTTGAATATTGCAAGATAAATCCATATTGTACACAAAATAATATTATTTTAACATAACTATTTCGAATGAAATATTATATTCCATCTAACAAAAAAATAACTAAATTATTTTATAGATTATTATCCTAGTAAGAAATTATGAATCGTAGTGACATAATCATATTTGTAAGAACTTGTATGCATTTTTTCATAAATAGAAATACAGAATATTCTATATAAAAATATGATATCTAATGAGATTCTTATTAAGATTTATATTATATGTAAATTTGTAAAATAGTCTCCTTCTCGTAGATTATTATTATCTTATTAAGAAATAATATTTTATATATAAAAAATTGTATTTGTTTTTTAAGGTAAGACAAACGCGATGACTAATTAGTCATTTACAAATTAGGTCTTTGATTGCATTTGTGAAGAGTAATTGCATTCTTCCTTTGTGTTTGAATATTCGATTTTTGCGTTCTCGCCAAAGAATTCAAAACGTTGCTAGACATTTGGTGTCCGACGCCATCGGACCCGCACAAAGGGCACATGCCGGATCGTGTGGCCAACCTCGTTTATTAAATTATCCGTCGTCAAGATACAGTCGTTGATGACTAGCCTACTGAATATACTCACTTTTTTTGAGGATTTAATTTTGAGTAATTTTGTGTCCAATTATTAACCATTCTCTTTAAAGTTTAATGAAATCCCAAGAAATTGACCATGGTAAATAGATATATCTAATCAAATAGATATAACTAGATTTTTCCCCGCGCGATTGCGCGGGATCCCTCGAGTTTTTCATGATTATTCGCACATCTGTGATTTGGTATATTTTTAACCCCCGATTTTTTTTGGATATCCTCTATCTTTTCGTAAACTCCAAAAAACTCTTTACCAAACTTTTATTTTAAAATATCTCTTATGGATGATATTAATTTTTTTTTCCAAAATACCCTTGAAATCTCATATGTAATAATTAAAAGTTATTTTTGTTATTTTTTATTAATTTTAAGAAAATTCATAAACATTTCTTAACATGCAGTGATTTAAAAAATTTTAAATTATTACATATTTTGTTTATATAATTTTAATATTCCATTCTTTATTCATACAAAACTAACATTAAATAATAATAAAATAAACAATAATAAATAAATACCTTGCAAATATATTCATAGAAAATATCTATTTAAACATCTACTTTTTATTTTAGTTTTTCTTTTATGTATTTTTTAATAGTTTTATGATATTTTATTTTTAAATATTTGCAAGATTTTCTTTTAATAATATTGTTCAACTTATTATAATTTTATGTTAGTCTTTCAAGAAAAATAATACATAAGTCGAATATTTGTAATGAATGAAATATTAAAATTATATAACATATAACATATAGCAATTTTTTTTTAATTATTATATATTACCAAAAGTTAAATAATTTTTTAAAATTAAAAGAAGCATTTTTTTTTAATGAATACATATGTAAATTAATTGTTTTTTACAATATCTAAAAATTTAAGGAGTCTTTTGAAAATTTTCCATGTAAAGTGGTGATAGGGAGGCAAGGACGAAGATATAAATAAAAATGACTATAATGTAAATTCAAAAATGTAAAAAAGAACCGACATGTAAATAAAAAAGGATCAAGATGTAAATATGAAGGGCGAAAATATAAGTTTTTAAACTTAAAAGGGCCAAAATATAAATAAAAAGGACCAAAATATAGTTTTTTCAACTAAAAAGGACCAAAATATAAATTAAATTGTTTACAAAGAGGCCCCTGGACCAAAATGTAATTTTTGAAAGGGCCAAAATATAAATTAAAAGGACCAACATGTAGTTTTTTAACTAAAAAGGACGAAAATGTAATTAAAAAGGACCAAATTGTAAATTAAATATTTTACAAAGAGGCCCCTGAACCAAAATGTAATTTTTTAAACTTGAAGAATCAAAATGTTAATAAAAAGGATCAAAATGTGAATAAAAAAGGACCAAAATGTAAATTTTTTTAAAAAAAAGGACCAAAATGTAAGACAAAAAGACCAAAATGTAAAAAAAAAAACAATTTACAAAAAGGTCCCTGGTGACGTGGCTCAACCAGGATGCAGGAAATCTGGTAACAAAATGTAAAAAAAAAAAACAATTTACAAAAAGGTCCCTGATGACGTGGCTCAATCAGGATGCAGGAAATCTGGTAACTTTAGTATTTTGAAGGATACCAACCCTAATGACCATGGTTTGAATCTCGCTAGGGACACCTATTTTTTCCTCACTTCATGTGTAGGAAACGATTGAGGACTCCAAGATACACATTTTGTTCACTGCATGTTTACAAATGATATATGACTCCAACAAACGCACATTTTGTTCAATGTGTTGTATTTAACAAATAGTTTATTGATTCATGACTCCAACATATACACAATATATTTTTTTTAATTTTTTATTATCTTTTGTGTTATAATTTCAAAATTTTAAATTCAAAGAGTCAAAATTATAATTAAATTCTAAAATATATCAAACTATATTTTTTCACAATCGTATTAATCAAAATATTTTTTGCCATAATTTGAGAAATGATCTCTTACTGTTCCAAAAATTATAATTAAATTCTAAAAAAATAAAACTATATATTTTGCAATCTTATTAATCAAAATCTTTTTTGCTATAATGGGAGAAATATTCTTTATTGTTCCAAGAAAATAAATAGAAACTAAAATAATCAAAACTATAATTAAACCCTACAAATATCGAACTATATATTATCACAACCTTATTAATCAAAATGATTTTAGATATAATTTGAAAAAAAATTTATTGTATAACAAAATTAATGGAAACTAAGAGAGTCAAAATTATATTTAAACTATATTATTTTTTATTTGTCCATGAAAATAAATATAAATTAAAAGACTCAAAATTATAATTAAATTCTAAAATATATCAAACTATATTTTTTCACAATCTTATTAATCAAAATCATTCTTGCCATAATTTGAGAAATGATTTTTTACTGTCCCAGGAAAAATTATAATTAAATTCTAAAAAAAAAACTCTATGTTTTGCAATCTTATTAATCAAAATCATTTTTGCTATAATTGGAGAAATATTTTTTATTGTCCCAAGAAAATAAATAGAAACTAAAATAATAAAAACTATAATTAAACCCTAAAAATATCGAACTATATATTTTCACAATCTTATGAATCAAAATGATTTTAGATATAATTTGAAAAAATAAATTATTGTATAACAAAATTAATTGAAACTAAGAGAGTCAAAATTATATTTAAACTATATTTTAGGTATAATTTATGCTATTATTTTGAAAAAAAAAATATTGTCCAAGGAAATAAATAGAAAATTAAAGAGTCAAAATTATAATTACACACTACAAAATATCAATCTATATTTTTACACGATCTTATTAATAAAAATAATTTGTTATGATTTAAAAAATATATTTTTCTCGCAATTAGTTTTACATATGCTTTAGTTGAGAAAAATATAATTATCTAATTCAATATAAATAATTTTAGTTCGAAATTAGATTTATGTCGGTCGAAGCGGAGCGAGATCACCCCTAGTATCATATTACGCCCGGATATGATATTGAGGCATAGACCTTGGCCGTCGGGTATTTGATAATTTCGATTGGTTGGAGTATATGTTCGGGTTAGATTGTTGGTTGACTAGTCCTCCTTTAATTGAGTTGTATAATGGGATGAGTTTTTGGACATCAAGAATGAAACACGACGCGAGGTTATTTGAGATATTTGACAATTTCACTACATCGTTAATGGTATATATGGACTTTATTATCGAGGACCAAAATGCATCTTTATCATAATCAAACTTATAGAGCCATTTTATTAGTAAAACTTGATTTTGACGTTCTAAGTCTATAATTCATAAACCTTGTGTAATTTTGGTGTACATCTGTTTTTCAATTCATTAAACAATGACCTCCTAACACTTTTTCTCCTCCTTTCCAAAAAATCTCTTGTCACTTGATTTATTTTTGTAAAGTCCCTTTTAATATCGCGTAAGTTTGCATCACAAATTTTTGTATTTCTATCATAATAAAGTTATGAAATATTAAAAAATATGATCACCTCGCTACAGATGGATTATTTCTTTATTAAGACAATAATCTATTAAATAATATGATTATTTTATTTTGTTGAAGACAAAATATTTATTTTTAAAGATTTACAATATTTTAATGAAATATAATATTTACTTCAATCTATACATTTTAAAAGAATACGATTTTGGGTACAAAATGGGCTTATTTAACATTCTTGAAATTGATTTTTTAGCTAAGCAAAGTCTCAAATTGTTTGATCTAATTTGCAAAAATAAGATTTTACCAATTCATTTGGCCAAGATGGACTTTTTTTTATAAGAGATTTTCTTGTCTAAAAAAACAAATAAGCAAACAAATATTCGTTTTCACAAACTCAGTTGGGCAAAATTAAAATAGCGAAAAAAGGATTTTCGTTAGTTTATGTGATGAAAGTGGAAAAAAATCATTTTCACCATCTTAATCGGTGAAAATAGCAAAAAGAATATCATTTTCGCGACATTTAATTGACGAAAATACATGTATTTTGGTCTCAGATTAGACGAACATACAAACATTTTGTACAATTGATTTGCGGAAAATGTTGTTTTCGTATTTTGAAATCAGTCAATATTTTTCAAAAAGAAAATCCATCGTCTTCAATTGAGATGGCAAAAAAATGCTATGTTTACCAATTGAATCGCAGAAACATTTTTTTTTTCGAGTTTCGTGAAAATCGAGGTTATATATAAAAAACTTCATAAATATGTTTCTTTTTTATTGTTAAACCAATATGTATATCATATTATCATATTAGTTACTGATGCTTTCTAATATATAAGATTTTATACTTCATAATTACTAACGTAATCATTATAGTTGAGAAACTATTATAGAAGAGAGAGAGTGTGAGTTCCGGTACCGGTACAGAAGGAGAGAGGGAGACAAAACGTAGGTAATAGGGATTGTATGTTTTTTCTGATGGAGATAAGACGTGTCATGTTTGGATACATCAAATCCTTGTACTTATTCCTTCAATTCAAATCATCACTCATTAAAACCATTTAGCCTTAATTATCATGGCTGATAAAGCTTCTACCTTAATCTCTTCTTATTTAGTACAATACCATTATTGCAAGGGTAATGATATCTGCAGAAAAAAACTTATTAAATTACAAAATAATCTTCTTTGGATATAACGACACATCAATTTATACAAATAAAGCATGAGAAAATGTAGAAAAACCCATTTCCGAATTTCAAAGTTCTGAACAAAACTTCAAAATAAAGTATTCAAACATCAATAGTTGGAAAAAAATATTTGTAAAAATTGAAACATTACAAAGAAATTTGATACTTTTTTATTGTAATGATATTTTGAAAAAAATAAAGAAAGTACTACTTGAAGATTTGAAAAAAATGAAATAATGAGAGAGAAAGATGTAAACTGGCAAGGACAGAGGATCAGAAAAAAATCAGAAGAAGTCGGCGCTGGGTGACTTGAGTCTTCCGTCATCCCGAACTTTGCCACTTTGCCACTGCCTCTTTAATTTCCGGATTGTTACGTGTTCTCTTTGAATTTTATTTCTCTAGAATTGGTCCTACAATCCATCACCATTAATTATTGTACAATATTAATTATTGGTTGTTAATGGTATACACACTTCTTCTTCTCCGCTTCAGTCATGTCCCAACAATTGTTGCAATGCATTGAGATACCGTTTTGTTGGGAGTAACGATACATACACATAAACCGATCACAAATATGTCATAAATACTTAAGTTTGGGTTTAATTTTGAATACATAATTAATTGATTCTTGTGTTAAACTTAAGTATTTGTGACAGATTTGTGGTCGATTTATGTGTATGTATCATTATTTTTTGTCGGAAGCTATGAGCATCTCACTAAACAGAAGGAAAATAAATGGGATTCGAACTGTTGTTCTCCTCTCTTATAAGATGTATTTGATTAACTAGTAAATTATGTGTCACTAGTGTAAAAGAAAACAAATCTGGACAAACAAATTTATGAATAGTGAAGGTAAGAGGTCGTAAGGATCATCGTATTAAAGTTACATGAAAACAATCAATTTTTTGCAAGTCAAGATTCCGAAAATGCATCAGTTATAGTTTGTGTGTTTATATTGATGTAATTTAATTATGAAATTTCAAGATTCATATGTACTAAAATTTTCAAATAAATTTCATCATTAATTCATTTTGACATTACTTCTTAATTTAACTATGAAACTAATGGTCATCAGCAAGCGAACAAGGACTGATTAGCCCGACTCATCCCCCTTCTTTTTCGCTTTGCCCAAAGAGAAAGACTCAGTCTTAGTGGTTGCGAGGGGCGCGCAGCGGGGATCGTCCGTATCTGAGCACTCAGCATCAGCATCAGCATCAGCATCGGAAAGGCCAGAAGTAGGCCAGACAGGTATTCTCTTGATGCTGACACTTCTGAAGCAGCAGGAAAGCGAAGGTTTTCTTTTGGGGCACCGGTCTTTTTGCTTGTCCCAACTGAATCAGCTTACTTTCTACCGGACCAAACACAGTGCGGGGGTAATAGCACTTCTTATCAGAAATGTTTTCTAAAAAGGAGGGGCGCGCAGCGGGGGCTTAGCTGGTTTTCCGCGAAATCTATTTCAGTAGAGCGTATGATGTCGACGCTAGCTTATCCCCTTTCAGTCAGGTAACTGGGGAAGGTGGCTCGCATGATCCGGTACAAGAGAACGAGGAATGGAGAGCTCTCCCCCTGTTTTCGCCAAGCCGCAGAAACGAAAGCAGCAGGTGAGAATTCAGTAAATAGCTGTCTTTCCTTGAGCTTGTCGGATCCAAGTTGGCTACTGACTGACCCTTTCACTTAGATAAAGAACTAAACAGAGGATGTGGATTGAAAGGACTTGAATCGCGCTGGCTTGCCCGAGGCTTTCCCTGTATGAAGAAGAAGATGGCTTTTCCTGATGAGGTGTGTGACTAGAACTATCAAAGCAAAGGATTTCCTCCCCCGCAGCATGGCACATTACATAAAAGGAGCAATAAGAGTAGCCATGCGCCTGATTTTTCATAGTAGTTCTCGTCAAAGCAATTGACTTTGAGCTGCACAGTGAAGAGAAGACCTCAAGGGATTAATGCCCAAACGAGAGTTTCAAGTCAAATGCTGACGAAACGTTCCCATACGAAGAGGGTCGCTGTGTCCCTATAATTGCAATGAAAAAGCTAGTGAAGGCTATTGATTCTTGAACTCTTCGTCACATCTATCTGAGGTTGATCCCGAGTCAGAACTATGAATCTGTATTAATGAAGTTCGGAGCAGCCTAGTCAAATAAGACCAATTCAGCCAAGCCAATAAGAAAGTGAATTAAGTGGGATGAGTAGGAAGAAGCAGCGTCAATCAAATTGGCTTAATGAGCCGGTGAGTTGACGTCGAAATTGACGTGGGAAAGAGAGATTGCTTCGAGCTAAGGAGAAAGCCGGAAGAAAGATCAACCCGTTTCCATCATCGGTTGTTACTTCCTTGCAGTGATTGAGATATGTTGTCCTTACACGTTCCTATCAGCCGGTACTCCATCTAGGCGGGCATCACTCAAGTTTAAGGACGGGTCTGGAACGCGCCACTGCTTGCCTTGCCGAATTCATTATGGGCCTAAATGGAAGTGCTGACGCTAGGTATAAATATGGATCAACTGAAGAGAACGGTGCCAACTTTGCTGGAAGTCTGAGCGCAGGCTTTTGAACTGCTGCGAAAGCGAGCCAGCATATGTAGAAAAAGGAAAAACTCAATAATTCCAGTTCAGCCATCTCAAAAAAAAAAGAATCATTCTTGAAAAGCCTCAAACTCCAGAATAGCTGCTTCGCAACCTCTGTCCTTTGGAGCCTGAGGAACTTGACTCCGCTGGATCTTTGACTCTCAAAAAATAATATCACAAAAAATACACCCCACATGACAATCACATAAAAATATAAAACAAAACTCCTACATAAACAACTTCTTCTCATAAAAAATTATACCATACATTAACATGGTCGAATACCTAGTAATTAGAAAACAGCAAGGAAAAAAACAAATAAGTGGAGATTATATGTAGTGAGTGGTCATAAAAAATGCAAAACAATGATGGAAAGTTTTGAACTCGCCAAAGAAGGAAGGAAGCCGTTTTCTCTTCTCTCGCAAAAATTAAGATATTGTAACTATATTTCTTGTAAAAATGAATGGATGTAGAGATACTGTAATTTTTTGTCTAAAAAATCTCAAGTTGTGAGAATTTCAACATAATACATCCATCCAAACACAAGAAAATAACGAACTCCAATAACTAGACTTTCCAACTAAATCTTTTATCTCAAACCGTGGACATGTTTGACATGATGTAAGTTAGGCAATTAGTAGCACGACTTACTGTAAGTGTGAAGGAAATACAGTTACAGATCAACTAGTAGATTGTACAAATGAGTGTAGATGAACATACGTGTTCGTCGGAACGATTGGATGCATAATAAGATTATGCAAATCTGGCAGAAATTACATGGTCCGTCATGACGCACCATATGGTGCGTCATGACGCACAGTAGAGTAATTCTGTGGAAAGCCAATCTATGAGTATACCGTCACGACGCACCATATTGTGCGTCATGACGCACAAAGTGTCTGTCATGACGGAGCACTATATCCAAGTGAATGTGACTTGTGCGTCATGACGCATCATATCGTGCGTCATGACGCACAGTGATCCGAATTCTGGATAAACAGTTTTAGACACTCATTAATACACCATTAACTCTCAGATTAATATAAGATCTGTGGATTCTTCTTCTTCCTCTCTCTGGCTTCCAGACCTAATTCTAGTAGAAAATAGAGAGAACTTGTGAGACAAGTTAGTGGAGAATAGAGATTAGATTTAAGCAAGTTTGCGGGAATTTTAGGGGAATTCGCCGCAACCGAAAGACGTGAGCTCGAGGTGGATACGAGTAGAGAAATCTCACTTGAGATTTTCTGTTGTGATCAGTCAAGAGCAAGGTCGAGCAAGTTCGGAGACAAACCGGATAAAATCCGGTTGTATACGACAAATCGGAGCTTCGGATTAGGTGTCGAATCGCGCGGGCGTGGGACGCGTGTGTTACCGAGATCGAAGCAAGGACAACAACTACGCAAGAACAACCCTTCACCGTGATCAATTTCACGTGGTATGGTTCTTTATATATAAGAGTTATATATTCGTAGTTACATTTTTAGGATTCGTACGTTCGGGTCGTTGACGTGGTCCTCGGGATCGGGTCGGACAGGGCCTCTCAATCCGCTGCGCGGGGCTCGGTAGTGACGCCGATACCCAACAAAGTGAACTAATTCTTTTGTTTGGTATGATGTATTTGATCTAACTCGTGCAGCTGTAGTTACCTTGGAGCCTCTTATTAAGTTATTACTGCAACTCAAATTTCACTCAAAACTACAAGAAGCGGAGTTACATGAAGTAAATAATCTGGCAGGAAATACTGAATCTCCATCATCTTAAGGGCGCCTCTACACTGGCCTCTCTACCGCCCGATATAAAGAAATTCTCAAGTTTCCATCGTCTCTCTTCCGCATGGTATAAACAATAGCAAACAAATTTCGGATTTTTCTTGGCGCTCTTCTTGTGTTCACGTGAAGGTATACCGTTTTACAGATTTCGTGTTTTTCATAAATTTTCAGATTTCGCGCATTGTCGCTGCAACAGATATGGACAATAAATTTGAATTTGTGGATATGGTAATTGATGCTGTCATGAGCATGCAAAATAAGTTTTCGATGTTATTGTTGTTATCGGCTCAGTATATAGCAATACACAAAAATATTGTCCTTACGTTCTTTAAGTTCAGTTCTACTCTTCAAGAGGGTTGGATGGATAATTACGCGATAAGAACATCGGAGTAGGTGATAATTTATGATATGAAATTGTATAGGTAAGTCTTGTTTTATTTTATATTTTTGGGGATTGTAATGTAATGATATAATTTAATTATGATATTATTTTTGGATGATTATTAGTTTCTTGGTTAAATTAAAAGGTTATGTTAATTAGTCAATGCACTACAACAGATCAGGTCTTCGGCTACCGGCCGTGGCTAATGCTGGACCCATTTGCTATGGGCCGTTACAGCTCGCAATTCCGCCGCAGAAAATGAGTTTCAGCTACCGCCCGTAGCAGATTTCAGCTGCCGGCCGTAGCACATAATGAAACCGCCACTAATTCAGGCACCGTCGGTAGTACTAGTTTGCTATGGCCCGTAGCAAACTAGTACTAGTGATGGTGAAATTTATTTAAATTCCATGCGCCTGATTTTTGGAACATATAAATTTGTTGTAGTGATGGTTTGAGGGTGTCGGGTATAACCGTCGGTAAAGCTTAAATCTGTTGTAGTGATGGTGAAATTTATTTAAAAATTTTGGAACATATAAATTTTGAAATTTCATAATTCAATTACATTACAACTTTTTCAATCACCAAACATGTCTAACAATTTTGGAGCATAAAAATTATAAATCCAATAGTTTCACTTTCGTCAATCAAAACATTAAAACTTGAAACTGCAATTCCGGAAACTCGACTTGCGGAAAGTTGATTTTCTTCATGTAAATTCTATTACAATCACCAAACATGTCCTTGTGGAAAACACAATTGCATTTTGGTACCGATACACTTTTTGTAGTGTTTATACTATCTAAAACTAATTACACATATTTCGGCAAAACTTGATAGTTCAAGCGGTTAGACACTCACCAAACATCAAATATGTCATTAGTCCAAAACCCGCGAAACTAGTTTCTCGAAAATAGGTGACGGACAAAGAGATCACCTATATATAAATTGGAAAAATAAAATTCATATATCATGGCCAATTTAAATAAGGAGTGCTCTCGAGATTTTCACTGGACAATGGAAATAGAAAAAAAAAATTAGCACACACAAAAAGAAATTGAGATATACAAAAAGAGTCGAATTCTAGTTTGAATTTTTTTTAAATAAAAACCCTAGATCTTTCGAAAGTTAAAAGTTTAATTTACTCTTGCATTTAAAAAATGAAGTATTTTAACCCGTCTAATTGACCAAAGCAAAACAAAACTACAAAGTTCATTCTTTGAAAAATCGAAAATTAAAAATAAAGAAATGACTTTACACTTCGGATGCACTCCAATGCTTACTGTCCGGTCCACTCCGGTGGTTCTCATTATGCACGCTAGTCCTCCCCGCTTCTCTCTCACATATCGGTCTCTTTCCGCCCTCTTTTTTACAATTTTCATATTATTTATACCGTTGTTACTAATATTTATTCATTTTCGATTATTATTTTATACATATTTTCTATATTATGGATTAAAAATTTGTTGTTATATATAATTTTTCATTATGTCTTTTTTTCTATACTATGGATATAAGATTTAATGTAATTTATATTTTTTACTATTATTTATATCTTTTTCTATTAAAATTAAATTTGTATCTTTTTGTATACTATGAATTAAAGATATGTTGTTATTTATATTTTTTATTATATTTTTTTATACTATGCATTAAAGTTTGTTGTTATTTATGCATTTTTTATTATATATATATATTCTATACAATGAAAATATCAGTTGTTATCTATACATTTTTACTATTATTTACATTCTTCTATATTTTGAATTAAAGATATGTTAAAACTTGTTATTTATACCTTTTTTCAACACTATGAATAAAAAAATCAGTTCTTATTTATGTTATTTTACCATTATTTATACTTTTTCTATACTCTCGATTAAAAATATGTAAATACTTATTATTTATATCCTTTTTATACCATAGATAAAGAATTTGTTGTTATTTATACTCTGGATTAATGATATGTAAATACTTGTTATTTACATTTTTTCTATACAATGGATGAAAGATACGTTATTATTTATACAATTTTACTATGATTTATACTTTTGTATATACTATAGATAAAAATTTGTTGTTATTTATATCTTTCTACTATTGTACATACATTTTTCTATATTAAATTATTTTTATCATTATTTATTTATCGTTTCTAAATGTGTATCACAAATATAATCAAAATGTATAAATACAAGTATTTCTAATTTGGAGTTCGTTGCAAAAAAATATAAATACTAGTGTCTTTAATTAGGAGTTCAGTGTACATAAGTATAAATATGAAGATGAAAGTTATAAAATCAACTACTTAAAAATGTGAAAAAGACACGTATAATGGCCGTTGTCCAAATATTTGACGTTGTCCGTAAAATATGACCGCTAGCCTATTTTTTGACAGCTGCAATTTGTCACGTGACGCTCCCTGATTGATTGTGGCATGCCGAACTACAAATTTGCTGGAGTGCGTTAGTCGCTCTCTTTAAAATAATTTCGCTTGACGTATAAAAGGTTAAAGGTCTAGACTTTGTCTAACTTTTTTTTTGCTAGAACTATTATTTTTCGACACTTCATTGATATGCACTCTCATGTGCACGCCATCAATAGTAGAGCAACACACGACACTTGATTTTTTAAAATTTGACAAATTTTGTGTATTTGGAGTGCATACATCCACGTGTTATGTTTCTATTAATAACATGCATTTGGAGTACATATTCATGGAGTGCATTAATCGATCCTTTTTATTTATTTGTAAAAGTTTTAAAATTTTCAGAATAATATGCGAAGCGTATGGTTTGCTCGATATATTAGAATGACACCATTAAATATAATGAACATACCGTCCGATATGAACGTTATAACCAAAAAAGATATAAACGTTCTCGAGTATTAAATACAGTGACATTAAAATTTTAATATATCAAATTATCCAGATTAATCGTTGAATGTACGATTTAGTAATCCAATACCATCGATATTTTAAATAATGAAAATTCTGAGCATTAATGACATAACTGATGACAATATTGTTTGGAGCGGTGATGCACATCCTCCTTAAAATTTCCTAGGTCGATTGATGTGTTGGTCCTTGCATTAATGCTGTGGTAATTTACGAACTATCATTTTTTCTCATCATATATAGGATTGAAGAAAAAAAAAATTCATCATTTAATGTGAAAGAAATGCAGGTTTCGGATCAACCGTAAAAATGTACACACGAGAACACGCGAACGTACGCGTTCGAAAATACGGATGGATGCGCCATATGATTGAGCAGAATTGGGCAAAATAACACTGTGCATCATGACGCACCATATGATGCGTCATGACGCACCTAGTGTGTTTAGTCTGCAATGGTTGTGAACTTAGCCAAATTCAGGAATAACACTGTGCAATGGTTGTGGACTTAGCCACATATCGTAATTTATCATCTAACATAATTTAGCATTTAATGCATTTACTTTATAATTTCAACACATTAATATGTTGAGGGATATTTAAGGAAATAACTATATTTTTCATAATGTTTCGTGGCAACAATATTCATGCAAAACAGAACAATTAAATTGTTTGTAAATAAATACCATACAACCCTTACCAAGTTAGGACCCGGCCAACGGCCAAACATGGTCCTTCAAAACAAACTGTGAAATGTTAGTTTTTGTCTAGTTTTTTTACTTAACTCTAGTGCCACATACCAATTTGTGCGTGAGGTTATTCTTTTTGTGCAAGGTGTTTGTTTTTGTTCCTTTGCACATCAACAATATTTTCTTCTGATGTAAGTCTTTACAAGAGAGAAACTTGGGTTGTCGTGGTAGTTTTAGCAAAAAAATATACTTATCCCGTTAAATATCTCACAATAAATAGAAGGACTCTCGAAAATATGATCACAAAGAATCTGAAAATATATTATTCAAGATGTGAATTGAAATAGTTGTACCAGTCGTACACATATGAGCTTATTTTGTTTATCGAAGCTCTTGAAGAAAAAGAGAAGAAAAAGAAGAAATGGTTTTCTTATTTATCAAGATAAAACTTATTTTGTGTCGAATTATTTATTTAATCGATAAAGAAATGTGTATATTAAATTACAAGAGCGTATGTTTATAATTGATGACTCTAGAAAAGTTATTATTTGATTACTCTAGAAGAGAAATTATTTGTATTGCGCCGAAAGAATCGTTATGCTAATAAAAACATATTTGTTTATTTTAATGATATGCACTTGTATTAGTAAAATTAAAATCATGTTATTATGAACTAGAAGTTCATTATATAAAATAAAATCAAGTTTATGATTTGAATTAGTTGCTTAGACATTGAATATGTATGTCATGACCATGACTCTATGAAGACCAAATATTTATCTTAAGTACTCCCCAATCTTTATTATAACTTGTGAGTGACCCGGAGAAAAATATCTTCACTGAATTGTTATTTTTAATGTGTAGTATATGTGTGATAACACATGGACGAGTTAAAACAGGTGTTTGGTATATATTGAAGAAATTACAGTTTAGGACCAACGGAAAAATGTACATATAAGTATAAACGAACGTACGCGTTCGTTGGAAGGATTGAGTGTACAATGAGATTGTACACAAGTAGCAAACAGAAGATCTTTCGTTCGAATCGAGTATTCATCCGTTCGAACGGAATATAGTCCGGACTTGTATAATAAGATTATACACATAATTCAGAAAGTGACTCTTTTGTTTGAACGGAAGGAGTCGTGTGTACAATAAGGTTGTACACAGAGCAGGCATAACATGTTTCGTTCGAACGGACTGATCATCCGTTCGAACGGAAGTAATTCCAGATACTGTATTAGTTTGTAACCCTTGGTGAATTATTATTATTATTATTATATATATATATATATATATATATATATATATATATATATATATATATATATATATGATATTTATCTTCTATCAGTGTGAAAGTTATTAAAAAGTTTGTGAACAACAAAGAGAGAAGAGGAGAAATTCTTCCAAACCACTTATTTTGGTTGGGTACAAGAGAAGGCAATCAGCGGGAGATGTAGGGGGCTCGGCCGGGAAGCCTAGTTAGTAGTTGCTGCATATAATAATCCGAAAACGATTGTAAAATGGCGTTGGAGTCGGTTTCCCTAGAGATATGTGTAATATGATTATATATTCTTTTCGAGAAAAAAGGATTGAATGAAAGTAGAATGTGTCGTCGTCTCCCAACTTAAACCATTTGCAAAAGGATCTTATAAAATATAAATATTAAATGACCAAATGTAAAATCTATAGGTGAAATGAAATCATATTATGAAATATAATATACAAAATATGATGATTTAACTTAATATGGAGATTTAAAAATGGCTGAAAAATAAAGAATTTTAATTAAAATCAAAATACTCGATGTACTGTACTGTTACATAATAGTTTCTTTAAAACAATACATCATTCACACATCTTTTTATTAGTTATGAAATAAAGTGGAATATCATTATCATTTAGAGCGGTGATAAATACTCTTTTAAAATTTCTAGCTTGATTGATGTGACATGTTCTTCAAATACCAGTGATAAACATATTTAGTAGTGATTCGACATGAACGTTTGCGATGGTTGCAGAAAATTAATTCATGTAACCATAAAAATATTTCTTTTTTCCAATCACTATCTCACAATTACTGATTCGGACAAAAATATTTTTGATGATTGTAAGAATTAATTTCCTGCAACCATCAAAAACGTTCTTGTCTGAATCACTATCCTTGATTTTTTAGACCATCCTATATATGATGAGAAGAAAACAATGCCAATCGTTTCACACATCATTAACGTATTTAATATTTTTAATGAGTTCGTTACCACCATTCATAATAAACTAAATTCAAATTTACAAATTCGGAAAATAAGTTATGGGAGGAAAAAAATAATGAGAAATTCGGAGGCACTTGACCCATTTCCACCGTGTCTCACATACATTGTTACACCTACACCGTTTAACATATGTTAAATCCAATATAACTCTACCTAATTAGATTTTGAATTTATTCATCAATTAAATTTTTATTTATTCTACAACATTTGAAAATAGGGAAAAAAATAATGAGAAATTAATAATATAAAAAATACAATAAATTTTGGTACAAAAATAATAATACAATTTGTTTCAATAAGTTTGAATAAATATGAAAAACATAAATTTGAGTTTGTCGAAAGTTTTATAAAATAATACTATCGTAAAAATAAATGAAAATAAAAATAAAATATTTCGCAACAACCTGCAAAATACAAATGAAAATATTTACAAAATTTCGCAACAACCTGCAAGATCGAAGATAAAAGAATTACATTTTTTGTCAAATAAATATGACTCATCATGTATAAAATAAAATAGCATAAAGAAAATTAATTAACCAAACTATTTTTTAACAATGCGATTTATCATCTAATTAATATTGTTTAACATCTAATTAATTTAATATTTAATGTCAATAGTCCCGTAGCATACTTGGTTAAGTGTTTCGCACAATAAACCATATGTTGAAGAGTTTATGGATTCGAGTCTTGTCTTATCACAAAATATGCCAGTAACGATAAGCGATCGTTTGTTTGGTGGCTTTCAGAAAAACAATTTATATTTAATTTATGTATTATATATTTCCAACACAAATATTTTTTTCTATCATTTGTCATTTTAGTTATTCTTTGAAATAATATGTTGAAACTCAGGATGATAATATAGTAAACTTCCTAACCGAAAGGTCTCGTAACTACTCAAATTGTATGAGATCTAATAGTTATTATAAAGTGGATTATTTATTGAATTTGAGCCTATAATTAATTGTTACGATTAATTGCATAATAAATGGGCCTAAACAGGTCTATACAATACAATAATGGCTCGATTATGATCATCATGAATATCCGAGCTGGCTAGCAAAGATAAAGAGTGTCGAGGAGACGATGATCACCATCAACGTCACAAATCCATGATGGATGGATGGATGGATGAGATGGGTTGGATGGACACATGCATGCAATGGCAAGAGAATCATGCCGAGCCAGCGAAAGTCGTGCTGCACCTTACTATTTACTCACTATTAACCAACCATATATCTTTCCTTTCTTTTCCTTTTTTTTTTTTTCATTTATCACTCGAAACATATATTAGTTGTCAATAAAAATATAATTAATCACTTACAAGTTACCAACAACTTGAATGTATTTACTAAATTATATGAGTTGTGTACACGTAGTGTTCATATTCTAATGAAAAAATACGCTGAAAAAACTACCAATAACACGAATTGCTAATTTGTGGATAAATAAATTCAATAATCGTAGGAAATGACAGAAAAGATTATAATACTCACAGAAAAATAAATTTCACAATTAAGTATAAATGTACTATTAGTTTAGGTACTGTTTTTTTTCTACAGTTTTTTTTTCAAACATGATTTTTTGAGCATTATTAAGGAGTGATGCAAAAAGAGACAAAGGCAATGATTTATTTTTGTTTTATACTTGCATGCTTTGCAGTTGTTTTTTCTAACCAAGTTATTCATTTTCTTTTCTAAGACTTTGATGTCCATTCAGTTTCCTTCTCTAAAATTGGATCCTGTTTCGAGATTTTGTCAAGTATGTGATGTGAGCTCTTCATATCATAAAAAAACCTAACTTTTCTTCTAAACAAATTATCTTATTTTCCACATATGTATGTATCTGTGTTTAGCATATAAAGTATCAAATTAAATGGAAAGCTATTTATTCGTAACTGGCTAGATTCCATTGTATATATAGTTTTTGCATGGCTTGCTTTTTACATGTTTTCTCGCAAAGGAATCTTGTTCCCAATGAGGTTACTAAAAGGATGTTATATATTTACAAATTACAAGTTTAATTGAAGTCTTGAAAATCAATGCAAATAAGTATACATGCTGGGCATGTACTCTACAATAATTACGCTCAAAAAAAAAAAATATATATATATATATACACACACACACTTCCATTCACAAACTAGGGCAGTATCTTGATTTCACACGTAGATTGGAACTTTTAACTATTTACATCTCAGTTGTTATTACTAGTTTATATATATGCACATAAAAAAGTTCGACATATATTTTATGTGGCATGCAGGGTCATGTTAGCCATATATGTAACTTATAATAACACTTTTATTAGTCTATGTGAAGTTTATAAAAAAGTAGTTAGACAAATGCATCAATTAATATATCAATTGATAAATAATTAACACGATCTTTTTACTATAATTTCTGCTGTTAGTTTATTTCTTGGTACAACTTGGGGTGATTGCGTTTAATCAATAGCCATCTTGTTCTGATCACTGTCATAAGAATATAACTAAGAAAAGATACAAATATTATATGCCATGCCAGATTTATCATTTATATCATTTAAAGTTTTTAACCCTATTTTTACTGGGGTTACTTTGGGCTAAAAAACAATAATAGGGGGAAAATGAGGGGACCCAGAAAAATAGGAAGGAGAGAGAGAGAGAGAGAGAGAGAGAGAGAGAGAGAGGATGATGTGATGGAATCTGTGGCATGATTAATTTAATCTTGTACTGTATTCAATCTGACAAGATTGAGATATGAAGCAGCTTTATTTTCTGATGGGAAGATCATCACAAATCTCCTCTCCTTTTCTATCTCTATCAAATGCATCTCCATTTTATTTTATTTTTGCATGAGATTTTCTTTTTCAAACATTAAAAACTACCCTCTGTTTATTCTTGGTTTTCTCTTTCTACTTCCTGACAGATAAAATACCTGCACAACTTCTCACACACGCACGAATTCCCCTCATAAACTAGTGGGGCCCAAAAAAATCAGCTAGAATTGGTCCACAAGTTTTCATGAAAACCAAAAGGAAAATATATTTGTGCTCTCGTGCTCTCCAAATTCCAATTGAATACGTTAACTTAGAACATTTTATGTAAAATTAATTGGGTTCATTATGCGGTACAGATTCACGGTAGGTCGTATCCTCCCGTATAAGGCACGTGGGGAGTAGGCTTAACCGGAACACTCCTGGTGTTCTCGGAACGTTTCCAGAACGAACATTTGTATGTGTGTATATATATACATGTATGTATGTATAATTAATATTAATCTAATTTATTATAATAGCAAAAATCATAAAAAACATATTTAACATGTCAAATCAATAATATTCGGATACAGTCATTATTAATACCAAACAACATAAAACTTCTAACGAAAATAAAATATCATAATTTAAATTAAAAATAAAGTACAAGAAGATAAACTGATATATATATCATAATTTAAATTAAAAATATCATAATTTAAATTTTGTTTTGTTTAGGGGCAAGAATGGTCGAAGAAGATGATGAACATTCTTGGCAACAGTCGCGATTTCATATTCCAGCTCACATCTGAGGTATTTTTTTCATTCCAACCCTTATTTTCTTATATATTGTTTTGTAGGTATGCGCGTACAACTTGTAACGGTTTGAACAAGGCGGCGAGGCATATGTTTGTGTATTTGTATCATCGGATTATGTGTTTGTTTATTTGTATCGTCGAGTTTGTTTGTGTATTCTTATCATTTGTGTATTCTTATCATCGAATTATGTGTTTGTGCATTTGTATCGTCGAGTTTGTTTGTGTATGTATATTTGATAGCGAGCGAGAGACGATTCCTTTTGGCACACTGGTACAATGTACTTTTGTATCGAATTAAGCTGCCTGCCCCAATAAGCAAATAGGGACTGGCCGCCCCAATAGGGCTGACATACTGTTACAATGTACTTTTGGCAGTTGTTAAAGTGGATTCCAGCTATAGGGACTGGCTGCCCCAATAAGCTTGTCGGGTCAGCCCGCCCCTGACAGGATCGCGTCTGTTAGGGTCGGTTTGTCAGGGTCGGCCAACCGCCCCAATAATGTTTAGGGTCGGTTTTGGGGTCTTTTTGGGTCGGTTTTGGCCGCCCCAATAAGGCAAAAATGTTGTAGTGATTTAAATTCATTTCACTACAACAATGATTTTCCTTTTTCCTTTTGCAAATTTGGAGATTTGTGTTTGATACAAATCGTTTGCACCATGATGCAATTGTCTTGAACCAGATGATGAAAGAGTATTCGTTAGAATCCGATTAGTGGTCATAGAAGGCCCTTCAACTTCTACAACTTCGTGTTCCTCTTGTTGGTTCCATCGAGATACTCATGGTTCAAAGATTTTCATCGGATCTCTTTGTAACTCTTGGTAAAACGGGACAAGAGTCCAATATTAGTATGAATAATAATTAATTTGTCAGCAGTAGAAGAGTTAAACTTGCATCGTTTAACACTCTGTATAAGAGTATGCGCTCTAATTTCGTTTGGTCGATGAAGCACTAATGGGTTTTGATAAAATTTTCTTAGCAACTTCGGCTAGTCCGAGAGTTTGCGAGGCCATATGTGGCTTACTAATTAATTGGATCCATGGCACCACGATTATTCACAATAATGACAATAATCAAACGTTGATTTTTGCGATTTGACCAACCATCCGACACAATGGACAAAATTTGAGAATGCCAAGTTTCTTTGACCAGAATAAGCTCCTTTTCTAAATGACTTTTCCCCTCATCCAATAGTCGTTCTTGCCTTCTCGTACACCGGAGGTTTGTAACCTTTTGGGACCCCTATTTATGGCGGACACCATTTTTTGAAATTGCGAGTTGCGTAGTACATTGAACGAAATACCGTTCGCAACCAACTCCATAAGTATTTTTAGGTCAGACAATAAAGTCAATAAGTTAAGACAATAAAAGTGTGATATAATATCACGTTTTTTTATTAAGTATATGACAATAACAGTATGACAATAACAATATGATTAAGCGTTGATACTATTTTTTGAAATGCTTATTTTTCGTTAATTTATTAAAAGAAAATGTTAAGAATAAAAAAAAAATTAGATGATGATTTTATATTCGTCAAATGTCGTTCGAAACGTTTGGTGCATTATTTTTGGTGTTTAGGAACATAAATAAATTGCGTATTAATCCGGCTACTATACTTTGATATTTTTCTATTTTGAAGGTCTCACCGTACGGCAAACACACGTCGCAAAAAATATAAATTCCAACAAATTTTTTTGGGGAATGATATAAAATTTGTATTATCGTGAAATGTAAGAAACGCAAAGAAATATTAAATTGTAGAACAGTCCTAGCCAGGTGGGTTCTAATGCCAGCTCAGCTCATGGATATGATAAGCAGGCTAAGCAGCTCAGTCACTCCAGCAGAACTGGACAAAGCAAAACCCGAACAGAGAGAAGAAGAACAAGAAGGTAATTATGTATCTAAGTTTCTCCCTCTACTCTCTCTCTCTCTCTCTCTCTCTCTCTCTGACAAGCCTGATTCGTCGAATCCCAATTTAAACCACGAGGCATTCCCAATATAAAACCATGCTCTCTCTCCCCTCTTTAAAGAGCAACCACCATTCCATCTCCTCTCCTTGTTCTCTCTCTTCCAGCATTTCCATTTCGAACTGAGAAGCAAAGGGTAAGTGTATATATATGTAAGCTCTCTTTTGTTTCCTTCTTGAAGGCTAGCTAAGGCCAGCCATTGGTCCCCATTTCTGGTATACATTCATCCTCTCTTGTATTCTCCATTATTGGTTTCTAGCCATTAATTATTGTCTTCTCTTAGCAAAATACTCGTTTGCCTTTCCTTTCTGCCTATTAAAACTTTTGCCCTTTCCTCTGGACTTCAATTATTAAAATGTGACGAAGCTTTTCAGATATTCCGTGCTTATGATCTTTTTGCTGTTTCCATTTTTGAACTTTAGAATCTTCCAAAGCTTTTAATTAATGGCGATGTTTGGGCGGAACTTCGAAAGCAGCGAAGGCCAGCTCCCTCCAGGATTTCGATTCCACCCTACCGACGAAGAGCTGATAACTTATTACCTTCTTAAGAAGGTTCTGGATGGTAACTTCACTGGCCGTGCCATTGCTGAGATTGACCTCAACAAGTGTGAACCATGGGAACTTCCTGGTAAATCTCTCTTTTGTTCTTGTTATTATAGGGATTAAGATATTTTTCCTCGTATAATCTTGTTTGATTGTTTGACAATGTAGAAAAAGCAAAAATGGGGGAGAAAGAATGGTATTTCTTTAGTCTGCGTGATCGAAAGTACCCGACGGGCTTGAGAACCAACCGAGCAACGGACTCGGGTTACTGGAAGGCTACTGGAAAAGATAGAGAGATCTACAGCTCCAAAACCGGTGCATTGGTTGGCATGAAGAAAACCCTAGTTTTTTACCGAGGCCGGGCTCCTAAGGGCGAGAAGAGTAACTGGGTGATGCACGAGTATCGGCTCGAAGGGAAATTTGGTTACCATTACCTCTCTGCATCATCTAAGGTATTCTTATGACTTTTAAACTATATAGAATAATATTTTGGAAATCAATATTAATTTTCCTATATTTAGTCCTTTACCAACTATGCTATGAAAATGAAACTTTATAGTTACTGTGATGTATACTGTGATCTCAAATATTTTGATATTTATTATATTTATGAATATCACTGTGCAGAAGATACATTCTATATTGACTGTTGGTTTTGGACAGTGAGCTTTTTCCTGTTTAAATTTCTTGCATCTTTATTATTTTTATGGGATTTAATGAATTCTGAAACTTGCTAAATGTCTCTACTGGTTAGCTTCTTGGAAACCCTAGCTAATAATTGGCTTATTTTTTAAATATTGCATTAAAAAATGTGTCAAGTTCCAAACATAAAACACTTAAAAAAATATTTTATCATTGATACTTGTTAAGTGATATGCTATGTCTAAACTGAGAATAATAATCAAGTGCCACTTTCTTGACAATTTTTTGTTGCTGAACATAATGCAGGATGAATGGGTAATTGCTAGGGTTTTTCAGAAAACTGGAGGATGCAAGAAGACCCGCATCGACTTGACGGCCATTTCATTCTCCGACTCGGCCTCAGGCGCTTCTGCTGCAGCTGCGGGCTGCCGGAGCTCTGCTACCTCTGCGGCCTCTCTCCCTCCACTCTTGGACCCTTCTCCCTTCCACCTGGACCGTGGAAACTGCTCTTACAACAACAATGTTGTCACCGCCGAAAGGGAGCTCGTGCCCTGCTTCTCCAATGCCCCCTCCGGGGACTTTTTCTCCTACTCCGTTGAGCCTCCGCCTCTTCCGGTCAGTCTTCAAAATCCGGGAAACTATTTCCCTAGTCTGAGGACTCTTCAGGAGAATCTGCAGCTCCCGGTTTTCCTCAACTCTGGTGGTGTTCCGCTGGGTGCCAACTGTTGGCCGGTGGATTTCGAGAGGAAGCCGGAGATGAACACTGCGAGGACCCACCATGGCGCTCCGGTGGGGCCCACCGAGCTGGATTGTGTTTGGACCTTCTAATGAAAGGTTATTTTAGATTTGTAATTCTCGTTTTGGACTTGGTTAGGTTTTAGTGCATGTTGTTCCTGTTGTATCAGTAGTTTAGTATATGCATGTTTTGATTTGCTAGTAGTTTGCTTTTATTGTATTATTGCAATTTGCAGTGAATGATCTTCGTGTTGTATTCGATCATCGTATGTTGTATTTTATCTATGTTGTATTTTATATTTTTCATTATTCGAAAGAGGAAAAGGAACTTGATTTTCAGGGGTTTCCTCTGGCAACATTTTATGAGGCACGTGTGCATGGTACAAACAAGTTATAACTTGCAAGGGAAGTGGGAGCCCATGGATAAGTTGGTAGAGTAGTAGATTCATAGGGGGGGCAATAGGCAATGCGTATTGCAGTAAAAGAAAGTGGGGCCGGTACAGGCGAGTGCAGTGGTACGTCCTTTCCGAGCGACGTGCGTGTGGCAAGCCAGAGAAATATTTTGCAGTATGTGGAAACCTCTACGTTGCGTCTTATCAGTGTTTCAGAACTCCAATGCCATCAGACTTCAGAGAAAGAGGATGAGAAGAAGGCCGAGGAGGGGAAGAAGGAGAGGGGGGGGCACTCAACCGCGTTGGATAACAGTGACGCGCCTCTACTGGTACTACCTGCTACGTACAACGTACCCTTCAACTTCAATGACCCGATTTCTTCTTGGGAACTGCGCTCATTATTTCGAGGCGCTATTTCTTCTGTACTTCTGTAAAAACCTCAAAATATCACGTACAAGGTCAAATCCTGCATGTTAGACTTAAAATAAGAAAAAATGTTAGGAAAATTTACAACCACATTTTCAATATCTTCAATTAACATACATAATTAACAATCGGTCATTAAGATTGTTCGTCCCTACAAAGCACGAAAGAAAGAAAAATGTAAGTAAAATAACTGATTTGATATCGTCTAATAAAATACAAATTAATATTTATGAACGGAACCATCATCTCAGATGAAAAGTCACCAATAATTTCACACTCCTATTTTTTGAGATTTTGCCCTTGATTACGTGCCCCTTTGCTATTTGTCAAAATCCTAATGATCCGTATAAGATGAATTAGATACAACGTTCTTAAATATCACTTGTATGAATCAATATGTCGGTTTCATATCGCTAATTGTTGTTTATCCGTTACGATATGTTCCATATCGGATGAGTAAATCGATTGATCATGTTTGAATCGATTTGAACTTGAATCATAATTTATTTTAACATTTAATTTTGGAACGGCCCACTATTTCACAATTTTTTGACATTGATTTTTCGGCCGAAGTTCTTTTTTCTTTCTCAGTTGCGTGTCTTTCTTCTCGTTTGTCCTCTCTAGTACTAATTAGGGTTGCAATTGCTAACAACTAGGCACCACGATTTAATTTATTGTATTATTTATGAATTTAATGTTATAATTTTGAATGTATATTTTAAATTTAACTTGAAATAGATTTTGTATCGTTAAATTTTGAATATTAATCATGCAGAATTTGAATTAATTTTAGAATTTAGTATAAATAATGGTATAATTTTTTTTTAATATATATATATATATATTAAAAAGTACATAACTACTATACCACTGATATGGTCGATATGAATTCGTTATATCGGTCATATCGTTTATCGCTCGTCGCCGATTAAGTGATATCTCATATTTGTAACATTGCTTAGATATAGTAACTCACCACTTCTAAGTTCATTTTACGTGGTCGTGGATTGTCACGGTTTATTTTCACCTTTCAGGTCATGGGCAATTATTTACTACGTGAGTATACATTATTGATGGTAAGGTCAATTGTCATCTTGACAAGTTAAGGATTTACCCGTCTCCTTATTTTGTAGTATCTTAGAGTTTTTTTTACGGAGCCACATCATCATGGTTATTCATGATTATTTACCATTAAATTTTGTGATGTGATTTCATCATATACATTAATATTATATTTGATCAATTAAGATATGTATTTTGTATGGTCATTTATAACCATTTGTAAATATTAATTTGAACCATTAGATGTGCTGATGTGGTTTGATCGCAATCATTAATTTTTTGTTGGATTTTTTGAAAATCATATTTTGTGTAATCATTTACATGCCATTATTTTACACCATGTTTTAAGTATCCTTAAAATCTCACATCATCCTAATTAATGACGTGAATTATTATTATTGATTATGTTCAAATTAAACTAAGTATGTTTAATTGTTCATCATTTAACATTATGTTACATGATCAAATGTGAATGCAATGGAAGATGAAAAATTTATATATGAAATACTAAACTTAATATATAATATTATAAAACATACAACATATATTAGTATTATTTTTAGGAATTTAATTTTAAAAATTCATGAAACATGTTCACTTTAATTTTCTCTTTATTTTGACATCCATATAAGCATAGTTCATACATACATTTTTCATAATATGAATTTGTGAAGATATTATGTAAGAAAATACCATGCGAAAAAATACATATTTACATAATAGAATTGTAAGTATTTTATTTACATAATATAATTTTAAGTATTGTTATTTATTTTAAAAAATTTATAATTATAAGAATCTCATATAATACTAAGTAGATTATATTTGTGTTTTTAACCAAACAAATTTAATATTAAAAATTTAGAAAACTAATAGAACTAAAAAAATAGTTTATCCATCTAAATAACTTTCTAAACTTATAAACACCTATCAAATATTATTGCTATTTCAAAAAATGTAAATTAAAAAATCATAGGATATAAAATAATTTGTATTTATGTTTATTCTAAATTAAATTTTGATATCATTTATTAAATTACTTTCTCTATTAAGTTTGATATTATTTATAATTTTCATTGCATTTTGAATCCATAAAAAAATATTAGTACTATATAATTAATGATTTGTTTCTACATATGTCGTATGATAAATTATGTTTATAGTTGATACTTTATAAAATTTTGTGAGCAATGATATAATATTTGTTATTATGTTTTTTCGTAAAATTGTATTATATCTCATATATTATTATATAATGACACTAATATAAGTGCTATTATTTGATTAAAAAAATAAGACCTTTTGTTATCGTAATGTAAAATATATGAATAATTATAGATGATATTATCAATATTATCATACAAATGTATAATTTGTATTACAATGAAAAATATAATTACATGACGAGTAGTCTCCTGGGTTATACTTAAAAAAAAATGAAGTACGAAGATTTCAAATTTACAAAATAAATCTCAAATCATAGATATGGCAATAACAAATTAATATCACAATCTGACACAGAAGCATAACAAATTCTTAGAAGATGGGAGGGTAGTGTGGAGTGGCCATGACATTACTCTTCTTAGAAAGAGTGGTGCTAGCACCACTTCCTAAACCACTCTCAAAATCACTTCATAGAATCATTGACATGTGAGGGTTTCCGCGAGGCGACTCGGAGGGCGACCTAGCCGCGAATCGAGGGCGATCCGACGCAGACTGGCGTCCGACGGCGGCGAATTGAGGGCGACCTAGCCGCGAGGCGACTCTGAGGGCGATCGCCAGGCGACTCTGAGGGTGAGGCGTCTCGGAGGGCGAGGCGAGGGCGGCGGCTAGGGTTTCGACGCAGATCCGACGCAGATCCGACGGCGGCGGCGGACGGCGAGGGTTTCCGAAGCTAGCGAGCGGCGGCGGCTAGTGTTTCCGAAGCTAGCGAGGGCTGTGCTAGCGAGGGCCGACAGCTAGCGAGGACGGCGAGGCGAGGCCCTAGATCGAAAGGCGCACCGACTGGTGGCGACGGGGCGAAATAGATCGGGGCGAAACCCAGGATACGCCCTATCCTTGTCGTGTGTGTATGCAACAGATCGGGGCGAAACCCTGGCCGCCATCGGGGCGATTTTGGAGCTCCTCGAAGAGCAAAAACTCGGGCCGATTTTGGGGTGGAGGCAAAAGGGCGGCGAAAGGAAAAAGCGGGAAGGGAAAAAGGGAAATCGAAAAATCGCGAGGCTGGTGCCGAGTCTGGGGCGAGTCTGGGACGAGTCTGGGGCGAGGCCGAGAGCGACGGCCGAGTCTGGGGGCGAGTCCCAGAGCGACGGGCCGTGACAGCGACGGTGACAGCTTCGATGACAATCCGAGCTCGCGTGGCAAACCAAGGGCAGAGGGAGGTTGCGTTCGTCTAAGGATGGCCGAAAGCATCATCTCTCGGCATGTATCTTACTTTTGCAATTATAATTTATTTTTGCGAAACTACTTTTTTACATTTATCATGTAAAATCGCACCAATGTATCAAACTTTGCTTTAATATATTAAAAGAGGCTTCGCCTTTTTAGTTTTTCAAAAAAAAAAAGAATCATTGACATGTGAGACCTACATCACTTTATAAAAAAATCATACATGTGAGACCCACATGTCATTTACCCATGAGTGAAGATGCGAGGGTAGTGGGGAGTGGCCATGACATTACTCTTCTTAGAAAAAACATAGAAGATGGAGTTTAGCTACTAAAGTTCATGACATGAGTCATGACTAAACAAAACAATACAAATAAACATATAAAAAATATGACAAGGGTGGATTACGACCGATTTTCGCGTGACAATGAGTCTCTGGGCTCCTCTCGCTTCCTCTTCCTTGTCCTACGTAAATCATGCAACGAACATGGTCTTAGTCTTCGTGTTGAGATCAATATCCTGCAGCCAATCATGCAGCGAGTGCATGTTGTGTAGAATTACTCGATTTGCCAACATAGCAATCCTGCTATATATATATGTAGGAATATATATAAGATGTTTTCAATTTTCAGTAATTTTTATGATATTTTTAGTTTTGCAAGGATATGTATGCATTTCGATATTTTGTGGGATTTCTGGGCCGAAATACATAGGCCCATTGAAGAAGCTCAATTATTCTGCATTACCCCCTTTCTTCACCAATCTGCACTGCCATCTAGAACCCTAAACCCCCCGTAGGAGCAACCCAACCAATCCTCGTCAGCTATGGCATCGGCCGACTACCTCGCCGGCGGCGTTCACGACATACGCCTGAAGCCACGACTCCTCCGTTCTGTTACGAGGGATCTCGAAGACATTGGAGGGAGAGAGTTGGGGTATATAGTTGAGAAGATTAAAATTCACGAGCTTCTAACTGAGACTTCTGATAAGAAGATGGAGACGAAGATTATTGATGAGTGGCGATTGGCTGTGGATGATTGGGTGGAGCGATTACTGTTGCTAATTTCTGACAAGATGGTACATTTTCATTGATTTGGGATTTTATTCTCTTTCATTCATTTTTTTTTCTGAATTATCTAGCCGCAAAAACGCTGGGCTGGTACTTGTTTACTCGGTGTCACCATTGAAGAATGCAGCTCAATTCGTGTTATCTCATCTTATTCAATTTGGTTTGAAAAGCTTTTGCATAACATTCAGGTCATTTATTACAATTACTTTAATCTTTATTATATTAGTTTTATTTTGTATTATATCAAATCATTAACTTGATTATAGTTTTAATACAGGCATCATCGAACACCCGTTTTATTAAAGAGGCTTCATGTGCTTCCTTGTCTGATTTATTCACAAGGTATCATCAAACCCTAATTCTACTAAATCCTAATTTTATCAAACCCTAGTTTAAATTAATTTTAATTGTATAGGCTTGCGAATTTCTCTCAAGTAAAGAAAGAAGCGACTACATTCGCTAGCCGAATTATTCAACCATTGCTTGAATTAATGAACAATAATAATCCAATTCATGTATGCTTTGTTTTACTTCTATTATTATCTTCTCAATTTCATAATATTTTATCCTACATTTCTTCTTATTAATAAAATTCATATGAAATGAATTAATCTTTTTTTTTGTTTCAGGAAGGGGCGATTGATTTGTTATGCACACTCGTCAAATTTTATCCTTCTTCTGTGCACAGATATTATGACAAAGTAAAACTATTTAAAAAGCAAGAGATATATTTTCAATTAACTTTTTATTTTATCGTTTTTGCTTTTCTAATATCTAGTGTTTGAATTTATGTTTTATTAGGTTGAAAATACTCTTGCATCGAAAATCGTCTCTGTTAACTGCAATCTCGAAGTACTGAAAGTGAGTACCATAAACATATTTATACTCTTCAAACTTTATTATGTCATATTTGTAGTTTTCATTTTTTTCTCGTCCTTTTTCAGAAATATGCAAATGCATTAGCATTATTACCAAATGCAAAAGGAGATAGCGAGTATTGGTCCATCATGATGCAAAAAATATTAATAACTATAAACACAATATTAAACGACGCTCTTCAAGGCCTAGAAGAAGGTAAATATCTCGTTTTATAATATTTTGTAGCAAATCCTAATTTTATATTTATTTTTTGCAGAGGGTAAAGGAGTGAAAATAATGAAATTATTGGTACCTCCTGGAAAGGACTCGCCGGGCCCACTCGGCAATGAAACAAAACTCGGGGGTGAAAATGCAAATTTACACGCAATTAAACGCTTAAGTCAATCCATTATTCCAATGCTCTCTACATTAACTTATTCATGCTCTGTTATGCTCACAAGTCCTTATTCTTCTCAGGTTTGTTAATAACGCTCGTGCTAAAGAGTTAATCATAAACATAATTATCTAATTTAATTTTTTTTGAAGGTTAATTTACCAATTAAGGCGTTATTAGATTTAATTAATCGAGTATTAAGCGTGGACGGTTCGTTAGTGAGTAAATCTGTACTTCCTTCTACGACCTCTTTATATCAAGAGCTTCTTTGTTCTGAAATTCCTTCTCTCCATTTGAATTTTATCGATCTCTTAATTTCTACAATCAAAGGATTGCACAGGTATACAATTTTCAAAAAATTCAGATCGTAAAATTATTGTACTTATTTATTTTTTGTTTTATTTTTTGTGTAGCCAAATTTTGCCATTTGCTTCAGATATTGTGAGGGTTATAACCGATTATTTTAGAAGAGCTGGTTTACCTTCTATAAGGATAAAAGTCTATAATATCCTCGAGTTATTGCTTAATTCCATGGGCGTTGGTGAGTTATTATTTAATTTTTTATTTATTTATGTATTCCCCTTTTGTAAACATTTATATTTTCGTTAATGTTTTCTTTATTTTTAGGCATGTCGCTATATTTAGCTGAGCATGTGGTTAGTAATGCAATCATAGATCTCGAAGAGGGGCAAGAAAGTAAAAATGCGGCGAAATTGGGTAATAATGAAATATTACTGAAAACTAATAGTCCGAAGAAAAGGAAACGGGGTCGCAGATCGTCTCAAATGGAGGAAACGAACGAAATGGAGATGATTAGTGAAAAAAGGATGGTACCGCTCTCTGTGAAAATAGCTGCACTTAAAGCAATCGAAACTCTCTTATCTGTGGTACAAACACTTTAATTTGCTTCTCTCTTATTTGAAAATAGTATATTAGACCAATTATTGTCATATTTATCTTTTTTAATTTAAATTTTAGGGTGGATCTGTTAAATCAGAAACTTGGAGACCAGAAGTGGACCGGCTTTTAATAAACGTTGCAAACAGTGCATTTAATGCAGTATTTATTAATAAAGGAATGAATTTATACATGGAAGAATCTTCGAAATATCAATTCGAATTTCGTCTCGTAGCGTTACAAGCATTATTAGCATCTCTACTCTCCCCTTGTCATGTTACACCCCCTTATTTATCTCAAGGCCTTCAACTATTCCAAAAAGGTATATTATTATTATTATTATATCAAATTATTTTTTATAATTTAAATATTTATTATTTCATATTTTTATATATACAGGAAAACTAGAAACTGGTACGGAAGTAGGTTTATTTTGTGAGAAAGCATTGTTGGCTTTGGAAGTACTAATCCATCCACGTGACCTTCCATTGGTGGAATTTAATTTTCCTGGATTTCAAAAACCTACCCTTAATGATCAAATAGATAGAAATGAGTTGGAGAATGAAGAGATGTACTGTGGCTGGATCCGTTCTAGCGATGATGAGAAACAACCGGAGAGTCCAGTTGGAGAAGTAACTGGAGATAAAATGGAAATGGATGTGGAAAAGGCATCTCATGATATTGAAGAGGAGAATGAAGGCGTTAATCATGACCAAATTAAGGAGGATTTTGAAAAGAGTGAAATTGGATTGGCGAGAAAAGAGGGTAAGAATAAGGAGGTTATGTATGATTCTGAATCGGATTCGCTTGGTTCTATACCCGATATTGTTGATGCGGATCCTGATAGTGATTAGTTTTTTTTTTTGGTTTTATTTAGGCAATTTTGATTTGGAGTTTTCATTTAAATAGGGTGTTCGGGTTGTAGTAGCATGTGAACCGTGTTTATTGCAATATTATGTTATTTGTTATTTCGGTATATTTTGATGAATTGTGACGAGGAGACACTTAATCTCGAATTAAATTATTTTTAATTTTGCAATCATAGGATGGAACAATGGAAAACGAAAAAAAGAAAAGTAATGCAAAAATATTTATATATGAAGAAAATACACTCGATAGAAACAAATCATTTGTTCACGTAAAAGATTTATTCTCATGCTGTTGGAAATGATTAGCGTTTGAAGAATCATGAAAGAATTGCTTAGATGGCTTGAGATGGCTGAGAGGGTCTGGCAATTAAAGGCACCGGAATTTTCGAAAATCTAATTTACTAATTGCGCTGGACTCGGCTACTAAGAACTGTATTTTGCCGTGGGCTCAAAAGGTTGATTTGGAGAAGACTATCGAATCAAGTTCGATTTGAAGAAACTCCAAATTGAAGAGCCGTCGCATTTCCTACGTACCAAGGCCCAAAAAATAGAGAAGAGTCTTCATGCAATGGCCATAGTTCTCTCTTTCTGCTTTAGGCATTTTCGCATGTCGATTTTGTAAAAAAATTTTAATCATGTGAAAGGATTTCCTCCTATTTGTCAATAAAAAGAAATGAAAAAACATTTTTTGTTTTTCTTATTTAATACATTTTTTGCGAGGACAGAATATTTCAATAATTGTGCCAATGTTCGAATACTTTGCTTTGTGGAGAGTGCTCCAATTGCAAAGTATGTTTGTTCCAGTTCTTTAGTAAAATGATAATTAATTTCAATTTCTCCAATATCCCATTAAAAGGTACATCCCTGATATTTTCTTGACATCCTTCCTATCACTTTAGGTTCTAGTAAATTGATGCCTAAAAAATCAGTATATAAGAGAAAAAAATTATGGTCATGTATTTTGAATGTTCCAATTCTCATGTCACATGTAATGCATGCCTAGAAATGAAATTGGCAAAGGCTTGCACCTAGCTTGGATTGCAATTTTGCACATATGCCCAAACTTGCAAATCTTTCTAATTACAGACTTACAGCTAATCAAGGGGCATCTCTCTTATTAAGCCACAATCTATCAAGGATGAAATTGAGATTGAAAATGAAAATGAAACAAAAAGTATCCGGTCTTTCTCAAATTCTGGTTACCCTAAAATTAGAGAAGCAGTAAATAACTGATGAATTAAATTTGATTATTTATATTTTTTTACTTTTAGATAAAATATATAATTTTCGCCCTCATGACAAGGGGATATTTTCTTTTAAATGGTTTGAAAGAAATTTGAAGTGAAAATAAAAAATCATCCCATTATGAGGCAAACATGTTTTTTTGTTCATGTTTCTTTTCCCTCCGTTCAAAAGAAATATACAGAAAAAAAACATTTTCCTCACATAATTGGGCGAAAATGCCTGCATTTTGAACATTTTCCTCACATAATTGGGCGAAAATGCCTGCATTTTTTCTTTTCTTAAACAAAAGTAATTTCGCTCCGTAGTGTGGAAAAAACACTACTACAAATTTCAGAAAACTCTATGTTTTTATGCAAATTTCATAAAAGCAAGGCTCTACAGAGAAAACATTCCATCTAATGGGCCCGGTTGTAATTTGAGTAGAAAATGTTAATTTTGAAGATGTTAATTTTAGGAAGTGGTAATCTGGAACGGGCTTTTAATTTTGAGAGACGGTAATTCTGAAGAATGGAATTTTGCGAGTTGGTAATTTCGAATGGGATTTTTAATTTTGAGAGGGGGTAACTTGGGGAATGGGGATATAATTTTGAGAGGTGCTAATTACAATTACATTACAATTACAATATATAATTTGTGATTTATGGGTAATTTTATTGTGGTAATTACGATTTAAATTTTGAAGTCAACACTTTAATTAATCATTTATTGTATATTTCCTTTAACATATTTTTCCAAGACTAATTGTTGGGTATTTTTTTATAATGATATTTTCCAATTACGGGTTTTTATGATCTGACTTTTTGGATTCATTGTTTAATGGATTGTTTCAGATATATTTTAAGATAACAAATATTGATTTTAATTTCAGGTGCAAAATCTTTAGTCCAATTGGTAAAAATATTGCGTGTGATTGTAATATGATATTTTTTTATAATTGTTGATAGACTAATTCCTCGAAAAAACATAAAAAATATCATTCTTATAATCTATTTATTTCCATCGCCCTAAAGTTGCTCCTCTCTGTATAATCTATTTATTGAATCGAATATAATCTATAACTTCTGACATTTTTTTGTGTGCATATTCTTGATCTGAAACCTCAATGTATTACTCTCAACCTATCTAAGACGAAGATGTTCGACCGTCCGTTGATATAATTTAAGAGATTGTGTTGGAGTGGAAGGTTTATACTAGATTAGTGAGAGGATATCACGTTGAGATTTTAATGTACACTACAAAATAATAATGTTTGTTTCAGTCTTCTCCAACATCCCATTGAATATAACTGAGATTTCTGCTTTAACTCGTACATCCTTCCATATTTTTGTAAACACCTTCCTTGTTTATACGAGCTCTCAGTGTGGTGCATTTTGGACGATACCAAATCCTGTTTATATGAGCTCTCAATGTCAATTGTCATGCATTTTGGATGATACCAACTTTCATAGAAAATGGATGAAGGCTGCCTCACATGCATTGCATGAGCCGAAACGAGAAAAATAACTGTCCTCGAGCCTAATTTTACAAAAGTTACGAAACCTAATTGAGATGTTACTGACACCTATGGCCGAGATATCGATTGAAGGAAGCAGCTCGTAACTCAATATCTGACTGACAGAGCGGGAACCCAGAAACTTCCTCACCAAAAGAGTCAAATATATTTTTTAACACCCGTTTTTCCCATTCAACCCTTCTCGTCCTGTGAAGGAAGAGCAAATCTAATATATAATGAATATAATACCTAATCTACTGATTAAAAGAAAAGCCTGGAAACAATAAATAACAAATATCATACTAAGAGAAAGCAAGCTCAAGTATTAATCAAGTCTTATATACAAAGTCCCGAACAAAAATGCTAAACAATACAACAAATAAACAAAAGAGAATAAATAAACTAAAAAACCTCCATACCCAAAAGAACTCAAGCACGTCTCTTACTCAACCTCCACGAGTTGGGTTCGTGGTACCGATCATAAAGCGGCTCGATCCTCTCCTGCCGCTTCCGCTTACTCATCTTACTCGGATCCGCACCCTTGTAAAACCTCGGGGCCAGCTCAACCAACCATTTCGGATCTATCACCGTGACCTCACGCATGTATTCCTTCGTCGTCATCACGAGTTCATGATAAATAACCCAATCTGGTTGTCTTTGGAAAAGCGCGCTACTCGGGTGGATGTAAACGGGTTGGTTTTCTACTAGCGTTCTGTATCCTTCTTGCGGATCCTTTCGAGATGCGTGGAAGAAGAATCCTGCCGTTATCGCCTTCCGTATCTTCGTGAAGTTCTTTCCTGCCGACACCACATCTAGCTTATATCTTCAAAAACAAAAAAAAACACATTTATGTTAGAAAATGTGAAATAAAAATAAAAATAAAAATAAAACTAAAAAATAATGAAAGTTATATATATATATACCTGTCCATGATAGTCAAGAGTTGCTTTCTGACATCCTGGGCCCGTCGAAGGGATCTGGACTGGACGAAATTCTCGAAACACCACGGGCCGGAGAAATTCTTGGCCTTCCACGCCTCGTAAACCGCGAGGAGAGTCAAGTGGTCACCTTCGGGTTGAAAGAATTTCGCCCTTTTCTGATCGGCCATAGCCTGTTTCTCTCTCGGTCTGTAAAATATATTCCCAGTTTGAATCATAGCGATTATCGTCAATATCTCGTCACTACACCCCAAATCAACACTCGCGAGTAACATTTTCGATAACGGGGGTTCCAATGGAAACTCGGCCATTTTCCTCCCCAATTTCGTTAAAAGCCCTTCTTCGTCTAGAGCTCCTAGACTGTATAATTGCTCCATCGCGGAGATCAAAGCTTGTGGAGAGGGAGGATCCATGAAATCGAAAGATAAAAGGTCATTTATACCCATAGCCTTCATCGTCAGAGTAGTCATTCCCAAATTTATACGCTGTATTTCTGGTATGGTCGTGGGAGGCATCTCGTTTCGGTATGCACTTTCAGTGTATAATCTGTAACATTTTCCAGGACCGGTACGGCCGGCTCGGCCAGCTCTTTGCTTTGCCGAAGCTTGGGAAATAGGAGTGATGATCAAAGAATCGAGACCTTGTTTAGGGTTGTAAACGTTAATTTTCGCAAAACCGGGGTCCACCACGTAAAAAATCCCGTCTATGGTCAACGAAGCCTCCGCAATGTTGGTCGCGACCACGACCTTCCTCTTGCCAGGTGGCGCCGGGTCGAAAATCCTCGATTGCATTTCACTCGGCAACGCGCTGTAAACCGGCAGTATTATCAATTCCGGAACGTTCTTTCCCAATCCTTTCATTCGATCATACAAACACTGACAAGCATGATCGATCTCCTCTTGACCGGTCAAGAATACCAAAACATCCCCTTCGGGTTCGGTCAAATGGATCTGTAACACCGTAATCAAAGCGGCATCTAAATAATCGGATTCGGGTTGTTTCGTATAGAGGATCTCCACAGGGAAAGTCCGACCCGGTATTGTGAAAATGTTACAATCGAAAAAATACCCCGAAAATTTCTCCGCGTCGAGGGTCGCTGATGTCACTATCAGCCTCAGGTCCTTTCTCCTCCTAATCAACTGTTTTAATAAACCGAATAAAACATCGGTGTGAATCGTCCTTTCGTGAGCCTCGTCGAGCATAACAACCGAATATTTCGATAGATTTTCGTCTACCAAAATTTCTCTCAGAAGCATGCCGTCAGTCATGTATTTAATCACCGTTTCGGGTCCGGTACAGTCTTCAAAACGGATCGCATAACCCACTTCTTCTCCTAATCTACATCCGAATTCCTCAGCCACACGCTTGGCCACAGACATGGCCGCCACACGGCGAGGCTGCGTGCACCCAATCATCCCATTGGTTGTATACCCAGCTTCGGCTAGATATTGGGTCACTTGAGTCGTTTTACCCGAACCCGTTTCGCCGATGACCACCAAAACTTGATTATCGTGCACCGCTTGAATCAACTCCTTTTTCAGTTTATATATCGGCAAACTCTGTCTTTGATCTTGGATCGAGAGCTTTGACCTTTGACCGAAAGTCAACGCTTTGCCATAAGCGTCCTTTTTCCACTCGGGCATGGCGTAGGCCGATAAACCGACTCCTCTCAATTCCTGCGCCAAATGGCGCTCTCCAGTATCGGGCATCGGGTCCTCCCAGGGCCTGTTCAGATCTTTAGGAATCGAGTCCAACATGGTCCTTTGTTGTTGCTCTCTCACTTCTCGCCTCTCCTTTATCAGCGCGGATTGTAAAGCGGCCGCACGGCTCAGAGAACCTTCTGGATTCTTGAAGATTTTGACAGGAGACATGTCGATGGAGAAACGGGTTTGGCCTTGGAGAAAAGCAGGTTCGTCTTCGTTGAGCTCGATTTCTAATTCCTCTTCGGCCCCTTCTTCTTGGTACAATAACCCATCTCCTTCTTCGTCGAAACTAGGGTAGTCTCGTGGGTCTAAAACCCCTGAAGCGATGAGTTGTTTGGCTTCCCATATCTCTGGAGAACTCATCCTTTTCAATGGTCTCCTCGAGTTATTTCCTACATTATCGTCTTCATCTTTGATCGTAATACCAGAAAGACCCTTCCTCGTACCGGTAACGGTACGGGTATTGTTATATGATCCGCTTGTAGGGTTGGCACGGAAGCCTTCGTCCTCTGAGGTTTTCTTAATGGGTAGCAAATCTTTGCCGGTGTTCTGATCCACGTCTCTCATGGATAAACTGAATTTTTGACCCGAAATGGAGATTACCTTGACAAAAACCTCTTGGTCGCGTTTGACTACATCTTTTGCATTAGGGACTCTGCGTGTTGCGATTTGGGAGATGTGAACCAGCCCTTCTTTGCCGCCTCGTACATCGGTGAGCTGGACAAAGCAACCCGAATCCATTACCCTTGAGACTCGGCCCTTGTATACCTGGTATAGCTCTGGCTCGTCTGATATGGGCTTTCTCTTTGAATTAGCACCCCAATCTTGCTCTTGTTTTTCTTCACCTCTGTTTTGATTGTGTCTTTCTCTGTCTCCACCTCTATCTCTATCTCTATCCCTTCCATGGCCTCTGTCTTTGTCTCGAGGGTTTGGATTCCTCTCTTCTCCCCCTTCATCGTATCGACCGTCTCTTCTGTGCCTCCTTTCTCCATCTCTATCTCTATCTCTTTCTTTCTCACCGCCTCGATCCCTTTCACGGTTCCTATCTCTATCTACGCTTCTATCGCTATCTCTCCCTCGACCTCTACCTCTTTCTCTGTCCCTGTTTCGCTCTCTATCTCGGTCTCGGTCTCGGTCTCTATCCTTATTTTCTTCCATTGATTTCAGCTCGGCATCCTTTTCAATCTCCATTGCTAGCTTCTTAACCCGATCCAGATCATCTGGACGCGACAAACCATGGAAAACGCCGTCTTTCTCCTTCGATTTGGAGTCTGAAGCTCCCTTACTCTTGCCAGAGTTCTGGTCTGGCGGTAAAATGGTGTGAATGATCTTCAGAAGGTTTCGGACGAAGTAATCAGGCATCTCCGCACCATTCTCCTTCAATTTTTTGTCGAATTCGGTAATCGAGGCGGAATTTCGGCCGAGTTCCGTGATAAACTCGGCTAAAACCTTGTCGCCTACGCCTACGTTCGTTTCTAGCTCCGAACAAACTTGAGAGACCAGAGACAGGTACTCGAGATTCTTCAGGACATCCATGGACGAATCAGCCGTCGTCCCCATTGTTGAGGATTAGTGTTTGTACTGAGATTAGGGTTTTTTCTTTTTCTGAGATTTAGGGTTTGTTGAAGGGGGGGTGATGGAGAGAGAATTGGGATGGTCCGTGTCGGGACGTCGAGACTCGAGAGGAAGGGAAGAGGGAAAATTCGAGAACTCAAGCTCGGTTCTTTGAAATTACGGAATTGTTTTCCGGGTGTTTATTGGGATTTGAGCTTTCTTTCCCGGATTTATCAAGTTCATAAATATTTCAGTTCTCGGTTTTGATGATAATCCGGCAATTTAAATCCGGAATTCTGGATTTCAAATCTCGGTTAATCTGATTCTGGATACTCAGGAAACACAAATTTCCTGGATACTCAACCAAATCTCTCAACCCAGGAAATAAAAATATCCTGGGTGTAATTTTGGGTATTTATTTTTTGAACACCAAAACTTTTTTTTGCATTTTTTTTTAGCGATTGTTTCATTTTTTGAAATTGAGTCTATTTCATGTTATAATCATTAATAATTTTGGTACTAGTGTATTTTCAATGTGTCAATTTGTTTTTCAAAAATGAAAACAAAATGAGATGCCTATTTCTTGGGTTCTTTATTTATTTGTTATTTGGAACCAAAAAAAAAAATGAAAATGACGCTAATTTACCCACTTCCATTTTTCTTTTTTTGACGACACCAAACGATGTCAGAGTTACGAGGAATTTCAGATATTTTACTCCGGGACCTCAAATCTCTAACGTTCAAAGAATCCGACAATTCAAATCCAGAACTCTTAAGATATCAAATCTCAACTCACCTAGAAACTAAAGCTGGATTACTAAACAATCAAGAAATTCAAATACCTCATTCCAGATTATCAAATCTCAAACTTTCAAGTATCCTGCAACTCAAATCCCAAGTTACCTAGAAACCAATGTCAGGTTTACCAAATCAAATCCTTCGTACGAACTAAACTCAACAATCTCATTCCCAAAAAAAATCCTCGAAAATATCACTAAAAACCAAACTTAAATCTTTTTCATTTTCCTATATGCAATTATGATGCCTCTCTCTTCTACTCACAGATCGACCCATTCGAAGCCGTCTATTCGTAAGCGCACCAAGCAAAATATCCAACGAGCTCTCAACAGCCTCAGCCTGTTTATCCAATCCCAACTCGCCAAATCCATTTCTCGTGTGTAATTCCGATAATACCCCTGCTGCTGCAGCCGCAGTACACGTCCTGTCCCACGCAGGTTGAGGCCTATATACCCAAAATCAGATAAGACAAAAAAAGGAATCAAAATGTGTAACAAGTAATTTTATTTCAAACCTTAGTTTATGCATAACAGAGGTGCCCAAAGTGGACAGAGAAATACACGGCAATTCCTCGTCTTTACCCCATATACTAATCCATCTTTTCTATAATATTATGTTTCATTATTAATATGAATTTAATATAGTTTTTTTATATGTATTTATACCTTTAATCTTCTATACATTGCAGCAGAATTACTCCAAGTGCCATCGAGTAAGACGAAGTTCAGAGTCTTTTCGGTTATATCCTTTATTTGTTAAATCAATTTAAAACAATGATATTTGGTTTGAGAATATCAGTAAAAAAATAGAGAAATTTAATTACCTTTGTAACGGGACCGTGGAATTTTATATCGTGTACCGATTTGGGAGATGAATTCACGTTTGGATAGAGAAACCATACTGAATCTTTGCCTTGAAAAATCATTGTTAAATTTCAATTACCATTATAAAACTTGAATTGTAAATCACTAGCATGGCGAGAAAGATTCGAAAACCTGAATTTGCAAAAGTTTCCCACATTATATCTTCTTGTTCTTGAATACCGAAAACACACATAGTTGCGGATTTGATGCCGAATAATTGCCAGAGTATTTTTCCTGTGTTATTTTGTCGCAGAAAATCCTACAATATTCAAAACCCTATATGAATATATACATTCAAAAGTTAAGAGAAAATATTACGGATACATAATTTAACTGATTAAATAAATGCCTTAGGGTGCATGTAAAGCCAGAATCTAATTCCAGACCACAATGAACATGGGACGATTCTCGAGCACATACAATCTTCATTTGGAAGCCAACACTACAATCAATTAATCAAATTATAGAAAAAACTAACTGAATTTAGTTTGAATTTTAAAATTACCTTCTGGCAGAGGTATCCCTTGCTTCCAATTAACCGACAAGCCACTTGATTTGCGGTGAAATACTCTAGTTTCTCTTCAGGATCAGGTAGCGCATTGAAAATAGTCCTTTTCTTCTTGTCCTCTATATTCCTCAAATGACCCTAATTGCAAAAATGAAGGATTAAAACAAAAAAAAGCTAAATCAAATGGTAGAATCAGTACAAACCTTTAGCTTGGCTCCAAGACCACCAAATTTCATCTTCGAACCATGCTCTCTCCCCGAATCATTCAGCCCTTTAACCACCTCAAGCACGTTGGCTGGCAAGGGTGATTCAGTGCCCCAGCCTTGCCATTCTAGCAAGCTAACCGTCACCTCTTGCATTGTTTCTCCTATTCCTTGCTGTTCCTCGGCCGCCATGGCCGAATCTCGAGCTTGAGAGTCGGAGTGTAACGATTCGAGGGTTTTGGCGGGGTTTAACGGGGCAAAGGGGCGGATTAGAGGGACGACTACTCGGGCTGGACTGGAGAGCATTTTGTTAGAGCCGACTGGATGAAAGTCAGCGAGACCAAGCAATGTCGGAAGTTCAAATCCAGTCTTTGAAGTCTCGGACTTCAAATAATCCAGAAATTGAAATCTAGAACTGGAGTTTTTACAATGAGAACCGGGATTGAATTTCCGGATTGTTTTTAACAGTTAGTAAATATTCACAAATGACCTTGTGATCTTCCAAATTCATGCTTGCAGACCATCAATGCCTTCTCTAACAAGCTCACAGCAATGGCGAAACCCTAGTAAACTGTAAACTCAATTAAGTGGTAAAAAATTCCCTGTAATTTCTCCATAATTTGAAAATTAACAAGTAAAAAATGGATCGATCACGTTCCAAGCGAGGCTACTACGAGCTAGACTCGCCACCCCCTCGCTCCAGACCTCGGTACAATGATAACCGCCGACGCATTGATAACCACCACCGACGGAGCGTCTCCGGCGATCGTCGCCTTCAACCAGCTCCGCCTCCACCGTTTCTTCCGCCTGTGATCGGAATCGATGGAGGCCCGCCTCCCGGTGTTCAAGTGACCACTTTTTACCGCATTCTCTGCCCCGAATCCAAGTTTGACGAGGTCTAAATCCGCACATTCTATAACCCACACTTTCATAATAACTGAACTCCAAACAGGAGCTTCATCTAACTGTTCTAAAATTGAACCATACAGATTTTTGGAGATGCGATAGCAGATATCCAGGCACAAACACGAGCATGGATCTCAGTGCAGCGTCCATTTCCAGGCGATTCAGTGCGAGTGATAGAAACTTCTGACGATATCCTCAGAGAGCCTGACGGGCGCCCCCCACTGTTCTCGGCAGCACAGGATGCCTTGAAAATGGTGCACCGTGCAATGGTCGACATGCCAGATCTCGATGAGGAGAGAGAAAGCAGAGGCAAAGTCACGAGCAGGATGGTCATTCCTAAGCTGCACGTAGGGTGTTTATTAGGAAAAGGTGGGAAAATTATTGAGCAAATGAGGAACGAGACGAAAACTCATATTCGAATTTTGCCTAGAGATCAGAACACCCCAAGATGTGTTGCATTATCAGATGAGGTTCTTCAGGTAATAATAATAATAATAATAATAATAATAATAATAATTTCGTTTTTATTTGCTTAATTGAGGTAAATTGTGATAAATTGTGGCTTGATTACACATTTTGCGGTTAATTTGTCACCAATTGGGCTTAAACTATCACTAATTGGGCATAATTAGGGCTATTTAATTTTTTTTCTAAGGTGAATGGAGATTCAAATTCAGTGAAAAGAGCAATTGCAATAATCTCAGAGCGGTTAAAAGAGAGTTTGCATCGAGATCGAGGCTCATTTAAAGAAAGAGATCGTCATTTCCCTATGGAGGAAGATTTCACGAACTCTCCCAATCTGCCAGCTGGCGACGACAGATTTTTCGATGGCCCGGATCCCAACAGAGGGCGTTTTGGGGATTTGAGCATCAACGAAGAAATTGTGTTTCGAATCCTTTGTCCTAATAACAAAGTTGAATTCATCATCTCGAATGGGGTTTTCGATATGCTCACAATCGAAGTTGGAGTCGAAATTAGGGTTTGCGAACCCGTTAATGGCTCTGACGAGACCATTATTGTTATTTCCTCCAAAGAGGTACTTTTCAATTTATTAGACAAGGGTTTCTTCTAAATATTCAGAAAATACAGGGGGGAAATTGAGATTTTCCAAAATTATTTTTTTAGGGACCAGAGGACGAATTATTTCCAGCACAAGAGGCGTTACTTCACATTCAGAGTCAAATAGTTGACTTGGGACCTGACAAGGACAATGTGATAAACACGAGGCTTCTAGTACCTTCTAAAGAAATATCGTGTTTCAATAATGGACCTGAAGATTTATTTACCGAAATTAAAAGGTCCTGTTTTGCAAATGTGCAAATCTTGCCCAAAGAGGAGCTCCCCATTTGTGCTTCCGATTCAGACGAACTAATCCAGGTATAAGATAATTTTACAAAAAATTGTCTTTTCAGAAATGCCCTTATCTTTTGTATTACTATTTTTTGCAGATAGTGGGGGAGATAAGAGCTGCAAGGAATGCATTAATGCAAATTACAGAAAGATTAAGGAGTTTTACATACGGTGAATTTTATTTACCGAATAATAATGATAATTCTCCACCAATTGAGTTGTATTATTCCCGAAAACCAATTACTCAAGGCCCATGGAATCCCAAGGTAATAAATATTTATATAAAAATCAAAATATTTTTAAATCTTTTTAAATATTCGTAACATTTATTTTGTTAGGATGTGGGAACGAGTGCAAGTGGCTCATTCGACCAAGAAATGAGCAATGTTAGTGAAGAAGGGAGACAAAATAATCTCAAGAGGTAAAAATAATTATATAGTTTTATAAGTTTATTAATTATTAATAATTTATATATTTTTCAGATTCGGCGTACCGGTTGTAACTAGAAGCATTTTGGAAGTGGTGATTCCGAAATGTGCAGTTGAAATCCTTGCAATGAGATCCCGAAACAAACTTGCTCAGATCAGTGAGGTATTAAATATTAAATGTTCGAGTGAGTTATTAAATGATTGGGTTGCGTTAAGTGGTTATGTGAATGATGGTAAACAGATGTCCGGAGCGACTGTGACGCTTGTTGAAGAAACGAGTGATGCGAGTGAGAGAGCCGTTAGAATATCAGGAAGCCCAGAACAAGCCGATAAAGCTCAAAGCCTTCTTCAAGGATTCATTCTCAGCAGTATTTCTCTCTCTCTCTCTCTCTCTCTCTCTCTCTCTCTCTCTGATACTTTTTTGTTTGTTTACTTCATGCTAGTGTCTAATTTTTCTTTTTATTATTTTTAAAATTTTCAGTTCAAGACGATATTCCCTCGAGCTAACTTATGGCCGGTGCGTTATTTCTTGGCATCTAACTTTTAAGAAAGTGTAGGCCTTTTTGAATGTTGTAGTTGATGTTAATATATGCTTGTTGAAATATGTAAAATATAGTAGAGGCTTAGTTCGCGCCATCTTAAAGACATCTATTGCTAAAATGATATGTTTGTAAAGATGCGGATATGGGTATCGTATCTGATACGACACGGATACGGCGATACGACAATTTCCAAAAGTATCTCGGTTGCGGATACGGATATATAATAATTATTTTAATATATTTATATTATATAAAAAAATATTAAATTAATAATATTTTTAAATTAAATATCATGACCATAAATAAAATCGATCAAAAAATATAAGTATCATAAAGATATCATAAATTTATATTATAATTTTTTTAAAAATTATTATAGGCCAAATTATATAATAGATTGAAGTATATTAAATAGAGTATCCCAGCCGTAATCTTAAAGTATCACCAGTCGTATTCTGTCGTATCTTGAAGTATCCTAATTGTATCCGATAAAAAATAATATTAAAGTAGTTATATATATGTCACGTGGTGTATCCGAGTCGAATTGCATCCGTATCTATATCCTCATAATACTTTTGTAAGTTTACAAATATTATATAAGAATTAGTGCTAAACGTTTCGCACAATGAACTTATTCTTAAAGAAAATCGATCAATATTCACTTGCACATTTGCTACAAAGTTCGGATGGATAATTTGCATGTTTTTATTAGGAAAATTAATTTGTTTTTTTCATAATTTGGGATAAACTAATCATACAAATTATAATCTTTTAAAGAAAAAAGATATTGCAAAAAGTTTTGGTGAATCATCATTATTATTTTTCCGTTTGATCCCGGCGGATTTATTAGTTTATTTCAATGTTTTAAGTAGTGAAGTAATGGTCATTGCGTCGTTATTTAATTGTCTGTTTATGTACATACCTTTCAATTCAAAAGAGTTACTCACGTTGACAAGAAATCAATTTTCACATGGCTCATATTATTCACAAATGAAATAATTCCGATTTTCATCTTGCCCGATTGTAAATTTATAATGAACAAAACTGAATTAAATTTTGAATCAAGTAAAAATCGAATCGAGTAAATCGAACTTTTATTCGATTTGTTCGGTTGAATCGAAATGCTAAAATAAAATAGATTATTAATAAAATTCATATTTTATTTATCAAACAATTTAAATAAATTTAACTATATTATTTTATAAGATTAATATATTAAATTTATAATATTTTAATATTAATGTATAAAAAGAAAATGAAAAATTAGAATGTTATTCAATTTATTCAGTTGGTTCGGTTTAACCAGTTTTGAAAATACTAAAATCGAACCAAAACGAAAAAACCGAACAATATTATTTTTTCAACCGAACCAAACAGATGAAACCAAAAAAGAACCAATTAAACCGAATTTGAACGTATCGTAATCCAAACCTTACAAATTATTTTAACGGCTCGGATACGTATCAAATACGCCACGTGGCATATAAAATTCATAAATATATCTTATTAGGGGTAAAATGGTAAATTCATAAATACATCTTAACTCTCTCTCTCTCTCGAGTAACCCCATCTCCCCTTTATCTCGTCGATTCTCTGCCTTGTAGTCCACTTCTCGCCTCTATCTCGCCAATTCTCTTTCCTGTAGTCCCCTTCTCCACTCTATCTCGTCGAAATTCTCATTCTCGGTTCCGTACGGAGAAAAATATCGTCGGTTCCACCCGTCTTCTGATGTCGGAAAATCTTTCACATATATAAGTTTGTTAGGTTCCGTAAAGAGAAATATATATATATATATATATATATATATATATATATATATATATATATATATATATATATATATATATATATATATATATATATATATAAATTTGGTACTTAATGCTTTTTAACCATTAAATTTGTATTTAGATTTGTGTTTTTTCATGATGATAATGAAATTTTGTGCAGATCATTAAATACATAAATCTCAATGCAAATTCAATGGTTAAAAAATAGTAAGTATCAAATCTTAAATACTTAATTAAGTAGGTTAGCCTCCCTCATATATATATATATATTTGTTAGGTTCGAGTGCGATAAATCTTTCACATTTCATAAATTTATTAAATCATGTCGGAAATTTAACAAGATAAACTAAATAGAAAAATCAAAATACACCTAAATTTCATCATGTCAAAAATCCCATCACATCTACAACAGAGACATCAAAAATTACATCAACAAAACAACTGAACACTAATATGTCTTTTTTTTATGTCATTGACACGTACAAATTTCTTCCATAAAAATTCCACAAAAGCCCTTACTAATATGCATGTCTTTGAGTTTTCATTGTACACCACTAAGATCTTTGAGTTTAACTCTACTGATTCCAAATATCCAATTATGGGCAATATTTTCATAGATAAGGATTGTTATGTGTAATGAAGAAAAAACAAATATTATAAATTAGTCTTAAAATTACTTAAAGAACAAATTTAGCATAAGTTCATTGAAATCACGATTCATTTCTACGGAGAATATACCAAGGTCAAGGTCTAAACTCGCACGGCAAGAAAAATCTATTTTCTCAATCTCGGATTGGAGAAGAACAATAAAAATAAAAATAAAAACATAAGAAGAAGAAGAACAACAAACCTGATGTAAATACATCCTCTTTCTAAAGAAGGTCAGAAGCATGCATAACCATTCTCGCCTAACTTCTGGCGAAAGAGGACAAATCTAGGATTTATAATCATTCACCTTGTTTGAGATCTTTTGTCAGCCTTTCCGGCGAAAGACAATTTCTCTTTCGTCAGTCTTCTTGACAAAAATGTTAGATTTAAAAAAATTCAAATTCATAGCTATTCTTACAAATGAAGCTAAAAAAAATCCCTAAACCGGGACTTCTCCTTAAAATTTCCTTTGAAAACGTAGGTGACTGCAAAACTTCTAAAATATGGGCTTTTATGTCATTTATTTTTTCTAATGAAATAACCGTAGGATTTTTCTCATATTTTTTGCTCATGAAATGTGGGCTTTATCTTCTTAAAAGGAAAAACTATCCCATAAAAACCATAGAATCAAATATGCAATAATGAGGTTTTTTTCTTCAGCACGAAATCATGAAGCTAAAGACTAAAGATATGCTGTCTTGCCCAAACTATTAGTACTTAGTAGTTGTGTCGACTTTTTTCATTTTTGTTTTGTCTGGAAAAATAAGAACTTGTTCTTTGATTAATTGAAAGAACATGTGCGAAAAAAATCAATTATTAGTTAGTGATGTGAAATTTTGCCATTTCAATTTTGTGAAGTGGAGAAACATAAACTTATTCTTTCATAATTTTAATACAAACAAATCATACTATGTATTTGGAATATCTTAGAGACATCTCTCCTAAAATGTCACATCTCATAAGTCATAGCAAATTTTCATTTTCAACCCTGCGAGTTTACTAATATTACATATGAAGTCTTAAATGTTTAGCATATTGACTGATGGTTAAAAGAAAATCAATCAATATTCACACGCACATTTGCTACAAAGTTTGGATGGCTAATTTGCAAGTTTTTATAAGGAAAAGGAATTTGTTCTTTCGTAATTTGGGATAAACTAATCATACAAATTAGAATCTTTTAAAGAAAAAAGATATTGCAAAATGTTTTGATGAATCATCATTTTTATTTTTCCTTTGACACCATATTTCAGTGTTTAAAGTACGATTTACATGTTATTGATGATATTGCGCGGCATAGCAACGCTAAAACGCCCCTATTGTAATATTATGTTTTAGATGTGATTTTCTCTATTGTGCGCTACAACAAAATTATTGCGTCGTTATTTAATTGACTTTTTTTTACGTACCCGTCGATTCAAAAGAATTTCTCCTGTTGAGAAGAAATGAATTTTCACATGCAACATTTACATAAATGTGAAGGACTTGTATGCAAACATTCAAGTTTTCTAGGATTATTAATCTGAACCATTTGTTCTGGTAGACAAGTAAACGAAAAAATATCGAAATATATAACTTAAAAACTAATTAACATAATTAGCATAAAGCGGAGTTTGAGATTCCTGTTATGCTAGTTTTGTAAATTACTTCCCAAGTTGTGTATTATGATATTTTTTTGTGGACTTGGTCTATGAAACAAATGCTTCTATTTGTCTATAAACGTACATAGCATAAATTCTTTCTTACTAGACTTGATGACATGATTATGATTTAACATCTTAAAAATTAACATTTTAATTTATAATTTTATATCTTATTTAATTATCAAATCATAAATCAATATGCTAATTTTAAGGTTTTAAAGTCATGTTACGTAATCAAAAGTCGTGGAACAAATTTATAATGAATATACATAACTACTCATGTTAGTTAATATATATGAACACACACACACACTCCACTAAAATTAGCACACTTCGTGAATTCTTCATATTTTCCCATTATTTTATGTATCAATAAATTCCCACTAAACATGAAGAATCTTTACTTTACACGTTAGTCTCTAATTGATATAAAGCTTGATAAAAAAGATTATATGTGATTTTGTTTAATAGATTAATCTAGTGTGTTTTTAAGGAACTAATAGATAAACTATAATGTCATATCAATTTTCATTTCGGCCCAAGATAAGGTCGATTTGGAAAAGATAGGTTTGATATTTGAAAAGGGAGTACCTAACCTAAAGATTGGTGGTAGATTTTATTTTTGATGAACTGATTTTCTAGTGACATACATGATATATATGTATGAAGTCAATATAGCAAAAATCTTGAGAGAAAAGAATCGTTTTTAAATCGTCAATGGACTTGTGGTTCAGCAATTGGGTGTGAGACACAAGAAACCACATGTTTCTGAAAAATTGTGAGTTCGAGTCTCATTGACACTAATGGACGGAGAGGATCACCGAAGCTTCTCTATTTACTCGTTTTTTTTTAATTATAACATGAAAAAAAAACAAAGAAACAAAAATAATTGTCGATTATTATGTATCTTAAGCAGGGATTGTTTGATTTGAATGAATTCAACACCAAAAGTGTTCATGATTTAGAATTTAGTCATTTCAAATATCTATCTGATTGAATGATAAAATTAAGATCTATAACTTGACAGCAGTTCAATTTTAAATTGATTGATTTAATTTAAAATATTTGGCTATTGATTCATAAAACAGTACACCAATAAAACAAAATTCTATAACAAACATTCTGTAACAAACAAAATATGTCATTTCAATTTAGTCATTTCAAATATTCTATAACAGTACACCAATTTTAAATTAAGATCTTTAACTTGACAGCAGTTCAATTTAGTCATTTCAAATATTCTATAACAAACAAAATATGAAATTGGGCACTCGAACACTTAATTTTCTCAGACTAACATAGGAATTTTCACAAAATCAGAGATTTTACTCTTAATATAACAACGACACGACTGGTCAGAGAATTTATTCTGTATCATTTATCGTCATAATGTCTCAAATTCTTTTTTACGTGTAGCTAAACGTAGATATATCATTATTCATATATTCAATAAAATTAACATTAGTATTGACAATTGGAATGCTAGGTGGTGCCATAGATTCTATTTTATTGTCTCACGTGTAAATGAATCTTTTTTTTAGGAGATAATGAATTTGTTACCGTCCATTTTGAACCTATTCTAAATCTTAAAACTCTAAATCTTAAAAAAATAATATATATATACATTGCATTCTTGCTGAATTTAAAACCTAAATCCAAATTGATTAATTATGAAGAACCTTGATAAAAGGTATATTTTTGAATCATAAACCGTGGACAAATTATATTGATGAAACCTGAATAATGTAATTAAAGAAAATGTTGAATAAAAAACTATAAATTATTATAGACTCTAAAAAAATATAGGACTGCAAGCGAGTCGAGTTCGAGCGAGTCATCAAACTCAAGTTCGGTTTGAAATTCAACACGAGCCGGCTCGGCTCATTTAATATTAAGGTTCGGGTTGAAAACTCTATCTCGAACTCGGCTCGTTCTGAATTGAACAAACCCGGCTCGGAGTGACACTGGCTCCTTTGTCAAAATTATTTGAACTAACTCGATAATTTTTAAATATTCAACAAAATATAGCATTATAAATATTAAAAAGGCCAACACCTAATATCATAACAAATACAAGCACATAAGAAGCAAAATTACTAGATATCACCACATAAGAAGCAAAATCCAACACATTATATATTAACTTCTTGTTTTTATATATTATATATTATAAACTAATTTGATTAAAATAATTAGATGAAAAGTCGAGCTCGAATGGGTTTTGAGTTTATTCTAAAAGGTCTAGCTCAAGCTCAAATCAATATGTTTTTCTAGCTAACTTGGCTCGGCTCGATTAATATCGAGTTGATGTCGATCAAGCTAATGTCGAGCTATAATTGATTCAAGCACGAGCGAGAAACAAGTCACGAGACAAAATTGCAAACCGAATTTTTTTATTATTTTATAATATACTACTATTTTAGTATATCTAGAACAAATTTATTCACGATCTCGCTGGAAATATACTACTACAAGAATTTTCAAGAGAGAGACAATCAGTGATCATTATTATATACTACTGAAAGAATTTATAAGAAACAAAATTGTATACTATATGTGTAAAAAAATTAAATAAAATTTCCATATTCTTTGTCAGCATCAAATATGAAATAACAGATTTAATCGAACAACTTGTAATATTTTTCTTAGATAAAAAATGACACGGCTCAAAAATATTGTTTAAAAATTAATGTCAAATAATGACAATTAATTAATTACCTGAAATATCTACTAAAAAAATCAACAATAAATTCAGGAGAGGAGATCAAATGACATCAAAACATCTAAAAATTGAAAATACGATGCATAAATTATAAGTACTAAAAGATCAAATTAAAATGAACGACATACAAATCAACTGCAGATTTCATGTCATTCTTTCTTTGATTATCTTAAACTAGAATGATGTGCGCGGAAAATTTCACGTGTCTTTCTCAATTTGTATTAGTATCCAACGAACCGGACCATTAATAATTTACCCAACGAAAAAAGATAAATATCGAATGATTGTAAAAATCGTTCGAAACGTTCTTGTCATGTTCAAGTTATATATTGTTCTATTTTATATTGAACAATCAAGTCTCATGATTATCATTAATTTTTCTCAATCCTTAAACAGGCTGCCACACAATATTTATTCGACTCACATAAAAACAAATCATATCAGGTCTACGCAATTGTTGCATTTTGCAAAATAACTGTAAACAATTTTATAATTTGGTATTCACACAAACTTTCCACAAATATATAAATTACTTCGACAATCAATCAAGGAGTAGGAGGTAAGTGAAGATTCTTTTATAAGTAGAGCAAATTCTTCATATTATTATTCTATTCGGCGTTGTTAATAAATCCTACATATTTTGAATTTTTATATGGGTAACTAACCTTCATGTAATAATAATACTGGTACTAATAATGATGATGATGATGATGATGATGATAATAACAATAATAATAATAATAATATAATAATAATAATTATTATTAATAATAATAATAATAATAATAATAATAATAATAATAATAATAATAATAATAATTATTATTATTATTATAGTAATAATTAATAAATCAAAAGGGTGATTTACATATTTACCCTCCTAAAAAAATAATATCATATTTATCATTAAAAAAATTAAAATATCACATTTACCCTTTCACAAATCCAAAATATCATTTCGACTCAGGAAAAACTTAGAAAATAAAATAAAAATAAAACTGTGAGTTTACAAATTTATCCTTCTAAACACCCCAAATATCATATTTATCCTTCCAAAAATCCAAAATATAATTTTTACCCTTGAAAAACTTAGAAAGTAAAAAATAAAAAAATAATAATAACAATAAGATGAAGGATTTACATATTTAGCGTCCTAACAACCCAAAAGATCATATTTATTATTTGAAAAAAATATCATATTTACCCTTAAAAAATCAAAATAATCATGTTATCCTCCGAAAACCCCAAAATATCATAGTAATCATTTTTATAAAACTCCTTTCAAACAAAAAGAAATTAATATTGAGAAAATCAATTTTGAAATTAAAAAAAATTAAAATAGAGTTATTTCAAATAAAAAAGTTTACATGATTATTTGTGTATGTGTTTGATAGTACAAAACCATGTCCATTTAAAAATATCTAGTACCTAAATCAATTACAATCATTAGATCAAATTTTTTTTAGGTGACGTGGAAGCATGATATAAGAGAAAAAGTGTGTGTATATAAGTATAAATAACATATAACAATTATTTTTTAAAAATTATTATATGCTATATAAAATTTAGGATTTTTTTAACTTAATAAAAATTAACACTTTTTTAAATCACTACATATGTAAATAAAAGAGTATTTTGGTAAAAACAAAATTTAACACCATTCAAGGTAACTTTTAACCTCTATAGGGGTATTTGAAAATAAAAGTTTGGTAGAGGAAATTTTATGGAGTTTGTAAGGTTTTTTTACAACATCGAAAAAAATTAGGTAGTTTTTTGAAAATTTCCTCAAATTTTTTTTATAGAAGAAGGAGAGAACATGATAATGTATGTATGCATGGCTTATATGTATTAATAATTGTTATTGTTTTAATTTTGTTGGTGCACAAAAATCATATATATTTATATTTAAATACATAAAATTTTTTTTTTTTTTGGGTACCATTAGATCTTTAATTCAATGGCTTAGATTATACCAATGATGTGGTTTCATGTTGAGCAAGAAAATGTGTGCCCGATTATCATATATATATATATATATGATCAATGACCAACACTCTTGTTTGGCCAACGTCGGCCAACAACGATACTTTTGCTAAATCTAAATATCAAAATAAAATTCCAACCATATAGATATTATTTATATCATTTGAGAATGTTGTAGATTAAATTTCATGAAAAATAAAAAATTCTATCATACTCATCACAATACTTCAAAGAAATTAACGGTCGAAAACATTTACAACATTATTCATCATTAAATAAATTTTGAAATTTGATTTTTTTGTTTTGGATTTAATTTAAATTATATAGATAGGCTTAGGATGAATTTTCACTATGTTTCGAGTTTTCCTTCTTGTAAATCTAAAAAATTACCGAAATGGACGGTTGTGAAAATATGTTTTCGATTTTGTTAGATAGAAAAATAAGAATTTTACAAAATTTATTCTACGTCATATCTAGATGATATATATGATGGGAATTCATCCGACCCCGTGAAAGAAATATGGCTTAAGAATTAACTTGGAAGAATTTATATGTATAGGCAAATCTGCAGTCAGAACTGAGTTCGTTCGAACGGACTCTTTTGTGCGTTCGGAACGAACTAATTCGTGATAGTCAGAGCTGCTGAGTCCATTAGAACGGACTGCAGAACGGACTGTAGAACGGACTGCAGAACGGACTGCAGAACGGACTGAGTTCGTTCGGAACGAACTGAGTCAGTTCGGAACGGACTCAGCAGTCTGTTTCCTATATATATGAAATTCTGATTTCGTTTTAGGTTAAGCCTTTTTCCAGAAAAATTAGGTTTAGCCGCCGTCGTTTTTCCTCTTTCTTCCACAGAAACTCTAGATTAGATCTAGTGAGATTGAGAGGGAGATTGGAGCAAAGATCTTGAGAGATTCAATCGTGACGTCGACTAGAACGGCGTTGGCGATTTCCGATCGGTCGAAATCGAGGTGGACACGAGTAGAGGGATTGCACGAGCGATTCTTGGAGAAGGTTCACAAATTTGGAGAAGAAGTCAACACGTACTAACTTGTACGAGGTAATTTTCTCCAAACTCTTCCTTTTTCGGTGGTTTTCGGGCGTGATCCAGGTAGAATTAGGTTACGCACGCGAAACTAATTTCCGCTGCACACTATGATAATCGTGTGCGTAACCCTACACCCCGGGCCCGCGCGGCGGATATGTAGGCCCGGTCCGGTTCCCAAAACCCGAGATCCCGCTTTGACGCGAGGGTACGATGTAAAGAAGGATAGTCAATTAACAGTGCAAAATTGATTGCACACGAAGGGTTGATTGCACTTTCTTCTTTCTCCGGTCACGTTGGTGACTTTACGCGCGTCCCATACCACGCTAAATTCACCGTTCGTTCACGTTCTTCGATCCTTCGATTCGAACACCACGGAGAGCCACAGATGTCGCTCCTCCACACGTATCCACCTTGAGTCGGAAGACGTCGGACACGGATACACCTGCCTAGACGATGTATCGGTGTACTTGTTCAATCTCGATTGATAATCTATAACCGAAAAACTCCGTTTTTCGGTTTCTCTCTTTTCTCTCAAAAGGTGTCTCTCTTTCACTTGAAGATTCAATGAATAGTACACTTGTTAGACTGATTTTTTACAGGAGAGACAAAGAGAACATCCTATTTATACTTCAATAGGATAAGGACATTCAATAGCCACCTTTTGGATTCACCAAAACGTGTGTACTAAAAACTGACAGAAAACAGCGTTTTAATACAGTCCGTCATGACGCACAGTAAGCTGCGTCATGACGCACCATGTATAAAACCAACTTTTAACTGTGTCCGTCATGACGCACCATTTGGTCCGTCATGACGTACGAAGTCCAAAAGTTACTGGACAAAATACGCATTCTAGCGTCATGACGCATCATATTGTGCGTCATGACGTACGAAGCTATTTTTCCTGAATTTGGCTAAGTCCACAACCTAGTGAACTAAACACTGTGGTGCGTCATGACGCACCATCTTGTGCGTCATGACGCACAGTGTTATTTCGCCCAATTCTGCACAATCCTATTTTGCATTTTCTGTCTTCTCGAACGTATACGTTCGTGTGCCCTTTTGTACACTTTTACGGTTGACCTGAAACGGTATTTCTTTCAATATATATCAAATCTATACGGTTGAAATTTGATTTTGATATTTAGATTTAGCAAAATTATCATTGTTGGCCGACGTTGGCCAAACAAGAGTGTTGGCCATTGATCCTATCCCATATATATATAGGGCCAGGCTCAATGGCCAATACCCTTGTATGACCAACGCCGGCCAACGGAGCAAATTTCTTTAAATCTAAATATCAAAATAAAATTTCAACCGTATGGATATGTTCTTTATCACTTATAAATGTTGTAGATTTGATTTCATAGAAAATGAAAATTTCTATCATATTCATCATAACACGTAAAATAATTGACGGTCGATGCTTGATTCGTGAAGCCCAATTGCACTTAAGGGATCCCAATCGTTCATGGGGATTTGAGATTACATTAACGGGAACCGAATTGCGCTCAATGCTTGATTCGTGAAGCCCATGCACCTTGATTAAGTGGTCTTGGTCGAACCGTAACCATTGGTCGGCTAAAGGGGTGCATGGGTCATGGTAAACCAAAGTAGCCGGTCTTGGTCGAACCGTAACCAATGGTCGTGCGAAAAAGTTTTCTATGGTCGCGAGTTAAAGTGCTTAGATTGTCGAATCCGTGTGGATGATTAAGCGGTCTTGGTCGAACCGTAACCATTGGTCGGCTAAAGATCACACGGATCCATGGGGTTTGATTAAGCGGTCTTGGTCGAACCGTAACCATTGGTCGGCTAAAGAACAACATGGGAACCATCTAAGCACTACTAAACAAAGAAAAGAAAAGAAAAGAAAAGAAAAAGAAAAAAAGAAAAAGAAAAGAATAAAATAAAGTCTTAAATCGAGCGCAATTTGGAGAAATTTAGTGGAAATCAAAGAGGAACCAAGTACTCACGTACCGAACGATTTTAAAGGTGTGAAAAGATTTGAATTGTGGTGTTTAATCATCTTTATCGGTTGAGATCACTTTCTCTTTAAACTCTTGAATTTGTGAAATATCATGGAAAATAGATTCTAATATAACTCAAACTATCTCTTTCGATATTAGCGATTATGATGAAATAAGAGTAAACAATTTTATCTTGTGAGAATTGAGTTTTGAAATCGATGAATACACTTTCAATAAAATCTTATACATGCATCTCTCTCTTTGTGCTTGATTTTTATACTCTTGGTGATCGAGGACGATCAAGGGTTTAAGTATGGGGGTATTTGATAAGAGAAAAATAAAGCACCTTTTTGATATCTAATTTGGGGATTTTATCCCTTTTGAATCACAACTTTATTTATACAATTGTTCATATTTGAGATAACAAGAATATTTCTTCACTAAGTGTGTTTTATTGCTTAATTACAGGTTTTAGGAGGAAATTCTCGGCAATCCAAGAGTGTAGTTGCCTTCGTCTCCTCGCGCCGTTAAAATCGATATATCATACCGACCAATTCGGTACACGTGTGAAGGAGAAGGCAAATAATCATCAACATAAGAGATTGCACCAAACTCTACTCGAAAACCACTCACACAATTGCCACTCTACAGCCCCACCTACCTCACCTGCCACCCCCAACTACCCTCAATCCTCTCACCCATTTCTCGGCCAATGAGAAAGCCCTAATGACACTATAAATAAGACCCCAATGCCTATGGACAGTTTGACGCTCATTGGAGCACTTCTTCTCCCCTCTCTCTCTCTCTCTCTCTCTCTCTCTCTCTCTCTCTCTCTAAGCACTTCCAAGAACTTTCAAGAACATCAAGAACCATTCAAGAATTACTCGAATTCTCGAGTGATTGTTTGCCGGACTCGAAGCTTTCTTCGTCCGGTGAATCGATCCAATCGAAGCAAGTCAAAAGAAACATCGTCACAACCGGACTCGAAGCTTTCTTCAACCGGACTTCATCGGGATTGAGAGTGGAGCTTCCTGAAGGAAATACAGTTTTGGATCATCGCTAAAATGGTACGTAGGACAAACGAACGTACGCGTTCGTGGGCATACGAAACAGATTAGTAAAACTGGTATAACTTTCAGTAGGAAACTCCGATTTGAATGGTTCAAATTGGGTTCGTTAGATAATGAGATTATCTAGAACTTTCATGTTGTAATATATTTCATTTGAGCGAAGTATCAGTATCGTTCTAATGAAATACCGAAAGGGTGCGACAGTTTGACATACAGTCAGTAAAACGGCCGTAACTTTCGGGTCCGAACTCCAATTGGTCTGGGCCAAATTGGGTTGGAAAGATAATTAGATTATCTACAACTTTCGTAAATGTTCAAAGTCGGTTGGAACGATTTAATATTTTCGTTCTGACAGATTACTGAAAGGGTGTATGCAGTTTTCTGTTTGAAAAGGTGTATAGAAGATATACATACCTTTTGGCCCATCCTTATCCTATGGAGTATATATATGATGTTTCTCTCTCTCTCATCAGTCCAACCAGTTGAATAATTAGATTAGTTCAACCAGAAAATTAATGGAGTTAATTTAGAATTAATCCAGAAATTAAGAGACTCTAATCACTTGATGAAAGAGTGCGAAGAGATTGAGAGAGAAGGAGAAAAGAATTTTCTCCGTCTAGAGAATCGAAACGCAATCATGCAAGTTCGCCGGTGCATCGTCTAGGCAGGTGCATCCGCGACCGAGGTGCTACGACTCACGGTGGATACGGGTAGAGGAGCGACAAATGTGGCTCTTCGTTGTGATCAAACCGGAGAAGTAATCGAGTAACGGGCTGTGGAATCATGCGGGCATGGAACGCACGAAGACAACCCGAGGCGTGTCGAAACGGTGGGAGACGTGCGGTATGGGACGTACGGGCTAGTCACCAATGTGACACCGAAGGAAATAGAAGGCGGCGATCAACCCTTCGTGTGCCATCAATTTGGCACTGGTATGAATCTGTCCTTCTATTCGCATCGTACCCTCGAAGTCGTGGCGTGATCTCGGGAATCGGGGAATCGAACCGGGCCTACATATCCGCTGCGCGGGCCCGGGGTCGAGGATATTTCCCATCAGTGGTATCAGAGCGATCGCCATCGATTCGAGGGTCGAATCATAGTCGTATATTAGATATACGCACGGGTTATCAAAGTTCGTACCCGTTTGCATGATGTTACATATAGAGAAAGTCAAATTCCGTTAAAATCACAAGTGGAATTCGCTAGAGATCGATCAAAAGTTGATTGAGAGTATCTAGGAATGATCGTGAAAAAGTTTCATGATTTATCGTTTTGGAAACGAGCGAAAACGGACGAAACGGCAAAATCTGCAGAAAGTTAGAATACGAAACAGTGAGTAAAACTAAGATAATTTTCAGTGAAAAACTCCAAATTGATTGGATCAAATTGGCGTAGTTAGATAATGAGATTATCTATGACTTTGATACATAAAGTTTTTCCATTTGAACGAATTATCAGTGTCGTTTTTATGGAATACTGAAAGGGTGCGACTGTTTGACATACAGAGACTAAAACGTCCGTATATGTCGCATCGAAACTCCAATTGAGTCCAATCCAATTGGGTTAATTAGATAATAAGATTATCTAGAACTTTCGTTCACGTTCAAAGTCGGTTGGAACAATTTAATATTTTTGTTTCAACAGAATACTGAAAAGGTGTCTGTAGTTTTCTGGTTGAAAAGGTGTATATTGGATATACTTACCTTTTCGTTTGTTCGTATTTTACTAAAACTGGTATAACTTTCAGTAGAAAATTCCGATTTGAATGGTTCAAATTGTTTTAGTTAGATAATTAGATTATCTAGAACTTTCATGTTGTAATATATTTTATTTGAGCGAAGTATTAGTGTCGTTCTAATGAAATAACGAAAAGGTGCAGAAAAACAGTTTTTCTGCCGCCCCGGGGGCAGTTTTTGGCGCCCCGGACGCGTCCCGGGCTAGGTTTTCTCGCGCCCCACGGCCCTTGCGTTACAACGGATGGGGAAGTCCGTTATAACGGACCCTTCTCTGGATGCTGTTTTTGTTTTCGCGATAATTTTGGCTACGAAGCTCGGAATTTTGAGTTCTTTATATCGATTTGATCGGCATCAAACATTCTAGCATATTAGATAATTAATTATTTAGAATAATTAATCTCCCTAAATAAATCATATGCATTTACAAATCTTGTGATAGTGATATAATATGATTATGTCACGAATTTAGAAACATGCAATGGCATGATCCCTCATAATATTTAAGTCATGGAAATGCCTTCCATATTCACAACCACTATGATCGGTACTACGTCTCACATGGGTTAAGGCCAAAGCCGACATGGGTTATTGTAGTCATCGACGGGGTGGCAAGCGTTAAATAGGGACTGATAAGGGTTAAGGCCAAAGCCGACTTATTAGTAGTTTATTTGAACGATACGATGAGTATGGTTGTGACTTAACCGTTCAAGCCAGTAAGGGTTGAGGCCAAAGCCGACTTGATTGGAAGTTCGGGGCATAGATAGGATGCACACACGGAACTGGGATTGTATAGGATACGATCCATCACCGAAATCCTATAAAGGTTCGAGAGTCGCATTGGATGCGATTGGATATAATCCTACCTAAATAGCGAGATCTCACTCGTCTGCCAAAGCAACTTGTGGGAGGATCGTAAAATATGGGTCTTGAGTGTTATGGACTTGGAGTCCCGTATCGGTATGAGGGTTATCGATTCGATAAAAATAACACATTCATATATTCATCATATAAGCATATAGATTAAGTACGCACGGTTAGGAGTTAATCTTCATCATCCGTTTAGAATTATGTTTTCAAGCAACACCAAATATATCGATGAGATCGATATGATAGATGGCTTTTGGGCCGGAATTACCGTTATTAACCTTGATAGTCAAAGAATAGTTCTTAGACTTAAAGGAACGTGTTGGACACGGAAATGGTAGATTCGGGGCTCAATGCTATGGCTTTAGAGAAAGCCGGGTTCGATAAACTTTAAGAAGGAATCGAACGATATTACGTGCCTTGTGGTGGCATGTATAGACGCAAATTTCTCAAAATTGTTTTGAGAATTCGGGTATATATGAAAGTAAAACACAACGCTCATGAAATAGTTTCAAGAGCTAGAGCGCGTTGAATGGTTCAATGCGGCTCAAAGAGTAGGTTAATTTTGAGACGCCTTATGGGTCTTTGATTAACACTCGTGTGTTAATGGTACGAGATTTTATCTTCGTGACCGAATATCATATGCATTCGATAGATAAGTCGATCCCGAAATTGCATATGATGCGATTTAAATTTGAATTGGAGATGCTCAGAGTATCCGAGGAATCCAATGCATATAGATGCGTGGATGTCCTTGTAATTCAAAAGCGGGATCGAAAGAAATATATGTCTAAGGGTATTTTGGGAAAATGTTTTCCAAACAGAAAGTTCAGACAAGGAGTTGTCCAAACTAATGACTCAAAAATGGTGAAATCCGAGGAGGATTAAACCTAGTAGTTGATTGCTTCTTTTGGCATTGCCGTCTTGGCCATATAAACGAGATTCGCGTATCTAGATTCCATATGATGGATTGCTAGAATCATTCGAATTAGATTCGATTGATTAATGCGATACTTATTTATTAGGCAAGACGACAAAGGGCATCATTCTCCAATGGTTGGAGAAAGATCCAACGAATTATTGGAACTTACATTCACATGTAGATGATCCGATAAGTTCCGAGGCAAGATGAGGCTATCAGTATTTTGTTATGTTTATGGACGGTTAAAGTAGATATGGAAATATCTATTTAATGCGTGCAGAAATGGAGACTTTTGAAAGGTTCAAAGAGTTTCAAAAACGAAATACGAAATCAACTAAGCAAGAAAATCAAAGCTTTTCGATAGGATCGAGAAGGCGAGTATTTGAGCTAAACCTTTCGATAGGATCGAAGAGGCGATATTTGAGTTATGAATATTGATGATCATTTATGATTGTGGAATCGTTTCACGATTGCCTTTATTCGGAACATTGAGATGTGTCCGAAAAGAGGAAATGAACGCATGTTGGACATGGTTCGATAAATGATAAGTCAATAGGATCTCCCAAAAATATTTTGGGGATACGCCCTTGAGACAGCGGCACTAATGAATGGTTGCATTAAGATATGGACCATAAACCTTCTAATCGGTACAAAAGACGCCATATGAGATATGGATCGGAATGGTTCCGAAGTTGTCACTTGTACAGATTTGAGGATGTGAGTGTATTTCGAAATTTGTTTCGGTTAAACTCAATCCCAAATCTGGAAATTGTTCGTTTATCCTTAAGGAAACTAAAGGGTATTAGTTCTAACGTCCCGACGAAAATGAAATTTTCGTGGCTCGAAGAGATGCCTTCTTGGAGGAGGACTAGATGCGCACAAGTTTGGAACTTGGTGTCATTTATCTCTATGCGGGCTAGTGGGAGTAGAATAAATCTCGAAAGAGTTCGTGATTTGAAAATGAACATTGTACCGATGAAAGTTGACATGGCTTCATCAAGAGTTGATGAACGCAAGTCGAACACACAAAGGAATTTTTCGTAGATCAAGTAGGCTATATCATAAGCCGGTAAATACGGATTTATCGAGGCTAATGATGATAGATCGAAATCATATGATGATTCGATATCCTACAAGGATGCTATGAAAAGTTGATTCCACATGACATGGTGTCATGAAATATGAGATTCGATCCATGTTAATTATCAAGTTCAGCACTTGATTTCATTACTTTCTGGGTTAGACCCGTGAAATGTGAGTGGGTTTTTCAAGATGACGAACCGACATGGATAGGAATACGCATATATGTAAAGCGAGGCTTTTTGCGAAGAGTTTCATGCAATTCATAGTCGGACTATGAATAAACGTTTTCGCATGTTGCCATGCTTTCACATTCTCGAAATTCTGCTTGCCATGGTCGCATATTACGACTATGTGATGTGGCAAAATGGATGTCAAAACCGAATTTCTTGACAGAAATTTTATGAAAGGATGTGTACTTGACACAACCTTACGGTTTTGTCGATTCATAAGAATCGGGGATAAGATATGCACGCTTTAACGATCCATATGATGGATTAGAGAAAGCTTCTCGGAATTGGAATATTCGTTTTGACAAAATTATAAACTGTTATAAAATTGTCGAAACGAATGGAAACTTTGTGTACACATGAAGGTTAGTGGGAGCTGCGTTATATTTCTTGTAACGACAAAGGATTTAGACGAGACCGCTTATGAATTAAGCGTGAAGATCTATAGGATAGATCTAAGAAGTTCCTCGTTCTATGTTATAGCACATATATCGACATATTGTTGACAATGGTTTTCAACATGTAAACTCCTTGGAGGAGATAAATCGAAATGTCGAATGGCAGAAATTTTCAACGGCTCGATGTGAGACATCAAGCAGCGCGAAAAGTAATAATATGATGCCTTACATTTGATGTTAGGATCTATTATATCTGTCATGATATGTATGTGGCTATCTGTCATACAAATAAAGCGTCTAGTTCACCGTCAATAAAATTCATGGGAATCACATGAGTTTGAATGTAATTCGATTACATGAGACTAACTCTTGTGATTGTATAATGGTTATACAAATATATACATAATGGTTATGTATATTTAAAACCCATCGGGATTTGTATTGATAGAGGTGAAGTTTATCCTTGAATACTTTGCGAAAGAATTCAGGATTTATTATCTATAATGGTGTGGAGGACGTGTTGGTTATAAAGAGTTATAACAAACAACAGTTTCCAAAGATGAAGCACGTCCAAATATGTAGCACGACTTTCGATCACAAAGTGTGTACATGTTTTGCTTAAATGAAAACACGGTTATGTGGAAAGGTTCCACAAGACCAATAGTTTATGATTCTATTTACGATGGCGAGTATATTGCGGTTATTAATCACAAAAGGAAGTGGTATGGATCAAGGATACATGACCAAACTCTAGTAGTCACGAGTTATCGGATTTATGGTTGTTTATTGCGTGAGACGCAATAGTACAAGCCAAAAATGCCGAGGTCACAACCACTTCTAGCCAATACTCAGAAAATTTCATTTGATCCATGAAATTTTATGAAAAGATGTGATCGTAGGTATTGGAAATGTTCCAATCCTGATGATGATTAACACTAGCGGGAACGTGCGGACCCGTTTACAAGACCGCTCTCTCTAGTCGCGCGTGGCTGTCATGCGATGACTATGGGTATGGAGATACCTAGAGGAGGAAGAAGAGAGTAGAGTGTAGTTATCTAATACGATAGTCCTCGCAGGTTATGGGTATGGAGATACCCATAGGTAAACGTTGTATCACCCAAATACTTAGTCCATATGAATGCATTCCTTTTAAAATTTTTGTTTACTTAAATTAAATATGCATTCACCTTATATGAAAACAGTGTGCGGGTTGTGTAATATGATTGTTATATGAACCTTGATTTGAACTTGTGTGGACGTCGACATGGTTGAGGACCATGTGCAGCGAAACCGTCACACTTAAAGTGTCATTTCTAAACATCCCTAGTCGCGGATCAGCTTGCTTAAGAGAGAAGCATTTCTATTATTGGATAGACTGAACGCGTACACTAGTACGTTTGCCGAGGAGATGATTATGTTTTGCTAATCATGGGACAAGGTGCTTGTCGAATCGGGAACGTAGATATATGTTAGGTTACATATATTGGATATGACCAAAGCCGCGAGTCCATGACATGGTTTAGTCATTATAGATGGACTTGTGACGGATGGGGTTTTAGATTCTTCATACTTGAGGGGATCACTGATTGCGTTACGTGCGTAACACAATGCTTTGATATGATCTTACGCTCACCGTAACAGGGAGTTAAAAGGGTCATCATTGGGTATTGTCCGAAACACGGAATTCAATGTGAGTCTCCAAGATAGGAATTGTTTATTCCGAAAGGAAGAGATATCTCTTAGGCGCCGCTCGATGAGTCGATTAACGAAATCTCTGGCCAGAGTCAATGATATTAATGGTTAATATCGATTGAAATTTGTTAAATCAACTCGGAATCGGGGAATAAGTATAGTTAATCAAATTATAAGGATGACTATTACCATGCCTTTTGATTAACGGATATCGCAAACAAGAGAACTAGTAAACGCTATTCGAGATAGGCACAATGATCACAATCATTTTTCGTTTTAACATGGGTAGCCATGATGGAGTGACTAGATCCCGCTCATGGGCTTGTAGTGCCATGGAAACGGCCTACTGCCATCGTTAAACGAACCTACACGGTCACACAACGAGTCGTACTATGTCGGGCTTGATTGCAAGTTTTTGCACATTGGATGTGCATGGCTTTAGCGTATTTGATACGCGGGCCAGATTCTCTGATATAGTGTATATGTGATATACATGAGTACCTTTTAGGTAAATCTGAAACTGAGTGGGAGACTGAAGGAAATACAGTTTTGGATCATCGCTAAAATGGTACGTAGGACAAACGAACGTACGCGTTCGTGGGCATACGAAACAGATTAGTAAAACTGGTATAACTTTCAGTAGGAAACTCCGATTTGAATGGTTCAAATTGGGTTCGTTATATAATGAGATTATCTAGAACTTTCATGTTGTAATATATTTCATTTGAGCGAAGTATCAGTATCGTTCTAATGAAATACCGAAAGGGTGCGACAGTTTGACATACAGTCAGTAAAACGGCCGTAACTTTCGGGTCCGAACTCCAATTGGGCTGGGCCAAATTGGGTTGGAAATATAATTAGATTATCTACAACTTTCGTAAATGTTCAAAGTCGGTTGGAACGATTTAATATTTTCGTTCTGACAGATTACTGAAAAGGTGTATGCAGTTTTCTGTTTGAAAAGGTGTATAGAAGATATACATACCTTTTGGCCCATCCTTATCCTATGGAGTATATATAGGATGTTTCTCTCTCTCTCATCAGTCCAACCAGTTGAATAATTAGATTAGTTCAACCAGAAAATTAATGGAGTTAATTTAGAATTAATCCAGAAATTAAGAGACTCTAATCACTTGATGAAAGAGTGCGAAGAGATTGAGAGAGAAGGAGAAAAGAATTTTCTCCGTCTAGAGAATCGAAACGCAATCATGCAAGTTCGCCGGTGCATCGTCTAGGCAGGTGCATCCGCGACCGAGGTGCTACGACTCACGGTGGATACGGGTAGAGGAGCGACAAATGTGGCTCTTCGTTGTGATCAAACCGGAGAAGTAATCGAGTAACGGGCTGTGGAATCATGCGGGCATGGAACGCACGAAGACAACCCGAGGCGTGTCGAAACGGTGGGAGACGTGCGGTATGGGACGTACGGGCTAGTCACCAACGTGACACCGAAGGAAATAGAAGGCGACGATCAACCCTTCGTGTGCCATCAATTTGGCACTGGTATGAATCTGTTCTTCTATTCGCATCGTACCCTCGAAGTCGTGGCGTGATCTCGAGAATCGGGGAATCGAACCGGGCCTACATATCCGCTGCGCGGGCCCGGGGTCGAGGATATTCCCCATCACTTCCTCCATTATCGAACTCGGAGCTCTCTTCATTCGGTAAACCTCTCCTTCTTCGGTTGATTTGTGTTCATGTTCTCGAACGGACTCGGAGCCTTCTTCATCCGGGGGAATCGACGAATTCGAACGAGAAGCGCTCGTACCGTCCTAGGTTTCTAGCGGTACGAGCATCGAGCGATCACACTAGACGAGGAAAGGAGCTCATCTTGACACTCAATCTAGGTGTATTCTTTCTATATCTTGAAATTCTTGTATGTTGAATGATTGTTTTGAAGTTGTGTAAAGAAACTCTTGTTTGAATCTAGTTCTTGCTTAAATCTTTGCTTTTGCATTTGATCTTTTGGTCTCTTTGTGTTCTTTTGTTGCTCTCCTTTTACTTGCATTTTAGTGCTTAATTAAGACATTAATTAATATCTGATCCAATCTTAATTCAAATCCTCAATTAGAATAAATAACTTGAAATCCAGTAAATATTCTGTTATAACGGACTCACATTGCGTTGCAACGGAATAGACGGTTGGTCCTTTAATATTCAGTTGGTTATACTTCCGTTGTAACGCACCTAGAGTTCCGTTGTAACGGGCTATTGAGGAATTTTATACAATAGGATCAATACAAGTCCGTTGTAACGGACATAACGGTTCGTTGTAACGGATTAACCAATCCGTTACAACGCTACACTCGTCCGTTGTAACGGACCATCACTTGCGTTGGAACGGCATTTCCTCCGTTGTAACGAACTTCTACTTCACTCTGTCCATTAGAATTTTCATTGCATTCCGTTGTAACGGACTCACATTCGTTACAACGGACTATTTTGTTGAAAAGTTCCTGCCTTTTTCTTGCTTGTTTTGATTCATTATTCGACGCATATACTCCTCGTGGAACGAACTTTCGTATTTTCCACTATACACATTATATTTCAAACTTGTTGATTGAATCGGGTTTTCGAATACAACGATTTACAAAACTAACCAAAATCCCGTTCATCAGCCAATACTTTGCACTCAATACCATCACAATATTCTCAATTTTATAGTTAACACACTTAATTAACATGATAATTGACGATAACACGAATCATATAATTAATAATTAAATAATATTAATTAAAATTAATAACTCTTGAGGAATTTTAATTATGTATCACATATTAATTAATTATATTAGATATGCTAATTAAGTTTGTCTGGTTGCTGAATAAATGACCTCTCCAATTTTTGCACATATAAACAATGTATCTCATATTTTTATGATTTGTAGGTGCACAGAAAATCATCGTAATGACTAAATTGTCTCATAAGCTATAAGCTATGTTTCACGGATACGGATACGGATATCGTATCCGACACGATACGAATACGGCGATACGGTAATTTTCACAAAAAACATAGAATGTGATACGTCTATTAATATAATATTTTATTATTTTATTAATTTATTAATTACAATTTATATATTTATTATTTTTATATATTGAATATTTTACATAATATATACTAAAATTTAGTTTTTACAGAAATATCTTCCTATTAAGTAAATGTTTATTATATTTAATTATGTACTTGTATGTATTATTCATTTATTTCGATTTCAAATATTTATTTTTATTTTTCAAATATATTTATATATACGTTAGAAGTATCCGACAAGTATCCGAAAGTATCCGAGAAGTATACGGTATTATTTTGAAATAGAATATTCGGATACGTCACGTGGAGTATCCGATGCGTATCCGACGAGTATCTGACGAGTATCGGTATCCGATATGATACGGTTTGATTTTTGAAATATTCGCGTAACTTAGCTCATAAGTAATAAGTCCTTTCTGTAAATTGTATAACGAGTTAGATAAACTCATTACATAGATGTCTGCATCACATTAGTCACACAAGATCTCTATGCAGGTGTAGGGTTGGATGGATAAGAGGATACAGGAAGTAGACTTGTTGCCCAGTAGCTTGCATCATAAATGCTTAAGGTAAATTTTACTCTTCTCCATTTTTTCCCACACATTGACGATATAGAGAATTAACAACTAATTCTCTACTTAATTAACACAATAATATTTTATTAATAATTAATAAATATTAATTATTAATGATTAATTCATATGTACCGTAATTCTATGATAATTAATTATTACTCGTGTGTATTTGTGTTAATTAGAAAAATGATTAATCACTAATTCTCCAAATCGAGGATGTGTGGGGGAATTTGGGGTATAGTAAATGGGCTCAATGCTTAATTGGATTTAGCACACGAGGATATATAGAATTTTTTTTATATTTTCTTGAAGTGACAAATTTTCTATATCTTTTATAATTATATAATAATATTTCAAAAATATTTCAAAATTCTTTTCTAGATAACTTATTGGATTATAGTTTTGGAGTAACTTTCACTTAGTGAATTTGTTACATCATCGTAGATATATTTTTACATATTACAAATTTTGTTATCATTTTAAGAGATTTCATTGTCATATGTGTAGTTACATCAAATTAGTGAATTTGCTAAACATTTGACATTCAAATTCATGGACATCTCAAATCAAATGAGATATTTTGAAAAAATTTGGTGAACTATAAAATCATCAAACTACTTGTTTAACCATTTCTGTCTAAATAATAATAATTGAAATCTTGTTAATCAAACAATTTTGAAATTGAAATTAGAATACAAAGCATATTTTCACTCTCGGAATCTAATATAAAAGTTTTTAATTTCTTTATTACAATACTATTTGTTATGTCACCAAAATCTTTAAAATTATAATCTAAAGATATCGCTACACAAAAGTATTTTCCTTATTTTTACACCGACATGTATAATCTACAAATATATAAATTATATAAAACTAAATAATAAACAGGAGGAAATCTTAAAAGCACCACAAATAAAATAGAAGAATCCAATATTCTATTGAATGAACAAATGTGGTGACACAATTTTCTACATAGATATTGGCTACATGAGAATAACAGGTCTTAATGGGTTTTTGGGCTACTTGAAAGTTGTGCCCGATTACCCTCTTAAATTCCATTTCATCCACTTCTATTTGAGCTGAACTCTATCCATGCCATTAATTTTCAGGATAGAAGCAAAATAATATTTTTTTTAATTCGGATAGAAGATTTTTTTTTAACTTTTGAATTCTGGATAGGAGGAAAATTATTTTTCTTGGAAAAGGTGTTTGATTATCTGAACTATTCTTTTATATATACATACAAATATCTGAATGAATTAATTTAACAAGAAACAATAAATTATAAATGTACTAGTTCTCTAATTAAAAAAAATGAACTAGTATTATAAGAGTATATTATTAAAAGGAATAAGTATATTGTATCTATTTATTCCAGTATTTTTTTTTAATTTTAGGTGCAATTTCACTTTCACATATATCTCGATAAAATCTCAAAATATCATGTATACCCTAGAAAACATCATTTGTATCTCTCTCTACAAAGCATAAGCAAAATTAGATTTTAGAACTTGGATAGAAGAAACTTTTTCAACTTTTGAATTCTTGATAGGAGGAAAATTATTTTTCTTTGAAAAGGTGTTTGATGTTCTAAATTATTCCTTTATATATGCATACAAATATCTGAATGAATTAATGCATAAAAAACAATAAATTTTAAATGAACTAGTATTGTAAGAATATATTAATATTAATTTTAGGGATAATTTCTCGGGAAAAATCTCAAAATATCATGTATAATTTGCAAAAACATGAAATATCTACATAAAAAAAAAATCACTTATATCGTTGCAAAACATAAGAAATATCAAAGACGGAATCGGGAGGGACATGCTGGATATTGAAGGTCCGATATTGTTATATGCTAAAATATACTTTTCGACACTTTGTGTTCCTCATTTCTATATTTACGTCGAAGACGATCTAAAACTACTTTCATTTTATTATTTTGTATTTATACAAAAAAAATTGAGAATATTTACGTATTTGTCGAAATATCAGCAGAACAAGGATATTGATGATATTTCTTACATTTTGCACGGGGTAATTACGATATATTATATTTTGATACGTGGCTTTTCTTGATTAGTATAATTCATCCCTCATCCAAACTTTACTGGTACTTCAATTTATTTGAATCTGATCCACTGTTTACCTTAGATCGAACCTGGTCTAGCTAGTCTTGACTCTTGATCATCTTATTGGATCCGCATCTTATCCGTTTTGTTTGGTGTTGAATTACTAGAAACAATTTAATACCACTTTGAAAATAGTCAAGAAAAAACAACAAGGATAAGTTTCATCTGTACCTCTACAAAACCATGAATGTGGTATATACTGTGAATATATTTTTTATATTTATCATTTAATTAATTTTTTTAAATGAATTATAAAGTAGCATTAATTGATAAATACACTCGATGAATTATATAGATTTTCTATTTAGTCTGATATTAATTGATAAATACACTTCAATTCTACTTCAATACTGATTTATTATTACAAGTTCAAAATATCTTATTCGTAAATTAGGTATCATAAGAAAAATTGATATATTGCAAATCATTAGAGAATATCTTTAATACATCCCATCTCCTAATTTTGGATTCTCCAAAGAAGTGTCTAAAATTACTTTTTGTATAAGGACATGATATTAAAATAAGGGTGTAGTTTAAGAAGATTATTGAAACAAATATGAAAATACGTGGTATAAATGATAGTTTTATCTTTTCTAATGTTTTAATAGGAGCATGCGTGATATTTCTCATTTAGTAGGGGTGTACGTGATATTTTGAAATGAGAATTATGTAACGGTACACCTAAAATGTTCCCCCAAAACAAGGGATAAATTAAGGAAAATTATACACACTGACACACACTAACAAGTCGCATGAGATTAAAGTTGTACAGTTTTAACATACACACTTGAGTTAATAGCATATATATTTTATTTAATGAAAGAGTTAGTAACATTTTATCCTTTCTTCAACCTCTATTTAAAGCACCTCTTCATCTCCTCTCTAGTATCATATTCTCACCAAAACATTACTCTCTCTCTCTCTCTCTCTAGAAATTAGCCATGGTTTCTCCAGATACAATTCGTACTGCAATTGGCATATTAGGTCTGTACATAGTCATGCTTGAGATATTCAAAATTATTAAGAATTAATCAAGTTTATAGTTCTTTCTCTCTAACATGCGCTCTTCTTTTTTGCAGGAAATGCGATCGCACTAGCGCTGTTCTTGTCACCAGTGTAAGTATATGCTCTTAATAATTTCATTAATTATGTTTAATTATTCCAAATATATTATATTATCCTATTTGAACTTGCATGCAAAATCAACTAATTCTGATTATTCGTTCTTTTTCGAATTTTGGTGCAATTAATTAATTAACAGACCAACATTCTACAAAATATGGAAGAAAGGATCCGTCGAACAATTCTCTCCAATTCCATACATCGCGACTCTGCTGAACTGCATGATGTGGGTGCTATACGGTCTTCCTATAGTGCACCCAAATAGCCTCCTCGTTATAACGATCAACGGCGCCGGTACAATCATCGAGGTCTCGTATATTGTCCTCTTTCTCCTCTACTCTCAAGGCAAGAAGAGGCTTCAAGTCTTTCTCATGTTTATCGGTGCGATTGTTTTCGTTGCAATTGTGGGGATTCTTGTTATCACTCTAGCTCATACTCATGAAAGAAGGTCCATGATTGTGGGGATTTTGTGTGTGATTTTGTGCATCATGATGTATGCGGCTCCTCTATCTGTCATGGTATGTTATGTCACAATACATTTTCTTTTTTTTATGAAGATTTTATTAATTTAAAATATATTTTACAAGATCTATTTTAATATGAAAGCATAACTAATATGTAGTTCTAGTTGGGTCAAAATGCAAATACAAAGACAAAATACTTTTAGATGCCATTTAGCATGCCCCCAATTTCACCAATTAACATGAACAATTACCATATTTCACACAATTAATATGTTAATTTTGTTAATTAATATAATTACTGGACATGTTAAGTAACATGATAATTAACAATGATGACATCATCAAGAGCGTTACGATGAAATACGGAATATATGGACAAAGTATAATGTCTCGTACTTTTAAAGTAGAAAGTTGATTGTCTTCCCCAGTCAAGTTTTGTACATGTATCCGGTATCTACGACACATGTTACGTACTCGTTTAAGATGTGTCGTAGATACAAAGTAACCATTAATACTCTATGCTAATCATTTGTATGATTTCTTGCATTTTAGATAGATATAATATGTTTTATGAATTTTACTTTTAAGCATATCATGAAGTCATGAAATTATATAGATTAGGGTTGTTCAAGAGATGTGTAGACATAGTTGTATTAAGATGTGGTTAGAAAGCCACATGTGTAGACTAGACATAGTTAATTAGGATGTGATTAGCTTAACTACGAGATACAAACTAAAAGTGTGATATTTTTGCAGAAAATGGTGATACAAACAAAAAGTGTGGAGTATATGCCTCTATTCTTGTCTCTTGCAGCTTTCTTTAATGGTGTTTGCTGGACAATATATGCCCTCATCCGTTTCGATCCTTATATCACTGTAAGCAAATTTTTCTCCACCCTTTTTATTGGAATATAACACCTCTATAACCTAGGGTTTCTCTCTCTAAATCTCTCCTTTTGCACCGTTACACGTTGCATGAGCGAACTGGGCATTTGATACGTGTCCATATTCCTCCCACCAAATTACAGGACTTGAGGGGTAGATATGTAAAATCTCTTACTTTTAGATAGAGAAATAATAAATGTTGTGTTTTAACTTTTAATGCGTATCCACCCTTCTTCACTTCATGCATTTTGTATTGTTTTGAGGGAGTCTTAGGTCAAAGATTTCAGTTATATGCCATTCAACATGATCTCTACTTGCTATGTGGTCTTTTATGTTGCTTTTCACTGTATTTTTTATAGGAGTGTTCATAATATTTTTTATTTGTTGATTTTCAGATACCAAATGGATTAGGAGTGATGTTTGCCATTGGACAACTTTTATTGTATGCAATATTCTACAAATCAACGCAACGCCAAATAGAAGAGAGAAGAAGAAAAGAAGAGATTGGATTAACCGAGGTTGTAGTGATGGCAAATGGTACCCATAAGTGAGAATTACAAAATAAAATAGCCCCTCTAAATAATTTATTAGTTTAATTCATTTATTTATTTTCACTGACTAATTTGATTGATAGTCGGTGAAAAAGATTAATGAATTAGATGATGAATTATTTAGTAAGTCGAATTTGAAAATAATTTTGCATGTCCCGAAGGGGCTCATATATGCAAGTTTTTTGTTTTGTTTTGGTATTTGTGTGTTTGTAGTTATAAGTAATTAGGAAATAAATGAGAGCGAGAGTGAGACTGATTTTGTTTACAAGTCGTGTTGTATTTGAATACTATTTTGTTATAATTTCATGTTATTCATATAAGAATTCATGTTTTTAGTAAAAAAAAAGAATTAGGCGTTTGAATTTGATGGATATGGATTGATCGATAATTTGGGTGTGATGTCAATGAATTCATAAGCTACTTGATTGAGTATGAAATACAAAAAAACATATGTTGTGAGAGATTGATGATACGATCCTTCTACATTTATTATAAAAAAAAATATTTGGGTGTGACGGATTATACAGAAAAACTAAAATGGTAAGAGATTGATGATACGAACCTTCTACATTTATTATAAAAAAAATATTTGGATGTGACGGATTATACAGAAAAACTAAAATGGTAAAAAACTTGGGCTCGACTAAACTTACGTACAACTCGGCTCATATTCATTATTCTCGAATCGCCAGAGCTCCGTTCTGTAAAATATCCTCTATCCTAGCAGGCCCAGCCCAAATAACTATTATATTGTCTTAATTTTTAAATTCTAAAACGAGAACTCGTTCACATCCCCGAGAAACTGGATTTCAATGGTACATTCTCACATAAAATGGTATATTATGGTCACGAGTTTGAATGTCTTTGCTTTAGTTTTTTTTTATAATAATTTAATAAATGAAGAAGATTCGTATTTTCTCCGTCCATTGATGCTAATAAAAATTGAACCCACAATCTCTTACAATATATGATTTTTGATATCTCGCACTTAAAACAACCGGGCTATGGACTCATTGGCTTGCTTGAGTTTGTTAATGTTTCAAACTCTAATAACTCATCGTGGTCACAGATTTAAATGGTTAGTAGTAAAAGTACATGTTGGCCAAAATTGTACCTATATTTGGTATGAGAACTCAGATATTATATATATTTTTTGTATTTCAGGACTTTCTATGAATCGAAAAGCTGATACAGCTTCGATGAGCAGACGAGCTGTAAGCCATATATTATATAAATTTACGTACTACATTTTTGTTAATTGAATTGAAATTTTCATTTCTCAAATAATTCATTTTCCTAATTTTTCAAGTCTTCGAAAATACCTGAAAGTGAATTCACTACCCTTCCAAATGGTTTATAGTTGGTGCATTTCATTTCCTCTAATTAATTATTGATTTTCCTGTTCAATGAAATTGATGGTAGACACACGTGTCCATTTGGAATTTATAATTTATTAACACCACAAATAAAAAAAAATAGTATGGTCCAGTGGTGTAATAATGTCTTCCTCACTATCTGAAAGTCGAGTTCGAATCCGGTTTGAGCAAAAAAAAATTATATTTGTTATTTGTTATGTTATCAAAACAAAGTTATAATTGTCAATGGGCCCATAGCCTAGTTGGTTGAGTGTGAGGCACAAAAACTCATGTATTGTGAGAGGTTGTGGGTTCGATCTCCATTGACATAAATGGATGGAGGACATATGAGCCTTCTTCATTTATTATCAAAAAAAAAAAAACAAAGTTATAATTTTTTAGCACAACACATACACAAAGAGTTGTATGGTCTAGTGGTGTAAATTCTTGTTCACTAACTCAAAGTTGTGCCGTTCGAATCTCACGTAGAGCATTCTATTCTTTTTGTGTGTGGAACTATGACGGCGGCAAAACATCACACCAACACAACTATATCATCTTTCATCTATGTTGAACTATGACAATATCAAGCTCAGGAGCAGAGTCATGATGGTAGCGCGCGCGCACACACACACACACACACACACACACACACACACACACACACACACACACACACACACACACACACACCCCCACCCACCCACCCACACGCGCGCGCGGCTCGCCCGCCCGCACGCCCGCGCCCACACGCGCACGCACGAACACACGCACGCACGTGCGGGCGCCCGCCCGCCCACACCCCCACACACACCCACACCCCCCCCCCCCCCACACACACACACACTCACACGCGCGCACACACTCCCGCCCGCCCGCACACCCACACGCCCGCGCACGATTATTCTTTCATAAATATATAATACAATCATATACGATTAGCTCGTAGGGAGGCAACATTACGAGACAATTCAAAGTTCGCTCTCACAAACCCTTTTTTACGTTTTGCAAAATCAACATAAATTAATTTAAATAAATTTATTGTATAATAAATGGGGAAGACTTATATGTCCTCTATTCATTAATATCAATAAAACTTGAATCAATAATCTCTCACAACATTTAGTTTTTTATGTTTCACACTCAACCAACTGGGTTATTAACTTATTGACATTTTAAATAAAAAATAAATACATAATTTAAGAGAATAAAATATTATGTACCGTATGAGCCACCAAGTTTTGGCAAGATTATAACGAGCACTTGAAGTGGGGCTGTATCGTCCTTATTAAGGTTTCTCAAAAAGTCTCCATATAGTAAGGATGCTCCATTCTCATTTCCACAACATACCTCTCATTGAAGATCTTCAAACAAAAAGATAAAATATCATGTTAATTTTGATTATTCTTAAACTAGAAATTAAATCAATAAATGGCGGACCGAAAGAATGTACGATTCCCATCGTTACACTTCATAGCCAAGTCGTCACAGAACCTCCGAACTTCATATTGACAAGGGAAAGAGAAGCATATGCAATCCCCATTGTGAACTATGTGTCCCCAATAAAAAATTTCTGAAAAAGACCAAAATCTTAAGCATCGATACTAAACATCAAACGATTTAATACTAAATAATGAAGTAAAACAATAGTTTAGCTTGCAAATCGTGTTTCATCGTCCAAGTCCAACCGTAGAAGTACAAGATTTTCTAGTCATACTTAAGGGGAGAATTTATGCATGTAAGCCCGTATTGAAATAAAATTTGAAAAATAATCCGATTTCGAAAAATATACCAAAACTAATCTATACCGGATTTTAAAAACCCGGTACCAACTGGTTTTAAAAATCCGATTAATTAGTTAGATTAAACAAAACTTAATAACATGTTTAATAAAAGATTTAAAATCACCGGGTTTTATAAATCCGGTGCAAATTTTTGAAAATGGGACTGATATGAGTATCCAAATTTTACCCCCACATTTCTATATTTTTATTATGAGGATAGCTAAGATACTTAATTAAGTATCATGAGTTTGATACGTATGACTTTTTAACAATTATATTTGCTTTGAGATTTGTGCATTTAATGATGAGCATAAATTTTTATGTAAACCATTAATGATGAGTATACATATCATTAAAAAACATAATTCTCAAATCAAATCCAATGGTAAAAAAATCCTAAGTACCAAACTCATGATACTTAATTGAGTATCTTAGCCATCATCTTTTATTATTATATTTAATTAACATGCTAAGTATCATATTATATAATTAATAATCAATTAATATATAATTAAAATAATTTGAGTGAATAAATATGAATTCATATGAATTATAATTTGTTAATCATTTATTTTTGTAATCATCACGCTAATTAATATAAGTTTGAATTCATAAATAAATTAATATAAATTAAGTATTAATGATATATATTTTTCAGTTATTATGTTAATTAAGTGTATTCATTAATATGTGAAGAATTTGGTAGGGAAATTTAGGGGCAAAGTAACATTACTGATTTTTTATTAATAATAAATTGAAAATTTTATTACTCCCCAATATTTACCCACCGAATCCTCTATATTTGAACCAACACGTTTAATTAACATAATAATTAAAAAACATATTATTATTAATTTGTGATATTAATTTAAATTTTATGAATTCAAATAAATAATAATTATGTATTAAAATAATTATGTATTAAAACATCATTTATTTGAATCTCATGGACGAAAAAAGAAATATATTAACTATTAATGAAGTGTTGCCATGTAATTTAGTACATGTATTGTTGCCATGTTCTTTACAAAAACGATGATAAAAAAAATTAATAATTATTTTAATTAACAATTATTATTTATTCGAATTCATAAAATTTAAATCAATATCATAAATTAATAATAATATGTTTTTTAATTATTATGCTAATTAAACGTGTTGGTTCAAATATAGAGGATTCGGCTGTAAATATTGGGGAGTAATAAAATTTTCAATTGAGATTAACATAGAAATATTAATGTACGGTTATATTTTTTAATCATCTTCGTTTACTATTTCTTTTTTACTTTTGTGATGTTAACAGAGAAATATACATGAACAAAATTAATGTACGGTTATGTTTTGATATATAATAATATTAATAATGGTTAGGGCATTTGGACAGAAAAAACCCACTAATTAATTGAGATTACTTACTTTTGGGTTTATCTAAAATTTGTATATTTATAGGCCAGAAAATCAGTGAAGATTTAACACGGGCCCAATTTCTTTGAGCCATCTCAACAACTGGACGGATTTATTTCCAACAATAACATTTCCTTCTGGGCATAAAAGCAAGTTTCCAAGAAACCCTAAAAACTTCCAATTCCGTGATTCCAACGCAACCCTTGCCGACCATCTCTTCGTTGTTTTTAAGTTATCTCTTCGTTTTCATTTGCAACACAAACAAATTGTCTAGGCGATTTCTTGGCATCTTTTAGATCTTTATCTTTTCGTCTAGACTAAAGAAACTAAGAAAGATCTAAGCTTTTGGGGAGAAAATATGCCGAAGAATAAGGGAAAGGGAGGAAAGAACAGGAAGAGGGGAAAGAACGAGGCTGATGATGAAAAGAGAGAATTGGTTTTCAAGGAAGACGGACAGGAATACGCTCAGGTATAGATCGATTTCAATCGATTTTGTTTATATATATTTTTGTATTAGTTAATTTTTCTGGGGTTTCAACGCTTGGAACGGGAATTAATTTGGGTTTCAATTGAATTTGACATCGTTTTACTTTTTTATGTACGGAAGCAATTACTTTTTTTAGAAATCGTGAAAAAATTCCAATTTGAAATAATCAATGTTATTTTGAGTCTTTTCTTCAATCCCCAATTTTGTCTAGGGTTTGTTTTGATTCGTCTTGCCTGAAATATAAAGTTTGATTCTTCAATCCTCAATTTGAAATAATCAAGGAAATTGAATTTCATCTAATCTGTACAAAAACAAATTGCAAATAGAATTATAACCAAAATCACAAACTTTTTATCTTAATATTTCCTCTGGTATTCCTAATTAGGTTCTAAGAATGCTTGGGAATGGCCGATGCGAAGCCATGTGCATCGACGGCACAAAAAGGCTCTGTCACATCCGTGGAAAAATGCACAAAAAAGTCTGGATCGCAGCAGGAGACATCGTCCTTGTTGGCCTCCGTGATTACCAAGTATGTCTCATATAAACAATCTGTATTACGTTTCCATGTTTAATAAAAACCATGATTTGAATTCCAGGACGACAAGGCAGATGTGATTCTGAAATACATGCCAGATGAAGCCAGGCTTTTGAAGGCATATGGAGAGCTTCCAGAAAATACTCGTCTCAACGAAGGTATTGCTGGAGGCCTCGACGAAGAGGACGAAGGTGCTGGCGATGATTATGTTGAGTTTGAAGATGAGGATATTGACAAAATCTAAATGATATGGAAGGAAATAATGTTTTAATGATATTTATTATTGTTGTTGTTTTGACGAATGGATGAAAGATTTATCGAGATGATTACACTTTTTTAAGTGAGTGTTTATGTTTGTAATGGATTTTTAGTTTCTATGCTATGTGATTTGGAATGATAATGTGGTTTCTTTTGGCTTGGTTTTTGGTTTTCGTTTTGTTTGTGTATGATTTGATTTTGGTATTCTCTGGTGCACTTGCTTTGCGTTGTCGTTGTTTTGGTTTGGTTTGGTTGGGTTTGTGTATGAACTGGATTATTGATTTAAATTGAAAACCAGGATTTGAAGATGTATGATTGATTGATTTCTAGTGGTGAAATCTTGCTCATACAACATGTTTGCAAATGAGAATCGTGTTTTGTTATAAACAAAAGATTATAGGTAGAATTTCTGAAATTGGAAAATCGGAATATATAATTTTTTGTACATTTGTTTGCCACCAAACATCTGATACCATGGTGCATCTTTTATGATGTTAGTTGTTTTACTCAAGTATCCTTTATTTAAAAAGATGTAAGATTATTATACCTTTATATTACACGTTTCAGAAGGATTATTATACATTTAAAATGTATATCGTATATTTAAAAAAATTATTTCAGAAAACGATAAATCATACATGTATATTATACATCAATATAAAGCAATTTTTTTTTTTTTGTCTTGGAAGACATTGCTTGGTCAATTGGAAAAATGTTATTCCAATCAAGCACGGTGGTCTAGGATTGACGGACCTATATACCAAAAACCAAGCGCTTCTTCTAAAATGGCTAGACCAACTTGGTAGGGTTGACCCAACTTTATGGGCACATACGTTATCAATCCTCTATGGATCTTGTGACTTTTTATGGCTTGCTCAAAACACCCGCAACTCTTGCTCGTACTTCCTAAATTATGTAAGAAAGCTAATCCCAATAGCCAAAATCTTAAGAGATGAAGCTAACAAACTCACATCTAAAAAAGCTTACTCTTTTCTCATTGACCCCGGGATCTTATGCGATGACAACAACATTCTTTGGAGGATCAAGGGGCCCAAAAAATGTAAATTTTTTGCTTGGCTTGCCCTCCAAGAACGTATTCTCCCGGATGATAACCTAGCAAAAAGAGGTTGGCCCCGGACGATCAATTGTCCTCTATGCAACTCCGCACCGGAAACGAGCACCCAAATCTTATTGGAGTGCAATTTTGCGAAGACAATTCAGGCCGGGGTAGCCGTAGCCAATCAACTACGTCTTCTTCCACACTCCTCCCTTAAACTCTTTTGGCCAAACAATTCACACAAGGTCTCCAAGGAGGAAGAAAACAATTGGAACACTTGGTGGATGGCTACGATTTGGAACTTGTGGAAGGAAAGAAATGGCCGCATCTTCACTAGGAAACGAGCTCCAACTCGGATGATCGTTTCATTGCTTCGGATGCCGAAGCATGGAAAGCAAATTGTTAGGAAAATATTCCGTCCATTTGACACGAGGCTATGTCTAGTTTGATAAGTTTAGCTAGGTCTTTTTGTAGATCAGTTTCTTTATTATTACACCTTGTAATTAACCTCTACATTAATGAAATTTTTTGAGAAGGCAACCTCTCCTTCAAAAAAAAAAAATTACACATCAAAATATTATATTTCTAAATGTATAACTATATCATACATATAAATATATTTTAGAAGATACAACCAAAATATATATTTTTGTTTAAAAAATATATATATTGTGCTTAAAAAGTCTACTCTAGAAAAAACTCGGGAACAAAAAATATAACAAAAAAAAATCAATTTTTTTTTTTAAGGAATACCAAAGGTATTCGGTCGTTTTATAAATGAGAAAATAAAAAAGAAATCAATTCTCTTTTTTATATGCAATGTTCACCAATCTTGGTAATGCGTGTGTCACAATCCACGATTTCGACATGAATATTCTTCACACACCATTCCGTAGACAAACTGTTAATATCGTTTACATATTCTTCACACACCATTCCTTCTATCCATTCGTCATCTTCGAAAACATCCGGCAACCGTTCACCAATATTCATTTCTTCCAAATTATTATTTCTCGCATTCATTGCCTCATCGATATTCGCTTTTGGACCATATGTTTGCTCCTCATCAGTGGCGGATCTTGACAGGATTTCTGGGGGGAGACAAAATGAAAAACTGGTTCTGAAATTATACTGTGCGATTCCTTCGGGGGGACAAACAGTACATTTTACACTATTATACTGATAAAATATACTGAATCACTAGATATATACACTGTTCGGCAAAATCTTGGGAGGGAGACCGTCCCCGCGGCCCCTACTAAGATCCGCCCCTGCTCCTCATCATCGTTCGATTCCGACTCTTTGCTCGTTTCATCAATATCTCTGTCGGACTCCTCATCCGGTTGATCAACAACTGGTTGATTCGAATAAATTAGATTTTCGGACGTTTCGTACGATGATTGTGAAGGACCCGTTATGTATGGTTGGCTACAATTTTGGTAAGGATTGTAATTAACACCATAAAATGAACTTGAATTTGGATAATAATTGTTTGGAATGAGTTCCACAAACAATTTAATCGTTATGTTTTGAAGATTAGTTATCATCATAGAAAGGCTATGGTCATAAGTGATGTCGATAACATCACCGGTTCTATCACCAAAAAGCCAATTACATTTTAATACTAAATCGCACATTTACGGATTTATTTCGACAATTTGATATATTAAATATTTAAGATCATTATATATACCATAACCGGGCATATTTATCATTTTTCGGTTACCACCTTCGTAACGGAGAATCGGACCGCTCAAATTAGCAGTTCCGTTCCAATAAACGACCAAGTTTAAATAACGATTTTGCATATTGTACTACAATTTATAAATAAATAAAATTCAGTACAAAATAATTTAATATTTAATAAATAATAATAATAATAAAATCATTCAGTACAAAATAATTTAATAAATAATAATAATAACAATAATAATATTTACCTTGAAAATGAAGAATATAACGATTGCTAGAGGGGAAAAACAGAATATCGGTCTCACCAATGCAAGGGGAAGGAAGGAGATGAAAGTGAGAGTGGCAGGCTGAGTGTTATATAGGTAATTTTTTTGATCTTTCAAAAATCGAACATTTCACCGAATTTTACACTAACGGCTTACAGTGAGCTCGACTTTTCAAAAGATGAGAAATCCACCGAATTTTTAAAGTTGCCGACCTTTGAAAAATCAAACGGTTTTGACCGATTTTGAAAAGTCGAACTTGTTTTCCATGTGTTTTATCTACGCCATTAACATAATTTGTTGCTAATTAAAGTTTAAAAGAGCTCTACATTTCAAAGGTCGACAACTTTTAAACCTTTCGACTTTTCAAAAGTCAATAGTGTTATATCCCAAATTCTAAAATTTTGTTGGCTATTTGTGTTAATTGAAAACTTATGTTGTCTACGAACAAAATTTTCCATAGGTGTAATACTTGTCAAATACGTTACAAATAATATTAGTTTATTGTAACTATTTTCTAACGATATCAGGTATTTTCAAAATATTTTAGAATATTTTTTTATGATATTTCGATTCACTATATGTTCGGACTCATAATTTTTTTATATAGAAATATATTAGATACTTCTAGAATATTTTTTTAAACAAGTCTAGGTTCTAAGATACATTTATCATACTTCTAAAATAAATTTAAGTCCTACATTACTTTATAATATTTTTATCATCTATATATGTTGACAATGTTGTACGGTTGATTTCATTTATTTTCATGATATTTATCTAAAAATATTATTAATTTATATGTATTCTAACTTTTTCTTTTCAAAATTATCGTGTCATCGTATTCATAACATATCCAATACGATATCCATATCCGTGCGACCCAAATTAAAATTTTAAGCCAATAATGATTGGGACCAAGACATATTCTATTTCATTAAATCGGGTAATCGGGAGTTAAAGTTGGGTAACCCAAGGTATCAGTTATCACCTATGTTGCACGGATACAGATACGGGTATCGTATCCGATACGATACGGATACGGCGATACGGCAATTTTTGAAAAATCACGGATACGGATACGGCTATATAGTTATTATTTTAATATATTTATATTATATATAATAAATAAATAATAAATTAAATAATATTTTTAAATTAAATATCATGACAATAAAAAAAATAAACATAACAATACAAGTATCATAAAATTATCTTAAATTATTTTAGAAGTATCCTAAAACTAATTTTAGAAGTATCCTAGAAGTATCCTAGAAGTATCATATACAAATTATTTAAAAATATTATGGGCCAAAACATATATTGGGCCGAAGTATCCTAAATGGAGTATCCCAGCCGTATCCTGCCGTATCCCCGTCGTATCCGAAAAAAATAAATATTAAAATAATCGGATACGTCACGTGACGTATCGCAGCCGTATCGCACCCGTATCCGTATCGGATATCCGTATCCTCAGGATACTTCTGCATTTTTGGAGTATGCGCGTAACATAGGTTATCACTTATCAGTATCCAACAATTGGTCGGCCATTTTAATATTTTTAAATGACGGGGTGACCCCGCCCATTGACCATCGGAAAAATCCGTACCTTTTCCCGAGAGCAAGAAACCAATCGGATCATCAATCTCCTCCCACGAAGTTCTCTTCATTTTGTCAGGATCCAACACTCAATTCCAATTTTTTATTTTCTATTGATATTTTTCACTTTCCCCTTCTTTTCCCCTCCATTTGCACTAAAAATAAGAAACGAAGACTTGGTTAAATCTTCTTCCCCAATCTACTTGCATTTCTAATCAAATATCTTCAATCAATTCCTCTTTCCTCTCTTTCTTTCTCTCTCAAGCATGTACAATAACAGTAAGGAAATGAACAATTGGCCTGGAGAAATGTCTAATCCACAGCAATTCGACTTGGCGACGGTGGAAAAGACAGCAAAAGAAGCACACACACGAATCAAAGGCACAGGTAGCGTGTCTCTTTGGAATGTTTCTCAGCTCACTAGACTGATTCTCGGAGCTCCCTCTTGGAAAGAAATTGGGTATGAGTATGAGGATGTTTCGATTCTTAGATATATCCAATACACCGAAGCAAAGGTTAATTTGTATTTTTGTCATAGTTATATCCAAAGAAAGGAAGAAATATGAGAGAATAAATATATGCAGGTCAATGCTTTCATACACTGTTTCTCCAGTGCAAGATTGCTGGCTACCTTTCAGGATTTGCATGTCGAAATTTGCAAGGAATTCGAAATCAATTATTTTGAAGATCTCGAGCTTGGAAAGTTCTACAGACATCCTCTTGTGAAATACTATTTCAACATGCCCCCTCATGTGGAAGAGTATTTCAATATGCCCGTTCACGCGGAAGAGTATTTCCAGATGCTCCCTCCAGAAATTTGCTTTCTGACTACTGAAAATTTGATCTCTGAAATTTCCATGAACACGTTCAAGAATAACGAGGAGGCAGAGACGGTATTTCGTGGTTTATTTGAGAGGTATCAATTTGAACAAGTGTATGCTGGTATTCGTGTTCAGAATCTTGGGTAATTTTTCCGATTTTTTCCCTTAAATATGTATATTGAAGTATATTAATTATTATATATTGTGAATTGATGTATAATAATAATATGCATAATTTAGTACATATATTACGTACCTGGCGGAAGCGAGAGGAACAGAGCATGCTCTTCTTAGATCAATCAAAGAAAAGGAACGAACGAAATTAGAGACAGAAATTCGGTCGGAGTCTTTTCATCACGTGGGTTCTTCGGATCAAAATATTGTAGTTAATGAGATGGAATTCATTGGGTTGAGACTCATGATGCAGGAGGGAAAAACATGCGAAATAATCCATACCGATCCATCTAGGGTTCATCGACTCCTAGTCACTGACGACGATATTAGAGTATTTGTTGCCAAATGGAAATCAGCGTGTCATCAGAATTTGACCGAAGAGGTTTGCCAAGCTAAATTATCTAAAATAATTTATGTATGCTTTGTTCATACTACTAGTTATATTAATAATTGTCTAGTGGAAGAATTGACATGCATTGAATTCGAAATATCTTTTAGGTTTTTCAGCTTATGCTAAATCAGTCTGTACCAAAGAAATGGATAAGGGAGAAGCTTATTTTATTTAGATCTAATCCTGGTCTTGGATTGCTCGGCGTTACCGTGAGTTTGGGTTCAATGTTTTTTTCTTTTTGATCTTGATATGTCCATGAAATTATTATTCGACAGGTAAAAGCCATAAGGTCTGGGTTCATGGACTACATTATCGAAGGCACTAATTCTCAAAGAGCTCTGAGCACGATTAATATCAATAATGAAGGTAATGTTTTTAATTTTTATTATGACATTCATTTTTTGGATGCAAAATGAATTTCTTAATTTATATTCCTAATATTGTAATTATCCCGTATACAGGGCATCTAAATGACGAAGAGAGAGAATTTGTCTCGATTTGGAAAGAAGTGTGTGTGATATACCCTGCACATGAGGTACTTATATGCAATGATTTTATTTTTTTTCCCTTGGATAAAGATTGTTTATTTAGACTTCTTTATTAATTTGGTATCGACAATCTGAATATCTTGTTGGTTTAATCTCAAATTTATCTTCTTCTTTCAATTTAATATATCTTTATATTGAAAATAGGTGTTGGTATTAATGTTAGAGTACTATCGGAAGTATGGCGAAGACAAAGGAAACTTGGAGCGTTTTTTCAGAGTTCGCTATCGTGGTCTTTACTTGTTACACATTGCAGTAATTATATTTCCTCTTTCGTTATATTTACCTAGTACCGAGATGTACGTGTACCATATCAAATCAATCCCAATTTAAATTACTTGTGGTGCAGGTACAAGTTATGAAAACTATTGCATTAGTAGATAGACTTCGCGAAGGCGCACCTACTGGTGATACTAACATAATCCCCATTTCACCTCGTTCGTTCGGCGGTGACACCAGCACAAAAGAAGAAGGTAAAATCAAATGGATGAACTGAATAGAATAACTTGTTCCAATTTAGAAATATAGTTTTAATCGCACACTTTTCTACACAAAATTGTTCTTATTCAATTTGTTGAATTGAATCCGATAGTTTGTTTTAATTCAACTTGCAGGTGTCGATGTGAATGACATTATAAGCAATTATCTTGAAGTTTCAATGAATAACAAGCAAATTCAAGTGATGATGGATCAAGCTAGAAAGAGTTTAGGGAGCCAATTCAATTTAGATGAGAATTACTTTTCCCGGATTTTAGAGAATCAATTTCCTTCTATCAGCCTCCATGTTATATCAAACGAAAGCAAAACCGAGAAAGGAAACACTTCTTTTAGTGCCCCCAAAACACAAACTAATCATAGCAGTCAATGCTCCGTTCTTTTCTCTAGTACACTGGTGTTAACCAAGGGAAATACTGATTTGGTATCGGACACGTGTCCTAATTCCATTATTTCAGATGCAAAAGAATGTCTATTGAAAGCTCCATTTCTAGCTGATCTTCTAACATGGTCCCATTGGGATCGTGTTTTTTCACCATCTCTCGGTCCACTCGTACATTGGCTATTGGATGAGGGTTACATAGAAGGATTATCTTGTATTGTGACCCATAGTGGTTGTGTTATCAGGGTCGACAATTCTTCATCCAATGAAGAACTTTCCAAAGCTTTCTTGGGAGGTTCGCCGGCCAAAGTGGCCTGCCAAATATTATCACTCTTTTGGCGATATGGGGGATTCCATGATGCATCTAAAGAACTCTTAGAGCTCTACATTAAAAGTGCAATAAATACCAGAATTAATAAGAACGGAGAAACCATTGAGGATATATCGAAATTTGTCCTCAATTGCCTCGGTTATCTCCCTTCAGAGTTTCGTGATTTCACAGCAGAATTGTTAGTTCCAGTTCTATGTAGCTTTAACAAAGATGCTCATAAAATCATGTTAAACCAATGTAACGAAATCGAGAAACGGGTTATGCTTCATGACCTCGGGCTTTACCTCGGTATAGTCGACTGGATCGATGATTATAAATCATTTAATGTTAAAGATGCAGATTTTAGGTCAGAGAATAATGAATCTCAGGATGCTCCCATTAACGAGAAAGCAAATGAACAAGTTATCGACTATACTTTTGAAGGTTTTGAGGGAAGTGCTTGTTCAAACATGACGGATGAAGGAAAGATCGAGTATGGAAATAGTATTATTGAAGATATTAGACAGAAAGAATTTGGGATCGAGACGGGTGTGTCTTCTGTTAATAATGAAATTCTAAAGAAACAACATGCTCGTGAGGGAAGAGCACTTTATTTACTTTCAACTGAGCTTTATTCACAAGATTCCCATTTCATACTTGAGCTGGTGAGTGTTATATATGAGCCTTTATTCCACAATGATCAATTAACAACTAAAAAGGCACTTGTCTCAATTGTTGATTTTTTGGTGCTTGCAGGTACAAAACGCAGACGATAATAGTTATCATGGAGAAGTGGAGCCAACTTTGGTTTTCATTTTTCAGTCTGATGAAATCATCATACTGAACAATGAAAAAGGTTTCTCCGAGAAAAACATTAGAGCTCTTTGTAATATTGGACGCTCGACAAAAAAGGAAAAGGGATCAAATTCTGGGTATATTGGCAAAAAAGGCATCGGTTTCAAATCTGTATTTCGGGTATGATTCTTTCTATTTTGACTTTTCTTTCATGGTCAAAGATTCTAATCATGGATTCGAGTACCATCTAACCATGCTCTGTTATATGACTCTTTCGACTATAAGTTTGACCACAATATTGTGCCCTTTTTGTTGTCTTTTTATGGTTTGATTAGTGTTTAGTTGCACAATTTAAGTTAAATTATGGCTGATTGCATAGTTGATGCTTAATAGAATCTTGTTTAATCGAGTCTTGATTTTTGTCAGGTTACGGATGCCCCCGAAGTACATTCTGGTGGATTTCACGTAAAATTTGATAAAAGTGAAGATGATATTGGTTACATCCTACCAACAGCCATTCCGCCTCGAGATATTAAAGATATACACAAAATTTTACGACATGATATGGAATATCAAGCCGATAATACCACTTGGGGTACTTGTATCGTACTACCTTTCAAGTTGAAACACAAATCTCGCGACAATGATATGTCATATGTACGATCACTTTTGTCCGAGTTGCATCCGTCTTTGTTGCTATTTCTCAATCGGCTGAAATGCATAAAGTACAAAAACATATTTGATGCCGACGGTATTTTAACTACCATGAGAAAGGAAACTAGCGATGATGGCACGGTCTTGATTTCTGATGGAGACCAAAAAATGAATTGGTTTGTCGTGAATCAAGACTTAGATGCCTCGCAAGTTCGCAGTGATGCCAAAATAACTAGGATTTCTCTGGCCTTCTCACTCAAGAAAACAATTCATGGAGATTATGAGCCAAATCTCGGTAAACAACCTGTTTTTGCTTTTCTCCCATTAAGAAAATATGGCTTCGATTTTATCCTTCAAGCCGACTTCTCTCTTACTTCTGCCCGAGAAGAAGTAGATCATGATAGCGCCTGGAACCAATGGTTGCGCGAGAAATTTCCTGATGTATTATTTACTGCTTTGAAACAATTTTGCCAGCTGCCTTGTTTCAAAGACAAAACCGGGAAAGCCATTACCGCATTTATGAAATTTGTTCCTCTCAACAGAGAAATCTATGGTTTTTTCTCCCCTCTTCCGCATCTTATCTTGTCCAAGTTGCGAGCCTCAGAATGTTTGCTTTTAGAAGGACCCGGTATGCAGTGGGTCCTACCCTCCAAAGCAGTTAGAGGATGTGATGACCAGGTGCGAGATTTTCTTCCTGATGCCTTGCTAAAAAGGCATTTAGGCCTCGGTTATTTAAATAAGGAAATTGTATTGGATAATGCCTTAGCCAAGGAATTAGTTGTTCAAGAATATGGTCCAGAATTCTTGGTTAAAATTCTGAGGTCCGTATGTAACGAAAAAGATGGTATTAGTAATTTAGGCCTTGAATGGCTTTCTTCTTGGCTTAACTTCTTTCACGTTTCGTTAGCTGCAAATTCTGATGGAATTACTGAGCTTATCCTTTTGAATGAACTCAGAGAAATTTTCTTTGTGCCGTTATCAGATGGTTCATATGTTTCTTTGAAAGATGGACCTGTTTGGCTTCCTTTTGACAATTCTTGTTCGAGATTTGGAGTTCAATGTGGAGCCGAGCAATTTCCTGCTATTTATTCTAATTTGAGAATCATGACCCCGTTGATCTTTACCAAGGAGGAAGAAGGAAGAGTAGACAATATCCTAGGATTGTTAACCAAACTTGGTGTCAACAAATTATCCCCTCATGATGTGATAAAAAATCACATCCTAATGGCCAAATTGGATGAAGAAACCATGAAATCAAAAAAGAACCTGATCATCGAGTTTCTGATCTTTGTCCTAAATCACTTTCAAATGCCATGTGAACAATGTTCTATGGGAAAGGATGAGATTATATCGGTATTACGCAAGAAAAATATTATTCTTACCAATCATGGTTTTAAGAGCCCAATTGAGGAATCAATCCATTTTGGAGAGGCATATGGTAATACAATTGAAGTTGAAAAGTTGATTGGCAACACAGGAGTCATATGGAATGAAATCGACAATTCTTATTTAAAACCCGCCAATTCAAAGTCGCCGTCATATGGGACGGATGAATGGAGAATTTTTTTCAAGGATTTGGGTGTTAATGACTTTGTGCAAGTCATAGAGGTACTAAAGAAAGTGTCGGATAAATTTATCGCTGTTGATTACGAATCTCCCGAGTTGAATAGGTTAATATCAGAAATATCATCGAGCAAAGATTTGGATAAGAGTAAATATCTCGTGAAACTACTCGATGATTATTGGGATGAATGTTTCAGTTCAAACTCCAAAAATCAGGGCAGATCAGTAAATTTTGTTTCAACATTTATGAAGACAATTTGTGATTCTAAATGGGTTGCATCAAGCATAGATGCGGATCTCCATTTCCCTAGTGAGTTGTTCTATGAGTGTGAGGATGTGATATCCACTTTGGGATCAAATGCCCCTTACGCAATTCCAAAGGTTAGAAAAACTGATTCATTTTTTGTGATGTTGTACATGAAATAAACAAAACTTATTTGCATGTGGACTGATTCGGGTATTGGATTTTTCATTTCAGATAACTAATAGAGATTTTGTGAGAATTTTGGGCTTGAAGGATAAGGTAAATCTGCAAGATATTGTGAGAGCTATTGAAAATTGGAGAAGATCTGATGTTCATGACGCAAGGTACTTAAAGATAGATTCTAAGAAGCCCCTATAAAATAATTTGTTTTTTTTATTTTTATTTGGTGGAACCACTTGAGTATGAATATTATGTCTCACTGATAATTCATATTTTTTTATTTCAGCATTTTGCAAATGTCTAAACTGTACAGTAGAGCACATGACGAGATATCTTTGTCAACCGAAAAAGCAGAAAATCTTGCACCAAATCTTCATATATTTGTACCATTTGTTAGTCCATCATATCAAACTGAAACTGTGTCTGGTATTTTTCATTCTCCTAGAGAGCTGTATTGGGACGATCCGAGTGGTTGTTTGGATATGATAAGAGAGAAAATTTCTTCTTCATGTGTCCGAATTAAGACGATCTCAACCATCTATCCTGAATTGCGTGATTTTTTTGTTATTGATTGTGGTGTTCTTGAGGCTCCTTCTTTTGACAAGTATTTTGATATATTGCTTCAGTTATCTACAGTTACCTCGCCCAAAGAGTCAGCTCAGAAGGTAAATAAATTAGTGTACCCATTTGGTCAAGTTTGTCTTTCATTTTCTATTTGTGAAAAATAGGATATTTCTAATTTTCGACAAATTTATCTTCTTATTTTATGGCCTTCGAGAAAAAAATTCAGGGGTTCAATCCTGATTCCTGATTTTAGAAAAGCGAAGATTTCGTCCGCCAACCTTCTTTTTTTTTAAAAAAAAAACGTGGACTTTGTAAGCACAATATATATTTTGCAAGTACAAGATATGTTTTTTCTAAATTTACCCAAAGTTCCTTGATGTGACACTAACATGAGTAATTAATAATCCAATTGACGTATAATTAACACGTAACACATAATTAACAGTTTATTAACACGTATTAATTAAAAAAACTGGCGTTAATTGTGTGTCATATATTAACTATCTTAGTGTCACATCAAGATAATTGTAGTGAACTTTCTGAACCTTTTTAGATGTAGGATATACTTTTTTAGTTGGGTGTTGTACCTTTTAAAATATGCGATATGCCTTTCTGAAGTACAATTACAATACATGTTTGGTTTATATATTTTGGAATATATGATGTATCTTTTTAGACATATCAAATAACTTTTTAAATGTTTGATATACTTTTTTAACTATTGAAAACATTTTAATGGATATCTTAGAAGAGACAAAATAATATAACACATGGAATAAAACATATCCTGGTTTTTAAACTTTTAAGAACTAAATTCAATTTTAGTCACCTGAAGTTCAAGGGCTTAATACGATCAAATTATCGTCAATTTTTAAGGCCCTTAAAAAGTTAACAGTGTTATCAAGAACAAATTTTGAAATAAGTGGTTAAAAAGATATGTAGCAAATCGGCAGAATTACTGAAAATTTAGATATCTCCAAAGAGGTACATTTACAATATAGATCACAAGTATTTTATACCCCAAATTTTTGCAGGTCTTTCGGGTTCTCATGAAATGGGCTGAAGATCTCAGTACTGAAAAGATGAATCTGGAACAATTACATGAGCTGAGAAATAAACTTACGGCACAAGAAAACACGGTGCTTCCAACTATAAATGACAAATGGGTATCTCTCCATGCAAGTTGTGGTCTTGTTTGTTGGAGCGACAACACCGCCTTAATTGAAGAAATTGCACCATTTCATGATATTCAATTCTTACAATTCGGTCAACTTTCTGTTACCGAAAAGGAAGCGCTTTCTAGAAACGTAGCTGATTTATTGCACAGTATCGGTATCCAACCTCTCTCAGAGGTATGATACTACAACAATATTTATTTTTTAACACAAGGATTACTTTGTACTTTGAGCATGATGTTGGATTTATTTTTTCTTTATATTTGCACAAAGTTCCTTAAATAATAATGCTTCCCGTAATTGAGTCGATACAATACTATTATAGTTTTTCATAATTAAAAGAAAAATAATATGATTGTTACTTTTATATTGTTGTTTGTTTAGGTTCTCATTCGAGAAGCCATATTTGGTGCTGAAAGAAAAGACTTTGCGAAGTCGCACATACTAAACTGGATACTTCCTTATGCGCAACGCTACATTTGCAACAAGCACATTGATATTTATAATATACTGCAAGAGTCCCAAAGCGAAAAAATTAACTCATTGCGGGTCATAGTTGTTGAAGAAATTCTATATAAGAATACGGTAAAGGCGAATGATAATAGCAGTGAAAGTGTAACAAAATACAGTTGTCTTCTTCAGGTACTTCCTATTGTCATCTCATGACTTGTTGTGGTGATGGTAAATATTTTATAATTCTTGCTACTTTAACACAATTCACTTTTATATAATTTCTGTATAGGGGAGTACCTTGTACATAACACCAGAAGCGAAGTATCCTTTGATACTTCTAGAACTTTCTAGCTTTTTACTTCAAGGAGCCCCTAACCAAGAGATATCAAATTTTCTTCACACGCTAATTGTCATGTTCGAAGGAGGCATTAAAGAGCAACAACTAGATTCATACATTAATGAAATCCAGCAATTACCTCAACTTTCTGAAGAAGAAAATATTTGGTCTATCCGGTCTTTAACTGTACCGACCATTAAACAGGAACAAATTCCGTACGGTACACTTTCAGTACCAGTACCAGTTCCAGTGTCAATGCCGGTTCCTCCAAGGCATCCAAAACCATTTATATCGAACATTAAGTGGAACAATCAAGCTTCGACAAGCTCAAATGTTGTCAATTTCTCCCCTGAATTTTCTCCCCGTCAATCACCTCAACTTCCTCAAGGAGAAAATATCTGGTCTCGTCAACCTTTAACTGTACCAACTTTTGAACAAGAACAAATTCCAATTGGTACCCTTTCAGTGCCGCTGCCAATACCAGATATTCCAAGGCATCCGAAACCATTTAAATCAAGCAACAAGCGGACCAATCATGGCTCGGGTGCCGTCAATTTCTCCCCTGAATTTTCACCTATATATCAGAACATAGATAATATTATGCCTATAGAGGTCGTAATTGTACCGGTACATAGTGAGACGCAACAAATATTTATTGGGGCTCAAGATGAGAATTCATCATATATGATAGGAAGGGAAGGAGAGCGCATAGCCTACATGTATTTCAAGGAGAAATTTGAACATGATAGTGTCATATGGGTTAATGAATTTATGGAAACTTATAAACCCTATGATATTTATGTGGGGAAAGCCAATGGAGAGATGGAGTACATCGAAGTAAAGGCGACAATATCCGAGACCAAGGACTGGTTCGCGATATCTCCAAGTGAATGTAGTTTCGCAATTGAACAAGGGGATTTGTTTAGTGTTGCGTGGGTGTTTTTGTCGCGCCAAGCAGATACTAGGATATCGGTGCTCAAGCATCCGATGAAATTATGTGATGAACGTTTTTTGCAGCTTGCCATGCATGTGAGAAACACGGGCGGCATAATGTAATTTGCTCTTCTTTTAAGTACATAAGTTTTGTCTATATGTTTTAATATCAAACTATAAAGATTTCTATTGATTCATGAAGAGAATCTGAACCCACTCTAGTGATTTGTATCCATATTTGTATTTGACAATATTTAAATCGTATTTGTATATGTTTAGTATCAGAACCATATTTGTATTTGGATTTATATCAATATATATGTATACAGGCCTGATGTGACCAATATCCAAAACTTTCGATACCCCATTGATTGGCAATCCTTCAAAACTCGGTCTTCATCACTTGAGAGTCCATCTTAAAATCCCTCTACTCGTATCCACCCACTACACCATATTTGGGAATCAGCAAAGGGCCAAACAATAGTTATCGATGCCCAAACAGTGACTAAAAGTCATCAGTCACGGGGACCGATGGCTAAATCTTCGTGGATAAAGGCCTCGTTCGCAAAGGTCATGCTTTAGCCACCGGCCGTTTTTGTTGGCATCTTTAGTCACGGTGTGATTCTTTTACTCACGACCCTTTCTTAAAAAGTTGGCCGTGTTTGTTGGCACATTTAGTCACGGTGTCATCCTTTTACCCACTGCCCTTTCTTTAAAAAGTTATAGCCACGGCCCGTGCCTAAACACCCTGGTGGTTATTTGATGCCTTTCACACATGCTTGCTACCCCGTGACTGTTGTCCTAGAGTTTTAGCCACTTTCGTGGATAGTACCTTATTACACGTAAAATAAGAATATCAACATTAGTCATGTCCATGGCTATTAATTTTTGTTGTTGTTTTTTGTTTTGAAAAATCAAAAAATGAATAGAAAATAAAAAAATAAGTAATTCACATGATTCAATCGGCACAAATAAAAATCCTAAATAAACAAATTATTCGAAGCAATTTATCAATTCCTATACACCACACTCTCAAACAATGCAATCTCTCGAACAACATATCAATACCGGAGGCGATCGCCTCGAATCTCCGAAGGCTTGCCACCATGTGATCCGTGGTTTTCCAACTCGGCCAAACCATGTCGCGAGCCATTGGCCGAAGCAAATCTCTGCTGCTGTTGAGAGTACCCTTACATTTAATTCAAATCATTTTTGATATTGTTTGTATGGAATGTCTTTACTACAATTTTTTTCACCAAATGGTACAAATAAAGTGTTTTTGTGATCGTTTGTATCGAATGTTTTACTTCACACGTTTTCACCATATTGTACAGACACCGCGATAGTTTATTTTTATGCTACACGAGTTTTTACAATCTATTTAGACATTGGGGAGTCCAAATAATGTGTTTTTGAGATTGTTTGAATAAAAAATTTCACAACACAACTTTTCACGACATTGTTTGATTGGCCGAGATTTCACCGCTTATTTTATTAGATCGTCGTTGTTTGTGAATCCGGTTCAATCAACAAGTAAAGTTATGAATGTGTATAGTGAAAATATACAAGTTCGTTCCACTGAGAGAGTATGCGTCACGACGGACCCCTCATTGCTTGCCAATTCTGAATAATCTCATTATTCATCAATCGTTACGGCGAACGCGTACATCCATCTATCCTTATTAGTACATTCTTATAGTTGATATAAAAATGTAATTCCTTCAATAAATTACTAACAAGAAAAACATATCAATAATCTATCAAAAAATAAATAATAATAAAATGGAATAAATATTACTAACCAAAAAAATCACCAATTCCGTGAGTGAATTAAAGACATGAGAACCAAATTTATAAGGAAGATGTGGCGGTAAGACAAAACATTGGTCCAATTTTGAAGTGGCGAGAATTGAATGATACCAAATTTTCATGAAAAATCCTCATTTGTAGGCCTCGATGGAATACATGTTGTTGTAGTTGTTGCTGATGACGATGTTATTATTATTATTATTTTTTATTATTTTTATTATTATTATAAATATTATTACTATTTATACTGGGCACATTAATTTTATATAATACAAAAATAATGATAAAAAATAACCGCTACAAGTATAGATAGATTCGAAATTGAGAAATTGACTTTGGCGGTTTTATACCATAAATCATAACATACAAATACAATAGGTATGACAAATTTAGACATTTTTTTTTGAAAGGAATACCCAATTGGTATTCTGTCATATATAAATATAAATGAGTAAAGAAAAAGAAGTTACATAGTTAAAAGAAAATTACATGTTTTTGTCTCACCGTAACTATTTTTTTCTTTTTTCCAATTTTCAATTTTAGAAAGAAATTACAATTTACAGATTTTAATATAATTAGAAAAATTAAATAAATAGAAAGATATTATTGCGGTTTTACTCTCTTAATTGAAAAAATCTTGTCCTATAATACAAAATTAAGTTATTATATAATACATATTGGAGCTCTCCGGTTAGGCTTTAATTACCTTCACATCAGACCCATTCCATTTTCCTTAACTAACTATAAAATAACGAAAGAAAACTATATTTTTTAATCAATGGAGAATTTGCTTCTTTCTTTTATGCAACCAATCATCAATAAAACTGCATGAATCATGCAAATTGATGTTTTTTCTACGTTGCACCTCCTCCTCTAAACTATTCTTATCACCAAAACCATCAAAATTCAAATCATGCGAACTGAATTTAAATTCTTCTGTTTTCGCGTGATCATCACTTGTCGACGGAGATTCAGAAAAACTATCTTCTCCTTGACAACTCACTTTAATCCAGCTTTTATCATCAATCGTCTAGTTTGGTATCGAAGATTCTCTAGTTGCCAAGAAACCGATTCTCTCAAGTGGATCCATAAGCATTGCCTCAACCGTCAAAGACTCCCACAATTCTTGATTGAGTATGCTCTTAGGACTTTCTTGCAGTTTCTCGTCAATCCAATTCTCCGGATTTCGATACGAAAGGGTGGTTTAATAATTTCTCGGCCGACAATCTTTATTTAGGAAATGTTTCCCCTGTTCCGATATCCAATTGGGGAAATTCGGTACATTCACAGAATTTCCAATGTGGTAAAGAACCGAGACATGATTGGTGAATCCTTGCCAAGGGACGCCTCCGGTGACCATCTCGATATCCAATTGGGGACATTCGGTACATTCACATAATTTTTTCGATTCATAACAATCTTTTAACGCTCTGAGAAACTCACATAACGTGGTTTTGAGATGGTTTGAATCGAATCTTTTATTACGTAACTTTTCACCAAAATGTACAAACACTAAGAAAGTTTTCTTTTCGATTCATAGCAATCTTTTTACGTTTTGAGGAATTCAAATAACGTGTTTTTAGATCATTTGTATCGTATCTTTTACTATATAACTTTTCACCAAATGTTACAAACACTAAGAAATTTTGTTTGTCGATTCATAACAATCTTTTAACGCTCCGAGGAGTCCAAATAACGTGTTTTTGAGATGGTTTGGATTGAATCTTTTGTAACGTAATTTTTCACAAAATTGTACAAACACTAAGAAAATTTTCTTTTCGAACCATATCAATCTTTTTACGTTTTGAGGAGTTCAAATAAAGTGTTTTTTGATCATTTGTATCGTATCTTTTACTATATAACTTTTCAACAAATTGTACAAACACAAAGAAAGTTTTCTTTTCGATTCATAACAAATTTTTTATGCTTTGAGGAATGAGGAGTCCAAATAACGTGTTTTTGAGATGGTTTGGATCGAATATTTTATTACGTACTTAGCATTAAAATCTTGTTTTGAATCGAAAAACAAACTTTCTTTGTGTTTGTGAAATTTGGTGAAAAGTTAAGTAGTAAAAGATACGATACAAATGATCTAAAAACATGTTATTTGAACTCCTCAAAGCGCTAAAATCTTGTTTTGAATCGAAAAACAAACTATCTTAGTGTTTGTGAAATGTGGGGAAAAGTTACGTAGTAAAAGATACGATACAAATGATCTAAAAATAAGTTATTTGAACTCCTCAAAGCGTTAAAATCTTGTTTTGAATAGAAAAACAAACTTTCTTAGTGTTTGTGAAATTTGGTGAAAAGTTATGTAGTAAAAGATACGATACAAATGATCTAAAAACACGTTATTTGAACTACTCAAAGCGTTAAAATCTTGTTTTGAATCGAAAAACAAACTTTCTTAGGGTTTGTGAAATTTGGTGAAAAGTTATGTAGTAAAAGATACGATACAAATGATCTAAAAACACGTCATTTGAACTACTCAAAGCGTTAAAATCTTGTTTTGAATAGAAAAACAAACTTTCTTAGTGTTTGTGAAATTTGGTGAAAAGTTATGTAGTAAAAGATACGATACAAATTATCTAAAAATAAGTTATTTGACCTCCTCAAAGCGTTAAAAGTTTGTTTTGAATCGAAAAACAAACTTTCTTAGTGTTTGTGAAATTTGGTGAAAAGTTATGTAGTAAAAGATACAATACAAATGATCTAAAAACATGTTATTTGAACTCCTCAAATCTATAAAATCTTGTTTTGAATCGAAAAACAAACTTTCTTAGTGTTTATGAAATTTGGTGAAAAGTTATGTAGTAAAAGATACGATAAAAATGATCTAAAAACACGTTATTTGAACTCCTCAAAGCGTTAAAATCTTGTTTTGAATCGAAAAACAAACTTTCTTAGTGTTTGTAAAATTTGGTGAAAAGTTATGTAGTAAAAGATACGATACAAATGATCTAAAAACACGTCATTTGAACTACTGAAAGCGTTAAAATGTTGTTTTGAATCGAAAAACAAACATTCTTAGTGTTAATGAAATTTGGTGAAAAGTTATGTAGTAAAAGATACGATACAAATGATCTAAAAACACGTTATTTGAACTCCTCAAAGCGTTAAAATCTTGTTTTGAATAGAAAACAAACTTTCTTAGTGTTTGTGAAATTTTGTGAAAAGTTATGTAGTAAAAAATACGATACAAATGATCTAAAAACAGTATATTTGAACTCCTCAAAGCGTTAAAATCTTGTTTTGAATCGAAAAACAAACTTTCTTAGTGTTTGTGAAATTTGGTGAAAAGTTATGCAGTAAAAGATACGATACAAATGATCTAAAACCATGTTATTTGAACTCCTCAAAGCGCTAAAATCTAGTTTTGAATCGAAAAGCAAACTTTCTTAGTGTTTGTGAAATTTGGTGAAAAGTTACGTAGTAAAAGATACGATACAAATGATTTAAAAACAAGTTATTTGAGCTCCTCAAAGCGTTAAAATCTTGTTTTGAATCGAAAAACAAACTTTCTTAGTGTTTGTGAAATTTGGTGAAAAGTTATGTAGTAAAAGATACGATACAAATGATCTAAAAACATGTTATTTGAACTCCTCAAAGCGCTAAAATCTTGTTTTGAATCGAAAAACAAACTTTCTTAGTGTTTGTGAAATTTAGTGCAAAGTTATGTAGTAAAAAATAAGATACAAATGATCTAAAAACATGTTATTTGAACTCCTCAAAGCGCTAAAATCTTGTTTTGAATCGAAAAGCAAACTTTCTTAGTGTTTGTGAAATTTGGTGAAAAGTTACGTAGTAAAAGATACGATACAAATGATCTAAAAACAAGTTATTTGAGCTCCTCAAAGCGTTAAAATCTTGTTTTGAATCGAAAAACAAACTTTCTTTGTGTTTGTGAAATTTGGTGAAAAGTTGTGTAGTAAAAGATACGATACAAATGATCTAAAAACATGTTATTTGAACTCCTCAAAGCGCTAAAATCTTGTTTTGAATCGAAAATCAAACTTTCTTAGTGTTTGTGAAATTTGGTGAAAAGTTACGTTGTAAAAGATACGATACAAATGATTTAAAAACAAGTTATTTGAGCTACTCAAAGCGTTAAAATCTTGTTTTGAATCGAAAAACAAACTTTCTTAGTGTTTGTGAAAATTGGTGAAAAGTTATGTAGTAAAAGATACGATACAAATGATCTAAAAACACGTTATTTGAACTCCTCAAAGTGTTAAAATCTTGTTTTGAATTGAAAAACAAACTGTATTAGTGTTTGTGAAATTTGGTGAAAAGTTATGTAGTAAAAGATACGATAAAAATGATCTAAAAACACGTTATTTGAATTCCTCAAAGCGTTAAAAGTGTGTTTTGAATCGAAAAACAAACTTTATTAGGGTTTGTGAAATTAGGTGAAAAGTTATGTAGTAAAAGATACGATACAAATGATCCAAAAACATGTTATTTGAACTCCTCCAAGCGCTAAATTCTTGTTTTGAATCGAAAAGCAAACTTTCTTAGTGTTTGTGAAATTTGGTGAAAAGTTACGTAGTAAAAGATACGATACAAATGATCTAAAAACACGTTATTTGAATTCCTCAAAGCGTTAAAATCTTGTTTTGAATCGAAAAACAAACTTTCTTAGTGTTTGTGAAAATTGGTGAAAAGTTATGTAGTAAAAGATACGATACAAATGATCTAAAAACACGTTATTTGAACTCCTCAAAGTGTTAAAATCTTGTTTTGAATCGAAAAACAAACTGTATTAGTGTTTGTGAAATTTGGTGAAAAGTTATGTAGTAAAAGATACGATAAAAATGATCTAAAAACACGTTATTTGAACTCCTAAAAGTGTTAAAAGTTTGTTTTGAATCGAAAAACAAACTTTCTTAGTGTTTGTAAAATTTGGTGAAAAGTTATGTAGTAAAAGATACGATACAAATGATCTAAAAACACGTCATTTGAACTACTCAAAGCGTTATAATTTTGATTTGAATCGAAAAACAAACTTTCTTAGTGTCTGTGAAATTAGGTGAAAAGTTATGTAGTAAAAGATACGATACAAATGATCCAAAAACATGTTATTTGAACTCCTCAAAGCGCTAAAATTTTGTTTTGAATCGAAAAGCAAACTTTCTTAGTGTTTGTGAAATTTGGTGAAAAGTTAGGTAGTAAAAGATACGATACAAATGATCTGAAAACATGTTATTTGAACTCCTCAAAGCGCTAAAATCTTGTTTTGAATCGAAAATCAAACTTTCTTAGTGTTTGTGAAATTTGGTGAAAAGTTACGTAGTAAAAGATACGATATAAATGATCTAAAAACACGTTATTTGAACTCCTGAAAGCGTTAAAATCTTGTTTTGAATCGAAAAACAAACTTTCTTAGTGTTTGTGAAATTTGGTGAAAAGTTACGTAGTAAAAGATACGATATAAATGATCTAAAAACAAGTTATTTGAGCTCCTCAAAGCGTTAAAATCTTGTTTTGAATCGAAAAACAAACTATCTTAGTGTTTGTGAAATGTGGGGAAAAGTTACGTAGTAAAAGATACGATACAAATGATCTAAAAACATGTTATTTGAACTCCTCAAAGCGCTAAAATCTTGTTTTGAATCGAAAATCAAACTTTCTTAGTGTTTGTGAAATTTGGTGAAAAGTTACGTTGTAAAAGATACGATACAAATGATTTAAAAACAAGTTATTTGAGCTACTCAAAGCGTTAAAATCTTGTTTTGAATCGAAAAACAAACTTTCTTAGTGTTTGTGAAAATTGGTGAAAAGTTATGTAGTAAAAGATACGATACAAATGATCTAAAAACACGTTATTTGAACTCCTCAAAGTGTTAAAATCTTGTTTTGAATTGAAAAACAAACTGTATTAGTGTTTGTGAAATTTGGTGAAAAGTTATGTAGTAAAAGATACGATAAAAATGATCTAAAAACACGTTATTTGAATTCCTCAAAGCGTTAAAAGTGTGTTTTGAATCGAAAAACAAACTTTATTAGGGTTTGTGAAATTAGGTGAAAAGTTATGTAGTAAAAGATACGATACAAATGATCCAAAAACATGTTATTTGAACTCCTCCAAGCGCTAAATTCTTGTTTTGAATCGAAAAGCAAACTTTCTTAGTGTTTGTGAAATTTGGTGAAAAGTTACGTAGTAAAAGATACGATACAAATGATCTAAAAACACGTTATTTGAATTCCTCAAAGCGTTAAAATCTTGTTTTGAATCGAAAAACAAACTTTCTTAGTGTTTGTGAAAATTGGTGAAAAGTTATGTAGTAAAAGATACGATACAAATGATCTAAAAACACGTTATTTGAACTCCTCAAAGTGTTAAAATCTTGTTTTGAATCGAAAAACAAACTGTATTAGTGTTTGTGAAATTTGGTGAAAAGTTATGTAGTAAAAGATACGATAAAAATGATCTAAAAACACGTTATTTGAACTCCTAAAAGTGTTAAAAGTTTGTTTTGAATCGAGAAACAAACTTTCTTAGTGTTTGTAAAATTTGGTGAAAAGTTATGTAGTAAAAGATACGATACAAATGATCTAAAAACACGTCATTTGAACTACTCAAAGCGTTATAATTTTGATTTGAATCGAAAAACAAACTTTCTTAGTGTTTGTGAAATTAGGTGAAAAGTTATGTAGTAAAAGATACGATACAAATGATCCAAAAACATGTTATTTGAACTCCTCAAAGCGCTAAAATTTTGTTTTGAATCGAAAAGCAAACTTTCTTAGTGTTTGTGAAATTTGGTGAAAAGTTAGGTAGTAAAAGATACGATACAAATGATCTGAAAACATGTTATTTGAACTCCTCAAAGCGCTAAAATCTTGTTTTGAATCGAAAATCAAACTTTCTTAGTGTTTGTGAAATTTGGTGAAAAGTTGCGTAGTAAAAGATACGATATAAATGATCTAAAAACACGTTATTTGAACTCCTGAAAGCGTTAAAATCTTGTTTTGAATCGAAAAACAAACTTTCTTAGTGTTTGTGAAATTTGGTGAAAAGTTACGTAGTAAAAGATACGATATAAATGATCTAAAAACAAGTTATTTGAGCTCCTCAAAGCGTTAAAATCTTGTTTTGAATCGAAAAACAAACTATCTTAGTGTTTGTGAAATGTGGGGAAAAGTTACGTAGTAAAAGATACGATACAAATGATCTAAAAACAAATTATTTGAGCTCCTCAAAGCGTTAAAATCTTGTTTTGAATAGAAAAACAAACTTTCTTAGTGTTTGTGAAATTTGGTGAAAAGTTATGTAGTAAAAGATACGATACAAATGATCTAAAAACACGTTTTTTGAACTACTCAAAGCGTTAAAATCTTGTTTTGAATCGAAAAACAAACTTTCTTAGTGTTTGTGAAATTTGGTGAAAAGTTATGTAGTAAAAGATACGATACAAATGATCAAAAAACACGTCATTTGAACTACTCAAAGCGTTAAAATCTTGTTTGGAATCGAAAAACAAACTTTCTTAGTGTTTGTGAAATTTGGTGAAAAGTTATGTAGTAAAAGATACGATACAAATGATCTAAAAACATGTTGCTTGAACTCCTCAAAGCGCTAAAATCTTGTTTTGAATCGAAAAACAAACTATCTTAGTGTTTGTGAAATGTGGGGAAAAGTTACGAAGTAAAAGATACGATACAAATTATCTAAAAATAAGTTATTTGAGCTTCTCAAAGCGTTAAAATCTTGTTTTAAATAGAAAAACAAACTTTCTTAGTGTTTGTGAAATTTGGTGAAAAGTTATGTAGTAAAAGATACGATACAAATGATCTAGAAACACGTTATTTGAACTCCTCAAAGCGTTAAAAGTTTGTTTTGAATCGAAAAACAAACATTCTTTGTGTTTGTGAAATTTGGTGAAAAGTTATGTAGTAAAAGATACGATACAAATGATCTAAAAAAATGTTATTTGAACTCCTCAAAGTGCTAAAATCTTGTTTTGAATCGAAAAACAAACTTTCTGAGTGTTTGTGAAATTTGGTGAAAAGTTATGTAGTAAAAGATACGATAAAAATGATTTAAAAACACGTTATTTGAACTCCTCAAAGCGTTAAAATCTTGTTTTGAATCGAAAAACAAACTTTCTTAGTGTTTGTGAAAATTGGTGAAAAGTTATGTAGTAAAAGATACGATACAAATGATCCAAAAACATGTTATTTGAACTCCTCCAAGCGCTAAATTCTTGTTTTGAATCGAAAAGCAAACTTTCTTAGTGTTTGTGAAATTTGGTGAAAAGTTACGTAGTAAAAGATACGATACAAATGATCTAAAAACACGTTATTTGAATTCCTCAAAGCGTTAAAATCTTGTTTTGAATCGAAAAACAAACTTTCTTAGTGTTTGTGAAAATTGGTGAAAAGTTATGTAGTAAAAGATACGATACAAATGATCTAAAAACACGTTATTTGAACTCCTCAAAGTGTTAAAATCTTGTTTTGAATCGAAAAACAAACTGTATTAGTGTTTGTGAAATTTGGTGAAAAGTTATGTAGTAAAAGATACGATAAAAATGATCTAAAAACACGTTATTTGAACTCCTAAAAGTGTTAAAAGTTTGTTTTGAATCGAAAAACAAACTTTCTTAGTGTTTGTAAAATTTGGTGAAAAGTTATGTAGTAAAAGATACGATACAAATGATCTAAAAACACGTCATTTGAACTACTCAAAGCGTTATAATTTTGATTTGAATCGAAAAACAAACTTTCTTAGTGTTTGTGAAATTAGGTGAAAAGTTATGTAGTAAAAGATACGATACAAATGATCCAAAAACATGTTATTTGAACTCCTCAAAGCGCTAAAATTTTGTTTTGAATCGAAAAGCAAACTTTCTTAGTGTTTGTGAAATTTGGTGAAAAGTTAGGTAGTAAAAGATACGATACAAATGATCTGAAAACATATTATTTGAACTCCTCAAAGCGCTAAAATCTTGTTTTGAATCGAAAATCAAACTTTCTTAGTGTTTGTGAAATTTGGTGAAAAGTTACGTAGTAAAAGATACGATATAAATGATCTAAAAACACGTTATTTGAACTCCTGAAAGCGTTAAAATCTTGTTTTGAATCGAAAAACAAACTTTCTTAGTGTTTGTGAAATTTGGTGAAAAGTTACGTAGTAAAAGATACGATATAAATGATCTAAAAACAAGTTATTTGAGCTCCTCAAAGCGTTAAAATCTTGTTTTGAATCGAAAAACAAACTTTCTTAGTGTTTGTGAAATTTGGTGAAAAGTTATGTAGTAAAAGATACGATACAAATGATCTAAAAACATGTTATTTGAACTCCTCAAAGCGCTAAAATCTTGTTTTGAATCGAAAAACAAACTTTCTTAGTGTTTGTGAAATTTAGTGCAAAGTTATGTAGTAAAAAATAAGATACAAATGATCTAAAAACATGTTATTTGAACTCCTCAAAGCGCTAAAATCTTGTTTTGAATCGAAAAGCAAACATTCTTAGTGTTTGTGAAATTTGGTGAAAAGTTACGTAGTAAAAGATACGATACAAATGATCTAAAAACAAGTTATTTGAGCTCCTCAAAGCGTTAAAATCTTGTTTTGAATCGAAAAACAAACTTTCTTTGTGTTTGTGAAATTTGGTGAAAAGTTGTGTAGTAAAAGATACGATACAAATGATCTAAAAACATGTTATTTGAACTCCTCAAAGCGCTAAAATCTTGTTTTGAATCGAAAATCAAACTTTCTTAGTGTTTGTGAAATTTGGTGAAAAGTTACGTTGTAAAAGATACGATACAAATGATTTAAAAACAAGTTATTTGAGCTACTCAAAGCGTTAAAATCTTGTTTTGAATCGAAAAACAAACTTTCTTAGTGTTTGTGAAAATTGGTGAAAAGTTATGTAGTAAAAGATACGATACAAATGATCTAAAAACACGTTATTTGAACTCCTCAAAGTGTTAAAATCTTGTTTTGAATTGAAAAACAAACTGTATTAGTGTTTGTGAAATTTGGTGAAAAGTTATGTAGTAAAAGATACGATAAAAATGATCTAAAAACACGTTATTTGAATTCCTCAAAGCGTTAAAAGTGTGTTTTGAATCGAAAAACAAACTTTATTAGGGTTTGTGAAATTAGGTGAAAAGTTATGTAGTAAAAGATACGATACAAATGATCCAAAAACATGTTATTTGAACTCCTCCAAGCGCTAAATTCTTGTTTTGAATCGAAAAGCAAACTTTCTTAGTGTTTGTGAAATTTGGTGAAAAGTTACGTAGTAAAAGATACGATACAAATGATCTAAAAACACGTTATTTGAATTCCTCAAAGCGTTAAAATCTTGTTTTGAATCGAAAAACAAACTTTCTTAGTGTTTGTGAAAATTGGTGAAAAGTTATGTAGTAAAAGATACGATACAAATGATCTAAAAACACGTTATTTGAACTCCTCAAAGTGTTAAAATCTTGTTTTGAATCGAAAAACAAACTGTATTAGTGTTTGTGAAATTTGGTGAAAAGTTATGTAGTAAAAGATACGATAAAAATGATCTAAAAACACGTTATTTGAACTCCTAAAAGTGTTAAAAGTTTGTTTTGAATCGAAAAACAAACTTTCTTAGTGTTTGTAAAATTTGGTGAAAAGTTATGTAGTAAAAGATACGATACAAATGATCTAAAAACACGTCATTTGAACTACTCAAAGCGTTATAATTTTGATTTGAATCGAAAAACAAACTTTCTTAGTGTCTGTGAAATTAGGTGAAAAGTTATGTAGTAAAAGATACGATACAAATGATCCAAAAACATGTTATTTGAACTCCTCAAAGCGCTAAAATTTTGTTTTGAATCGAAAAGCAAACTTTCTTAGTGTTTGTGAAATTTGGTGAAAAGTTAGGTAGTAAAAGATACGATACAAATGATCTGAAAACATGTTATTTGAACTCCTCAAAGCGCTAAAATCTTGTTTTGAATCGAAAATCAAACTTTCTTAGTGTTTGTGAAATTTGGTGAAAAGTTACGTAGTAAAAGATACGATATAAATGATCTAAAAACACGTTATTTGAACTCCTGAAAGCGTTAAAATCTTGTTTTGAATCGAAAAACAAACTTTCTTAGTGTTTGTGAAATTTGGTGAAAAGTTACGTAGTAAAAGATACGATATAAATGATCTAAAAACAAGTTATTTGAGCTCCTCAAAGCGTTAAAATCTTGTTTTGAATCGAAAAACAAACTATCTTAGTGTTTGTGAAATGTGGGGAAAAGTTACGTAGTAAAAGATACGATACAAATGATCTAAAAACATGTTATTTGAACTCCTCAAAGCGCTAAAATCTTGTTTTGAATCGAAAATCAAACTTTCTTAGTGTTTGTGAAATTTGGTGAAAAGTTACGTTGTAAAAGATACGATACAAATGATTTAAAAACAAGTTATTTGAGATACTCAAAGCGTTAAAATCTTGTTTTGAATCGAAAAACAAACTTTCTTAGTGTTTGTGAAAATTGGTGAAAAGTTATGTAGTAAAAGATACGATACAAATGATCTAAAAACACGTTATTTGAACTCCTCAAAGTGTTAAAATCTTGTTTTGAATTGAAAAACAAACTGTATTAGTGTTTGTGAAATTTGGTGAAAAGTTATGTAGTAAAAGATACGATAAAAATGATCTAAAAACACGTTATTTGAATTCCTCAAAGCGTTAAAAGTGTGTTTTGAATCGAAAAACAAACTTTATTAGGGTTTGTGAAATTAGGTGAAAAGTTATGTAGTAAAAGATACGATACAAATGATCCAAAAACATGTTATTTGAACTCCTCCAAGCGCTAAATTCTTGTTTTGAATCGAAAAGCAAACTTTCTTAGTGTTTGTGAAATTTGGTGAAAAGTTACGTAGTAAAAGATACGATACAAATGATCTAAAAACACGTTATTTGAATTCCTCAAAGCGTTAAAATCTTGTTTTGAATCGAAAAACAAACTTTCTTAGTGTTTGTGAAAATTGGTGAAAAGTTATGTAGTAAAAGATACGATACAAATGATCTAAAAACACGTTATTTGAACTCCTCAAAGTGTTAAAATCTTGTTTTGAATCGAAAAACAAACTGTATTAGTGTTTGTGAAATTTGGTGAAAAGTTATGTAGTAAAAGATACGATAAAAATGATCTAAAAACACGTTATTTGAACTCCTAAAAGTGTTAAAAGTTTGTTTTGAATCGAAAAACAAACTTTCTTAGTGTTTGTAAAATTTGGTGAAAAGTTATGTAGTAAAAGATACGATACAAATGATCTAAAAACACGTCATTTGAACTACTCAAAGCGTTATAATTTTGATTTGAATCGAAAAACAAACTTTCTTAGTGTTTGTGAAATTAGGTGAAAAGTTATGTAGTAAAAGATACGATACAAATGATCCAAAAACATGTTATTTGAACTCCTCAAAGCGCTAAAATTTTGTTTTGAATCGAAAAGCAAACTTTCTTAGTGTTTGTGAAATTTGGTGAAAAGTTAGGTAGTAAAAGATACGATACAAATGATCTGAAAACATGTTATTTGAACTCCTCAAAGCGCTAAAATCTTGTTTTGAATCGAAAATCAAACTTTCTTAGTGTTTGTGAAATTTGGTGAAAAGTTACGTAGTAAAAGATACGATATAAATGATCTAAAAACACGTTATTTGAACTCCTGAAAGCGTTAAAATCTTGTTTTGAATCGAAAAACAAACTTTCTTAGTGTTTGTGAAATTTGGTGAAAAGTTACGTAGTAAAAGATACGATATAAATGATCTAAAAACAAGTTATTTGAGCTCCTCAAAGCGTTAAAATCTTGTTTTGAATCGAAAAACAAACTATCTTAGTGTTTGTGAAATGTGGGGAAAAGTTACGTAGTAAAAGATACGATACAAATGATCTAAAAACAAATTATTTGAGCTCCTCAAAGCGTTAAAATCTTGTTTTGAATAGAAAAACAAACTTTCTTAGTGTTTGTGAAATTTGGTGAAAAGTTATGTAGTAAAAGATACGATACAAATGATCTAAAAACACGTTTTTTGAACTACTCAAAGCGTTAAAATCTTGTTTTGAATCGAAAAACAAACTTTCTTAGTGTTTGTGAAATTTGGTGAAAAGTTATGTAGTAAAAGATACGATACAAATGATCAAAAAACACGTCATTTGAACTACTCAAAGCGTTAAAATCTTGTTTGGAATCGAAAAACAAACTTTCTTAGTGTTTGTGAAATTTGGTGAAAAGTTATGTAGTAAAAGATACGATACAAATGATCTAAAAACATGTTGCTTGAACTCCTCAAAGCGCTAAAATCTTGTTTTGAATCGAAAAACAAACTATCTTAGTGTTTGTGAAATGTGGGGAAAAGTTACGAAGTAAAAGATACGATACAAATTATCTAAAAATAAGTTATTTGAGCTTCTCAAAGCGTTAAAATCTTGTTTTAAATAGAAAAACAAACTTTCTTAGTGTTTGTGAAATTTGGTGAAAAGTTATGTAGTAAAAGATACGATACAAATGATCTAGAAACACGTTATTTGAACTCCTCAAAGCGTTAAAAGTTTGTTTTGAATCGAAAAACAAACATTCTTTGTGTTTGTGAAATTTGGTGAAAAGTTATGTAGTAAAAGATACGATACAAATGATCTAAAAAAATGTTATTTGAACTCCTCAAAGTGCTAAAATCTTGTTTTGAATCGAAAAACAAACTTTCTGAGTGTTTGTGAAATTTGGTGAAAAGTTATGTAGTAAAAGATACGATAAAAATGATTTAAAAACACGTTATTTGAACTCCTCAAAGCGTTAAAATCTTGTTTTGAATCGAAAAACAAACTTTCTTAGTGTTTGTGAAAATTGGTGAAAAGTTATGTAGTAAAAGATACGATACAAATGATCCAAAAACATGTTATTTGAACTCCTCCAAGCGCTAAATTCTTGTTTTGAATCGAAAAGCAAACTTTCTTAGTGTTTGTGAAATTTGGTGAAAAGTTACGTAGTAAAAGATACGATACAAATGATCTAAAAACACGTTATTTGAATTCCTCAAAGCGTTAAAATCTTGTTTTGAATCGAAAAACAAACTTTCTTAGTGTTTGTGAAAATTGGTGAAAAGTTATGTAGTAAAAGATACGATACAAATGATCTAAAAACACGTTATTTGAACTCCTCAAAGTGTTAAAATCTTGTTTTGAATCGAAAAACAAACTGTATTAGTGTTTGTGAAATTTGGTGAAAAGTTATGTAGTAAAAGATACGATAAAAATGATCTAAAAACACGTTATTTGAACTCCTAAAAGTGTTAAAAGTTTGTTTTGAATCGAAAAACAAACTTTCTTAGTGTTTGTAAAATTTGGTGAAAAGTTATGTAGTAAAAGATACGATACAAATGATCTAAAAACACGTCATTTGAACTACTCAAAGCGTTATAATTTTGATTTGAATCGAAAAACAAACTTTCTTAGTGTCTGTGAAATTAGGTGAAAAGTTATGTAGTAAAAGATACGATACAAATGATCCAAAAACATGTTATTTGAACTCCTCAAAGCGCTAAAATTTTGTTTTGAATCGAAAAGCAAACTTTCTTAGTGTTTGTGAAATTTGGTGAAAAGTTAGGTAGTAAAAGATACGATACAAATGATCTGAAAACATGTTATTTGAACTCCTCAAAGCGCTAAAATCTTGTTTTGAATCGAAAATCAAACTTTCTTAGTGTTTGTGAAATTTGGTGAAAAGTTACGTAGTAAAAGATACGATATAAATGATCTAAAAACACGTTATTTGAACTCCTGAAAGCGTTAAAATCTTGTTTTGAATCGAAAAACAAACTTTCTTAGTGTTTGTGAAATTTGGTGAAAAGTTACGTAGTAAAAGATACGATATAAATGATCTAAAAACAAGTTATTTGAGCTCCTCAAAGCGTTAAAATCTTGTTTTGAATCGAAAAACAAACTATCTTAGTGTTTGTGAAATGTGGGGAAAAGTTACGAAGTAAAAGATACGATACAAATTATCTAAAAACATGTTATTTGAACTCCTCAAAGCGCTAAAATCTTGTTTTGAATCGAAAATCAAACTTTCTTAGTGTTTGTGAAATTTGGTGAAAAGTTACGTTGTAAAAGATACGATACAAATGATTTAAAAACAAGTTATTTGAGATACTCAAAGCGTTAAAATCTTGTTTTGAATCGAAAAACAAACTTTCTTAGTGTTTGTGAAAATTGGTGAAAAGTTATGTAGTAAAAGATACGATACAAATGATCTAAAAACACGTTATTTGAACTCCTCAAAGTGTTAAAATCTTGTTTTGAATTGAAAAACAAACTGTATTAGTGTTTGTGAAATTTGGTGAAAAGTTATGTAGTAAAAGATACGATAAAAATGATCTAAAAACACGTTATTTGAATTCCTCAAAGCGTTAAAAGTGTGTTTTGAATCGAAAAACAAACTTTATTAGGGTTTGTGAAATTAGGTGAAAAGTTATGTAGTAAAAGATACGATACAAATGATCCAAAAACATGTTATTTGAACTCCTCCAAGCGCTAAATTCTTGTTTTGAATCGAAAAGCAAACTTTCTTAGTGTTTGTGAAATTTGGTGAAAAGTTACGTAGTAAAAGATACGATACAAATGATCTAAAAACACGTTATTTGAATTCCTCAAAGCGTTAAAATCTTGTTTTGAATCGAAAAACAAACTTTCTTAGTGTTTGTGAAAATTGGTGAAAAGTTATGTAGTAAAAGATACGATACAAATGATCTAAAAACACGTTATTTGAACTCCTCAAAGTGTTAAAATCTTGTTTTGAATCGAAAAACAAACTGTATTAGTGTTTGTGAAATTTGGTGAAAAGTTATGTAGTAAAAGATACGATAAAAATGATCTAAAAACACGTTATTTGAACTCCTAAAAGTGTTAAAAGTTTGTTTTGAATCGAAAAACAAACTTTCTTAGTGTTTGTAAAATTTGGTGAAAAGTTATGTAGTAAAAGATACGATACAAATGATCTAAAAACACGTCATTTGAACTACTCAAAGCGTTATAATTTTGATTTGAATCGAAAAACAAACTTTCTTAGTGTTTGTGAAATTAGGTGAAAAGTTATGTAGTAAAAGATACGATACAAATGATCCAAAAACATGTTATTTGAACTCCTCAAAGCGCTAAAATTTTGTTTTGAATCGAAAAGCAAACTTTCTTAGTGTTTGTGAAATTTGGTGAAAAGTTAGGTAGTAAAAGATACGATACAAATGATCTGAAAACATGTTATTTGAACTCCTCAAAGCGCTAAAATCTTGTTTTGAATCGAAAATCAAACTTTCTTAGTGTTTGTGAAATTTGGTGAAAAGTTACGTAGTAAAAGATACGATATAAATGATCTAAAAACACGTTATTTGAACTCCTGAAAGCGTTAAAATCTTGTTTTGAATCGAAAAACAAACTTTCTTAGTGTTTGTGAAATTTGGTGAAAAGTTACGTAGTAAAAGATACGATATAAATGATCTAAAAACAAGTTATTTGAGCTCCTCAAAGCGTTAAAATCTTGTTTTGAATCGAAAAACAAACTATCTTAGTGTTTGTGAAATGTGGGGAAAAGTTACGTAGTAAAAGATACGATACAAATGATCTAAAAACAAATTATTTGAGCTCCTCAAAGCGTTAAAATCTTGTTTTGAATAGAAAAACAAACTTTCTTAGTGTTTGTGAAATTTGGTGAAAAGTTATGTAGTAAAAGATACGATACAAATGATCTAAAAACACGTTTTTTGAACTACTCAAAGCGTTAAAATCTTGTTTTGAATCGAAAAACAAACTTTCTTAGTGTTTGTGAAATTTGGTGAAAAGTTATGTAGTAAAAGATACGATACAAATGATCAAAAAACACGTCATTTGAACTACTCAAAGCGTTAAAATCTTGTTTGGAATCGAAAAACAAACTTTCTTAGTGTTTGTGAAATTTGGTGAAAAGTTATGTAGTAAAAGATACGATACAAATGATCTAAAAACATGTTGCTTGAACTCCTCAAAGCGCTAAAATCTTGTTTTGAATCGAAAAACAAACTATCTTAGTGTTTGTGAAATGTGGGGAAAAGTTACGAAGTAAAAGATACGATACAAATTATCTAAAAATAAGTTATTTGAGCTTCTCAAAGCGTTAAAATCTTGTTTTAAATAGAAAAACAAACTTTCTTAGTGTTTGTGAAATTTGGTGAAAAGTTATGTAGTAAAAGATACGATACAAATGATCTAGAAACACGTTATTTGAACTCCTCAAAGCGTTAAAAGTTTGTTTTGAATCGAAAAACAAACATTCTTTGTGTTTGTGAAATTTGGTGAAAAGTTATGTAGTAAAAGATACGATACAAATGATCTAAAAAAATGTTATTTGAACTCCTCAAAGTGCTAAAATCTTGTTTTGAATCGAAAAACAAACTTTCTGAGTGTTTGTGAAATTTGGTGAAAAGTTATGTAGTAAAAGATACGATAAAAATGATTTAAAAACACGTTATTTGAACTCCTCAAAGCGTTAAAATCTTGTTTTGAATCGAAAAACAAACTTTCTTAGTGTTTGTAAAATTTGGTGAAAAGTTATGTAGTAAAAGATACGATACAAATGATCTAAAAACACGTCATTTGAACTACTCAAAGCGTTAAAATGTTGTTTTGAATCGAAAAACAAACATTCTTAGTGTTTGTGAAATTTGGTGAAAAGTTATGTAGTAAAAGATACGATACAAATGATCTAAAAACAGTATATTTGAACTCCTCAAAGCGTTAAAATATTGTTTTGAATCGAAAAACAAACTTTCTTAGTGTTTGTGAAATTTGGTGAAAAATTATGTAGTAAAAATACGATACAAATGATCTAAAAACAGTATATTTGAACTCCTCAAAGCGTTAAAATATTGTTTTGAATCGAAAAACAAACTTTCTTAGTGTTTGTGAAATTTTGTGAAAAGTTACGTAGTAAAAGGTACGATACAAATGATTTAAAAACAAGTTATTTGAGCTCCTCAAAGCGTTAAAATCTTGTTTTGAATCGAAAAACAAACTTTCTTTGTGTTTGTGAAATTTGGTGAAAATTTATGTAGTAAAAGATACGATAAAAATGATCTAAAAACACGTTATTTGAAATCCTCAAAGCGTTAAAAGTTTGTTTTGAATCGAAAAACAAACATTCGTAGTGTTTGTGAAATTTGGTGAAAAGTTATGTAGTAAAAGATACGATACAAATGATCTAAAAACATGTTATTTGAACTCCTCAAAGCGCTAAAATCTTGTTTTGAATCGAAAAACAAACTTTCTTAGTGTTTGTGAAATTTGGTGAAAAGTTATGTAGTAAAAGATACGATAAAAATGATCTAAAAACACGTTATTTGAACTCCTCAAAGCGTTCAAATCTTGTTTTGAATCGAAAAACAAATTTTCTTAGTGTTTGTAAAATTTGGTGAAAAGTTATGTAGTAAAAGATACGATACAAATGATCCAAAAATACGTCATTTGAACTACTCAAAGCGTTAAAAATTTGTTTTGAATCGAAAAACAAACATTCTTAGTGTTTGTGAAATTTGGTGAAAAGTTATGTAGTAAAAGATACGATACAAATGATCCAAAAACATGTTATTTGAACTCCTCAAAGCGCTAAAATCTTGTTTTGAATCGAAAAGCAAACTTTCTTAGTGTTTGTGAAATTTGGTGAAAAGTTACGTAGTAAAAGATACGATACAAATGATCTAAAAACAAGTTATTTGAGCTCCACAAAGCGTTAAAAACTTGTTTTGAATCGAAAAACAAACTTTCTTTGTGTTTGTGAAATTTGGTGAAAAATTATGTAGTAAAATATACGATACAAATGATCTAAAAACATGTTATTTGAACTCCTCAAAGCGCTAAAATCTTGTTTTGAATCGAAAAGCAAACTTTCTTAGTGTTTGTGAAATTTGGTGAAAAGGTACGTTGTAAAAGATACGATACAAATGATTTAAAAACAAGTTATTCGAGCTCCTCAAAGCGTTAAAATCTTGTTTTGAATCGAAAAACAAAATTTCTTAGTGTTTGTGATATTAGGTGAAAAGTTATGTAGTAAAAGATACGATACAAATGATGCAAAAACATGTTATTTGAACTCCTCCAAGCGCTAAAATCTTGTTTTGAATCGAAAAGCAAACTTTCTTAGTGTTTGTGAAATTTGGTGAAAAGTTACGTAGTAAAAGATACGATACAAATGATGTAAAAACACGTTATTTGAACTCCTCAAAGCGTTAAAATCTTGTTTTGAATCGAAAAAGAAACTTTCTTTGTGTTTGTGAAATTTGGTGAAAAGTTATGTAGTAAAAGATACGATACAAATGATCTAAAAACATTTTATTTGAACCCCTCAAAGCGCTAAAATCTTGTTTTGAATCGAAAAACAAACTATCTTAGTGGTTGTGAAATGTGGGGAAAAGTTACGTAATAAAAGATACGGTACAAATGATCTAAAAACAAGTTATTTGAGCTCCTCAAAGCGTTAAAATCTTGTTTTGAATAGAAAAACAAACTTTCTTAGTGTTTGTGAAATTTGGTGAAAAGTTATGTAGTAAAAGATACGATACAAATGATCTAAAAACACGTTATTTGAACTACTGAAAGCGTTAAAATCTTGTTTTGAATCGAAAAACAAACTTTCTTAGTGTTTGTGAAATTTGGTGAAAAGTTATGTAGTAAAAGATACGATACAAATGATCTAAAAACACGTTATTTGAACTACTCAAAGCGTTAAAATCTTGTTTTGAATCGAAAAGCAAACTTTCTTACTGTTTGTGAAATTTGGTGAAAAGTTATGTAGTAAAGGATACGATACAAATGATCTAAAAACACGTTATTTGAGCTCCTCAAAGCGTTAAAATCTTGTTTTGAATCGGAAAACAAACTTTCTTAGTGTTTGTGAAATTTGGTGAAAAGTTACGTAGTAAAAGATACGATACAAATGGTCTAAAAACACGTCATTTGAACTCCTCAAAGTGTTAAAATCTTGTTTTGAATCGAAAAACAAACATTATTAGTGTTTGTGAAATTTGGTTAAAAGTTATGTAGTAAAAGATACGATAAAAATGATCTAAAATCACATTATTTGAACTCCTCAAAGCGTTAAAAGTTTGTTTTGAATCGAAAAACAAACTTTCTTAGTGTTTGTAAAATTTCGTAAAAAGTTATGTAGTAAAAGATACGATACAAATGATCTAAAAACACGTCATTTGAACTACTCAAAGCTTTAAAATTTTGTTTTGAATCGAAAAACAAAATTTCTTAGTGTTTGTGAAATTAGGTGAAAAGTTATGTTGTAAAAGATACGATACAAATGATCCAAAAACATGTTATTTGAACTCCTCAAAGCGCTAAAATCTTGTTTTGAATCGAAAAGCAAACTTTCTTAGTGTTTGTGAAATTTGGTGAAAAGTTACGTAGTAAAAGATACGATACAAATGATCTAAAAACACGTTATTGGAACTCCTCAAAGCGTTAAAATCTTGTTTAGAATCGAAAAACAAACTTTCTTTGTGTTTGTGAAATTTGGTGAAAAGTTATGTAGTAAAAGATACGATACAAATGATCTAAAAACATGTTATTTGAACTCCTCAAAGCGCTAAAATCTTGTTTTGAATTGAAAAACAAACTATCTTAGTGTTTGTGAAATGTGGGGAAAAGTTACGTAGTAAAATATACGATACAAATTATCTAAATATAAGTTATTTGAGCTCCTCAAAGCGTTAAAATCTTGTTTTGAATAGAAAAACAAACTTTCTTAGTGTTTGTGAAATTTGGTGAAAAGTTATGTAGTAAAAGATACGATACAAATGATCTAAAAACACGTTATTTGAACTCCTCAAAGTGTTAAAATCTTGTTTTGAATCGAAAAACAAACTTTCTTGGTGTTTGTGAAATTTGGTTAAAAGTTATGTAGTAAAAGATACGATAAAAATGATCTAAAATCACATTATTTGAACTCCTCAAAGCGTTAAAAGTTTGTTTTGAATCGAAAAACAAACTTTCTTAGTGTTTGTAAAATTTCGTAAAAAGTTATGTAGTAAAAGATACGATACAAATGATCTAAAAACATGTTATTTGAACTACTCAAAGCGTTAAAATCTTGTTTTGAATCGAAAAACAAACTTTCTTGGTGTTTGTGAAATTTGATGAAAAGTTAGGTAGTAAAAGATACGATACAAATGATCTAAAAACACGTTATTTGAACTACTCAAAGCGTTAAAATCTTGTTTTGAATCGAAAAACAAACTTTCTTAGTGTTTGTGAAATTTGGTGAAAAGTTACGTAGTAAAAGATACGATACAAATGATCTAAAAACATGTTATTTGAGCTCGTCAAAGCGTTAAAATCTTGTTTTGAATCGAAAAACAAACTTTCTTGGTGTTTGTGAAATTTGATGAAAAGTTAGGTAGTAAAAGATACGATACAAATGATCTAAAAACACGTTATTTGAACTCCTCAAAGTGTTAAAATCTTGTTTTGAATCGAAAAAGAAACTGTATTAGTGTTTGTGAAATTTGGTGAAAAGTTATGTAGTAAAAGATACGATAAAAATGATCTAAAAACACGTTATTTGAACTCCTAAAAGTGTTAAAAGTTTGTTTTGAATCGAAAAACAAACTTTCTTAGTGTTTGTAAAATTTGGTGAAAAGTTATGTAGTAAAAGATACGATACAAATGATCTAAAAACACGTCATTTGAACTACTCAAAGCGTTATAATTTTGATTTGAATCGAAAAACAAACTTTCTTAGTGTTTGTGAAATTAGGTGAAAAGTTATGTAGTAAAAGATACGATACAAATGATCCAAAAACATGTTATTTGAACTCCTCAAAGCGCTAAAATTTTGTTTTGAATCGAAAAGCAAACTTTCTTAGTGTTTGTGAAATTTGGTGAAAAGTTAGGTAGTAAAAGATACGATACAAATGATCTGAAAACATGTTATTTGAACTCCTCAAAGCGCTAAAATCTTGTTTTGAATCGAAAATCAAACTTTCTTAGTGTTTGTGAAATTTGGTGAAAAGTTACGTAGTAAAAGATACGATATAAATGATCTAAAAACACGTTATTTGAACTCCTGAAAGCGTTAAAATCTTGTTTTGAATCGAAAAACAAACTTTCTTAGTGTTTGTGAAATTTGGTGAAAAGTTACGTAGTAAAAGATACGATATAAATGATCTAAAAACAAGTTATTTGAGCTCCTCAAAGCGTTAAAATCTTGTTTTGAATCGAAAAACAAACTATCTTAGTGTTTGTGAAATGTGGGGAAAAGTTACGTAGTAAAAGATACGATACAAATGATCTAAAAACATGTTATTTGAACTCCTCAAAGCGCTAAAATCTTGTTTTGAATCGAAAATCAAACTTTCTTAGTGTTTGTGAAATTTGGTGAAAAGTTACGTTGTAAAAGATACGATACAAATGATTTAAAAACAAGTTATTTGAGCTACTCAAAGCGTTAAAATCTTGTTTTGAATCGAAAAACAAACTTTCTTAGTGTTTGTGAAAATTGGTGAAAAGTTATGTAGTAAAAGATACGATACAAATGATCTAAAAACACGTTATTTGAACTCCTCAAAGTGTTAAAATCTTGTTTTGAATTGAAAAACAAACTGTATTAGTGTTTGTGAAATTTGGTGAAAAGTTATGTAGTAAAAGATACGATAAAAATGATCTAAAAACACGTTATTTGAATTCCTCAAAGCGTTAAAAGTGTGTTTTGAATCGAAAAACAAACTTTATTAGGGTTTGTGAAATTAGGTGAAAAGTTATGTAGTAAAAGATACGATACAAATGATCCAAAAACATGTTATTTGAACTCCTCCAAGCGCTAAATTCTTGTTTTGAATCGAAAAGCAAACTTTCTTAGTGTTTGTGAAATTTGGTGAAAAGTTACGTAGTAAAAGATACGATACAAATGATCTAAAAACACGTTATTTGAATTCCTCAAAGCGTTAAAATCTTGTTTTGAATCGAAAAACAAACTTTCTTAGTGTTTGTGAAAATTGGTGAAAAGTTATGTAGTAAAAGATACGATACAAATGATCTAAAAACACGTTATTTGAACTCCTCAAAGTGTTAAAATCTTGTTTTGAATCGAAAAACAAACTGTATTAGTGTTTGTGAAATTTGGTGAAAAGTTTTGTAGTAAAAGATACGATAAAAATGATCTAAAAACACGTTATTTGAACTCCTAAAAGTGTTAAAAGTTTGTTTTGAATCGAAAAACAAACTTTCTTAGTGTTTGTAAAATTTGGTGAAAAGTTATGTAGTAAAAGATACGATACAAATGATCTAAAAACACGTAATTTGAACTACTCAAAGCGTTATAATTTTGATTTGAATCGAAAAACAAACTTTCTTAGTGTTTGTGAAATTAGGTGAAAAGTTATGTAGTAAAAGATACGATACAAATGATCCAAAAACATGTTATTTGAACTCCTCAAAGCGCTAAAATTTTGTTTTGAATCGAAAAGCAAACTTTCTTAGTGTTTGTGAAATTTGGTGAAAAGTTAGGTAGTAAAAGATACGATACAAATGATCTGAAAACATGTTATTTGAACTCCTCAAAGCGCTAAAATCTTGTTTTGAATCGAAAATCAAACTTTCTTAGTGTTTGTGAAATTTGGTGAAAAGTTACGTAGTAAAAGATACGATATAAATGATCTAAAAACACGTTATTTGAACTCCTGAAAGCGTTAAAATCTTGTTTTGAATCGAAAAACAAACTTTCTTAGTGTTTGTGAAATTTGGTGAAAAGTTACGTAGTAAAAGATACGATATAAATGATCTAAAAACAAGTTATTTGAGCTCCTCAAAGCGTTAAAATCTTGTTTTGAATCGAAAAACAAACTATCTTAGTGTTTGTGAAATGTGGGGAAAAGTTACGTAGTAAAAGATACGATACAAATGATCTAAAAACAAATTATTTGAGCTCCTCAAAGCGTTAAAATCTTGTTTTGAATAGAAAAACAAACTTTCTTAGTGTTTGTGAAATTTGGTGAAAAGTTATGTAGTAAAAGATACGATACAAATGATCTAAAAACACGTTTTTTGAACTACTCAAAGCGTTAAAATCTTGTTTTGAATCGAAAAACAAACTTTCTTAGTGTTTGTGAAATTTGGTGAAAAGTTATGTAGTAAAAGATACGATACAAATGATCAAAAAACACGTCATTTGAACTACTCAAAGCGTTAAAATCTTGTTTGGAATCGAAAAACAAACTTTCTTAGTGTTTGTGAAATTTGGTGAAAAGTTATGTAGTAAAAGATACGATACAAATGATCTAAAAACATGTTGCTTGAACTCCTCAAAGCGCTAAAATCTTGTTTTGAATCGAAAAACAAACTATCTTAGTGTTTGTGAAATGTGGGGAAAAGTTACGAAGTAAAAGATACGATACAAATTATCTAAAAATAAGTTATTTGAGCTTCTCAAAGCGTTAAAATCTTGTTTTAAATAGAAAAACAAACTTTCTTAGTGTTTGTGAAATTTGGTGAAAAGTTATGTAGTAAAAGATACGATACAAATGATCTAGAAACACGTTATTTGAACTCCTCAAAGCGTTAAAAGTTTGTTTTGAATCGAAAAACAAACATTCTTTGTGTTTGTGAAATTTGGTGAAAAGTTATGTAGTAAAAGATACGATACAAATGATCTAAAAAAATGTTATTTGAACTCCTCAAAGTGCTAAAATCTTGTTTTGAATCGAAAAACAAACTTTCTGAGTGTTTGTGAAATTTGGTGAAAAGTTATGTAGTAAAAGATACGATAAAAATGATTTAAAAACACGTTATTTGAACTCCTCAAAGCGTTAAAATCTTGTTTTGAATCGAAAAACAAACTTTCTTAGTGTTTGTGAAAATTGGTGAAAAGTTATGTAGTAAAAGATACGATACAAATGATCCAAAAACATGTTATTTGAACTCCTCCAAGCGCTAAATTCTTGTTTTGAATCGAAAAGCAAACTTTCTTAGTGTTTGTGAAATTTGGTGAAAAGTTACGTAGTAAAAGATACGATACAAATGATCTAAAAACACGTTATTTGAATTCCTCAAAGCGTTAAAATCTTGTTTTGAATCGAAAAACAAACTTTCTTAGTGTTTGTGAAAATTGGTGAAAAGTTATGTAGTAAAAGATACGATACAAATGATCTAAAAACACGTTATTTGAACTCCTCAAAGTGTTAAAATCTTGTTTTGAATCGAAAAACAAACTGTATTAGTGTTTGTGAAATTTGGTGAAAAGTTATGTAGTAAAAGATACGATAAAAATGATCTAAAAACACGTTATTTGAACTCCTAAAAGTGTTAAAAGTTTGTTTTGAATCGAAAAACAAACTTTCTTAGTGTTTGTAAAATTTGGTGAAAAGTTATGTAGTAAAAGATACGATACAAATGATCTAAAAACACGTCATTTGAACTACTCAAAGCGTTATAATTTTGATTTGAATCGAAAAACAAACTTTCTTAGTGTTTGTGAAATTAGGTGAAAAGTTATGTAGTAAAAGATACGATACAAATGATCCAAAAACATGTTATTTGAACTCCTCAAAGCGCTAAAATTTTGTTTTGAATCGAAAAGCAAACTTTCTTAGTGTTTGTGAAATTTGGTGAAAAGTTAGGTAGTAAAAGATACGATACAAATGATCTGAAAACATGTTATTTGAACTCCTCAAAGCGCTAAAATCTTGTTTTGAATCGAAAATCAAACTTTCTTAGTGTTTGTGAAATTTGGTGAAAAGTTACGTAGTAAAAGATACGATATAAATGATCTAAAAACACGTTATTTGAACTCCTGAAAGCGTTAAAATCTTGTTTTGAATCGAAAAACAAACTTTCTTAGTGTTTGTGAAATTTGGTGAAAAGTTACGTAGTAAAAGATACGATATAAATGATCTAAAAACAAGTTATTTGAGCTCCTCAAAGCGTTAAAATCTTGTTTTGAATCGAAAAACAAACTTTCTTAGTGTTTGTGAAATTTGGTGAAAAGTTATGTAGTAAAAGATACGATACAAATGATCTAAAAACATGTTATTTGAACTCCTCAAAGCGCTAAAATCTTGTTTTGAATCGAAAAACAAACTTTCTTAGTGTTTGTGAAATTTAGTGCAAAGTTATGTAGTAAAAAATAAGATACAAATGATCTAAAAACATGTTATTTGAACTCCTCAAAGCGCTAAAATCTTGTTTTGAATCGAAAAGCAAACATTCTTAGTGTTTGTGAAATTTGGTGAAAAGTTACGTAGTAAAAGATACGATACAAATGATCTAAAAACAAGTTATTTGAGCTCCTCAAAGCGTTAAAATCTTGTTTTGAATCGAAAAACAAACTTTCTTTGTGTTTGTGAAATTTGGTGAAAAGTTGTGTAGTAAAAGATACGATACAAATGATCTAAAAACATGTTATTTGAACTCCTCAAAGCGCTAAAATCTTGTTTTGAATCGAAAATCAAACTTTCTTAGTGTTTGTGAAATTTGGTGAAAAGTTACGTTGTAAAAGATACGATACAAATGATTTAAAAACAAGTTATTTGAGCTACTCAAAGCGTTAAAATCTTGTTTTGAATCGAAAAACAAACTTTCTTAGTGTTTGTGAAAATTGGTGAAAAGTTATGTAGTAAAAGATACGATACAAATGATCTAAAAACACGTTATTTGAACTCCTCAAAGTGTTAAAATCTTGTTTTGAATTGAAAAACAAACTGTATTAGTGTTTGTGAAATTTGGTGAAAAGTTATGTAGTAAAAGATACGATAAAAATGATCTAAAAACACGTTATTTGAATTCCTCAAAGCGTTAAAAGTGTGTTTTGAATCGAAAAACAAACTTTATTAGGGTTTGTGAAATTAGGTGAAAAGTTATGTAGTAAAAGATACGATACAAATGATCCAAAAACATGTTATTTGAACTCCTCCAAGCGCTAAATTCTTGTTTTGAATCGAAAAGCAAACTTTCTTAGTGTTTGTGAAATTTGGTGAAAAGTTACGTAGTAAAAGATACGATACAAATGATCTAAAAACACGTTATTTGAATTCCTCAAAGCGTTAAAATCTTGTTTTGAATCGAAAAACAAACTTTCTTAGTGTTTGTGAAAATTGGTGAAAAGTTATGTAGTAAAAGATACGATACAAATGATCTAAAAACACGTTATTTGAACTCCTCAAAGTGTTAAAATCTTGTTTTGAATCGAAAAACAAACTGTATTAGTGTTTGTGAAATTTGGTGAAAAGTTATGTAGTAAAAGATACGATAAAAATGATCTAAAAACACGTTATTTGAACTCCTAAAAGTGTTAAAAGTTTGTTTTGAATCGAAAAACAAACTTTCTTAGTGTTTGTAAAATTTGGTGAAAAGTTATGTAGTAAAAGATACGATACAAATGATCTAAAAACACGTCATTTGAACTACTCAAAGCGTTATAATTTTGATTTGAATCGAAAAACAAACTTTCTTAGTGTCTGTGAAATTAGGTGAAAAGTTATGTAGTAAAAGATACGATACAAATGATCCAAAAACATGTTATTTGAACTCCTCAAAGCGCTAAAATTTTGTTTTGAATCGAAAAGCAAACTTTCTTAGTGTTTGTGAAATTTGGTGAAAAGTTAGGTAGTAAAAGATACGATACAAATGATCTGAAAACATGTTATTTGAACTCCTCAAAGCGCTAAAATCTTGTTTTGAATCGAAAATCAAACTTTCTTAGTGTTTGTGAAATTTGGTGAAAAGTTACGTAGTAAAAGATACGATATAAATGATCTAAAAACACGTTATTTGAACTCCTGAAAGCGTTAAAATCTTGTTTTGAATCGAAAAACAAACTTTCTTAGTGTTTGTGAAATTTGGTGAAAAGTTACGTAGTAAAAGATACGATATAAATGATCTAAAAACAAGTTATTTGAGCTCCTCAAAGCGTTAAAATCTTGTTTTGAATCGAAAAACAAACTATCTTAGTGTTTGTGAAATGTGGGGAAAAGTTACGTAGTAAAAGATACGATACAAATGATCTAAAAACATGTTATTTGAACTCCTCAAAGCGCTAAAATCTTGTTTTGAATCGAAAATCAAACTTTCTTAGTGTTTGTGAAATTTGGTGAAAAGTTACGTTGTAAAAGATACGATACAAATGATTTAAAAACAAGTTATTTGAGCTACTCAAAGCGTTAAAATCTTGTTTTGAATCGAAAAACAAACTTTCTTAGTGTTTGTGAAAATTGGTGAAAAGTTATGTAGTAAAAGATACGATACAAATGATCCAAAAACATGTTATTTGAACTCCTCCAAGCGCTAAATTCTTGTTTTGAATCGAAAAGCAAACTTTCTTAGTGTTTGTGAAATTTGGTGAAAAGTTACGTAGTAAAAGATACGATACAAATGATCTAAAAACACGTTATTTGAATTCCTCAAAGCGTTAAAATCTTGTTTTGAATCGAAAAACAAACTTTCTTAGTGTTTGTGAAAATTGGTGAAAAGTTATGTAGTAAAAGATACGATACAAATGATCTAAAAACACGTTATTTGAACTCCTCAAAGTGTTAAAATCTTGTTTTGAATCGAAAAACAAACTGTATTAGTGTTTGTGAAATTTGGTGAAAAGTTATGTAGTAAAAGATACGATAAAAATGATCTAAAAACACGTTATTTGAACTCCTAAAAGTGTTAAAAGTTTGTTTTGAATCGAAAAACAAACTTTCTTAGTGTTTGTAAAATTTGGTGAAAAGTTATGTAGTAAAAGATACGATACAAATGATCTAAAAACACGTCATTTGAACTACTCAAAGCGTTATAATTTTGATTTGAATCGAAAAACAAACTTTCTTAGTGTTTGTGAAATTAGGTGAAAAGTTATGTAGTAAAAGATACGATACAAATGATCCAAAAACATGTTATTTGAACTCCTCAAAGCGCTAAAATTTTGTTTTGAATCGAAAAGCAAACTTTCTTAGTGTTTGTGAAATTTGGTGAAAAGTTAGGTAGTAAAAGATACGATACAAATGATCTGAAAACATGTTATTTGAACTCCTCAAAGCGCTAAAATCTTGTTTTGAATCGAAAATCAAACTTTCTTAGTGTTTGTGAAATTTGGTGAAAAGTTACGTAGTAAAAGATACGATATAAATGATCTAAAAACACGTTATTTGAACTCCTGAAAGCGTTAAAATCTTGTTTTGAATCGAAAAACAAACTTTCTTAGTGTTTGTGAAATTTGGTGAAAAGTTACGTAGTAAAAGATACGATATAAATGATCTAAAAACAAGTTATTTGAGCTCCTCAAAGCGTTAAAATCTTGTTTTGAATCGAAAAACAAACTATCTTAGTGTTTGTGAAATGTGGGGAAAAGTTACGTAGTAAAAGATACGATACAAATGATCTAAAAACAAATTATTTGAGCTCCTCAAAGCGTTAAAATCTTGTTTTGAATAGAAAAACAAACTTTCTTAGTGTTTGTGAAATTTGGTGAAAAGTTATGTAGTAAAAGATACGATACAAATGATCTAAAAACACGTTTTTTGAACTACTCAAAGCGTTAAAATCTTGTTTTGAATCGAAAAACAAACTTTCTTAGTGTTTGTGAAATTTGGTGAAAAGTTATGTAGTAAAAGATACGATACAAATGATCAAAAAACACGTCATTTGAACTACTCAAAGCGTTAAAATCTTGTTTGGAATCGAAAAACAAACTTTCTTAGTGTTTGTGAAATTTGGTGAAAAGTTATGTAGTAAAAGATACGATACAAATGATCTAAAAACATGTTGCTTGAACTCCTCAAAGCGCTAAAATCTTGTTTTGAATCGAAAAACAAACTATCTTAGTGTTTGTGAAATGTGGGGAAAAGTTACGAAGTAAAAGATACGATACAAATTATCTAAAAATAAGTTATTTGAGCTTCTCAAAGCGTTAAAATCTTGTTTTAAATAGAAAAACAAACTTTCTTAGTGTTTGTGAAATTTGGTGAAAAGTTATGTAGTAAAAGATACGATACAAATGATCTAGAAACACGTTATTTGAACTCCTCAAAGCGTTAAAAGTTTGTTTTGAATCGAAAAACAAACATTCTTTGTGTTTGTGAAATTTGGTGAAAAGTTATGTAGTAAAAGATACGATACAAATGATCTAAAAAAATGTTATTTGAACTCCTCAAAGTGCTAAAATCTTGTTTTGAATCGAAAAACAAACTTTCTGAGTGTTTGTGAAATTTGGTGAAAAGTTATGTAGTAAAAGATACGATAAAAATGATTTAAAAACACGTTATTTGAACTCCTCAAAGCGTTAAAATCTTGTTTTGAATCGAAAAACAAACTTTCTTAGTGTTTGTGAAAATTGGTGAAAAGTTATGTAGTAAAAGATACGATACAAATGATCCAAAAACATGTTATTTGAACTCCTCCAAGCGCTAAATTCTTGTTTTGAATCGAAAAGCAAACTTTCTTAGTGTTTGTGAAATTTGGTGAAAAGTTACGTAGTAAAAGATACGATACAAATGATCTAAAAACACGTTATTTGAATTCCTCAAAGCGTTAAAATCTTGTTTTGAATCGAAAAACAAACTTTCTTAGTGTTTGTGAAAATTGGTGAAAAGTTATGTAGTAAAAGATACGATACAAATGATCTAAAAACACGTTATTTGAACTCCTCAAAGTGTTAAAATCTTGTTTTGAATCGAAAAACAAACTGTATTAGTGTTTGTGAAATTTGGTGAAAAGTTATGTAGTAAAAGATACGATAAAAATGATCTAAAAACACGTTATTTGAACTCCTAAAAGTGTTAAAAGTTTGTTTTGAATCGAAAAACAAACTTTCTTAGTGTTTGTAAAATTTGGTGAAAAGTTATGTAGTAAAAGATACGATACAAATGATCTAAAAACACGTCATTTGAACTACTCAAAGCGTTATAATTTTGATTTGAATCGAAAAACAAACTTTCTTAGTGTCTGTGAAATTAGGTGAAAAGTTATGTAGTAAAAGATACGATACAAATGATCCAAAAACATGTTATTTGAACTCCTCAAAGCGCTAAAATTTTGTTTTGAATCGAAAAGCAAACTTTCTTAGTGTTTGTGAAATTTGGTGAAAAGTTAGGTAGTAAAAGATACGATACAAATGATCTGAAAACATGTTATTTGAACTCCTCAAAGCGCTAAAATCTTGTTTTGAATCGAAAATCAAACTTTCTTAGTGTTTGTGAAATTTGGTGAAAAGTTACGTAGTAAAAGATACGATATAAATGATCTAAAAACACGTTATTTGAACTCCTGAAAGCGTTAAAATCTTGTTTTGAATCGAAAAACAAACTTTCTTAGTGTTTGTGAAATTTGGTGAAAAGTTACGTAGTAAAAGATACGATATAAATGATCTAAAAACAAGTTATTTGAGCTCCTCAAAGCGTTAAAATCTTGTTTTGAATCGAAAAACAAACTATCTTAGTGTTTGTGAAATGTGGGGAAAAGTTACGTAGTAAAAGATACGATACAAATGATCTAAAAACATGTTATTTGAACTCCTCAAAGCGCTAAAATCTTGTTTTGAATCGAAAATCAAACTTTCTTAGTGTTTGTGAAATTTGGTGAAAAGTTACGTTGTAAAAGATACGATACAAATGATTTAAAAACAAGTTATTTGAGCTACTCAAAGCGTTAAAATCTTGTTTTGAATCGAAAAACAAACTTTCTTAGTGTTTGTGAAAATTGGTGAAAAGTTATGTAGTAAAAGATACGATACAAATGATCTAAAAACACGTTATTTGAACTCCTCAAAGTGTTAAAATCTTGTTTTGAATTGAAAAACAAACTGTATTAGTGTTTGTGAAATTTGGTGAAAAGTTATGTAGTAAAAGATACGATAAAAATGATCTAAAAACACGTTATTTGAATTCCTCAAAGCGTTAAAAGTGTGTTTTGAATCGAAAAACAAACTTTATTAGGGTTTGTGAAATTAGGTGAAAAGTTATGTAGTAAAAGATACGATACAAATGATCCAAAAACATGTTATTTGAACTCCTCCAAGCGCTAAATTCTTGTTTTGAATCGAAAAGCAAACTTTCTTAGTGTTTGTGAAATTTGGTGAAAAGTTACGTAGTAAAAGATACGATACAAATGATCTAAAAACACGTTATTTGAATTCCTCAAAGCGTTAAAATCTTGTTTTGAATCGAAAAACAAACTTTCTTAGTGTTTGTGAAAATTGGTGAAAAGTTATGTAGTAAAAGATACGATACAAATGATCTAAAAACACGTTATTTGAACTCCTCAAAGTGTTAAAATCTTGTTTTGAATCGAAAAACAAACTGTATTAGTGTTTGTGAAATTTGGTGAAATGTTATGTAGTAAAAGATACGATAAAAATGATCTAAAAACACGTTATTTGAACTCCTAAAAGTGTTAAAAGTTTGTTTTGAATCGAAAAACAAACTTTCTTAGTGTTTGTAAAATTTGGTGAAAAGTTATGTAGTAAAAGATACGATACAAATGATCTAAAAACACGTCATTTGAACTACTCAAAGCGTTATAATTTTGATTTGAATCGAAAAACAAACTTTCTTAGTGTTTGTGAAATTAGGTGAAAAGTTATGTAGTAAAAGATACGATACAAATGATCCAAAAACATGTTATTTGAACTCCTCAAAGCGCTAAAATTTTGTTTTGAATCGAAAAGCAAACTTTCTTAGTGTTTGTGAAATTTGGTGAAAAGTTAGGTAGTAAAAGATACGATACAAATGATCTGAAAACATGTTATTTGAACTCCTCAAAGCGCTAAAATCTTGTTTTGAATCGAAAATCAAACTTTCTTAGTGTTTGTGAAATTTGGTGAAAAGTTACGTAGTAAAAGATACGATATAAATGATCTAAAAACACGTTATTTGAACTCCTGAGAGCGTTAAAATCTTGTTTTGAATCGAAAAACAAACTTTCTTAGTGTTTGTGAAATTTGGTGAAAAGTTACGTAGTAAAAGATACGATATAAATGATCTAAAAACAAGTTATTTGAGCTCCTCAAAGCGTTAAAATCTTGTTTTGAATCGAAAAACAAACTATCTTAGTGTTTGTGAAATGTGGGGAAAAGTTACGTAGTAAAAGATACGATACAAATGATCTAAAAACAAATTATTTGAGCTCCTCAAAGCGTTAAAATCTTGTTTTGAATAGAAAAACAAACTTTCTTAGTGTTTGTGAAATTTGGTGAAAAGTTATGTAGTAAAAGATACGATACAAATGATCTAAAAACACGTTTTTTGAACTACTCAAAGCGTTAAAATCTTGTTTTGAATCGAAAAACAAACTTTCTTAGTGTTTGTGAAATTTGGTGAAAAGTTATGTAGTAAAAGATACGATACAAATGATCAAAAAACACGTCATTTGAACTACTCAAAGCGTTAAAATCTTGTTTGGAATCGAAAAACAAACTTTCTTAGTGTTTGTGAAATTTGGTGAAAAGTTATGTAGTAAAAGATACGATACAAATGATCTAAAAACATGTTGCTTGAACTCCTCAAAGCGCTAAAATCTTGTTTTGAATCGAAAAACAAACTATCTTAGTGTTTGTGAAATGTGGGGAAAAGTTACGAAGTAAAAGATACGATACAAATTATCTAAAAATAAGTTATTTGAGCTTCTCAAAGCGTTAAAATCTTGTTTTAAATAGAAAAACAAACTTTCTTAGTGTTTGTGAAATTTGGTGAAAAGTTATGTAGTAAAAGATACGATACAAATGATCTAGAAACACGTTATTTGAACTCCTCAAAGCGTTAAAAGTTTGTTTTGAATCGAAAAACAAACATTCTTTGTGTTTGTGAAATTTGGTGAAAAGTTATGTAGTAAAAGATACGATACAAATGATCTAAAAAAATGTTATTTGAACTCCTCAAAGTGCTAAAATCTTGTTTTGAATCGAAAAACAAACTTTCTGAGTGTTTGTGAAATTTGGTGAAAAGTTATGTAGTAAAAGATACGATAAAAATGATTTAAAAACACGTTATTTGAACTCCTCAAAGCGTTAAAATCTTGTTTTGAATCGAAAAACAAACTTTCTTAGTGTTTGTAAAATTTGGTGAAAAGTTATGTAGTAAAAGATACGATACAAATGATCTAAAAACACGTCATTTGAACTACTCAAAGCGTTAAAATGTTGTTTTGAATCGAAAAACAAACATTCTTAGTGTTTGTGAAATTTGGTGAAAAGTTATGTAGTAAAAGATACGATACAAATGATCTAAAAACAGTATATTTGAACTCCTCAAAGCGTTAAAATATTGTTTTGAATCGAAAAACAAACTTTCTTAGTGTTTGTGAAATTTGGTGAAAAATTATGTAGTAAAAATACGATACAAATGATCTAAAAACAGTATATTTGAACTCCTCAAAGCGTTAAAATATTGTTTTGAATCGAAAAACAAACTTTCTTAGTGTTTGTGAAATTTTGTGAAAAGTTACGTAGTAAAAGGTACGATACAAATGATTTAAAAACAAGTTATTTGAGCTCCTCAAAGCGTTAAAATCTTGTTTTGAATCGAAAAACAAACTTTCTTTGTGTTTGTGAAATTTGGTGAAAATTTATGTAGTAAAAGATACGATAAAAATGATCTAAAAACACGTTATTTGAAATCCTCAAAGCGTTAAAAGTTTGTTTTGAATCGAAAAACAAACATTCGTAGTGTTTGTGAAATTTGGTGAAAAGTTATGTAGTAAAAGATACGATACAAATGATCTAAAAACATGTTATTTGAACTCCTCAAAGCGCTAAAATCTTGTTTTGAATCGAAAAACAAACTTTCTTAGTGTTTGTGAAATTTGGTGAAAAGTTATGTAGTAAAAGATACGATAAAAATGATCTAAAAACACGTTATTTGAACTCCTCAAAGCGTTCAAATCTTGTTTTGAATCGAAAAACAAATTTTCTTAGTGTTTGTAAAATTTGGTGAAAAGTTATGTAGTAAAAGATACGATACAAATGATCCAAAAATACGTCATTTGAACTACTCAAAGCGTTAAAAATTTGTTTTGAATCGAAAAACAAACATTCTTAGTGTTTGTGAAATTTGGTGAAAAGTTATGTAGTAAAATATACGATACAAATGATCCAAAAACATGTTATTTGAACTCCTCAAAGCGCTAAAATCTTGTTTTGAATCGAAAAGCAAACTTTCTTAGTGTTTGTGAAATTTGGTGAAAAGTTACGTAGTAAAAGATACGATACAAATGATCTAAAAACAAGTTATTTGAGCTCCACAAAGCGTTAAAAACTTGTTTTGAATCGAAAAACAAACTTTCTTTGTGTTTGTGAAATTTGGTGAAAAATTATGTAGTAAAATATACGATACAAATGATCTAAAAACATGTTATTTGAACTCCTCAAAGCGCTAAAATCTTGTTTTGAATCGAAAATCAAACTTTCTTAGTGTTTGTGAAATTTGGTGAAAAGTTACGTTGTAAAAGATACGATACAAATGATTTAAAAACAAGTTATTTGAGCTACTCAAAGCGTTAAAATCTTGTTTTGAATCGAAAAACAAACTTTCTTAGTGTTTGTGAAAATTGGTGAAAAGTTATGTAGTAAAAGATACGATACAAATGATCTAAAAACACGTTATTTGAACTCCTCAAAGTGTTAAAATCTTGTTTTGAATTGAAAAACAAACTGTATTAGTGTTTGTGAAATTTGGTGAAAAGTTATGTAGTAAAAGATACGATAAAAATGATCTAAAAACACGTTATTTGAATTCCTCAAAGCGTTAAAAGTGTGTTTTGAATCGAAAAACAAACTTTATTAGGGTTTGTGAAATTAGGTGAAAAGTTATGTAGTAAAAGATACGATACAAATGATCCAAAAACATGTTATTTGAACTCCTCCAAGCGCTAAATTCTTGTTTTGAATCGAAAAGCAAACTTTCTTAGTGTTTGTGAAATTTGGTGAAAAGTTACGTAGTAAAAGATACGATACAAATGATCTAAAAACACGTTATTTGAATTCCTCAAAGCGTTAAAATCTTGTTTTGAATCGAAAAACAAACTTTCTTAGTGTTTGTGAAAATTGGTGAAAAGTTATGTAGTAAAAGATACGATACAAATGATCTAAAAACACGTTATTTGAACTCCTCAAAGTGTTAAAATCTTGTTTTGAATCGAAAAACAAACTGTATTAGTGTTTGTGAAATTTGGTGAAAAGTTATGTAGTAAAAGATACGATAAAAATGATCTAAAAACACGTTATTTGAACTCCTAAAAGTGTTAAAAGTTTGTTTTGAATCGAAAAACAAACTTTCTTAGTGTTTGTAAAATTTGGTGAAAAGTTATGTAGTAAAAGATACGATACAAATGATCTAAAAACACGTCATTTGAACTACTCAAAGCGTTATAATTTTGATTTGAATCGAAAAACAAACTTTCTTAGTGTCTGTGAAATTAGGTGAAAAGTTATGTAGTAAAAGATACGATACAAATGATCCAAAAACATGTTATTTGAACTCCTCAAAGCGCTAAAATTTTGTTTTGAATCGAAAAGCAAACTTTCTTAGTGTTTGTGAAATTTGGTGAAAAGTTAGGTAGTAAAAGATACGATACAAATGATCTGAAAACATGTTATTTGAACTCCTCAAAGCGCTAAAATCTTGTTTTGAATCGAAAATCAAACTTTCTTAGTGTTTGTGAAATTTGGTGAAAAGTTACGTAGTAAAAGATACGATATAAATGATCTAAAAACACGTTATTTGAACTCCTGAAAGCGTTAAAATCTTGTTTTGAATCGAAAAACAAACTTTCTTAGTGTTTGTGAAATTTGGTGAAAAGTTACGTAGTAAAAGATACGATATAAATGATCTAAAAACAAGTTATTTGAGCTCCTCAAAGCGTTAAAATCTTGTTTTGAATCGAAAAACAAACTATCTTAGTGTTTGTGAAATGTGGGGAAAAGTTACGTAGTAAAAGATACGATACAAATGATCTAAAAACATGTTATTTGAACTCCTCAAAGCGCTAAAATCTTGTTTTGAATCGAAAATCAAACTTTCTTAGTGTTTGTGAAATTTGGTGAAAAGTTACGTTGTAAAAGATACGATACAAATGATTTAAAAACAAGTTATTTGAGCTACTCAAAGCGTTAAAATCTTGTTTTGAATCGAAAAACAAACTTTCTTAGTGTTTGTGAAAATTGGTGAAAAGTTATGTAGTAAAAGATACGATACAAATGATCCAAAAACATGTTATTTGAACTCCTCCAAGCGCTAAATTCTTGTTTTGAATCGAAAAGCAAACTTTCTTAGTGTTTGTGAAATTTGGTGAAAAGTTACGTAGTAAAAGATACGATACAAATGATCTAAAAACACGTTATTTGAATTCCTCAAAGCGTTAAAATCTTGTTTTGAATCGAAAAACAAACTTTCTTAGTGTTTGTGAAAATTGGTGAAAAGTTATGTAGTAAAAGATACGATACAAATGATCTAAAAACACGTTATTTGAACTCCTCAAAGTGTTAAAATCTTGTTTTGAATCGAAAAACAAACTGTATTAGTGTTTGTGAAATTTGGTGAAAAGTTATGTAGTAAAAGATACGATAAAAATGATCTAAAAACACGTTATTTGAACTCCTAAAAGTGTTAAAAGTTTGTTTTGAATCGAAAAACAAACTTTCTTAGTGTTTGTAAAATTTGGTGAAAAGTTATGTAGTAAAAGATACGATACAAATGATCTAAAAACACGTCATTTGAACTACTCAAAGCGTTATAATTTTGATTTGAATCGAAAAACAAACTTTCTTAGTGTTTGTGAAATTAGGTGAAAAGTTATGTAGTAAAAGATACGATACAAATGATCCAAAAACATGTTATTTGAACTCCTCAAAGCGCTAAAATTTTGTTTTGAATCGAAAAGCAAACTTTCTTAGTGTTTGTGAAATTTGGTGAAAAGTTAGGTAGTAAAAGATACGATACAAATGATCTGAAAACATGTTATTTGAACTCCTCAAAGCGCTAAAATCTTGTTTTGAATCGAAAATCAAACTTTCTTAGTGTTTGTGAAATTTGGTGAAAAGTTACGTAGTAAAAGATACGATATAAATGATCTAAAAACACGTTATTTGAACTCCTGAAAGCGTTAAAATCTTGTTTTGAATCGAAAAACAAACTTTCTTAGTGTTTGTGAAATTTGGTGAAAAGTTACGTAGTAAAAGATACGATATAAATGATCTAAAAACAAGTTATTTGAGCTCCTCAAAGCGTTAAAATCTTGTTTTGAATCGAAAAACAAACTATCTTAGTGTTTGTGAAATGTGGGGAAAAGTTACGTAGTAAAAGATACGATACAAATGATCTAAAAACAAATTATTTGAGCTCCTCAAAGCGTTAAAATCTTGTTTTGAATAGAAAAACAAACTTTCTTAGTGTTTGTGAAATTTGGTGAAAAGTTATGTAGTAAAAGATACGATACAAATGATCTAAAAACACGTTTTTTGAACTACTCAAAGCGTTAAAATCTTGTTTTGAATCGAAAAACAAACTTTCTTAGTGTTTGTGAAATTTGGTGAAAAGTTATGTAGTAAAAGATACGATACAAATGATCAAAAAACACGTCATTTGAACTACTCAAAGCGTTAAAATCTTGTTTGGAATCGAAAAACAAACTTTCTTAGTGTTTGTGAAATTTGGTGAAAAGTTATGTAGTAAAAGATACGATACAAATGATCTAAAAACATGTTGCTTGAACTCCTCAAAGCGCTAAAATCTTGTTTTGAATCGAAAAACAAACTATCTTAGTGTTTGTGAAATGTGGGGAAAAGTTACGAAGTAAAAGATACGATACAAATTATCTAAAAATAAGTTATTTGAGCTTCTCAAAGCGTTAAAATCTTGTTTTAAATAGAAAAACAAACTTTCTTAGTGTTTGTGAAATTTGGTGAAAAGTTATGTAGTAAAAGATACGATACAAATGATCTAGAAACACGTTATTTGAACTCCTCAAAGCGTTAAAAGTTTGTTTTGAATCGAAAAACAAACATTCTTTGTGTTTGTGAAATTTGGTGAAAAGTTATGTAGTAAAAGATACGATACAAATGATCTAAAAAAATGTTATTTGAACTCCTCAAAGTGCTAAAATCTTGTTTTGAATCGAAAAACAAACTTTCTGAGTGTTTGTGAAATTTGGTGAAAAGTTATGTAGTAAAAGATACGATAAAAATGATTTAAAAACACGTTATTTGAACTCCTCAAAGCGTTAAAATCTTGTTTTGAATCGAAAAACAAACTTTCTTAGTGTTTGTGAAAATTGGTGAAAAGTTATGTAGTAAAAGATACGATACAAATGATCCAAAAACATGTTATTTGAACTCCTCCAAGCGCTAAATTCTTGTTTTGAATCGAAAAGCAAACTTTCTTAGTGTTTGTGAAATTTGGTGAAAAGTTACGTAGTAAAAGATACGATACAAATGATCTAAAAACACGTTATTTGAATTCCTCAAAGCGTTAAAATCTTGTTTTGAATCGAAAAACAAACTTTCTTAGTGTTTGTGAAAATTGGTGAAAAGTTATGTAGTAAAAGATACGATACAAATGATCTAAAAACACGTTATTTGAACTCCTCAAAGTGTTAAAATCTTGTTTTGAATCGAAAAACAAACTGTATTAGTGTTTGTGAAATTTGGTGAAAAGTTATGTAGTAAAAGATACGATAAAAATGATCTAAAAACACGTTATTTGAACTCCTAAAAGTGTTAAAAGTTTGTTTTGAATCGAAAAACAAACTTTCTTAGTGTTTGTAAAATTTGGTGAAAAGTTATGTAGTAAAAGATACGATACAAATGATCTAAAAACACGTCATTTGAACTACTCAAAGCGTTATAATTTTGATTTGAATCGAAAAACAAACTTTCTTAGTGTCTGTGAAATTAGGTGAAAAGTTATGTAGTAAAAGATACGATACAAATGATCCAAAAACATGTTATTTGAACTCCTCAAAGCGCTAAAATTTTGTTTTGAATCGAAAAGCAAACTTTCTTAGTGTTTGTGAAATTTGGTGAAAAGTTAGGTAGTAAAAGATACGATACAAATGATCTGAAAACATGTTATTTGAACTCCTCAAAGCGCTAAAATCTTGTTTTGAATCGAAAATCAAACTTTCTTAGTGTTTGTGAAATTTGGTGAAAAGTTACGTAGTAAAAGATACGATATAAATGATCTAAAAACACGTTATTTGAACTCCTGAAAGCGTTAAAATCTTGTTTTGAATCGAAAAACAAACTTTCTTAGTGTTTGTGAAATTTGGTGAAAAGTTACGTAGTAAAAGATACGATATAAATGATCTAAAAACAAGTTATTTGAGCTCCTCAAAGCGTTAAAATCTTGTTTTGAATCGAAAAACAAACTATCTTAGTGTTTGTGAAATGTGGGGAAAAGTTACGTAGTAAAAGATACGATACAAATGATCTAAAAACATGTTATTTGAACTCCTCAAAGCGCTAAAATCTTGTTTTGAATCGAAAATCAAACTTTCTTAGTGTTTGTGAAATTTGGTGAAAAGTTACGTTGTAAAAGATACGATACAAATGATTTAAAAACAAGTTATTTGAGCTACTCAAAGCGTTAAAATCTTGTTTTGAATCGAAAAACAAACTTTCTTAGTGTTTGTGAAAATTGGTGAAAAGTTATGTAGTAAAAGATACGATACAAATGATCTAAAAACACGTTATTTGAACTCCTCAAAGTGTTAAAATCTTGTTTTGAATTGAAAAACAAACTGTATTAGTGTTTGTGAAATTTGGTGAAAAGTTATGTAGTAAAAGATACGATAAAAATGATCTAAAAACACGTTATTTGAATTCCTCAAAGCGTTAAAAGTGTGTTTTGAATCGAAAAACAAACTTTATTAGGGTTTGTGAAATTAGGTGAAAAGTTATGTAGTAAAAGATACGATACAAATGATCCAAAAACATGTTATTTGAACTCCTCCAAGCGCTAAATTCTTGTTTTGAATCGAAAAGCAAACTTTCTTAGTGTTTGTGAAATTTGGTGAAAAGTTACGTAGTAAAAGATACGATACAAATGATCTAAAAACACGTTATTTGAATTCCTCAAAGCGTTAAAATCTTGTTTTGAATCGAAAAACAAACTTTCTTAGTGTTTGTGAAAATTGGTGAAAAGTTATGTAGTAAAAGATACGATACAAATGATCTAAAAACACGTTATTTGAACTCCTCAAAGTGTTAAAATCTTGTTTTGAATCGAAAAACAAACTGTATTAGTGTTTGTGAAATTTGGTGAAAAGTTATGTAGTAAAAGATACGATAAAAATGATCTAAAAACACGTTATTTGAACTCCTAAAAGTGTTAAAAGTTTGTTTTGAATCGAAAAACAAACTTTCTTAGTGTTTGTAAAATTTGGTGAAAAGTTATGTAGTAAAAGATACGATACAAATGATCTAAAAACACGTCATTTGAACTACTCAAAGCGTTATAATTTTGATTTGAATCGAAAAACAAACTTTCTTAGTGTTTGTGAAATTAGGTGAAAAGTTATGTAGTAAAAGATACGATACAAATGATCCAAAAACATGTTATTTGAACTCCTCAAAGCGCTAAAATTTTGTTTTGAATCGAAAAGCAAACTTTCTTAGTGTTTGTGAAATTTGGTGAAAAGTTAGGTAGTAAAAGATACGATACAAATGATCTGAAAACATGTTATTTGAACTCCTCAAAGCGCTAAAATCTTGTTTTGAATCGAAAATCAAACTTTCTTAGTGTTTGTGAAATTTGGTGAAAAGTTACGTAGTAAAAGATACGATATAAATGATCTAAAAACACGTTATTTGAACTCCTGAGAGCGTTAAAATCTTGTTTTGAATCGAAAAACAAACTTTCTTAGTGTTTGTGAAATTTGGTGAAAAGTTACGTAGTAAAAGATACGATATAAATGATCTAAAAACAAGTTATTTGAGCTCCTCAAAGCGTTAAAATCTTGTTTTGAATCGAAAAACAAACTATCTTAGTGTTTGTGAAATGTGGGGAAAAGTTACGTAGTAAAAGATACGATACAAATGATCTAAAAACAAATTATTTGAGCTCCTCAAAGCGTTAAAATCTTGTTTTGAATAGAAAAACAAACTTTCTTAGTGTTTGTGAAATTTGGTGAAAAGTTATGTAGTAAAAGATACGATACAAATGATCTAAAAACACGTTTTTTGAACTACTCAAAGCGTTAAAATCTTGTTTTGAATCGAAAAACAAACTTTCTTAGTGTTTGTGAAATTTGGTGAAAAGTTATGTAGTAAAAGATACGATACAAATGATCAAAAAACACGTCATTTGAACTACTCAAAGCGTTAAAATCTTGTTTGGAATCGAAAAACAAACTTTCTTAGTGTTTGTGAAATTTGGTGAAAAGTTATGTAGTAAAAGATACGATACAAATGATCTAAAAACATGTTGCTTGAACTCCTCAAAGCGCTAAAATCTTGTTTTGAATCGAAAAACAAACTATCTTAGTGTTTGTGAAATGTGGGGAAAAGTTACGAAGTAAAAGATACGATACAAATTATCTAAAAATAAGTTATTTGAGCTTCTCAAAGCGTTAAAATCTTGTTTTAAATAGAAAAACAAACTTTCTTAGTGTTTGTGAAATTTGGTGAAAAGTTATGTAGTAAAAGATACGATACAAATGATCTAGAAACACGTTATTTGAACTCCTCAAAGCGTTAAAAGTTTGTTTTGAATCGAAAAACAAACATTCTTTGTGTTTGTGAAATTTGGTGAAAAGTTATGTAGTAAAAGATACGATACAAATGATCTAAAAAAATGTTATTTGAACTCCTCAAAGTGCTAAAATCTTGTTTTGAATCGAAAAACAAACTTTCTGAGTGTTTGTGAAATTTGGTGAAAAGTTATGTAGTAAAAGATACGATAAAAATGATTTAAAAACACGTTATTTGAACTCCTCAAAGCGTTAAAATCTTGTTTTGAATCGAAAAACAAACTTTCTTAGTGTTTGTAAAATTTGGTGAAAAGTTATGTAGTAAAAGATACGATACAAATGATCTAAAAACACGTCATTTGAACTACTCAAAGCGTTAAAATGTTGTTTTGAATCGAAAAACAAACATTCTTAGTGTTTGTGAAATTTGGTGAAAAGTTATGTAGTAAAAGATACGATACAAATGATCTAAAAACAGTATATTTGAACTCCTCAAAGCGTTAAAATATTGTTTTGAATCGAAAAACAAACTTTCTTAGTGTTTGTGAAATTTGGTGAAAAATTATGTAGTAAAAATACGATACAAATGATCTAAAAACAGTATATTTGAACTCCTCAAAGCGTTAAAATATTGTTTTGAATCGAAAAACAAACTTTCTTAGTGTTTGTGAAATTTTGTGAAAAGTTACGTAGTAAAAGGTACGATACAAATGATTTAAAAACAAGTTATTTGAGCTCCTCAAAGCGTTAAAATCTTGTTTTGAATCGAAAAACAAACTTTCTTTGTGTTTGTGAAATTTGGTGAAAATTTATGTAGTAAAAGATACGATAAAAATGATCTAAAAACACGTTATTTGAAATCCTCAAAGCGTTAAAAGTTTGTTTTGAATCGAAAAACAAACATTCGTAGTGTTTGTGAAATTTGGTGAAAAGTTATGTAGTAAAAGATACGATACAAATGATCTAAAAACATGTTATTTGAACTCCTCAAAGCGCTAAAATCTTGTTTTGAATCGAAAAACAAACTTTCTTAGTGTTTGTGAAATTTGGTGAAAAGTTATGTAGTAAAAGATACGATAAAAATGATCTAAAAACACGTTATTTGAACTCCTCAAAGCGTTCAAATCTTGTTTTGAATCGAAAAACAAATTTTCTTAGTGTTTGTAAAATTTGGTGAAAAGTTATGTAGTAAAAGATACGATACAAATGATCCAAAAATACGTCATTTGAACTACTCAAAGCGTTAAAAATTTGTTTTGAATCGAAAAACAAACATTCTTAGTGTTTGTGAAATTTGGTGAAAAGTTATGTAGTAAAAGATACGATACAAATGATCCAAAAACATGTTATTTGAACTCCTCAAAGCGCTAAAATCTTGTTTTGAATCGAAAAGCAAACTTTCTTAGTGTTTGTGAAATTTGGTGAAAAGTTACGTAGTAAAAGATACGATACAAATGATCTAAAAACAAGTTATTTGAGCTCCACAAAGCGTTAAAAACTTGTTTTGAATCGAAAAACAAACTTTCTTTGTGTTTGTGAAATTTGGTGAAAAATTATGTAGTAAAATATACGATACAAATGATCTAAAAACATGTTATTTGAACTCCTCAAAGCGCTAAAATCTTGTTTTGAATCGAAAAGCAAACTTTCTTAGTGTTTGTGAAATTTGGTGAAAAGGTACGTTGTAAAAGATACGATACAAATGATTTAAAAACAAGTTATTCGAGCTCCTCAAAGCGTTAAAATCTTGTATTGAATCGAAAAACAAAATTTCTTAGTGTTTGTGATATTAGGTGAAAAGTTATGTAGTAAAAGATACGATACAAATGATGCAAAAACATGTTATTTGAACTCCTCCAAGCGCTAAAATCTTGTTTTGAATCGAAAAGCAAACTTTCTTAGTGTTTGTGAAATTTGGTGAAAAGTTTCGTAGTAAAAGATACGATACAAATGATGTAAAAACACGTTATTTGAACTCCTCAAAGCGTTAAAATCTTGTTTTGAATCGAAAAAGAAACTTTCTTTGTGTTTGTGAAATTTGGTGAAAAGTTATGTAGTAAAAGATACGATACAAATGATCTAAAAACATTTTATTTGAACCCCTCAAAGCGCTAAAATCTTGTTTTGAATCGAAAAACAAACTATCTTAGTGGTTGTGAAATGTGGGGAAAAGTTACGTAATAAAAGATACGGTACAAATGATCTAAAAACAAGTTATTTGAGCTCCTAAAAGCGTTAAAATCTTGTTTTGAATAGAAAAACAAACTTTCTTAGTGTTTGTGAAATTTGGTGAAAAGTTATGTAGTAAAAGATACGATACAAATGATCTAAAAACACGTTATTTGAACTACTGAAAGCGTTAAAATCTTGTTTTGAATCGAAAAACAAACTTTCTTAGTGTTTGTGAAATTTGGTGAAAAGTTATGTAGTAAAAGATACGATACAAATGATCTAAAAACACGTTATTTGAACTACTCAAAGCGTTAAAATCTTGTTTTGAATCGAAAAGCAAACTTTCTTACTGTTTGTGAAATTTGGTGAAAAGTTATGTAGTAAAGGATACGATACAAATGATCTAAAAACACGTTATTTGAGCTCCTCAAAGCGTTAAAATCTTGTTTTGAATCGGAAAACAAACTTTCTTAGTGTTTGTGAAATTTGGTGAAAAGTTACGTAGTAAAAGATACGATACAAATGGTCTAAAAACACGTCATTTGAACTCCTCAAAGTGTTAAAATCTTGTTTTGAATCGAAAAACAAACATTATTAGTGTTTGTGAAATTTGGTTAAAAGTTATGTAGTAAAAGATACGATAAAAATGATCTAAAATCACATTATTTGAACTCCTCAAAGCGTTAAAAGTTTGTTTTGAATCGAAAAACAAACTTTCTTAGTGTTTGTAAAATTTCGTAAAAAGTTATGTAGTAAAAGATACGATACAAATGATCTAAAAACACGTCATTTGAACTACTCAAAGCTTTAAAATTTTGTTTTGAATCGAAAAACAAAATTTCTTAGTGTTTGTGAAATTAGGTGAAAAGTTATGTTGTAAAAGATACGATACAAATGATCCAAAAACATGTTATTTGAACTCCTCAAAGCGCTAAAATCTTGTTTTGAATCGAAAAGCAAACTTTCTTAGTGTTTGTGAAATTTGGTGAAAAGTTACGTAGTAAAAGATACGATACAAATGATCTAAAAACTCGTTATTGGAACTCCTCAAAGCGTTAAAATCTTGTTTAGAATCGAAAAACAAACTTTCTTTGTGTTTGTGAAATTTGGTGAAAAGTTATGTAGTAAAAGATACGATACAAATGATCTAAAAACATGTTATTTGAACTCCTCAAAGCGCTAAAATCTTGTTTTGAATTGAAAAACAAACTATCTTAGTGTTTGTGAAATGTGGGGAAAAGTTACGTAGTAAAATATACGATACAAATTATCTAAATATAAGTTATTTGAGCTCCTCAAAGTGTTAAAATCTTGTTTTGAATAGAAAAACAAACTTTCTTAGTGTTTGTGAAATTTGGTGAAAAGTTATGTAGTAAAAGATACGATACAAATGATCTAAAAACACGTTATTTGAACTCCTCAAAGTGTTAAAATCTTGTTTTGAATCGAAAAACAAACTTTCTTGGTGTTTGTGAAATTTGGTTAAAAGTTATGTAGTAAAAGATACGATAAAAATGATCTAAAATCACATTATTTGAACTCCTCAAAGCGTTAAAAGTTTGTTTTGAATCGAAAAACAAACTTTCTTAGTGTTTGTAAAATTTCGTAAAAAGTTATGTAGTAAAAGATACGATACAAATGATCTAAAAACATGTTATTTGAACTACTCAAAGCGTTAAAATCTTGTTTTGAATCGAAAAACAAACTTTCTTGGTGTTTGTGAAATTTGATGAAAAGTTAGGTAGTAAAAGATACGATACAAATGATCTAAAAACACGTTATTTGAACTACTCAAAGCGTTAAAATCTTGTTTTGAATCGAAAAACAAACTTTCTTAGTGTTTGTGAAATTTGGTGAAAAGTTACGTAGTAAAAGATACGATACAAATGATCTAAAAACATGTTATTTGAGCTCCTCAAAGCGTTAAAATCTTGTTTTGAATCGAAAAACAAACTTTCTTGGTGTTTGTGAAATTTGATGAAAAGTTAGGTAGTAAAAGATACGATACAAATGATCTAAAAACACGTTATTTGAACTCCTCAAAGTGTTAAAATCTTGTTTTCAATCGAAAAAGAAACTGTATTAGTGTTTGTGAAATTTGGTGAAAAGTTATGTAGTAAAAGATACGATAAAAATGATCTAAAAACACGTTATTTGAACTCCTAAAAGTGTTAAAAGTTTGTTTTGAATCGAAAAACAAACTTTCTTAGTGTTTGTAAAATTTGGTGAAAAGTTATGTAGTAAAAGATACGATACAAATGATCTAAAAACACGTCATTTGAACTACTCAAAGCGTTATAATTTTGATTTGAATCGAAAAACAAACTTTCTTAGTGTTTGTGAAATTAGGTGAAAAGTTATGTAGTAAAAGATACGATACAAATGATCCAAAAACATGTTATTTGAACTCCTCAAAGCGCTAAAATTTTGTTTTGAATCGAAAAGCAAACTTTCTTAGTGTTTGTGAAATTTGGTGAAAAGTTAGGTAGTAAAAGATACGATACAAATGATCTGAAAACATGTTATTTGAACTCCTCAAAGCGCTAAAATCTTGTTTTGAATCGAAAATCAAACTTTCTTAGTGTTTGTGAAATTTGGTGAAAAGTTACGTAGTAAAAGATACGATATAAATGATCTAAAAACACGTTATTTGAACTCCTGAAAGCGTTAAAATCTTGTTTTGAATCGAAAAACAAACTTTCTTAGTGTTTGTGAAATTTGGTGAAAAGTTACGTAGTAAAAGATACGATATAAATGATCTAAAAACAAGTTATTTGAGCTCCTCAAAGCGTTAAAATCTTGTTTTGAATCGAAAAACAAACTATCTTAGTGTTTGTGAAATGTGGGGAAAAGTTACGTAGTAAAAGATACGATACAAATGATCTAAAAACATGTTATTTGAACTCCTCAAAGCGCTAAAATCTTGTTTTGAATCGAAAATCAAACTTTCTTAGTGTTTGTGAAATTTGGTGAAAAGTTACGTTGTAAAAGATACGATACAAATGATTTAAAAACAAGTTATTTGAGCTACTCAAAGCGTTAAAATCTTGTTTTGAATCGAAAAACAAACTTTCTTAGTGTTTGTGAAAATTGGTGAAAAGTTATGTAGTAAAAGATACGATACAAATGATCTAAAAACACGTTATTTGAACTCCTCAAAGTGTTAAAATCTTGTTTTGAATTGAAAAACAAACTGTATTAGTGTTTGTGAAATTTGGTGAAAAGTTATGTAGTAAAAGATACGATAAAAATGATCTAAAAACACGTTATTTGAATTCCTCAAAGCGTTAAAAGTGTGTTTTGAATCGAAAAACAAACTTTATTAGGGTTTGTGAAATTAGGTGAAAAGTTATGTAGTAAAAGATACGATACAAATGATCCAAAAACATGTTATTTGAACTCCTCCAAGCGCTAAATTCTTGTTTTGAATCGAAAAGCAAACTTTCTTAGTGTTTGTGAAATTTGGTGAAAAGTTACGTAGTAAAAGATACGATACAAATGATCTAAAAACACGTTATTTGAATTCCTCAAAGCGTTAAAATCTTGTTTTGAATCGAAAAACAAACTTTCTTAGTGTTTGTGAAAATTGGTGAAAAGTTATGTAGTAAAAGATACGATACAAATGATCTAAAAACACGTTATTTGAACTCCTCAAAGTGTTAAAATCTTGTTTTGAATCGAAAAACAAACTGTATTAGTGTTTGTGAAATTTGGTGAAAAGTTATGTAGTAAAAGATACGATAAAAATGATCTAAAAACACGTTATTTGAACTCCTAAAAGTGTTAAAAGTTTGTTTTGAATCGAAAAACAAACTTTCTTAGTGTTTGTAAAATTTGGTGAAAAGTTATGTAGTAAAAGATACGATACAAATGATCTAAAAACACGTCATTTGAACTACTCAAAGCGTTATAATTTTGATTTGAATCGAAAAACAAACTTTCTTAGTGTTTGTGAAATTAGGTGAAAAGTTATGTAGTAAAAGATACGATACAAATGATCCAAAAACATGTTATTTGAACTCCTCAAAGCGCTAAAATTTTGTTTTGAATCGAAAAGCAAACTTTCTTAGTGTTTGTGAAATTTGGTGAAAAGTTAGGTAGTAAAAGATACGATACAAATGATCTGAAAACATGTTATTTGAACTCCTCAAAGCGCTAAAATCTTGTTTTGAATCGAAAATCAAACTTTCTTAGTGTTTGTGAAATTTGGTGAAAAGTTACGTAGTAAAAGATACGATATAAATGATCTAAAAACACGTTATTTGAACTCCTGAGAGCGTTAAAATCTTGTTTTGAATCGAAAAACAAACTTTCTTAGTGTTTGTGAAATTTGGTGAAAAGTTACGTAGTAAAAGATACGATATAAATGATCTAAAAACAAGTTATTTGAGCTCCTCAAAGCGTTAAAATCTTGTTTTGAATCGAAAAACAAACTATCTTAGTGTTTGTGAAATGTGGGGAAAAGTTACGTAGTAAAAGATACGATACAAATGATCTAAAAACAAATTATTTGAGCTCCTCAAAGCGTTAAAATCTTGTTTTGAATAGAAAAACAAACTTTCTTAGTGTTTGTGAAATGTGGTGAAAAGTTATGTAGTAAAAGATACGATACAAATGATCTAAAAACACGTTTTTTGAACTACTCAAAGCGTTAAAATCTTGTTTTGAATCGAAAAACAAACTTTCTTAGTGTTTGTGAAATTTGGTGAAAAGTTATGTAGTAAAAGATACGATACAAATGATCAAAAAACACGTCATTTGAACTACTCAAAGCGTTAAAATCTTGTTTGGAATCGAAAAACAAACTTTCTTAGTGTTTGTGAAATTTGGTGAAAAGTTATGTAGTAAAAGATACGATACAAATGATCTAAAAACATGTTGCTTGAACTCCTCAAAGCGCTAAAATCTTGTTTTGAATCGAAAAACAAACTATCTTAGTGTTTGTGAAATGTGGGGAAAAGTTACGAAGTAAAAGATACGATACAAATTATCTAAAAATAAGTTATTTGAGCTTCTCAAAGCGTTAAAATCTTGTTTTAAATAGAAAAACAAACTTTCTTAGTGTTTGTGAAATTTGGTGAAAAGTTATGTAGTAAAAGATACGATAAAAATGATCTAAAAACACGTTATTTGAACTCCTCAAAGCGCTAAAATCTTGTTTTGAATCGAAAAACAAACTTTCTTAGTGTTTGTGAAATTTGGTGAAAAGTTATGTAGTAAAAGATACGATAAAAATGATCTAAAAACACGTTATTTGAACTCCTCAAAGCGTTCAAATCTTGTTTTGAATCGAAAAACAAATTTTCTTAGTGTTTGTAAAATTTGGTGAAAAGTTATGTAGTAAAAGATACGATACAAATGATCCAAAAATACGTCATTTGAACTACTCAAAGCGTTAAAAATTTGTTTTGAATCGAAAAACAAACATTCTTAGTGTTTGTGAAATTTGGTGAAAAGTTATGTAGTAAAATATACGATACAAATGATCCAAAAACATGTTATTTGAACTCCTCAAAGCGCTAAAATCTTGTTTTGAATCGAAAAGCAAACTTTCTTAGTGTTTGTGAAATTTGGTGAAAAGTTACGTAGTAAAAGATACGATACAAATGATCTAAAAACAAGTTATTTGAGCTCCACAAAGCGTTAAAAACTTGTTTTGAATCGAAAAACAAACTTTCTTTGTGTTTGTGAAATTTGGTGAAAAATTATGTAGTAAAATATACGATACAAATGATCTAAAAACATGTTATTTGAACTCCTCAAAGCGCTAAAATCTTGTTTTGAATCGAAAATCAAACTTTCTTAGTGTTTGTGAAATTTGGTGAAAAGTTACGTTGTAAAAGATACGATACAAATGATTTAAAAACAAGTTATTTGAGCTACTCAAAGCGTTAAAATCTTGTTTTGAATCGAAAAACAAACTTTCTTAGTGTTTGTGAAAATTGGTGAAAAGTTATGTAGTAAAAGATACGATACAAATGATCTAAAAACACGTTATTTGAACTCCTCAAAGTGTTAAAATCTTGTTTTGAATTGAAAAACAAACTGTATTAGTGTTTGTGAAATTTGGTGAAAAGTTATGTAGTAAAAGATACGATAAAAATGATCTAAAAACACGTTATTTGAATTCCTCAAAGCGTTAAAAGTGTGTTTTGAATCGAAAAACAAACTTTATTAGGGTTTGTGAAATTAGGTGAAAAGTTATGTAGTAAAAGATACGATACAAATGATCCAAAAACATGTTATTTGAACTCCTCCAAGCGCTAAATTCTTGTTTTGAATCGAAAAGCAAACTTTCTTAGTGTTTGTGAAATTTGGTGAAAAGTTACGTAGTAAAAGATACGATACAAATGATCTAAAAACACGTTATTTGAATTCCTCAAAGCGTTAAAATCTTGTTTTGAATCGAAAAACAAACTTTCTTAGTGTTTGTGAAAATTGGTGAAAAGTTATGTAGTAAAAGATACGATACAAATGATCTAAAAACACGTTATTTGAACTCCTCAAAGTGTTAAAATCTTGTTTTGAATCGAAAAACAAACTGTATTAGTGTTTGTGAAATTTGGTGAAAAGTTATGTAGTAAAAGATACGATAAAAATGATCTAAAAACACGTTATTTGAACTCCTAAAAGTGTTAAAAGTTTGTTTTGAATCGAAAAACAAACTTTCTTAGTGTTTGTAAAATTTGGTGAAAAGTTATGTAGTAAAAGATACGATACAAATGATCTAAAAACACGTCATTTGAACTACTCAAAGCGTTATAATTTTGATTTGAATCGAAAAACAAACTTTCTTAGTGTCTGTGAAATTAGGTGAAAAGTTATGTAGTAAAAGATACGATACAAATGATCCAAAAACATGTTATTTGAACTCCTCAAAGCGCTAAAATTTTGTTTTGAATCGAAAAGCAAACTTTCTTAGTGTTTGTGAAATTTGGTGAAAAGTTAGGTAGTAAAAGATACGATACAAATGATCTGAAAACATGTTATTTGAACTCCTCAAAGCGCTAAAATCTTGTTTTGAATCGAAAATCAAACTTTCTTAGTGTTTGTGAAATTTGGTGAAAAGTTACGTAGTAAAAGATACGATATAAATGATCTAAAAACACGTTATTTGAACTCCTGAAAGCGTTAAAATCTTGTTTTGAATCGAAAAACAAACTTTCTTAGTGTTTGTGAAATTTGGTGAAAAGTTACGTAGTAAAAGATACGATATAAATGATCTAAAAACAAGTTATTTGAGCTCCTCAAAGCGTTAAAATCTTGTTTTGAATCGAAAAACAAACTATCTTAGTGTTTGTGAAATGTGGGGAAAAGTTACGTAGTAAAAGATACGATACAAATGATCTAAAAACATGTTATTTGAACTCCTCAAAGCGCTAAAATCTTGTTTTGAATCGAAAATCAAACTTTCTTAGTGTTTGTGAAATTTGGTGAAAAGTTACGTTGTAAAAGATACGATACAAATGATTTAAAAACAAGTTATTTGAGCTACTCAAAGCGTTAAAATCTTGTTTTGAATCGAAAAACAAACTTTCTTAGTGTTTGTGAAAATTGGTGAAAAGTTATGTAGTAAAAGATACGATACAAATGATCCAAAAACATGTTATTTGAACTCCTCCAAGCGCTAAATTCTTGTTTTGAATCGAAAAGCAAACTTTCTTAGTGTTTGTGAAATTTGGTGAAAAGTTACGTAGTAAAAGATACGATACAAATGATCTAAAAACACGTTATTTGAATTCCTCAAAGCGTTAAAATCTTGTTTTGAATCGAAAAACAAACTTTCTTAGTGTTTGTGAAAATTGGTGAAAAGTTATGTAGTAAAAGATACGATACAAATGATCTAAAAACACGTTATTTGAACTCCTCAAAGTGTTAAAATCTTGTTTTGAATCGAAAAACAAACTGTATTAGTGTTTGTGAAATTTGGTGAAAAGTTATGTAGTAAAAGATACGATAAAAATGATCTAAAAACACGTTATTTGAACTCCTAAAAGTGTTAAAAGTTTGTTTTGAATCGAAAAACAAACTTTCTTAGTGTTTGTAAAATTTGGTGAAAAGTTATGTAGTAAAAGATACGATACAAATGATCTAAAAACACGTCATTTGAACTACTCAAAGCGTTATAATTTTGATTTGAATCGAAAAACAAACTTTCTTAGTGTTTGTGAAATTAGGTGAAAAGTTATGTAGTAAAAGATACGATACAAATGATCCAAAAACATGTTATTTGAACTCCTCAAAGCGCTAAAATTTTGTTTTGAATCGAAAAGCAAACTTTCTTAGTGTTTGTGAAATTTGGTGAAAAGTTAGGTAGTAAAAGATACGATACAAATGATCTGAAAACATGTTATTTGAACTCCTCAAAGCGCTAAAATCTTGTTTTGAATCGAAAATCAAACTTTCTTAGTGTTTGTGAAATTTGGTGAAAAGTTACGTAGTAAAAGATACGATATAAATGATCTAAAAACACGTTATTTGAACTCCTGAAAGCGTTAAAATCTTGTTTTGAATCGAAAAACAAACTTTCTTAGTGTTTGTGAAATTTGGTGAAAAGTTACGTAGTAAAAGATACGATATAAATGATCTAAAAACAAGTTATTTGAGCTCCTCAAAGCGTTAAAATCTTGTTTTGAATCGAAAAACAAACTATCTTAGTGTTTGTGAAATGTGGGGAAAAGTTACGTAGTAAAAGATACGATACAAATGATCTAAAAACAAATTATTTGAGCTCCTCAAAGCGTTAAAATCTTGTTTTGAATAGAAAAACAAACTTTCTTAGTGTTTGTGAAATTTGGTGAAAAGTTATGTAGTAAAAGATACGATACAAATGATCTAAAAACACGTTTTTTGAACTACTCAAAGCGTTAAAATCTTGTTTTGAATCGAAAAACAAACTTTCTTAGTGTTTGTGAAATTTGGTGAAAAGTTATGTAGTAAAAGATACGATACAAATGATCAAAAAACACGTCATTTGAACTACTCAAAGCGTTAAAATCTTGTTTGGAATCGAAAAACAAACTTTCTTAGTGTTTGTGAAATTTGGTGAAAAGTTATGTAGTAAAAGATACGATACAAATGATCTAAAAACATGTTGCTTGAACTCCTCAAAGCGCTAAAATCTTGTTTTGAATCGAAAAACAAACTATCTTAGTGTTTGTGAAATGTGGGGAAAAGTTACGAAGTAAAAGATACGATACAAATTATCTAAAAATAAGTTATTTGAGCTTCTCAAAGCGTTAAAATCTTGTTTTAAATAGAAAAACAAACTTTCTTAGTGTTTGTGAAATTTGGTGAAAAGTTATGTAGTAAAAGATACGATACAAATGATCTAGAAACACGTTATTTGAACTCCTCAAAGCGTTAAAAGTTTGTTTTGAATCGAAAAACAAACATTCTTTGTGTTTGTGAAATTTGGTGAAAAGTTATGTAGTAAAAGATACGATACAAATGATCTAAAAAAATGTTATTTGAACTCCTCAAAGTGCTAAAATCTTGTTTTGAATCGAAAAACAAACTTTCTGAGTGTTTGTGAAATTTGGTGAAAAGTTATGTAGTAAAAGATACGATAAAAATGATTTAAAAACACGTTATTTGAACTCCTCAAAGCGTTAAAATCTTGTTTTGAATCGAAAAACAAACTTTCTTAGTGTTTGTGAAAATTGGTGAAAAGTTATGTAGTAAAAGATACGATACAAATGATCCAAAAACATGTTATTTGAACTCCTCCAAGCGCTAAATTCTTGTTTTGAATCGAAAAGCAAACTTTCTTAGTGTTTGTGAAATTTGGTGAAAAGTTACGTAGTAAAAGATACGATACAAATGATCTAAAAACACGTTATTTGAATTCCTCAAAGCGTTAAAATCTTGTTTTGAATCGAAAAACAAACTTTCTTAGTGTTTGTGAAAATTGGTGAAAAGTTATGTAGTAAAAGATACGATACAAATGATCTAAAAACACGTTATTTGAACTCCTCAAAGTGTTAAAATCTTGTTTTGAATCGAAAAACAAACTGTATTAGTGTTTGTGAAATTTGGTGAAAAGTTATGTAGTAAAAGATACGATAAAAATGATCTAAAAACACGTTATTTGAACTCCTAAAAGTGTTAAAAGTTTGTTTTGAATCGAAAAACAAACTTTCTTAGTGTTTGTAAAATTTGGTGAAAAGTTATGTAGTAAAAGATACGATACAAATGATCTAAAAACACGTCATTTGAACTACTCAAAGCGTTATAATTTTGATTTGAATCGAAAAACAAACTTTCTTAGTGTCTGTGAAATTAGGTGAAAAGTTATGTAGTAAAAGATACGATACAAATGATCCAAAAACATGTTATTTGAACTCCTCAAAGCGCTAAAATTTTGTTTTGAATCGAAAAGCAAACTTTCTTAGTGTTTGTGAAATTTGGTGAAAAGTTAGGTAGTAAAAGATACGATACAAATGATCTGAAAACATGTTATTTGAACTCCTCAAAGCGCTAAAATCTTGTTTTGAATCGAAAATCAAACTTTCTTAGTGTTTGTGAAATTTGGTGAAAAGTTACGTAGTAAAAGATACGATATAAATGATCTAAAAACACGTTATTTGAACTCCTGAAAGCGTTAAAATCTTGTTTTGAATCGAAAAACAAACTTTCTTAGTGTTTGTGAAATTTGGTGAAAAGTTACGTAGTAAAAGATACGATATAAATGATCTAAAAACAAGTTATTTGAGCTCCTCAAAGCGTTAAAATCTTGTTTTGAATCGAAAAACAAACTATCTTAGTGTTTGTGAAATGTGGGGAAAAGTTACGTAGTAAAAGATACGATACAAATGATCTAAAAACATGTTATTTGAACTCCTCAAAGCGCTAAAATCTTGTTTTGAATCGAAAATCAAACTTTCTTAGTGTTTGTGAAATTTGGTGAAAAGTTACGTTGTAAAAGATACGATACAAATGATTTAAAAACAAGTTATTTGAGCTACTCAAAGCGTTAAAATCTTGTTTTGAATCGAAAAACAAACTTTCTTAGTGTTTGTGAAAATTGGTGAAAAGTTATGTAGTAAAAGATACGATACAAATGATCTAAAAACACGTTATTTGAACTCCTCAAAGTGTTAAAATCTTGTTTTGAATTGAAAAACAAACTGTATTAGTGTTTGTGAAATTTGGTGAAAAGTTATGTAGTAAAAGATACGATAAAAATGATCTAAAAACACGTTATTTGAATTCCTCAAAGCGTTAAAAGTGTGTTTTGAATCGAAAAACAAACTTTATTAGGGTTTGTGAAATTAGGTGAAAAGTTATGTAGTAAAAGATACGATACAAATGATCCAAAAACATGTTATTTGAACTCCTCCAAGCGCTAAATTCTTGTTTTGAATCGAAAAGCAAACTTTCTTAGTGTTTGTGAAATTTGGTGAAAAGTTACGTAGTAAAAGATACGATACAAATGATCTAAAAACACGTTATTTGAATTCCTCAAAGCGTTAAAATCTTGTTTTGAATCGAAAAACAAACTTTCTTAGTGTTTGTGAAAATTGGTGAAAAGTTATGTAGTAAAAGATACGATACAAATGATCTAAAAACACGTTATTTGAACTCCTCAAAGTGTTAAAATCTTGTTTTGAATCGAAAAACAAACTGTATTAGTGTTTGTGAAATTTGGTGAAAAGTTATGTAGTAAAAGATACGATAAAAATGATCTAAAAACACGTTATTTGAACTCCTAAAAGTGTTAAAAGTTTGTTTTGAATCGAAAAACAAACTTTCTTAGTGTTTGTAAAATTTGGTGAAAAGTTATGTAGTAAAAGATACGATACAAATGATCTAAAAACACGTCATTTGAACTACTCAAAGCGTTATAATTTTGATTTGAATCGAAAAACAAACTTTCTTAGTGTTTGTGAAATTAGGTGAAAAGTTATGTAGTAAAAGATACGATACAAATGATCCAAAAACATGTTATTTGAACTCCTCAAAGCGCTAAAATTTTGTTTTGAATCGAAAAGCAAACTTTCTTAGTGTTTGTGAAATTTGGTGAAAAGTTAGGTAGTAAAAGATACGATACAAATGATCTGAAAACATGTTATTTGAACTCCTCAAAGCGCTAAAATCTTGTTTTGAATCGAAAATCAAACTTTCTTAGTGTTTGTGAAATTTGGTGAAAAGTTACGTAGTAAAAGATACGATATAAATGATCTAAAAACACGTTATTTGAACTCCTGAGAGCGTTAAAATCTTGTTTTGAATCGAAAAACAAACTTTCTTAGTGTTTGTGAAATTTGGTGAAAAGTTACGTAGTAAAAGATACGATATAAATGATCTAAAAACAAGTTATTTGAGCTCCTCAAAGCGTTAAAATCTTGTTTTGAATCGAAAAACAAACTATCTTAGTGTTTGTGAAATGTGGGGAAAAGTTACGTAGTAAAAGATACGATACAAATGATCTAAAAACAAATTATTTGAGCTCCTCAAAGCGTTAAAATCTTGTTTTGAATAGAAAAACAAACTTTCTTAGTGTTTGTGAAATTTGGTGAAAAGTTATGTAGTAAAAGATACGATACAAATGATCTAAAAACACGTTTTTTGAACTACTCAAAGCGTTAAAATCTTGTTTTGAATCGAAAAACAAACTTTCTTAGTGTTTGTGAAATTTGGTGAAAAGTTATGTAGTAAAAGATACGATACAAATGATCAAAAAACACGTCATTTGAACTACTCAAAGCGTTAAAATCTTGTTTGGAATCGAAAAACAAACTTTCTTAGTGTTTGTGAAATTTGGTGAAAAGTTATGTAGTAAAAGATACGATACAAATGATCTAAAAACATGTTGCTTGAACTCCTCAAAGCGCTAAAATCTTGTTTTGAATCGAAAAACAAACTATCTTAGTGTTTGTGAAATGTGGGGAAAAGTTACGAAGTAAAAGATACGATACAAATTATCTAAAAATAAGTTATTTGAGCTTCTCAAAGCGTTAAAATCTTGTTTTAAATAGAAAAACAAACTTTCTTAGTGTTTGTGAAATTTGGTGAAAAGTTATGTAGTAAAAGATACGATACAAATGATCTAGAAACACGTTATTTGAACTCCTCAAAGCGTTAAAAGTTTGTTTTGAATCGAAAAACAAACATTCTTTGTGTTTGTGAAATTTGGTGAAAAGTTATGTAGTAAAAGATACGATACAAATGATCTAAAAAAATGTTATTTGAACTCCTCAAAGTGCTAAAATCTTGTTTTGAATCGAAAAACAAACTTTCTGAGTGTTTGTGAAATTTGGTGAAAAGTTATGTAGTAAAAGATACGATAAAAATGATTTAAAAACACGTTATTTGAACTCCTCAAAGCGTTAAAATCTTGTTTTGAATCGAAAAACAAACTTTCTTAGTGTTTGTAAAATTTGGTGAAAAGTTATGTAGTAAAAGATACGATACAAATGATCTAAAAACACGTCATTTGAACTACTCAAAGCGTTAAAATGTTGTTTTGAATCGAAAAACAAACATTCTTAGTGTTTGTGAAATTTGGTGAAAAGTTATGTAGTAAAAGATACGATACAAATGATCTAAAAACAGTATATTTGAACTCCTCAAAGCGTTAAAATATTGTTTTGAATCGAAAAACAAACTTTCTTAGTGTTTGTGAAATTTGGTGAAAAATTATGTAGTAAAAATACGATACAAATGATCTAAAAACAGTATATTTGAACTCCTCAAAGCGTTAAAATATTGTTTTGAATCGAAAAACAAACTTTCTTAGTGTTTGTGAAATTTTGTGAAAAGTTACGTAGTAAAAGGTACGATACAAATGATTTAAAAACAAGTTATTTGAGCTCCTCAAAGCGTTAAAATCTTGTTTTGAATCGAAAAACAAACTTTCTTTGTGTTTGTGAAATTTGGTGAAAATTTATGTAGTAAAAGATACGATAAAAATGATCTAAAAACACGTTATTTGAAATCCTCAAAGCGTTAAAAGTTTGTTTTGAATCGAAAAACAAACATTCGTAGTGTTTGTGAAATTTGGTGAAAAGTTATGTAGTAAAAGATACGATACAAATGATCTAAAAACATGTTATTTGAACTCCTCAAAGCGCTAAAATCTTGTTTTGAATCGAAAAACAAACTTTCTTAGTGTTTGTGAAATTTGGTGAAAAGTTATGTAGTAAAAGATACGATAAAAATGATCTAAAAACACATTATTTGAACTCCTCAAAGCGTTCAAATCTTGTTTTGAATCGAAAAACAAATTTTCTTAGTGTTTGTAAAATTTGGTGAAAAGTTATGTAGTAAAAGATACGATACAAATGATCCAAAAATACGTCATTTGAACTACTCAAAGCGTTAAAAATTTGTTTTGAATCGAAAAACAAACATTCTTAGTGTTTGTGAAATTTGGTGAAAAGTTATGTAGTAAAAGATACGATACAAATGATCCAAAAACATGTTATTTGAACTCCTCAAAGCGCTAAAATCTTGTTTTGAATCGAAAAGCAAACTTTCTTAGTGTTTGTGAAATTTGGTGAAAAGTTACGTAGTAAAAGATACGATACAAATGATCTAAAAACAAGTTATTTGAGCTCCACAAAGCGTTAAAAACTTGTTTTGAATCGAAAAACAAACTTTCTTTGTGTTTGTGAAATTTGGTGAAAAATTATGTAGTAAAATATACGATACAAATGATCTAAAAACATGTTATTTGAACTCCTCAAAGCGCTAAAATCTTGTTTTGAATCGAAAAGCAAACTTTCTTAGTGTTTGTGAAATTTGGTGAAAAGGTACGTTGTAAAAGATACGATACAAATGATTTAAAAACAAGTTATTCGAGCTCCTCAAAGCGTTAAAATCTTGTATTGAATCGAAAAACAAAATTTCTTAGTGTTTGTGATATTAGGTGAAAAGTTATGTAGTAAAAGATACGATACAAATGATGCAAAAACATGTTATTTGAACTCCTCCAAGCGCTAAAATCTTGTTTTGAATCGAAAAGCAAACTTTCTTAGTGTTTGTGAAATTTGGTGAAAAGTTTCGTAGTAAAAGATACGATACAAATGATGTAAAAACACGTTATTTGAACTCCTCAAAGCGTTAAAATCTTGTTTTGAATCGAAAAAGAAACTTTCTTTGTGTTTGTGAAATTTGGTGAAAAGTTATGTAGTAAAAGATACGATACAAATGATCTAAAAACATTTTATTTGAACCCCTCAAAGCGCTAAAATCTTGTTTTGAATCGAAAAACAAACTATCTTAGTGGTTGTGAAATGTGGGGAAAAGTTACGTAATAAAAGATACGGTACAAATGATCTAAAAACAAGTTATTTGAGCTCCTCAAAGCGTTAAAATCTTGTTTTGAATAGAAAAACAAACTTTCTTAGTGTTTGTGAAATTTGGTGAAAAGTTATGTAGTAAAAGATACGATACAAATGATCTAAAAACACGTTATTTGAACTACTGAAAGCGTTAAAATCTTGTTTTGAATCGAAAAACAAACTTTCTTAGTGTTTGTGAAATTTGGTGAAAAGTTATGTAGTAAAAGATACGATACAAATGATCTAAAAACACGTTATTTGAACTACTCAAAGCGTTAAAATCTTGTTTTGAATCGAAAAGCAAACTTTCTTACTGTTTGTGAAATTTGGTGAAAAGTTATGTAGTAAAGGATACGATACAAATGATCTAAAAACACGTTATTTGAGCTCCTCAAAGCGTTAAAATCTTGTTTTGAATCGGAAAACAAACTTTCTTAGTGTTTGTGAAATTTGGTGAAAAGTTACGTAGTAAAAGATACGATACAAATGGTCTAAAAACACGTCATTTGAACTCCTCAAAGTGTTAAAATCTTGTTTTGAATCGAAAAACAAACATTATTAGTGTTTGTGAAATTTGGTTAAAAGTTATGTAGTAAAAGATACGATAAAAATGATCTAAAATCACATTATTTGAACTCCTCAAAGCGTTAAAAGTTTGTTTTGAATCGAAAAACAAACTTTCTTAGTGTTTGTAAAATTTCGTAAAAAGTTATGTAGTAAAAGATACGATACAAATGATCTAAAAACACGTCATTTGAACTACTCAAAGCTTTAAAATTTTGTTTTGAATCGAAAAACAAAATTTCTTAGTGTTTGTGAAATTAGGTGAAAAGTTATGTTGTAAAAGATACGATACAAATGATCCAAAAACATGTTATTTGAACTCCTCAAAGCGCTAAAATCTTGTTTTGAATCGAAAAGCAAACTTTCTTAGTGTTTGTGAAATTTGGTGAAAAGTTACGTAGTAAAAGATACGATACAAATGATCTAAAAACTCGTTATTGGAACTCCTCAAAGCGTTAAAATCTTGTTTAGAATCGAAAAACAAACTTTCTTTGTGTTTGTGAAATTTGGTGAAAAGTTATGTAGTAAAAGATACGATACAAATGATCTAAAAACATGTTATTTGAACTCCTCAAAGCGCTAAAATCTTGTTTTGAATTGAAAAACAAACTATCTTAGTGTTTGTGAAATGTGGGGAAAAGTTACGTAGTAAAATATACGATACAAATTATCTAAATATAAGTTATTTGAGCTCCTCAAAGTGTTAAAATCTTGTTTTGAATAGAAAAACAAACTTTCTTAGTGTTTGTGAAATTTGGTGAAAAGTTATGTAGTAAAAGATACGATACAAATGATCTAAAAACACGTTATTTGAACTCCTCAAAGTGTTAAAATCTTGTTTTGAATCGAAAAACAAACTTTCTTGGTGTTTGTGAAATTTGGTTAAAAGTTATGTAGTAAAAGATACGATAAAAATGATCTAAAATCACATTATTTGAACTCCTCAAAGCGTTAAAAGTTTGTTTTGAATCGAAAAACAAACTTTCTTAGTGTTTGTAAAATTTCGTAAAAAGTTATGTAGTAAAAGATACGATACAAATGATCTAAAAACATGTTATTTGAACTACTCAAAGCGTTAAAATCTTGTTTTGAATCGAAAAACAAACTTTCTTGGTGTTTGTGAAATTTGATGAAAAGTTAGGTAGTAAAAGATACGATACAAATGATCTAAAAACACGTTATTTGAACTACTCAAAGCGTTAAAATCTTGTTTTGAATCGAAAAACAAACTTTCTTAGTGTTTGTGAAATTTGGTGAAAAGTTACGTAGTAAAAGATACGATACAAATGATCTAAAAACATGTTATTTGAGCTCCTCAAAGCGTTAAAATCTTGTTTTGAATCGAAAAACAAACTTTCTTGGTGTTTGTGAAATTTGATGAAAAGTTAGGTAGTAAAAGATACGATACAAATGATCTAAAAACACGTTATTTGAACTCCTCAAAGTGTTAAAATCTTGTTTTCAATCGAAAAAGAAACTGTATTAGTGTTTGTGAAATTTGGTGAAAAGTTATGTAGTAAAAGATACGATAAAAATGATCTAAAAACACGTTATTTGAACTCCTAAAAGTGTTAAAAGTTTGTTTTGAATCGAAAAACAAACTTTCTTAGTGTTTGTAAAATTTGGTGAAAAGTTATGTAGTAAAAGATACGATACAAATGATCTAAAAACACGTCATTTGAACTACTCAAAGCGTTATAATTTTGATTTGAATCGAAAAACAAACTTTCTTAGTGTTTGTGAAATTAGGTGAAAAGTTATGTAGTAAAAGATACGATACAAATGATCCAAAAACATGTTATTTGAACTCCTCAAAGCGCTAAAATTTTGTTTTGAATCGAAAAGCAAACTTTCTTAGTGTTTGTGAAATTTGGTGAAAAGTTAGGTAGTAAAAGATACGATACAAATGATCTGAAAACATGTTATTTGAACTCCTCAAAGCGCTAAAATCTTGTTTTGAATCGAAAATCAAACTTTCTTAGTGTTTGTGAAATTTGGTGAAAAGTTACGTAGTAAAAGATACGATATAAATGATCTAAAAACACGTTATTTGAACTCCTGAAAGCGTTAAAATCTTGTTTTGAATCGAAAAACAAACTTTCTTAGTGTTTGTGAAATTTGGTGAAAAGTTACGTAGTAAAAGATACGATATAAATGATCTAAAAACAAGTTATTTGAGCTCCTCAAAGCGTTAAAATCTTGTTTTGAATCGAAAAACAAACTATCTTAGTGTTTGTGAAATGTGGGGAAAAGTTACGTAGTAAAAGATACGATACAAATGATCTAAAAACATGTTATTTGAACTCCTCAAAGCGCTAAAATCTTGTTTTGAATCGAAAATCAAACTTTCTTAGTGTTTGTGAAATTTGGTGAAAAGTTACGTTGTAAAAGATACGATACAAATGATTTAAAAACAAGTTATTTGAGCTACTCAAAGCGTTAAAATCTTGTTTTGAATCGAAAAACAAACTTTCTTAGTGTTTGTGAAAATTGGTGAAAAGTTATGTAGTAAAAGATACGATACAAATGATCTAAAAACACGTTATTTGAACTCCTCAAAGTGTTAAAATCTTGTTTTGAATTGAAAAACAAACTGTATTAGTGTTTGTGAAATTTGGTGAAAAGTTATGTAGTAAAAGATACGATAAAAATGATCTAAAAACACGTTATTTGAATTCCTCAAAGCGTTAAAAGTGTGTTTTGAATCGAAAAACAAACTTTATTAGGGTTTGTGAAATTAGGTGAAAAGTTATGTAGTAAAAGATACGATACAAATGATCCAAAAACATGTTATTTGAACTCCTCCAAGCGCTAAATTCTTGTTTTGAATCGAAAAGCAAACTTTCTTAGTGTTTGTGAAATTTGGTGAAAAGTTACGTAGTAAAAGATACGATACAAATGATCTAAAAACACGTTATTTGAATTCCTCAAAGCGTTAAAATCTTGTTTTGAATCGAAAAACAAACTTTCTTAGTGTTTGTGAAAATTGGTGAAAAGTTATGTAGTAAAAGATACGATACAAATGATCTAAAAACACGTTATTTGAACTCCTCAAAGTGTTAAAATCTTGTTTTGAATCGAAAAACAAACTGTATTAGTGTTTGTGAAATTTGGTGAAAAGTTATGTAGTAAAAGATACGATAAAAATGATCTAAAAACACGTTATTTGAACTCCTAAAAGTGTTAAAAGTTTGTTTTGAATCGAAAAACAAACTTTCTTAGTGTTTGTAAAATTTGGTGAAAAGTTATGTAGTAAAAGATACGATACAAATGATCTAAAAACACGTCATTTGAACTACTCAAAGCGTTATAATTTTGATTTGAATCGAAAAACAAACTTTCTTAGTGTTTGTGAAATTAGGTGAAAAGTTATGTAGTAAAAGATACGATACAAATGATCCAAAAACATGTTATTTGAACTCCTCAAAGCGCTAAAATTTTGTTTTGAATCGAAAAGCAAACTTTCTTAGTGTTTGTGAAATTTGGTGAAAAGTTAGGTAGTAAAAGATACGATACAAATGATCTGAAAACATGTTATTTGAACTCCTCAAAGCGCTAAAATCTTGTTTTGAATCGAAAATCAAACTTTCTTAGTGTTTGTGAAATTTGGTGAAAAGTTACGTAGTAAAAGATACGATATAAATGATCTAAAAACACGTTATTTGAACTCCTGAGAGCGTTAAAATCTTGTTTTGAATCGAAAAACAAACTTTCTTAGTGTTTGTGAAATTTGGTGAAAAGTTACGTAGTAAAAGATACGATATAAATGATCTAAAAACAAGTTATTTGAGCTCCTCAAAGCGTTAAAATCTTGTTTTGAATCGAAAAACAAACTATCTTAGTGTTTGTGAAATGTGGGGAAAAGTTACGTAGTAAAAGATACGATACAAATGATCTAAAAACAAATTATTTGAGCTCCTCAAAGCGTTAAAATCTTGTTTTGAATAGAAAAACAAACTTTCTTAGTGTTTGTGAAATGTGGTGAAAAGTTATGTAGTAAAAGATACGATACAAATGATCTAAAAACACGTTTTTTGAACTACTCAAAGCGTTAAAATCTTGTTTTGAATCGAAAAACAAACTTTCTTAGTGTTTGTGAAATTTGGTGAAAAGTTATGTAGTAAAAGATACGATACAAATGATCAAAAAACACGTCATTTGAACTACTCAAAGCGTTAAAATCTTGTTTGGAATCGAAAAACAAACTTTCTTAGTGTTTGTGAAATTTGGTGAAAAGTTATGTAGTAAAAGATACGATACAAATGATCTAAAAACATGTTGCTTGAACTCCTCAAAGCGCTAAAATCTTGTTTTGAATCGAAAAACAAACTATCTTAGTGTTTGTGAAATGTGGGGAAAAGTTACGAAGTAAAAGATACGATACAAATTATCTAAAAATAAGTTATTTGAGCTTCTCAAAGCGTTAAAATCTTGTTTTAAATAGAAAAACAAACTTTCTTAGTGTTTGTGAAATTTGGTGAAAAGTTATGTAGTAAAAGATACGATAAAAATGATCTAAAAACACGTTATTTGAACTCCTCAAAGCGCTAAAATCTTGTTTTGAATCGAAAAACAAACTTTCTTAGTGTTTGTGAAATTTGGTGAAAAGTTATGTAGTAAAAGATACGATAAAAATGATCTAAAAACACGTTATTTGAACTCCTCAAAGCGTTCAAATCTTGTTTTGAATCGAAAAACAAATTTTCTTAGTGTTTGTAAAATTTGGTGAAAAGTTATGTAGTAAAAGATACGATACAAATGATCCAAAAATACGTCATTTGAACTACTCAAAGCGTTAAAAATTTGTTTTGAATCGAAAAACAAACATTCTTAGTGTTTGTGAAATTTGGTGAAAAGTTATGTAGTAAAATATACGATACAAATGATCCAAAAACATGTTATTTGAACTCCTCAAAGCGCTAAAATCTTGTTTTGAATCGAAAAGCAAACTTTCTTAGTGTTTGTGAAATTTGGTGAAAAGTTACGTAGTAAAAGATACGATACAAATGATCTAAAAACAAGTTATTTGAGCTCCACAAAGCGTTAAAAACTTGTTTTGAATCGAAAAACAAACTTTCTTTGTGTTTGTGAAATTTGGTGAAAAATTATGTAGTAAAATATACGATACAAATGATCTAAAAACATGTTATTTGAACTCCTCAAAGCGCTAAAATCTTGTTTTGAATCGAAAATCAAACTTTCTTAGTGTTTGTGAAATTTGGTGAAAAGTTACGTTGTAAAAGATACGATACAAATGATTTAAAAACAAGTTATTTGAGCTACTCAAAGCGTTAAAATCTTGTTTTGAATCGAAAAACAAACTTTCTTAGTGTTTGTGAAAATTGGTGAAAAGTTATGTAGTAAAAGATACGATACAAATGATCTAAAAACACGTTATTTGAACTCCTCAAAGTGTTAAAATCTTGTTTTGAATTGAAAAACAAACTGTATTAGTGTTTGTGAAATTTGGTGAAAAGTTATGTAGTAAAAGATACGATAAAAATGATCTAAAAACACGTTATTTGAATTCCTCAAAGCGTTAAAAGTGTGTTTTGAATCGAAAAACAAACTTTATTAGGGTTTGTGAAATTAGGTGAAAAGTTATGTAGTAAAAGATACGATACAAATGATCCAAAAACATGTTATTTGAACTCCTCCAAGCGCTAAATTCTTGTTTTGAATCGAAAAGCAAACTTTCTTAGTGTTTGTGAAATTTGGTGAAAAGTTACGTAGTAAAAGATACGATACAAATGATCTAAAAACACGTTATTTGAATTCCTCAAAGCGTTAAAATCTTGTTTTGAATCGAAAAACAAACTTTCTTAGTGTTTGTGAAAATTGGTGAAAAGTTATGTAGTAAAAGATACGATACAAATGATCTAAAAACACGTTATTTGAACTCCTCAAAGTGTTAAAATCTTGTTTTGAATCGAAAAACAAACTGTATTAGTGTTTGTGAAATTTGGTGAAAAGTTATGTAGTAAAAGATACGATAAAAATGATCTAAAAACACGTTATTTGAACTCCTAAAAGTGTTAAAAGTTTGTTTTGAATCGAAAAACAAACTTTCTTAGTGTTTGTAAAATTTGGTGAAAAGTTATGTAGTAAAAGATACGATACAAATGATCTAAAAACACGTCATTTGAACTACTCAAAGCGTTATAATTTTGATTTGAATCGAAAAACAAACTTTCTTAGTGTCTGTGAAATTAGGTGAAAAGTTATGTAGTAAAAGATACGATACAAATGATCCAAAAACATGTTATTTGAACTCCTCAAAGCGCTAAAATTTTGTTTTGAATCGAAAAGCAAACTTTCTTAGTGTTTGTGAAATTTGGTGAAAAGTTAGGTAGTAAAAGATACGATACAAATGATCTGAAAACATGTTATTTGAACTCCTCAAAGCGCTAAAATCTTGTTTTGAATCGAAAATCAAACTTTCTTAGTGTTTGTGAAATTTGGTGAAAAGTTACGTAGTAAAAGATACGATATAAATGATCTAAAAACACGTTATTTGAACTCCTGAAAGCGTTAAAATCTTGTTTTGAATCGAAAAACAAACTTTCTTAGTGTTTGTGAAATTTGGTGAAAAGTTACGTAGTAAAAGATACGATATAAATGATCTAAAAACAAGTTATTTGAGCTCCTCAAAGCGTTAAAATCTTGTTTTGAATCGAAAAACAAACTATCTTAGTGTTTGTGAAATGTGGGGAAAAGTTACGTAGTAAAAGATACGATACAAATGATCTAAAAACATGTTATTTGAACTCCTCAAAGCGCTAAAATCTTGTTTTGAATCGAAAATCAAACTTTCTTAGTGTTTGTGAAATTTGGTGAAAAGTTACGTTGTAAAAGATACGATACAAATGATTTAAAAACAAGTTATTTGAGCTACTCAAAGCGTTAAAATCTTGTTTTGAATCGAAAAACAAACTTTCTTAGTGTTTGTGAAAATTGGTGAAAAGTTATGTAGTAAAAGATACGATACAAATGATCCAAAAACATGTTATTTGAACTCCTCCAAGCGCTAAATTCTTGTTTTGAATCGAAAAGCAAACTTTCTTAGTGTTTGTGAAATTTGGTGAAAAGTTACGTAGTAAAAGATACGATACAAATGATCTAAAAACACGTTATTTGAATTCCTCAAAGCGTTAAAATCTTGTTTTGAATCGAAAAACAAACTTTCTTAGTGTTTGTGAAAATTGGTGAAAAGTTATGTAGTAAAAGATACGATACAAATGATCTAAAAACACGTTATTTGAACTCCTCAAAGTGTTAAAATCTTGTTTTGAATCGAAAAACAAACTGTATTAGTGTTTGTGAAATTTGGTGAAAAGTTATGTAGTAAAAGATACGATAAAAATGATCTAAAAACACGTTATTTGAACTCCTAAAAGTGTTAAAAGTTTGTTTTGAATCGAAAAACAAACTTTCTTAGTGTTTGTAAAATTTGGTGAAAAGTTATGTAGTAAAAGATACGATACAAATGATCTAAAAACACGTCATTTGAACTACTCAAAGCGTTATAATTTTGATTTGAATCGAAAAACAAACTTTCTTAGTGTTTGTGAAATTAGGTGAAAAGTTATGTAGTAAAAGATACGATACAAATGATCCAAAAACATGTTATTTGAACTCCTCAAAGCGCTAAAATTTTGTTTTGAATCGAAAAGCAAACTTTCTTAGTGTTTGTGAAATTTGGTGAAAAGTTAGGTAGTAAAAGATACGATACAAATGATCTGAAAACATGTTATTTGAACTCCTCAAAGCGCTAAAATCTTGTTTTGAATCGAAAATCAAACTTTCTTAGTGTTTGTGAAATTTGGTGAAAAGTTACGTAGTAAAAGATACGATATAAATGATCTAAAAACACGTTATTTGAACTCCTGAAAGCGTTAAAATCTTGTTTTGAATCGAAAAACAAACTTTCTTAGTGTTTGTGAAATTTGGTGAAAAGTTACGTAGTAAAAGATACGATATAAATGATCTAAAAACAAGTTATTTGAGCTCCTCAAAGCGTTAAAATCTTGTTTTGAATCGAAAAACAAACTATCTTAGTGTTTGTGAAATGTGGGGAAAAGTTACGTAGTAAAAGATACGATACAAATGATCTAAAAACAAATTATTTGAGCTCCTCAAAGCGTTAAAATCTTGTTTTGAATAGAAAAACAAACTTTCTTAGTGTTTGTGAAATTTGGTGAAAAGTTATGTAGTAAAAGATACGATACAAATGATCTAAAAACACGTTTTTTGAACTACTCAAAGCGTTAAAATCTTGTTTTGAATCGAAAAACAAACTTTCTTAGTGTTTGTGAAATTTGGTGAAAAGTTATGTAGTAAAAGATACGATACAAATGATCAAAAAACACGTCATTTGAACTACTCAAAGCGTTAAAATCTTGTTTGGAATCGAAAAACAAACTTTCTTAGTGTTTGTGAAATTTGGTGAAAAGTTATGTAGTAAAAGATACGATACAAATGATCTAAAAACATGTTGCTTGAACTCCTCAAAGCGCTAAAATCTTGTTTTGAATCGAAAAACAAACTATCTTAGTGTTTGTGAAATGTGGGGAAAAGTTACGAAGTAAAAGATACGATACAAATTATCTAAAAATAAGTTATTTGAGCTTCTCAAAGCGTTAAAATCTTGTTTTAAATAGAAAAACAAACTTTCTTAGTGTTTGTGAAATTTGGTGAAAAGTTATGTAGTAAAAGATACGATACAAATGATCTAGAAACACGTTATTTGAACTCCTCAAAGCGTTAAAAGTTTGTTTTGAATCGAAAAACAAACATTCTTTGTGTTTGTGAAATTTGGTGAAAAGTTATGTAGTAAAAGATACGATACAAATGATCTAAAAAAATGTTATTTGAACTCCTCAAAGTGCTAAAATCTTGTTTTGAATCGAAAAACAAACTTTCTGAGTGTTTGTGAAATTTGGTGAAAAGTTATGTAGTAAAAGATACGATAAAAATGATTTAAAAACACGTTATTTGAACTCCTCAAAGCGTTAAAATCTTGTTTTGAATCGAAAAACAAACTTTCTTAGTGTTTGTGAAAATTGGTGAAAAGTTATGTAGTAAAAGATACGATACAAATGATCCAAAAACATGTTATTTGAACTCCTCCAAGCGCTAAATTCTTGTTTTGAATCGAAAAGCAAACTTTCTTAGTGTTTGTGAAATTTGGTGAAAAGTTACGTAGTAAAAGATACGATACAAATGATCTAAAAACACGTTATTTGAATTCCTCAAAGCGTTAAAATCTTGTTTTGAATCGAAAAACAAACTTTCTTAGTGTTTGTGAAAATTGGTGAAAAGTTATGTAGTAAAAGATACGATACAAATGATCTAAAAACACGTTATTTGAACTCCTCAAAGTGTTAAAATCTTGTTTTGAATCGAAAAACAAACTGTATTAGTGTTTGTGAAATTTGGTGAAAAGTTATGTAGTAAAAGATACGATAAAAATGATCTAAAAACACGTTATTTGAACTCCTAAAAGTGTTAAAAGTTTGTTTTGAATCGAAAAACAAACTTTCTTAGTGTTTGTAAAATTTGGTGAAAAGTTATGTAGTAAAAGATACGATACAAATGATCTAAAAACACGTCATTTGAACTACTCAAAGCGTTATAATTTTGATTTGAATCGAAAAACAAACTTTCTTAGTGTCTGTGAAATTAGGTGAAAAGTTATGTAGTAAAAGATACGATACAAATGATCCAAAAACATGTTATTTGAACTCCTCAAAGCGCTAAAATTTTGTTTTGAATCGAAAAGCAAACTTTCTTAGTGTTTGTGAAATTTGGTGAAAAGTTAGGTAGTAAAAGATACGATACAAATGATCTGAAAACATGTTATTTGAACTCCTCAAAGCGCTAAAATCTTGTTTTGAATCGAAAATCAAACTTTCTTAGTGTTTGTGAAATTTGGTGAAAAGTTACGTAGTAAAAGATACGATATAAATGATCTAAAAACACGTTATTTGAACTCCTGAAAGCGTTAAAATCTTGTTTTGAATCGAAAAACAAACTTTCTTAGTGTTTGTGAAATTTGGTGAAAAGTTACGTAGTAAAAGATACGATATAAATGATCTAAAAACAAGTTATTTGAGCTCCTCAAAGCGTTAAAATCTTGTTTTGAATCGAAAAACAAACTATCTTAGTGTTTGTGAAATGTGGGGAAAAGTTACGTAGTAAAAGATACGATACAAATGATCTAAAAACATGTTATTTGAACTCCTCAAAGCGCTAAAATCTTGTTTTGAATCGAAAATCAAACTTTCTTAGTGTTTGTGAAATTTGGTGAAAAGTTACGTTGTAAAAGATACGATACAAATGATTTAAAAACAAGTTATTTGAGCTACTCAAAGCGTTAAAATCTTGTTTTGAATCGAAAAACAAACTTTCTTAGTGTTTGTGAAAATTGGTGAAAAGTTATGTAGTAAAAGATACGATACAAATGATCTAAAAACACGTTATTTGAACTCCTCAAAGTGTTAAAATCTTGTTTTGAATTGAAAAACAAACTGTATTAGTGTTTGTGAAATTTGGTGAAAAGTTATGTAGTAAAAGATACGATAAAAATGATCTAAAAACACGTTATTTGAATTCCTCAAAGCGTTAAAAGTGTGTTTTGAATCGAAAAACAAACTTTATTAGGGTTTGTGAAATTAGGTGAAAAGTTATGTAGTAAAAGATACGATACAAATGATCCAAAAACATGTTATTTGAACTCCTCCAAGCGCTAAATTCTTGTTTTGAATCGAAAAGCAAACTTTCTTAGTGTTTGTGAAATTTGGTGAAAAGTTACGTAGTAAAAGATACGATACAAATGATCTAAAAACACGTTATTTGAATTCCTCAAAGCGTTAAAATCTTGTTTTGAATCGAAAAACAAACTTTCTTAGTGTTTGTGAAAATTGGTGAAAAGTTATGTAGTAAAAGATACGATACAAATGATCTAAAAACACGTTATTTGAACTCCTCAAAGTGTTAAAATCTTGTTTTGAATCGAAAAACAAACTGTATTAGTGTTTGTGAAATTTGGTGAAAAGTTATGTAGTAAAAGATACGATAAAAATGATCTAAAAACACGTTATTTGAACTCCTAAAAGTGTTAAAAGTTTGTTTTGAATCGAAAAACAAACTTTCTTAGTGTTTGTAAAATTTGGTGAAAAGTTATGTAGTAAAAGATACGATACAAATGATCTAAAAACACGTCATTTGAACTACTCAAAGCGTTATAATTTTGATTTGAATCGAAAAACAAACTTTCTTAGTGTTTGTGAAATTAGGTGAAAAGTTATGTAGTAAAAGATACGATACAAATGATCCAAAAACATGTTATTTGAACTCCTCAAAGCGCTAAAATTTTGTTTTGAATCGAAAAGCAAACTTTCTTAGTGTTTGTGAAATTTGGTGAAAAGTTAGGTAGTAAAAGATACGATACAAATGATCTGAAAACATGTTATTTGAACTCCTCAAAGCGCTAAAATCTTGTTTTGAATCGAAAATCAAACTTTCTTAGTGTTTGTGAAATTTGGTGAAAAGTTACGTAGTAAAAGATACGATATAAATGATCTAAAAACACGTTATTTGAACTCCTGAGAGCGTTAAAATCTTGTTTTGAATCGAAAAACAAACTTTCTTAGTGTTTGTGAAATTTGGTGAAAAGTTACGTAGTAAAAGATACGATATAAATGATCTAAAAACAAGTTATTTGAGCTCCTCAAAGCGTTAAAATCTTGTTTTGAATCGAAAAACAAACTATCTTAGTGTTTGTGAAATGTGGGGAAAAGTTACGTAGTAAAAGATACGATACAAATGATCTAAAAACAAATTATTTGAGCTCCTCAAAGCGTTAAAATCTTGTTTTGAATAGAAAAACAAACTTTCTTAGTGTTTGTGAAATTTGGTGAAAAGTTATGTAGTAAAAGATACGATACAAATGATCTAAAAACACGTTTTTTGAACTACTCAAAGCGTTAAAATCTTGTTTTGAATCGAAAAACAAACTTTCTTAGTGTTTGTGAAATTTGGTGAAAAGTTATGTAGTAAAAGATACGATACAAATGATCAAAAAACACGTCATTTGAACTACTCAAAGCGTTAAAATCTTGTTTGGAATCGAAAAACAAACTTTCTTAGTGTTTGTGAAATTTGGTGAAAAGTTATGTAGTAAAAGATACGATACAAATGATCTAAAAACATGTTGCTTGAACTCCTCAAAGCGCTAAAATCTTGTTTTGAATCGAAAAACAAACTATCTTAGTGTTTGTGAAATGTGGGGAAAAGTTACGAAGTAAAAGATACGATACAAATTATCTAAAAATAAGTTATTTGAGCTTCTCAAAGCGTTAAAATCTTGTTTTAAATAGAAAAACAAACTTTCTTAGTGTTTGTGAAATTTGGTGAAAAGTTATGTAGTAAAAGATACGATACAAATGATCTAGAAACACGTTATTTGAACTCCTCAAAGCGTTAAAAGTTTGTTTTGAATCGAAAAACAAACATTCTTTGTGTTTGTGAAATTTGGTGAAAAGTTATGTAGTAAAAGATACGATACAAATGATCTAAAAAAATGTTATTTGAACTCCTCAAAGTGCTAAAATCTTGTTTTGAATCGAAAAACAAACTTTCTGAGTGTTTGTGAAATTTGGTGAAAAGTTATGTAGTAAAAGATACGATAAAAATGATTTAAAAACACGTTATTTGAACTCCTCAAAGCGTTAAAATCTTGTTTTGAATCGAAAAACAAACTTTCTTAGTGTTTGTAAAATTTGGTGAAAAGTTATGTAGTAAAAGATACGATACAAATGATCTAAAAACACGTCATTTGAACTACTCAAAGCGTTAAAATGTTGTTTTGAATCGAAAAACAAACATTCTTAGTGTTTGTGAAATTTGGTGAAAAGTTATGTAGTAAAAGATACGATACAAATGATCTAAAAACAGTATATTTGAACTCCTCAAAGCGTTAAAATATTGTTTTGAATCGAAAAACAAACTTTCTTAGTGTTTGTGAAATTTGGTGAAAAATTATGTAGTAAAAATACGATACAAATGATCTAAAAACAGTATATTTGAACTCCTCAAAGCGTTAAAATATTGTTTTGAATCGAAAAACAAACTTTCTTAGTGTTTGTGAAATTTTGTGAAAAGTTACGTAGTAAAAGGTACGATACAAATGATTTAAAAACAAGTTATTTGAGCTCCTCAAAGCGTTAAAATCTTGTTTTGAATCGAAAAACAAACTTTCTTTGTGTTTGTGAAATTTGGTGAAAATTTATGTAGTAAAAGATACGATAAAAATGATCTAAAAACACGTTATTTGAAATCCTCAAAGCGTTAAAAGTTTGTTTTGAATCGAAAAACAAACATTCGTAGTGTTTGTGAAATTTGGTGAAAAGTTATGTAGTAAAAGATACGATACAAATGATCTAAAAACATGTTATTTGAACTCCTCAAAGCGCTAAAATCTTGTTTTGAATCGAAAAACAAACTTTCTTAGTGTTTGTGAAATTTGGTGAAAAGTTATGTAGTAAAAGATACGATAAAAATGATCTAAAAACACGTTATTTGAACTCCTCAAAGCGTTCAAATCTTGTTTTGAATCGAAAAACAAATTTTCTTAGTGTTTGTAAAATTTGGTGAAAAGTTATGTAGTAAAAGATACGATACAAATGATCCAAAAATACGTCATTTGAACTACTCAAAGCGTTAAAAATTTGTTTTGAATCGAAAAACAAACATTCTTAGTGTTTGTGAAATTTGGTGAAAAGTTATGTAGTAAAAGATACGATACAAATGATCCAAAAACATGTTATTTGAACTCCTCAAAGCGCTAAAATCTTGTTTTGAATCGAAAAGCAAACTTTCTTAGTGTTTGTGAAATTTGGTGAAAAGTTACGTAGTAAAAGATACGATACAAATGATCTAAAAACAAGTTATTTGAGCTCCACAAAGCGTTAAAAACTTGTTTTGAATCGAAAAACAAACTTTCTTTGTGTTTGTGAAATTTGGTGAAAAATTATGTAGTAAAATATACGATACAAATGATCTAAAAACATGTTATTTGAACTCCTCAAAGCGCTAAAATCTTGTTTTGAATCGAAAAGCAAACTTTCTTAGTGTTTGTGAAATTTGGTGAAAAGGTACGTTGTAAAAGATACGATACAAATGATTTAAAAACAAGTTATTCGAGCTCCTCAAAGCGTTAAAATCTTGTATTGAATCGAAAAACAAAATTTCTTAGTGTTTGTGATATTAGGTGAAAAGTTATGTAGTAAAAGATACGATACAAATGATGCAAAAACATGTTATTTGAACTCCTCCAAGCGCTAAAATCTTGTTTTGAATCGAAAAGCAAACTTTCTTAGTGTTTGTGAAATTTGGTGAAAAGTTTCGTAGTAAAAGATACGATACAAATGATGTAAAAACACGTTATTTGAACTCCTCAAAGCGTTAAAATCTTGTTTTGAATCGAAAAAGAAACTTTCTTTGTGTTTGTGAAATTTGGTGAAAAGTTATGTAGTAAAAGATACGATACAAATGATCTAAAAACATTTTATTTGAACCCCTCAAAGCGCTAAAATCTTGTTTTGAATCGAAAAACAAACTATCTTAGTGGTTGTGAAATGTGGGGAAAAGTTACGTAATAAAAGATACGGTACAAATGATCTAAAAACAAGTTATTTGAGCTCCTCAAAGCGTTAAAATCTTGTTTTGAATAGAAAAACAAACTTTCTTAGTGTTTGTGAAATTTGGTGAAAAGTTATGTAGTAAAAGATACGATACAAATGATCTAAAAACACGTTATTTGAACTACTGAAAGCGTTAAAATCTTGTTTTGAATCGAAAAACAAACTTTCTTAGTGTTTGTGAAATTTGGTGAAAAGTTATGTAGTAAAAGATACGATACAAATGATCTAAAAACACGTTATTTGAACTACTCAAAGCGTTAAAATCTTGTTTTGAATCGAAAAGCAAACTTTCTTACTGTTTGTGAAATTTGGTGAAAAGTTATGTAGTAAAGGATACGATACAAATGATCTAAAAACACGTTATTTGAGCTCCTCAAAGCGTTAAAATCTTGTTTTGAATCGGAAAACAAACTTTCTTAGTGTTTGTGAAATTTGGTGAAAAGTTACGTAGTAAAAGATACGATACAAATGGTCTAAAAACACGTCATTTGAACTCCTCAAAGTGTTAAAATCTTGTTTTGAATCGAAAAACAAACATTATTAGTGTTTGTGAAATTTGGTTAAAAGTTATGTAGTAAAAGATACGATAAAAATGATCTAAAATCACATTATTTGAACTCCTCAAAGCGTTAAAAGTTTGTTTTGAATCGAAAAACAAACTTTCTTAGTGTTTGTAAAATTTCGTAAAAAGTTATGTAGTAAAAGATACGATACAAATGATCTAAAAACACGTCATTTGAACTACTCAAAGCTTTAAAATTTTGTTTTGAATCGAAAAACAAAATTTCTTAGTGTTTGTGAAATTAGGTGAAAAGTTATGTTGTAAAAGATACGATACAAATGATCCAAAAACATGTTATTTGAACTCCTCAAAGCGCTAAAATCTTGTTTTGAATCGAAAAGCAAACTTTCTTAGTGTTTGTGAAATTTGGTGAAAAGTTACGTAGTAAAAGATACGATACAAATGATCTAAAAACTCGTTATTGGAACTCCTCAAAGCGTTAAAATCTTGTTTAGAATCGAAAAACAAACTTTCTTTGTGTTTGTGAAATTTGGTGAAAAGTTATGTAGTAAAAGATACGATACAAATGATCTAAAAACATGTTATTTGAACTCCTCAAAGCGCTAAAATCTTGTTTTGAATTGAAAAACAAACTATCTTAGTGTTTGTGAAATGTGGGGAAAAGTTACGTAGTAAAATATACGATACAAATTATCTAAATATAAGTTATTTGAGCTCCTCAAAGTGTTAAAATCTTGTTTTGAATAGAAAAACAAACTTTCTTAGTGTTTGTGAAATTTGGTGAAAAGTTATGTAGTAAAAGATACGATACAAATGATCTAAAAACACGTTATTTGAACTCCTCAAAGTGTTAAAATCTTGTTTTGAATCGAAAAACAAACTTTCTTGGTGTTTGTGAAATTTGGTTAAAAGTTATGTAGTAAAAGATACGATAAAAATGATCTAAAATCACATTATTTGAACTCCTCAAAGCGTTAAAAGTTTGTTTTGAATCGAAAAACAAACTTTCTTAGTGTTTGTAAAATTTCGTAAAAAGTTATGTAGTAAAAGATACGATACAAATGATCTAAAAACATGTTATTTGAACTACTCAAAGCGTTAAAATCTTGTTTTGAATCGAAAAACAAACTTTCTTGGTGTTTGTGAAATTTGATGAAAAGTTAGGTAGTAAAAGATACGATACAAATGATCTAAAAACACGTTATTTGAACTACTCAAAGCGTTAAAATCTTGTTTTGAATCGAAAAACAAACTTTCTTAGTGTTTGTGAAATTTGGTGAAAAGTTACGTAGTAAAAGATACGATACAAATGATCTAAAAACATGTTATTTGAGCTCCTCAAAGCGTTAAAATCTTGTTTTGAATCGAAAAACAAACTTTCTTGGTGTTTGTGAAATTTGATGAAAAGTTAGGTAGTAAAAGATACGATACAAATGATCTAAAAACACGTTATTTGAACTCCTCAAAGTGTTAAAATCTTGTTTTCAATCGAAAAAGAAACTGTATTAGTGTTTGTGAAATTTGGTGAAAAGTTATGTAGTAAAAGATACGATAAAAATGATCTAAAAACACGTTATTTGAACTCCTAAAAGTGTTAAAAGTTTGTTTTGAATCGAAAAACAAACTTTCTTAGTGTTTGTAAAATTTGGTGAAAAGTTATGTAGTAAAAGATACGATACAAATGATCTAAAAACACGTCATTTGAACTACTCAAAGCGTTATAATTTTGATTTGAATCGAAAAACAAACTTTCTTAGTGTTTGTGAAATTAGGTGAAAAGTTATGTAGTAAAAGATACGATACAAATGATCCAAAAACATGTTATTTGAACTCCTCAAAGCGCTAAAATTTTGTTTTGAATCGAAAAGCAAACTTTCTTAGTGTTTGTGAAATTTGGTGAAAAGTTAGGTAGTAAAAGATACGATACAAATGATCTGAAAACATGTTATTTGAACTCCTCAAAGCGCTAAAATCTTGTTTTGAATCGAAAATCAAACTTTCTTAGTGTTTGTGAAATTTGGTGAAAAGTTACGTAGTAAAAGATACGATATAAATGATCTAAAAACACGTTATTTGAACTCCTGAAAGCGTTAAAATCTTGTTTTGAATCGAAAAACAAACTTTCTTAGTGTTTGTGAAATTTGGTGAAAAGTTACGTAGTAAAAGATACGATATAAATGATCTAAAAACAAGTTATTTGAGCTCCTCAAAGCGTTAAAATCTTGTTTTGAATCGAAAAACAAACTATCTTAGTGTTTGTGAAATGTGGGGAAAAGTTACGTAGTAAAAGATACGATACAAATGATCTAAAAACATGTTATTTGAACTCCTCAAAGCGCTAAAATCTTGTTTTGAATCGAAAATCAAACTTTCTTAGTGTTTGTGAAATTTGGTGAAAAGTTACGTTGTAAAAGATACGATACAAATGATTTAAAAACAAGTTATTTGAGCTACTCAAAGCGTTAAAATCTTGTTTTGAATCGAAAAACAAACTTTCTTAGTGTTTGTGAAAATTGGTGAAAAGTTATGTAGTAAAAGATACGATACAAATGATCTAAAAACACGTTATTTGAACTCCTCAAAGTGTTAAAATCTTGTTTTGAATTGAAAAACAAACTGTATTAGTGTTTGTGAAATTTGGTGAAAAGTTATGTAGTAAAAGATACGATAAAAATGATCTAAAAACACGTTATTTGAATTCCTCAAAGCGTTAAAAGTGTGTTTTGAATCGAAAAACAAACTTTATTAGGGTTTGTGAAATTAGGTGAAAAGTTATGTAGTAAAAGATACGATACAAATGATCCAAAAACATGTTATTTGAACTCCTCCAAGCGCTAAATTCTTGTTTTGAATCGAAAAGCAAACTTTCTTAGTGTTTGTGAAATTTGGTGAAAAGTTACGTAGTAAAAGATACGATACAAATGATCTAAAAACACGTTATTTGAATTCCTCAAAGCGTTAAAATCTTGTTTTGAATCGAAAAACAAACTTTCTTAGTGTTTGTGAAAATTGGTGAAAAGTTATGTAGTAAAAGATACGATACAAATGATCTAAAAACACGTTATTTGAACTCCTCAAAGTGTTAAAATCTTGTTTTGAATCGAAAAACAAACTGTATTAGTGTTTATGAAATTTGGTGAAAAGTTTTGTAGTAAAAGATACGATAAAAATGATCTAAAAACACGTTATTTGAACTCCTAAAAGTGTTAAAAGTTTGTTTTGAATCGAAAAACAAACTTTCTTAGTGTTTGTAAAATTTGGTGAAAAGTTATGTAGTAAAAGATACGATACAAATGATCTAAAAACACGTCATTTGAACTACTCAAAGCGTTATAATTTTGATTTGAATCGAAAAACAAACTTTCTTAGTGTTTGTGAAATTAGGTGAAAAGTTATGTAGTAAAAGATACGATACAAATGATCCAAAAACATGTTATTTGAACTCCTCAAAGCGCTAAAATTTTGTTTTGAATCGAAAAGCAAACTTTCTTAGTGTTTGTGAAATTTGGTGAAAAGTTAGGTAGTAAAAGATACGATACAAATGATCTGAAAACATGTTATTTGAACTCCTCAAAGCGCTAAAATCTTGTTTTGAATCGAAAATCAAACTTTCTTAGTGTTTGTGAAATTTGGTGAAAAGTTACGTAGTAAAAGATACGATATAAATGATCTAAAAACACGTTATTTGAACTCCTGAAAGCGTTAAAATCTTGTTTTGAATCGAAAAACAAACTTTCTTAGTGTTTGTGAAATTTGGTGAAAAGTTACGTAGTAAAAGATACGATATAAATGATCTAAAAACAAGTTATTTGAGCTCCTCAAAGCGTTAAAATCTTGTTTTGAATCGAAAAACAAACTATCTTAGTGTTTGTGAAATGTGGGGAAAAGTTACGTAGTAAAAGATACGATACAAATGATCTAAAAACAAATTATTTGAGCTCCTCAAAGCGTTAAAATCTTGTTTTGAATAGAAAAACAAACTTTCTTAGTGTTTGTGAAATTTGGTGAAAAGTTATGTAGTAAAAGATACGATACAAATGATCTAAAAACACATTTTTTGAACTACTCAAAGCGTTAAAATCTTGTTTTGAATCGAAAAACAAACTTTCTTAGTGTTTGTGAAATTTGGTGAAAAGTTATGTAGTAAAAGATACGATACAAATGATCAAAAAACACGTCATTTGAACTACTCAAAGCGTTAAAATCTTGTTTGGAATCGAAAAACAAACTTTCTTAGTGTTTGTGAAATTTGGTGAAAAGTTATGTAGTAAAAGATACGATACAAATGATCTAAAAACATGTTGCTTGAACTCCTCAAAGCGCTAAAATCTTGTTTTGAATCGAAAAACAAACTATCTTAGTGTTTGTGAAATGTGGGGACAAGTTACGAAGTAAAAGATACGATACAAATTATCTAAAAATAAGTTATTTGAGCTTCTCAAAGCGTTAAAATCTTGTTTTAAATAGAAAAACAAACTTTCTTAGTGTTTGTGAAATTTGGTGAAAAGTTATGTAGTAAAAGATACGATACAAATGATCTAGAAACACGTTATTTGAACTCCTCAAAGCGTTAAAAGTTTGTTTTGAATCGAAAAACAAACATTCTTTGTGTTTGTGAAATTTGGTGAAAAGTTATGTAGTAAAAGATACGATACAAATGATCTAAAAAAATGTTATTTGAACTCCTCAAAGTGCTAAAATCTTGTTTTGAATCGAAAAACAAACTTTCTGAGTGTTTGTGAAATTTGGTGAAAAGTTATGTAGTAAAAGATACGATAAAAATGATTTAAAAACACGTTATTTGAACTCCTCAAAGCGTTAAAATCTTGTTTTGAATCGAAAAACAAACTTTCTTAGTGTTTGTAAAATTTGGTGAAAAGTTATGTAGTAAAAGATACGATACAAATGATCTAAAAACACGTCATTTGAACTACTCAAAGCGTTAAAATGTTGTTTTGAATCGAAAAACAAACATTCTTAGTGTTTGTGAAATTTGGTGAAAAGTTATGTAGTAAAAGATACGATAGAAATGATCTAAAAACACGTTATTTGGACTCCTCAACGCGTTAAAATCCTGTTTGGAATAGAAAACAAACTTTCTTAGTATTTGTGAAATTTTGTGAAAAGTTATGTAGTAAAAGATACGATACAAATGATCTAAAAACAGTATATTTGAACTCCTCAAAGCGTTAAAATATTGTTTTGAATCGAAAAACAAACTTTCTTAGTGTTTGTGAAATTTGGTGAAAAATTATGCAGTAAAAATACGATACAAATGATCTAAAAACATGTTATTTGAACTCTTCAAAGCGCTAAAATCTTGTTTTGAATCGAAAAACAAACTTTCTTAGTGTTTGTGAAATTTTGTGAAAAGTTACGTAGTAAAAGGTACGATACAAATGATTTAAAAACAAGTTATTTGAGCTCCTCAAAGCGTTAAAATCTTGTTTTGAATCGAAAAACAAACTTTCTTTGTGTTTGTGAAATTTGGTGAAAATTTATGTAGTAAAAGATACGATAAAAATGATCTAAAAACACGTTATTTGAAATCCTCAAAGCGTTAAAAGTTTGTTTTGAATCGAAAAACAAACATTCGTAGTGTTTGTGAAATTTGGTGAAAAGTTATGTAGTAAAAGATACGATACAAATGATCTAAAAACATGTTATTTGAACTCCTCAAAGCGCTAAAATCTTGTTTTGAATCGAAAAACAAACTTTCTTAGTGTTTGTGAAATTTGGTGAAAAGTTATGTAGTAAAAGATACGATAAAAATGATCTAAAAACACGTTATTTGAACTCCTCAAAGCGTTCAAATCTTGTTTTGAATCGAAAAACAAACTTTCTTAGTGTTTGTAAAATTTGGTGAAAAGTTATGTAGTAAAAGATACGATACAAATGATCCAAAAACACGTCATTTGAACTACTCAAAGCGTTAAAAATTTGTTTTGAATCGAAAAACAAACATTCTTAGTGTTTGTGAAATTTGGTGAAAAGTTATGTAGTAAAAGATACGATACAAATGATCCAAAAACATGTTATTTGAACTCCTCAAAGCGCTAAAATCTTGTTTTGAATCGAAAAACAAACTTTCTTGGTGTTTGTGAAATTTGGTGAAAAGTTACGTAGTAAAAGATACGATACAAATGATCTAAAAACAAGTTATTTGAGCTCCACAAAGCGTTAAAAACTTGTTTTGAATCGAAAAACAAACTTTCTTTGTGTTTGTGAAATTTGGTGAAAAATTATGTAGTAAAATATACGATACAAATGATCTAAAAACATGTTATTTGAACTCCTAAAAGTGTTAAAAGTTTGTTTTGAATCGAAAAGCAAACTTTCTTAGTGTTTGTGAAATTTGGTGAAAAGGTACGTTGTAAAAGATACGATACAAATGATCTAAAAACACGTCATTTGAACTCCTCAAAGCGTTAAAATCTTGTTTTGAATCGAAAAACAAAATTTCTTAGTGTTTGTGAAATTAGGTGAAAAGTTATGTAGTAAAAGATACGATACAAATGATCCAAAAACATGTTATTTGAACTCCTCAAAGCGCTAAAATCTTGTTTTGAATCGAAAAGCAAACTTTCTTAGTGTTTGTGAAATTTGGTGAAAAGTTACGTAGTAAAAGATACGATACAAATGATGTAAAAACACGTTATTTGAACTCCTCAAAGCGTTAAAATCTTGTTTTGAATCGAAAAAGAAACTTTCTTTGTGTTTGTGAAATTTGGTGAAAAGTTATGTAGTAAAAGATACGATACAAATGATCTAAAAACATTTTATTTGAACCCCTCAAAGCGCTAAAATCTTGTTTTGAATCGAAAAACAAACTATCTTAGTGGTTGTGAAATGTGGGGAAAAGTTACGTAATAAAAGATACGGTACAAATGATCTAAAAACAAGTTATTTGAGCTCCTCAAAGCGTTAAAATCTTGTTTTGAATAGAAAAACAAACTTTCTTGGTGTTTGTGAAATTTGATGAAAAGTTAGGTAGTAAAAGATACGATACAAATGATCTAAAAACACGTTATTTGAACTACTCAAAGCGTTAAAATCTTGTTTTGAATCGAAAAACAAACTTTCTTAGTGTTTGTGAAATTTGGTGAAAAGTTACGTAGTAAAAGATACGATACAAATGATCTAAAAACATGTTATTTGAGCTCCTCAAAGCGTTAAAATCTTGTTTTGAATCGAAAAACAAACTTTCTTGGTGTTTGTGAAATTTGATGAAAAGTTAGGTAGTAAAAGATACGATACAAATGATCTAAAAACACGTTATTTGAACTCCTCAAAGTGTTAAAATCTTGTTTTCAATCGAAAAAGAAACTGTATTAGTGTTTGTGAAATTTGGTGAAAAGTTATGTAGTAAAAGATACGATACAAATGATCCAAAAACATGTTATTTGAACTCCTCAAAGCGCTAAAATTTTGTTTTGAATCGAAAAGCAAACTTTCTTAGTGTTTGTGAAATTTGGTGAAAAGTTAGGTAGTAAAAGATACGATACAAATGATCTGAAAACATGTTATTTGAACTCCTCAAAGCGCTAAAATTTTGTTTTGAATCGAAAAGCAAACTTTCTTAGTGTTTGTGAAATTTGGTGAAAAGTTAGGTAGTAAAAGATACGATACAAATGATCTGAAAACATGTTATTTGAACTCCTCAAAGCGCTAAAATCTTGTTTTGAATCGAAAATCAAACTTTCTTAGTGTTTGTGAAATTTGGTGAAAAGTTACGTAGTAAAAGATACGATATAAATGATCTAAAAACACGTTATTTGAACTCCTGAAAGCGTTAAAATCTTGTTTTGAATCGAAAAACAAACTTTCTTAGTGTTTGTGAAATTTGGTGAAAAGTTACGTAGTAAAAGATACGATATAAATGATCTAAAAACAAGTTATTTGAGCTCCTCAAAGCGTTAAAATCTTGTTTTGAATCGAAAAACAAACTATCTTAGTGTTTGTGAAATGTGGGGAAAAGTTACGTAGTAAAAGATACGATACAAATGATCTAAAAACATGTTATTTGAACTCCTCAAAGCGCTAAAATCTTGTTTTGAATCGAAAATCAAACTTTCTTAGTGTTTGTGAAATTTGGTGAAAAGTTACGTTGTAAAAGATACGATACAAATGATTTAAAAACAAGTTATTTGAGCTACTCAAAGCGTTAAAATCTTGTTTTGAATCGAAAAACAAACTTTCTTAGTGTTTGTGAAAATTGGTGAAAAGTTATGTAGTAAAAGATACGATACAAATGATCTAAAAACACGTTATTTGAACTCCTCAAAGTGTTAAAATCTTGTTTTGAATTGAAAAACAAACTGTATTAGTGTTTGTGAAATTTGGTGAAAAGTTATGTAGTAAAAGATACGATAAAAATGATCTAAAAACACGTTATTTGAATTCCTCAAAGCGTTAAAAGTGTGTTTTGAATCGAAAAACAAACTTTATTAGGGTTTGTGAAATTAGGTGAAAAGTTATGTAGTAAAAGATACGATACAAATGATCCAAAAACATGTTATTTGAACTCCTCCAAGCGCTAAATTCTTGTTTTGAATCGAAAAGCAAACTTTCTTAGTGTTTGTGAAATTTGGTGAAAAGTTACGTAGTAAAAGATACGATACAAATGATCTAAAAACACGTTATTTGAATTCCTCAAAGCGTTAAAATCTTGTTTTGAATCGAAAAACAAACTTTCTTAGTGTTTGTGAAAATTGGTGAAAAGTTATGTAGTAAAAGATACGATACAAATGATCTAAAAACACGTTATTTGAACTCCTCAAAGTGTTAAAATCTTGTTTTGAATCGAAAAACAAACTGTATTAGTGTTTGTGAAATTTGGTGAAAAGTTTTGTAGTAAAAGATACGATAAAAATGATCTAAAAACACGTTATTTGAACTCCTAAAAGTGTTAAAAGTTTGTTTTGAATCGAAAAACAAACTTTCTTAGTGTTTGTAAAATTTGGTGAAAAGTTATGTAGTAAAAGATACGATACAAATGATCTAAAAACACGTCATTTGAACTACTCAAAGCGTTATAATTTTGATTTGAATCGAAAAACAAACTTTCTTAGTGTTTGTGAAATTAGGTGAAAAGTTATGTAGTAAAAGATACGATACAAATGATCCAAAAACATGTTATTTGAACTCCTCAAAGCGCTAAAATTTTGTTTTGAATCGAAAAGCAAACTTTCTTAGTGTTTGTGAAATTTGGTGAAAAGTTAGGTAGTAAAAGATACGATACAAATGATCTGAAAACATGTTATTTGAACTCCTCAAAGCGCTAAAATCTTGTTTTGAATCGAAAATCAAACTTTCTTAGTGTTTGTGAAATTTGGTGAAAAGTTACGTAGTAAAAGATACGATATAAATGATCTAAAAACACGTTATTTGAACTCCTGAAAGCGTTAAAATCTTGTTTTGAATCGAAAAACAAACTTTCTTAGTGTTTGTGAAATTTGGTGAAAAGTTACGTAGTAAAAGATACGATATAAATGATCTAAAAACAAGTTATTTGAGCTCCTCAAAGCGTTAAAATCTTGTTTTGAATCGAAAAACAAACTATCTTAGTGTTTGTGAAATGTGGGGAAAAGTTACGTAGTAAAAGATACGATACAAATGATCTAAAAACAAATTATTTGAGCTCCTCAAAGCGTTAAAATCTTGTTTTGAATAGAAAAACAAACTTTCTTAGTGTTTGTGAAATTTGGTGAAAAGTTATGTAGTAAAAGATACGATACAAATGATCTAAAAACACATTTTTTGAACTACTCAAAGCGTTAAAATCTTGTTTTGAATCGAAAAACAAACTTTCTTAGTGTTTGTGAAATTTGGTGAAAAGTTATGTAGTAAAAGATACGATACAAATGATCAAAAAACACGTCATTTGAACTACTCAAAACGTTAAAATCTTGTTTGGAATCGAAAAACAAACTTTCTTAGTGTTTGTGAAATTTGGTGAAAAGTTATGTAGTAAAAGATACGATACAAATGATCTAAAAACATGTTGCTTGAACTCCTCAAAGCGCTAAAATCTTGTTTTGAATCGAAAAACAAACTATCTTAGTGTTTGTGAAATGTGGGGACAAGTTACGAAGTAAAAGATACGATACAAATTATCTAAAAATAAGTTATTTGAGCTTCTCAAAGCGTTAAAATCTTGTTTTAAATAGAAAAACAAACTTTCTTAGTGTTTGTGAAATTTGGTGAAAAGTTATGTAGTAAAAGATACGATACAAATGATCTAGAAACACGTTATTTGAACTCCTCAAAGCGTTAAAAGTTTGTTTTGAATCGAAAAACAAACATTCTTTGTGTTTGTGAAATTTGGTGAAAAGTTATGTAGTAAAAGATACGATACAAATGATCTAAAAAAATGTTATTTGAACTCCTCAAAGTGCTAAAATCTTGTTTTGAATCGAAAAACAAACTTTCTGAGTGTTTGTGAAATTTGGTGAAAAGTTATGTAGTAAAAGATACGATAAAAATGATTTAAAAACACGTTATTTGAACTCCTCAAAGCGTTAAAATCTTGTTTTGAATCGAAAAACAAACTTTCTTAGTGTTTGTAAAATTTGGTGAAAAGTTATGTAGTAAAAGATACGATACAAATGATCTAAAAACACGTCATTTGAACTACTCAAAGCGTTAAAATGTTGTTTTGAATCGAAAAACAAACATTCTTAGTGTTTGTGAAATTTGGTGAAAAGTTATGTAGTAAAAGATACGATAGAAATGATCTAAAAACACGTTATTTGGACTCCTCAACGCGTTAAAATCCTGTTTGGAATAGAAAACAAACTTTCTTAGTATTTGTGAAATTTTGTGAAAAGTTATGTAGTAAAAGATACGATACAAATGATCTAAAAACAGTATATTTGAACTCCTCAAAGCGTTAAAATATTGTTTTGAATCGAAAAACAAACTTTCTTAGTGTTTGTGAAATTTGGTGAAAAATTATGCAGTAAAAATACGATACAAATGATCTAAAAACATGTTATTTGAACTCTTCAAAGCGCTAAAATCTTGTTTTGAATCGAAAAACAAACTTTCTTAGTGTTTGTGAAATTTTGTGAAAAGTTACGTAGTAAAAGGTACGATACAAATGATTTAAAAACAAGTTATTTGAGCTCCTCAAAGCGTTAAAATCTTGTTTTGAATCGAAAAACAAACTTTCTTTGTGTTTGTGAAATTTGGTGAAAATTTATGTAGTAAAAGATACGATAAAAATGATCTAAAAACACGTTATTTGAAATCCTCAAAGCGTTAAAAGTTTGTTTTGAATCGAAAAACAAACATTCGTAGTGTTTGTGAAATTTGGTGAAAAGTTATGTAGTAAAAGATACGATACAAATGATCTAAAAACATGTTATTTGAACTCCTCAAAGCGCTAAAATCTTGTTTTGAATCGAAAAACAAACTTTCTTAGTGTTTGTGAAATTTGGTGAAAAGTTATGTAGTAAAAGATACGATAAAAATGATCTAAAAACACGTTATTTGAACTCCTCAAAGCGTTCAAATCTTGTTTTGAATCGAAAAACAAACTTTCTTAGTGTTTGTAAAATTTGGTGAAAAGTTATGTAGTAAAAGATACGATACAAATGATCCAAAAACACGTCATTTGAACTACTCAAAGCGTTAAAAATTTGTTTTGAATCGAAAAACAAACATTCTTAGTGTTTGTGAAATTTGGTGAAAAGTTATGTAGTAAAAGATACGATACAAATGATCCAAAAACATGTTATTTGAACTCCTCAAAGCGCTAAAATCTTGTTTTGAATCGAAAAGCAAACTTTCTTAGTGTTTGTGAAATTTGGTGAAAAGTTACGTAGTAAAAGATACGATACAAATGATCTAAAAACAAGTTATTTGAGCTCCACAAAGCGTTAAAAACTTGTTTTGAATCGAAAAACAAACTTTCTTTGTGTTTGTGAAATTTGGTGAAAAATTATGTAGTAAAATATACGATACAAATGATCTAAAAACATGTTATTTGAACTCCTCAAAGCGCTAAAATCTTGTTTTGAATCGAAAAGCAAACTTTCTTAGTGTTTGTGAAATTTGGTGAAAAGGTACGTTGTAAAAGATACGATACAAATGATTTAAAAACAAGTTATTTGAGCTCCTCAAAGCGTTAAAATCTTGTTTTGAATCGAAAAACAAAATTTCTTAGTGTTTGTGAAATTAGGTGAAAAGTTATGTAGTAAAAGATACGATACAAATGATGCAAAAACATGTTATTTGAACTCCTCCAAGCGCTAAAATCTTGTTTTGAATCGAAAAGCAAACTTTCTTAGTGTTTGTGAAATTTGGTGAAAAGTTACGTAGTAAAAGATACGATACAAATGATGTAAAAACACGTTATTTGAACTCCTCAAAGCGTTAAAATCTTGTTTTGAATCGAAAAAGAAACTTTCTTTGTGTTTGTGAAATTTGGTGAAAAGTTATGTAGTAAAAGATACGATACAAATGATCTAAAAACATTTTATTTGAACCCCTCAAAGCGCTAAAATCTTGTTTTGAATCGAAAAACAAACTATCTTAGTGGTTGTGAAATGTGGGGAAAAGTTACGTAATAAAAGATACGGTACAAATGATCTAAAAACAAGTTATTTGAGCTCCTCAAAGCGTTAAAATCTTGTTTTGAATAGAAAAACAAACTTTCTTGGTGTTTGTGAAATTTGATGAAAAGTTAGGTAGTAAAAGATACGATACAAATGATCTAAAAACACGTTATTTGAACTACTCAAAGCGTTAAAATCTTGTTTTGAATCGAAAAACAAACTTTCTTAGTGTTTGTGAAATTTGGTGAAAAGTTACGTAGTAAAAGATACGATACAAATGATCTAAAAACATGTTATTTGAGCTCCTCAAAGCGTTAAAATCTTGTTTTGAATCGAAAAACAAACTTTCTTGGTGTTTGTGAAATTTGATGAAAAGTTAGGTAGTAAAAGATACGATACAAATGATCTAAAAACACGTTATTTGAACTCCTCAAAGTGTTAAAATCTTGTTTTCAATCGAAAAAGAAACTGTATTAGTGTTTGTGAAATTTGGTGAAAAGTTATGTAGTAAAAGATACGATAAAAATGATCTAAAAACACGTTATTTGAACTCCTAAAAGTGTTAAAAGTTTGTTTTGAATCGAAAAACAAACTTTCTTAGTGTTTGTAAAATTTGGTGAAAAGTTATGTAGTAAAAGATACGATACAAATGATCTAAAAACACGTCATTTGAACTACTCAAAGCGTTATAATTTTGATTTGAATCGAAAAACAAACTTTCTTAGTGTTTGTGAAATTAGGTGAAAAGTTATGTAGTAAAAGATACGATACAAATGATCCAAAAACATGTTATTTGAACTCCTCAAAGCGCTAAAATTTTGTTTTGAATCGAAAAGCAAACTTTCTTAGTGTTTGTGAAATTTGGTGAAAAGTTACGTAGTAAAAGATACGATACAAATGATGTAAAAACACGTTATTTGAACTCCTCAAAGCGTTAAAATCTTGTTTTGAATCGAAAAAGAAACTTTCTTTGTGTTTGTGAAATTTGGTGAAAAGTTATGTAGTAAAAGATACGATACAAATGATCTAAAAACATTTTATTTGAACCCCTCAAAGCGCTAAAATCTTGTTTTGAATCGAAAAACAAACTATCTTAGTGGTTGTGAAATGTGGGGAAAAGTTACGTAATAAAAGATACGGTACAAATGATCTAAAAACAAGTTATTTGAGCTCCTCAAAGCGTTAAAATCTTGTTTTGAATAGAAAAACAAACTTTCTTGGTGTTTGTGAAATTTGATGAAAAGTTAGGTAGTAAAAGATACGATACAAATGATCTAAAAACACGTTATTTGAACTACTCAAAGCGTTAAAATCTTGTTTTGAATCGAAAAACAAACTTTCTTAGTGTTTGTGAAATTTGGTGAAAAGTTACGTAGTAAAAGATACGATACAAATGATCTAAAAACATGTTATTTGAGCTCCTCAAAGCGTTAAAATCTTGTTTTGAATCGAAAAACAAACTTTCTTGGTGTTTGTGAAATTTGATGAAAAGTTAGGTAGTAAAAGATACGATACAAATGATCTAAAAACACGTTATTTGAACTCCTCAAAGTGTTAAAATCTTGTTTTCAATCGAAAAAGAAACTGTATTAGTGTTTGTGAAATTTGGTGAAAAGTTATGTAGTAAAAGATACGATACAAATGATCCAAAAACATGTTATTTGAACTCCTCAAAGCGCTAAAATTTTGTTTTGAATCGAAAAGCAAACTTTCTTAGTGTTTGTGAAATTTGGTGAAAAGTTAGGTAGTAAAAGATACGATACAAATGATCTGAAAACATGTTATTTGAACTCCTCAAAGCGCTAAAATTTTGTTTTGAATCGAAAAGCAAACTTTCTTAGTGTTTGTGAAATTTGGTGAAAAGTTAGGTAGTAAAAGATACGATACAAATGATCTGAAAACATGTTATTTGAACTCCTCAAAGCGCTAAAATCTTGTTTTGAATCGAAAATCAAACTTTCTTAGTGTTTGTGAAATTTGGTGAAAAGTTATGTAGTAAAAGATACGATACAAATGATCTAAAAACACGTTATTTGAACTACTGAAAGCGTTAAAATCTTGTTTTGAATCGAAAAACAAACTTTCTTAGTGTTTGTGAAATTTGGTGAAAAGTTATGTAGTAAAAGATACGATACAAATGATCTAAAAACACGTTATTTGAACTACTCAAAGCGTTAAAATCTTGTTTTGAATCGAAAAGCAAACTTTCTTACTGTTTGTGAAATTTGGTGAAAAGTTATGTAGTAAAGGATACGATACAAATGATCTAAAAACACGTTATTTGAGCTCCTCAAAGCGTTAAAATCTTGTTTTGAATCGAAAAACAAACTTTCTTAGTGTTTGTGAAATTTGGTGAAAAGTTACGTAGTAAAAGATACGATACAAATGGTCTAAAAACACGTCATTTGAACTCCTCAAAGTGTTAAAATCTTGTTTTGAATCGAAAAACAAACATTATTAGTGTTTGTGAAATTTGGTTAAAAGTTATGTAGTAAAAGATACGATAAAAATGATCTAAAATCACATTATTTGAACTCCTCAAAGCGTTAAAAGTTTGTTTTGAATCGAAAAACAAACTTTCTTAGTGTTTGTAAAATTTCGTAAAAAGTTATGTAGTAAAAGATACGATACAAATGATCTAAAAACACGTCATTTGAACTACTCAAAGCTTTAAAATTTTGTTTTGAATCGAAAAACAAAATTTCTTAGTGTTTGTGAAATTAGGTGAAAAGTTATGTTGTAAAAGATACGATACAAATGATCCAAAAACATGTTATTTGAACTCCTCAAAGCGCTAAAATCTTGTTTTGAATCGAAAAGCAAACTTTCTTAGTGTTTGTGAAATTTGGTGAAAAGTTACGTAGTAAAAGATACGATACAAATGATCTAAAAACACGTTATTGGAACTCCTCAAAGCGTTAAAATCTTGTTTAGAATCGAAAAACAAACTTTCTTTGTGTTTGTGAAATTTGGTGAAAAGTTATGTAGTAAAAGATACGATACAAATGATCTAAAAACATGTTATTTGAACTCCTCAAAGCGCTAAAATCTTGTTTTGAATTGAAAAACAAACTATCTTAGTGTTTGTGAAATGTGGGGAAAAGTTACGTAGTAAAATATACGATACAAATTATCTAAATATAAGTTATTTGAGCTCCTCAAAGCGTTAAAATCTTGTTTTGAATAGAAAAACAAACTTTCTTAGTGTTTGTGAAATTTGGTGAAAAGTTATGTAGTAAAAGATACGATACAAATGATCTAAAAACACGTTATTTGAACTCCTCAAAGTGTTAAAATCTTGTTTTGAATCGAAAAACAAACTTTCTTGGTGTTTGTGAAATTTGATGAAAAGTTAGGTAGTAAAAGATACGATACAAATGATCTAAAAACACGTTATTTGAACTACTCAAAGCGTTAAAATCTTGTTTTGAATCGAAAAACAAACTTTCTTAATGTTTGTGAAATTTGGTGAAAAGTTACGTAGTAAAAGATACGCTACAAATGATCTAAAAACATGTTATTTGAGCTCCTCAAAGCGTTAAAATCTTGTTTTGAATCGAAAAACAAACTTTCTTGGTGTTTGTGAAATTTGATGAAAAGTTAGGTAGTAAAAGATACGATACAAATGATCTAAAAACACGTTATTTGAACTACTCAAAGCGTTAAAATCTTGTTTTGAATCGAAAAACAAACTTTCTTAGTGTTTGTGAAATTTGGTGAAAAGTTACGTAGTAAAAGATACGATACAAATGATCTAAAAACATGTTATTTGAACTCCTCAAAGCGCCAAAATCTTGTTTTGAATCGATAAACAAACTTTCTTAGTGTTTGTGAAATTTGGTGAAAAGTTATGTAGTAAAAGATACGATACAAATGATCTAAAAACACGTTATTTGAACTACTGAAAGCGTTAAAATCTTGTTTTGAAACGAAAAACAAACTTTCTTAGTGTTTGTGAAATTTGGTGAAAAGTTATGTAGTAAAAGATACGATACAAATGATCTAAAAACACGTTATTTGAACTACTCAAAGCGTTAAAATCTTGTTTTGAATCGAAAAGCAAACTTTCTTACTGTTTGTGAAATTTGGTCAAAAGTTATGTAGTAAAGGATACGATACAAATGATCTAAAAACACGTTATTTGAGCTCCTCAAAGCGTTAAAATCTTGTTTTGAATCGAAAAACAAACATTATTAGTGTTTGTGAAATTTGGTTAAAAGTTATGTAGTAAAAGATACGATACAAATGATCTAAAAACACGTCATTTGAACTCCTCAAAGTGTTAAAATCTTGTTTTGAATCGAAAAACAAACATTATTAGTGTTTGTGAAATTTGGTTAAAAGTTATGTAGTAAAAGATACGATAAAAATGATCTAAAATCACATTATTTGAACTCCTCAAAGCGTTAAATGTTTGTTTTGAATCGAAAAACAAACTTTCTTAGTGTTTGTAAAATTTCGTAAAAAGTTATGTAGTAAAAGATACGATACAAATGATCTAAAAACACGTCATTTGAACTACTCAAAGCTTTAAAATTTTGTTTTGAATCGAAAAACAAAATTTCTTAGTGTTTGTGAAATTAGGTGAAAAGTTATGTTGTAAAAGATACGATACAAATGATCCAAAAACATGTTATTTGAACTCCTCAAAGCGCTAAAATCTTGTTTTGAATCGAAAAGCAAACTTTCTTAGTGTTTGTGAAATTTGGTGAAAAGTTACGTAGTAAAAGATACGATACAAATGATCTAAAAACACGTTATTGGAACTCCTCAAAGCGTTAAAATCTTGTTTTGAATCGAAAAACAAACTTTCTTTGTGTTTGTGAAATTTGGTGAAAAGTTATGTAGTAAAAGATACGATACAAATGATCTAAAAACATGTTATTTGAACTCCTCAAAGCGCTAAAATCTTGTTTTGAATCGAAAAACAAACTATCTTAGTGTTTGTGAAATGTGGGGAAAAGTTACGTAGTAAAAGATAAGATACAAATGATCTAAAAACAAGTTATTTGAGCTCCTCAAAGCGTTAAAATCTTGTTTTGAATCGAAAAACAAACTTTCTTTGTGTTTGTGAAATTTGGTGAAAAGTTGTGTAGTAAAAGATACGATACAAATGATCTAAAAACATGTTATTTGAACTCCTCAAAGCGCTAAAATCTTGTTTTGAATCGAAAATCAAACTTTCTTAGTGCTTGTGAAATTTGGTGAAAAGTTACGTTGTAAAAGATACGATACAAATGATTTAAAAACAAGTTATTTGAGCTACTCAAAGCGTTAAAATCTTGTTTTGAATCGAAAAACAAACTTTCTTAGTGTTTGTGAAATTTGGTGAAAAGTTATGTAGTAAAAGATACGATACAAATGATCTAAAAATACGTCATTTGAACTACTCAAAGCGTTAAAATCTTGTTTTGAATCGAAAAACAAACTTTCTTAGTGTTTGTGAAATTTGGTGAAAAGTTATGTAGTAAAAGATACGATACAAATGATCTAAAAACATGTTATTTGAACTACTCAAAGCGTTAAAATCTTGTTTTGAATCGAAAAACAAACTTTCTTGGTGTTTGTGAAATTTGATGAAAAGTTAGGTAGTAAAAGATACGATAAAAATGATCTAAAAACATGTTATTTGAACTCCTCAAAGCGCTAAAATCTTGTTTTGAATCGATAAACAAACTTTCTTAGTGTTTGTGAAATTTGGTGAAAAGTTACGTAGTAAAAGATACGATACAAATGATCTAAAAACAAGTTATTTGAGCTCCTCAAAGCGTTAAAATCTTGTTTTTAATCGAAAAACAAACTTTCTTAGTGTTTGTGAAATTTGGTGAAAAGTTATGTAGTAAAAGATACGATACAAATGATCTAAAAACACGTCATTTGAACTACTCAAATCGTTAAAATTTTGTTTTGAATCGAAAAACAATATTTCTTAGTGTTTGTGAAATTTGGTGAAAAGTTATGTAGTAAAAGATACGATACAAATGATCCAAAAACATGTTATTTGAACTCCTCAAAGCGCTAAAATCTTGTTTTGAATCGAAAAACAAACTTTCTTAGTGTTTGTGAAATTTGATGAAAAGTTAGGTAGTAAAAGATACGATACAAATGATCTAAAAACATGTTATTTGAACTCCTCAAAGCGCTAAAATCTTGTTTTGAATCGATAAACAAACTTTCTTAGTGTTTGTGAAATTTGGTGAAAAGTTATGTAGTAAAAGATACGATACAAATGATCTAAAAACATGTTATTTGAACTACTCAAAGCGTTAAAATCTTGTTTTGAATCGAAAAACAAACTTTCTTGGTGTTTGTGAAATTTGATGAAAAGTTAGGTAGTAAAAGATACGATACAAATGATCTAAAAACATGTTATTTGAACTCCTCAAAGCGCTAAAATCTTGTTTTGAATCGATAAACAAACTTTCTTAGTGTTTGTGAAATTTGGTGAAAAGTTACGTAGTAAAAGATACGATACAAATTATCTAAATATAAGTTATTTGAGCTCCTCAAAGCGTTAAAATCTTATTTTGAATAGAAAAACAAACTTTCTTAGAGTTTGTGAAATTTGGTGAAAAGTTATGTAGTAAAAGATAAGATACAAATGATCTAAAAACACGTTATTTGAACTACTCAAAGCGTTAAAATCTTGTTTTGAATCGAAAAACAAACTTTCTTGGTGTTTGTGAAATTTGATGAAAAGTTAGGTAGTAAAAGATACGATACAAATGATCTAAAAACATGTTATTTGAACTCCTCAAAGCGCTAAAATCTTGTTTTGAATCGATAAACAAACTTTCTTAGTGTTTGTGAAATTTGGTGAAAAGTTATGTAGTAAAAGATACGATACAAATGATCTAAAAACATGTTATTTGAACTCCTCAAAGCGTTAAAATCTTGTTTTGAATCGAAAAACAAACTTTCTTATTGTTTGTGAAATTTGGTGAAAAGTTACGTAGTAAAAGATACGATACAAATTATCTAAATATAAGTTATTTGAGCTCCTCAAAGCGTTAAAATCTTATTTTGAATAGAAAAACAAAGGGCATGTTTGATTTGGTGTATCTTGAAATACAAGGTATTTTGGTGTCCATGTATAATGTAATCCATGTATCTCTTGATCCACTTGTGTTGTTTGTTTCGATGAATTGTGATATCCTGTATATACAAATTTGTTGTTTGATTTGTTGAAGATCCCGGACTTAAATGATAGTTAGTTGTGATTATTACTTGTATAAAATATTATTTTAAATGCTTATTTAGTATTTATTAATTACATTATTGTATATTAAAAATAAATTAAGAAATACATGTTTAGAATGTCAAAAATTGCAACCACTTATTACATACAAAATATATATACATCAATTGCTTAATCACAGTACTCACACAACATATACAAAAATTTGATTCTTCAGAAAGTTTATTTATCTCAAAATAATTAAGCTTCATAAACAAATATTCATTTTATTTCAACCTAATTTAACTCGAAAATTCCAAATTTTTTCTTTAATTAATTCTTCAAAATTCTCACGCGGCCATATATTTCGCGAAACATTGGGTAATTACTCTTCCTACCAGGCCATGACTCCTCCTACATAATATCCCTGAAATTTCAAATTTACGAAAAATTGAACAATCGATTTAAAGTTGAAAAATTACAAAATTGAGCAATAATTTAAAGTTGAAAAATTGAGCAATAATTTGAAGTTGAAACATTGAGCAATAATTGAGAGAGTATAAGGAATCAAAACATCCAGTTTAATGCTTGAATTAAAATGGTCTATCAATTATTCAGCCTTTTTCATTCTCCTTCATAAGGGTGGTATACGCCAAACACATTGGGTGAACACATTCCAAAAGCGAATACCTAGATGCACGAGGATCTTATACAATCATTTTGTCGAACACCCTGGATGCAGACTATTAAACTCATTCGTCCACTCAACCTGTAGATAAGGACTACTAAATTACAAAATTACCTTGAGATAACACAGAGGAGAAACTTCTTGCGAGAAATGTGATGCTTGGATGAGAGACTAAATTTTTGACGAGAGACAAGGGCTAAGTCAGTTTGCTTCGAAAGCCATGATTCTACACTAAGCTCACTCTTGACAAAGCTCTCCAAACCCTATTTGGCGAAAGACATGATTCTCGTTCTTGGACTGTGTTTCTTTGTTTTGCAACTATTTAGCATGAGGAAAAGAAATGGCGGGTGAGGAGAATTTATTGGGCGCTAAGACATGAAATACAGGGAGCTCTCGCTCTTTGTATTGTGGAATATCGATTTTTTTTCGGTACGACAGAATACAGGGATTTCAGCATCAAAATACAATACACGAAACAATCAAACAATGGATTTGAAGCTAATCCAGGATTTTGCGATGCATCTCCCTCAGAATCCCTCAAATCAAACATGCCCAAACTTTCTTAGAGTTTGTGAAATTTGGTGAAAAGTTATGTAGTAAAAGATACGATACAAATGATCTAAAAACACGTTATTTGAACTACACAAAGCGTTAAAATCTTGTTTTGAATCGAAAAACAAACTTTCTTGGTGTTTGTGAAATTTGATGAAAAGTTAGGTAGTAAAAGATACGATACAAATGATCTAAAAACATGTTATTTGAACTCCTCAAAGCGCTAAAATCTTGTTTTGAATCGATAAACAAACTTTCTTAGTGTTTGTGAAATTTGGTGAAAAGTTACGTAGTAAAAGATACGATACAAATTATCTAAATATAAGTTATTTGAGCTCCTCAAAGCGTTAAAATCTTATTTTGAATAGAAAAACAAACTTTCTTAGAGTTTGTGAAATTTGGTGAAAAGTTATGTAGTAAAAGATACGATACAAATGATCTAAAAACACGTTATTTGAACTACTCAAAGCGTTAAAATCTTGTTTTGAATCGAAAAACAAACTTTCTTGGTGTTTGTGAAATTTGATGAAAAGTTAGGTAGTAAAAGATACGATACAAATGATCTAAAAACATGTTATTTGAACTCCTCAAAGCGCTAAAATCTTGTTTTGAATCGATAAACAAACTTTCTTAGTGTTTGTGAAATTTGGTGAAAAGTTACGTAGTAAAAGGTACGATACAAATGATCTAAAAACAAGTTATTTGAGCTCCTCAAAGCGTTAAAATCTTGTTTTGAATAGAAAAACAAACTTTCTTAGTGTTTGTGAAATTTGGTGAAAAGTTATGTAGTAAAAGATACGATACAAATGATCTAAAAACACGTTATTTGAACTACTCAAAGCGTTAAAATCTTGTTTTGAATCGAAAAACAAACTTTCTTGGTGTTTGTGAAATTTGATGAAAAGTTAGGTAGTAAAAGATACGATACAAATGATCTAAAAACATGTTATTTGAACTCCTCAAAGCGCTAAAATCTTGTTTTGAATCGATAAACAAACTTTCTTAGTGTTTGTGAAATTTGGTGAAAAGTTACGTAGTAAAAGATACGATACAAATGATCTAAAAACAAGTTATTTGAGCTCCTCAAAGCGTTAAAATCTTGTTTTTAATCGAAAAACAAACTTTCTTAGTGTTTGTGAAATTTGGTGAAAAGTTATGTAGTAAAAGATACGATACAAATGATCTAAAAACACGTCATTTGAACTACTCAAATCGTTAAAATTTTGTTTTGAATCGAAAAACAATATTTCTTAGTGTTTGTGAAATTTGGTGAAAAGTTATGTAGTAAAAGATACGATACAAATGATCCAAAAACATGTTATTTGAACTCCTCAAAGCGCTAAAATCTTGTTTTGAATCGAAAAACAAACTTTCTTAGTGTTTGTGAAATTTGGTGAAAAGTTAGGTAGTAAAAGATACGATACAAATGATCTAAAAACATGTTATTTGAACTCCTCAAAGCGCTAAAATCTTGTTTTGAATTGGAAAACAAACTATCTTAGTGTTTGTGAAATTTGGGGAAAAGTTACGTAGTAAAGGATACGATACAAATTATCTAAATATAAGTTATTTGAGCTCCTCAAAGCATTAAAATCTTGTTTTGAATAGAAAAACAAACTTTCTTAGTGTTTGTGAAATTTGGTGAAAAGTTATGTAGTAAAAGATACGATACAAATGATCTAAAAACACGTTATTTGAACTACCCAAAGCGTTAAAATCTTGTTTTGAATCGAAAAACAAACTTTCTTAGTGTTTGTGAAATTTGGTGAAAAGTTATGTAGTAAAAGATACGATACAAATGATCTAAAAATACGTCATTTGAACTACTCAAAGCGTTAAAATCTTGTTTTGAATCGAAAAACAAACTTTCTTAGTGTTTGTGAAATTTGGTGAAAAGTTATGTAGTAAAAGATACGAAACAAATGATCTAAAAACATGTTATTTGAACTACTCAAAGCGTTAAAATCTTGTTTTGAATCGAAAAACAAACTTTCTTGGTGTTTGTGAAATTTGATGAAAAGTTAGGTAGTAAAAGATACGATACAAATGATCTAAAAACATGTTATTTGAACTCCTCAAAGCGCTAAAATCTTGTTTTGAATCGATAAACAAACTTTCTTAGTGTTTGTGAAATTTGGTGAAAAGTTACGTAGTAAAAGATACGATACAAATGATCTAAAAACAAGTTATTTGAGCTCCTCAAAGCGTTAAAATCTTGTTTTTAATCGAAAAACAAACTTTCTTAGTGTTTGTGAAATTTGGTGAAAAGTTATGTAGTAAAAGATACGATACAAATGATCTAAAAACACGTCATTTGAACTACTCAAATCGTTAAAATTTTGTTTTGAATCGAAAAACAATATTTCTTAGTGTTTGTGAAATTTGGTGAAAAGTTATGTAGTAAAAGATACGATACAAATGATCCAAAAACATGTTATTTGAACTCCTCAAAGCGCTAAAATCTTGTTTTGAATCGAAAAACAAACTTTCTTAGTGTTTGTGAAATTTGATGAAAAGTTAGGTAGTAAAAGATACGATACAAATGATCTAAAAACATGTTATTTGAACTCCTCAAAGCGCTAAAATCTTGTTTTGAATCGATAAACAAACTTTCTTAGTGTTTGTGAAATTTGGTGAAAAGTTATGTAGTAAAAGATACGATACAAATGATCTAAAAACATGTTATTTGAACTACTCAAAGCGTTAAAATCTTGTTTTGAATCGAAAAACAAACTTTCTTGGTGTTTGTGAAATTTGATGAAAAGTTAGGTAGTAAAAGATACGATACAAATGATCTAGAAACATGTTATTTGAACTCCTCAAAGCGCTAAAATCTTGTTTTGAATCGATAAACAAACTTTCTTAGTGTTTGTGAAATTTGGTGAAAAGTTACGTAGTAAAAGATACGATACAAATTATCTAAATATAAGTTATTTGAGCTCCTCAAAGCGTTAAAATCTTATTTTGAATAGAAAAACAAACTTTCTTAGAGTTTGTGAAATTTGGTGAAAAGTTATGTAGTAAAAGATACGATACAAATGATCTAAAAACACGTTATTTGAACTACTCAAAGCGTTAAAATCTCGTTTTGAATCGAAAAACAAACTTTCTTGGTGTTTGTGAAATTTGATGAAAAGTTAGGTAGTAAAAGATACGATACAAATGATCTAAAAACATGTTATTTGTACTCCTCAAAGCGCTAAAATCTTGTTTTGAATCGATAAACAAACTTTCTTAGTGTTTGTGAAATTTGGTGAAAAGTTACGTAGTAAAAGATACGATACAAATTATCTAAATATAAGTTATTTGAGCTCCTCAAAGCGTTAAAATCTTATATTGAATAGAAAAACAAACTTTCTTAGAGTTTGTGAAATTTGGTGAAAAGTTATGTAGTAAAAGATACGATACAAATGATCTAAAAACACGTTATTTGAACTACTCAAAGCGTTAAAATCTTGTTTTGAATCGAAAAACAAACTTTCTTGGTGTTTGTGAAATTTGATGAAAAGTTAGGTAGTAAAAGATACGATACAAATGATCTAAAAACATGTTATTTGAACTCCTCAAAGCGCTAAAATCTTGTTTTGAATCGATAAACAAACTTTCTTAGTGTTTGTGAAATTTGGTGAAAAGTTATGTAGTAAAAGATACGATACAAATGATCTAAAAACATGTTATTTGAACTCCTGAAAGCGTTAAAATCTTGTTTTGAATCGAAAAACAAACTTTCTTAGTGTTTGTGAAATTTGGTGAAAAGTTACGTAGTAAAAGATACGATACAAATTATCTAAATATAAGTTATTTGAGCTCCTCAAAGCGTTAAAATCTTATTTTGAATAGAAAAACAAACTTTCTTAGAGTTTGTGAAATTTGGTGAAAAGTTATGTAGTAAAAGATACGATACAAATGATCTAAAACACGTTATTTGAACTACACAAAGCGTTAAAATCTTGTTTTGAATCGAAAAACAAACTTTCTTGGTGTTTGTGAAATATGATGAAAAGTTAGGTAGTAAAAGATACGATACAAATGATCTAAAAACATGTTATTTGAACTCCTCAAAGCGCTAAAATCTTGTTTTGAATCGATAAACAAACTTTCTTAGTGTTTGTGAAATTTGGTGAAAAGTTACGTAGTAAAAGATACGATACAAATTATCTAAATATAAGTTATTTGAGCTCCTCAAAGCGTTAAAATCTTATTTTGAATAGAAAAACAAACTTTCTTAGAGTTTGTGAAATTTGGTGAAAAGTTATGTAGTAAAAGATACGATACAAATGATCTAAAAACACGTTATTTGAACTACTCAAAGCGTTAAAATCTTGTTTTGAATCGAAAAACAAACTTTCTTGGTGTTTGTGAAATTTGATGAAAAGTTAGGTAGTAAAAGATACGATACAAATGATCTAAAAACATGTTATTTGAACTCCTCAAAGCGCTAAAATCTTGTTTTGAATCGATAAACAAACTTTCTTAGTGTTTGTGAAATTTGGTGAAAAGTTACGTAGTAAAAGATACGATACAAATGATCTAAAAACAAGTTATTTGAGCTCCTCAAAGCGTTAAAATCTTGTTTTTAATCGAAAAACAAACTTTCTTAGTGTTTGTGAAATTTGGTGAAAAGTTATGTAGTAAAAGATACGATACAAATGATCTAAAAACACGTCATTTGAACTACTCAAATCGTTAAAATTTTGTTTTGAATCGAAAAACAATATTTCTTAGTGTTTGTGAAATTTGGTGAAAAGTTATGTAGTAAAAGATACGATACAAATGATCCAAAAACATGTTATTTGAACTCCTCAAAGCGCTAAAATCTTGTTTTGAATCGAAAAACAAACTTTCTTAGTGTTTGTGAAATTTGGTGAAAAGTTAGGTAGTAAAAGATACGATACAAATGATCTAAAAACATGTTATTTGAACTCCTCAAAGCGCTAAAATCTTGTTTTGAATTGAAAAACAAACTATCTTAGTGTTTGTGAAATGTGGGGAAAAGTTACGTAGTAAAAGATACGATACAAATTATCTAAATATAAGTTATTTGAGCTCCTCAAAGCATTAAAATCTTGTTTTGAATAGAAAAACAAACTTTCTTAGTTTTTGTGAAATTTGGTGAAAAGTTATGTAGTAAAAGATACGATACAAATGATCTAAAAACACGTTATTTGAACTACCCAAAGCGTTAAAATCTTGTTTTGAATCGAAAAACAAACTTTCTTAGTGTTTGTGAAATTTGGTGAAAAGTTATGTAGTAAAAGATACGATACAAATGATCTAAAAATACGTCATTTGAACTACTCAAAGCGTTAAAATCTTGTTTTGAATCGAAAAACAAACTTTCTTAGTGTTTGTGAAATTTGGTGAAAAGTTATGTAGTAAAAGATACGAAACAAATGATCTAAAAACATGTTATTTGAACTACTCAAAGCGTTAAAATCTTGTTTTGAATCGAAAAACAAACTTTCTTGGTGTTTGTGAAATTTGATGAAAAGTTAGGTAGTAAAAGATACGATACAAATGATCTAAAAACATGTTATTTGAACTCCTCAAAGCGCTAAAATCTTGTTTTGAATCGATAAACAAACTTTCTTAGTGTTTGTGAAATTTGGTGAAAAGTTACGTAGTAAAAGATACGATACAAATGATCTAAAAACAAGTTATTTGAGCTCCTCAAAGCGTTAAAATCTTGTTTTTAATCGAAAAACAAACTTTCTTAGTGTTTGTGAAATTTGGTGAAAAGTTATGTAGTAAAAGATACGATACAAATGATCTAAAAACACGTCATTTGAACTACTCAAATCGTTAAAATTTTGTTTTGAATCGAAAAACAATATTTGTTAGTGTTTGTGAAATTTGGTGAAAAGTTATGTAGTAAAAGATACGATACAAATGATCCAAAAACATGTTATTTGAACTCCTCAAAGCGCTAAAATCTTGTTTTGAATCGAAAAACAAACTTTCTTAGTGTTTGTGAAATTTGATGAAAAGTTAGGTAGTAAAAGATACGATACAAATGATCTAAAAACATGTTATTTGAACTCCTCAAAGCGCTAAAATCTTGTTTTGAATCGATAAACAAACTTTCTTAGTGTTTGTGAAATTTGGTGAAAAGTTATGTAGTAAAAGATACGATACAAATGATCTAAAAACATGTTATTTGAACTACTCAAAGCGTTAAAATCTTGTTTTGAATCGAAAAACAAACTTTCTTGGTGTTTGTGAAATTTGATGAAAAGTTAGGTAGTAAAAGATACGATACAAATGATCTAAAAACATGTTATTTGAACTCCTCAAAGCGCTAAAATCTTGTTTTGAATCGATAAACAAACTTTCTTAGTGTTTGTGAAATTTGGTGAAAAGTTACGTTGTAAAAGATACGATACAAATTATCTAAATATAAGTTATTTGAGCTCCTCAAAGCGTTAAAATCTTATTTTGAATAGAAAAACAAACTTTCTTAGAGTTTGTGAAATTTGGTGAAAAGTTATGTAGTAAAAGATACGATACAAATGATCTAAAAACACGTTATTTGAACTACTCAAAGCGTTAAAATCTTGTTTTGAATCGAAAAACAAACTTTCTTGGTGTTTGTGAAATTTGATGAAAAGTTAGGTAGTAAAAGATACGATACAAATGATCTAAAAACATGTTATTTGAACTCCTCAAAGCGCTAAAATCTTGTTTTGAATCGATAAACAAACTTTCTTAGTGTTTGTGAAATTTGGTGAAAAGTTACGTAGTAAAAGATACGATACAAATTATCTAAATATAAGTTATTTGAGCTCCTCAAAGCGTTAAAATCTTATATTGAATAGAAAAACAAACTTTCTTAGAGTTTGTGAAATTTGGTGAAAAGTTATGTAGTAAAAGATACGATACAAATGATCTAAAAACACGTTATTTGAACTACTCAAAGCGTTAAAATCTTGTTTTGAATCGAAAAACAAACTTTCTTGGTGTTTGTGAAATTTGATGAAAAGTTAGGTAATAAAAGATACGATACAAATGATCTAAAAACATGTTATTTGAACTCCTCAAAGCGCTAAAATCTTGTTTTGAATCGATAAACAAACTTTCTTAGTGTTTGTGAAATTTGGTGAAAAGTTATGTAGTAAAAGATACGATACAAATGATCTAAAAACATGTTATTTGAACTCCTCAAAGCGTTAAAATCTTGTTTTGAATCGAAAAACAAACTTTCTTAGTGTTTGTGAAATTTGGTGAAAAGTTACGTAGTAAAAGATACGATACAAATTATCTAAATATAAGTTATTTGAGCTCCTCAAAGCGTTAAAATCTTATTTTGAATAGAAAAACAAACTTTCTTAGAGTTTGTGAAATTTGGTGAAAAGTTATGTAGTAAAAGATACGATACAAATGATCTAAAAACACGTTATTTGAACTACACAAAGCGTTAAAATCTTGTTTTGAATCGAAAAACAAACTTTCTTGGTGTTTGTGAAATATGATGAAAAGTTAGGTAGTAAAAGATACGATACAAATGATCTAAAAACATGTTATTTGAACTCCTCAAAGCGCTAAAATCTTGTTTTGAATCGATAAACAAACTTTCTTAGTGTTTGTGAAATTTGGTGAAAAGTTACGTAGTAAAAGATACGATACAAATTATCTAAATATAAGTTATTTGAGCTCCTCAAAGCGTTAAAATCTTATTTTGAATAGAAAAACAAACTTTCTTAGAGTTTGTGAAATTTGGTGAAAAGTTATGTAGTAAAAGATACGATACAAATGATCTAAAAACACGTTATTTGAACTACTCAAAGCGTTAAAATCTTCTTTTGAATCGAAAAACAAACTTTCTTGGTGTTTGTGAAATTTGATGAAAAGTTAGGTAGTAAAAGATACGATACAAATGATCTAAAAACATGTTATTTGAACTCCTCAAAGCGCTAAAATCTTGTTTTGAATCGATAAACAAACTTTCTTAGTGTTTGTGAAATTTGGTGAAAAGTTACGTAGTAAAAGATACGATACAAATGATCTAAAAACAAGTTATTTGAGCTCCTCAAAGCGTTAAAATCTTGTTTTTAATCGAAAAACAAACTTTCTTAGTGTTTGTGAAATTTGGTGAAAAGTTATGTAGTAAAAGATACGATACAAATGATCTAAAAACACGTCCTTTGAACTACTCAAATCGTTAAAATTTTGTTTTGAATCGAAAAACAATATTTCTTAGTGTTTGTGAAATTTGGTGAAAAGTTATGTAGTAAAAGATACGATACAAATGATCCAAAAACATGTTATTTGAACTCCTCAAAGCGCTAAAATCTTGTTTTGAATCGAAAAACAAACTTTCTTAGTGTTTGTGAAATTTGGTGAAAAGTTAGGTAGTAAAAGATACGATACAAATGATCTAAAAACATGTTATTTGAACTCCTCAAAGCGCTAAAATCTTGTTTTGAATTGAAAAACAAACTATCTTAGTGTTTGTGAAATGTGGGGAAAAGTTACGTAGTAAAAGATACGATACAAATTATCTAAATATAAGTTATTTGAGCTCCTCAAAGCGTTAAAATCTTGTTTTGAATAGATAAACAAACTTTCTTAGTGTTTGTGAAATTTGGTGAAAAGTTATGTAGTAAAAGATACGATACAAATGATCTAAAAACACGTTATTTGAACTACCCAAAGCGTTAAAATCTTGTTTTGAATCGAAAAACAAACTTTCTTAGTGTTTGTGAAATTTGGTGAAAAGTTATGTAGTAAAAGATACGATACAAATGATCTAAAAATACGTCATTTGAACTACTCAAAGCGTTAAAATCTTGTTTTGAATCGAAAAACAAACTTTCTTAGTGTTTGTGAAATTTGGTGAAACGTTATGTAGTAAAAGATACGAAACAAATGATCTAAAAATATGTTATTTGAACTACTCAAAGCGTTAAAATCTTGTTTTGAATCGAAAAACAAACTTTCTTGGTGTTTGTGAAATTTGATGAAAAGTTAGGTAGTAAAAGATACGATACAAATGATCTAAAAACATGTTATTTGAACTCCTCAAAGCGCTAAAATCTTGTTTTGAATCGATAAACAAACTTTCTTAGTGTTTGTGAAATTTGGTGAAAAGTTACGTAGTAAAAGATACGATACAAATGATCTAAAAACAAGTTATTTGAGCTCCTCAAAGCGTTAAAATCTTGTTTTTAATCGAAAAACAAACTTTCTTAGTGTTTGTGAAATTTGGTGAAAAGTTATGTAGTAAAAGATACGATACAAATGATCTAAAAACACGTCATTTGAACTACTCAAATCGTTAAAATTTTGTTTTGAATCGAAAAACAATATTTCTTAGTGTTTGTGAAATTTGGTGAAAAGTTATGTAGTAAAAGATACGATACAAATGATCCAAAAACATGTTATTTGAACTCCTCAAAGCGCTAAAATCTTGTTTTGAATCGAAAAACAAACTTTCTTAGTGTTTGTGAAATTTGATGAAAAGTTAGGTAGTAAAAGATACGATACAAATGATCAAAAAACATGTTATTTGAACTCCTCAAAGCGCTAAAATCTTGTTTTGAATCGATAAACAAACTTTCTTAGTGTTTGTGAAATTTGGTGAAAAGTTATGTAGTAAAAGATACGATACAAATGATCTAAAAACATGTTATTTGAACTCCTCAAAGCGTTAAAATCTTGTTTTGAATCGAAAAACAAACTTTCTTAGTGTTTGTGAAATTTGGTGAAAAGTTACGTAGTAAAAGATACGATACAAATTATCTAAATATAAGTTATTTGAGCTCCTCAAAGCGTTAAAATCTTATTTTGAATAGAAAAACAAACTTTCTTAGAGTTTGTGAAATTTGGTGAAAAGTTATGTAGTAAAAGATACGATACAAATGATCTAAAAACACGTTATTTGAACTACACAAAGCGTTAAAATCTTGTTTTGAATCGAAAAACAAACTTTCTTGGTGTTTGTGAAATATGATGAAAAGTTAGGTAGTAAAAGATACGATACAAATGATCTAAAAACATGTTATTTGAACTCCTCAAAGCGCTAAAATCTTGTTTTGAATCGATAAACAAACTTTCTTAGTGTTTGTGAAATTTGGTGAAAAGTTACGTAGTAAAAGATACGATACAAATTATCTAAATATAAGTTATTTGAGCTCCTCAAAGCGTTAAAATCTTATTTTGAATAGAAAAACAAACTTTCTTAGAGTTTGTGAAATTTGGTGAAAAGTTATGTAGTAAAAGATACGATACAAATGATCTAAAAACACGTTATTTGAACTACTCAAAGCGTTAAAATCTTCTTTTGAATCGAAAAACAAACTTTCTTGGTGTTTGTGAAATTTGATGAAAAGTTAGGTAGTAAAAGATACGATACAAATGATCTAAAAACATGTTATTTGAACTCCTCAAAGCGCTAAAATCTTGTTTTGAATCGATAAACAAACTTTCTTAGTGTTTGTGAAATTTGGTGAAAAGTTACGTAGTAAAAGATACGATACAAATGATCTAAAAACAAGTTATTTGAGCTCCTCAAAGCGTTAAAATCTTGTTTTTAATCGAAAAACAAACTTTCTTAGTGTTTGTGAAATTTGGTGAAAAGTTATGTAGTAAAAGATACGATACAAATGATCTAAAAACACGTCCTTTGAACTACTCAAATCGTTAAAATTTTGTTTTGAATCGAAAAACAATATTTCTTAGTGTTTGTGAAATTTGGTGAAAAGTTATGTAGTAAAAGATACGATACAAATGATCCAAAAACATGTTATTTGAACTCCTCAAAGCGCTAAAATCTTGTTTTGAATCGAAAAACAAACTTTCTTAGTGTTTGTGAAATTTGGTGAAAAGTTAGGTAGTAAAAGATACGATACAAATGATCTAAAAACATGTTATTTGAACTCCTCAAAGCGCTAAAATCTTGTTTTGAATTGAAAAACAAACTATCTTAGTGTTTGTGAAATGTGGGGAAAAGTTACGTAGTAAAAGATACGATACAAATTATCTAAATATAAGTTATTTGAGCTCCTCAAAGCGTTAAAATCTTGTTTTGAATAGATAAACAAACTTTCTTAGTGTTTGTGAAATTTGGTGAAAAGTTATGTAGTAAAAGATACGATACAAATGATCTAAAAACACGTTATTTGAACTACCCAAAGCGTTAAAATCTTGTTTTGAATCGAAAAACAAACTTTCTTAGTGTTTGTGAAATTTGGTGAAAAGTTATGTAGTAAAAGATACGATACAAATGATCTAAAAATACGTCATTTGAACTACTCAAAGCGTTAAAATCTTGTTTTGAATCGAAAAACAAACTTTCTTAGTGTTTGTGAAATTTGGTGAAAAGTTATGTAGTAAAAGATACGAAACAAATGATCTAAAAACATGTTATTTGAACTACTCAAAGCGTTAAAATCTTGTTTTGAATCGAAAAACAAACTTTCTTGGTGTTTGTGAAATTTGATGAAAAGTTAGGTAGTAAAAGATACGATACAAATGATCTAAAAACATGTTATTTGAACTCCTCAAAGCGATAAAATCTTGTTTTGAATCGATAAACAAACTTTCTTAGTGTTTGTGAAATTTGGTGAAAAGTTACGTAGTAAAAGATACGATACAAATGATCTAAAAACAAGTTATTTGAGCTCCTCAAAGCGTTAAAATCTTGTTTTTAATCGAAAAACAAACTTTCTTAGTGTTTGTGAAATTTGGTGAAAAGTTATGTAGTAAAAGATACGATACAAATGATCTAAAAACACGTCATTTGAACTACTCAAATCGTTAAAATTTTGTTTTGAATCGAAAAACAATATTTCTTAGTGTTTGTGAAATTTGGTGAAAAGTTATGTAGTAAAAGATACGATACAAATGATCCAAAAACATGTTATTTGAACTCCTCAAAGCGCTAAAATCTTGTTTTGAATCGAAAAACAAACTTTCTTAGTGTTTGTGAAATTTGATGAAAAGTTAGGTAGTAAAAGATACGATACAAATGATCTAAAAACATGTTATTTGAACTCCTCAAAGCGCTAAAATCTTGTTTTGAATCGATAAACAAACTTTCTTAGTGTTTGTGAAATTTGGTGAAAAGTCATGTAGTAAAAGATACGATACAAATGATCTAAAAACATGTTATTTGAACTACTCAAAGCGTTAAAATCTTGTTTTGAATCGAAAAACAAACTTTCTTGGTGTTTGTGAAATTTGATGAAAAGTTAGGTAGTAAAAGATACGATACAAATGATCTAAAAACATGTTATTTGAACTCCTCAAAGCGCTAAAATCTTGTTTTGAATCGATAAACAAACTTTCTTAGTGTTTGTGAAATTTGGTGAAAAGTTACGTAGTAAAAGATACGATACAAATGATCTAAAAACAAGTTATTTGAGCTCCTCAAAGCGTTAAAATCTTGTTTTTAATCGAAAAACAAACTTTCTTAGTGTTTGTGAAATTTGGTGAAAAGTTATGTAGTAAAAGATACGATACAAATGATCTAAAAACACGTCCTTTGAACTACTCAAATCGTTAAAATTTTGTTTTGAATCGAAAAACAATATTTCTTAGTGTTTGTGAAATTTGGTGAAAAGTTATGTAGTAAAAGATACGATACAAATGATCCAAAAACATGTTATTTGAACTCCTCAAAGCGCTAAAATCTTGTTTTGAATCGAAAAACAAACTTTCTTAGTGTTTGTGAAATTTGGTGAAAAGTTAGGTAGTAAAAGATACGATACAAATGATCTAAAAACATGTTATTTGAACTCCTCAAAGCGCTAAAATCTTGTTTTGAATTGAAAAACAAACTATCTTAGTGTTTGTGAAATGTGGGGAAAAGTTACGTAGTAAAAGATACGATACAAATTATCTAAATATAAGTTATTTGAGCTCCTCAAAGCGTTAAAATCTTGTTTTGAATAGATAAACAAACTTTCTTAGTGTTTGTGAAATTTGGTGAAAAGTTATGTAGTAAAAGATACGATACAAATGATCTAAAAACACGTTATTTGAACTACCCAAAGCGTTAAAATCTTGTTTTGAATCGAAAAACAAACTTTCTTAGTGTTTGTGAAATTTGGTGAAAAGTTATGTAGTAAAAGATACGATACAAATGATCTAAAAATACGTCATTTGAACTACTCAAAGCGTTAAAATCTTGTTTTGAATCGAAAAACAAACTTTCTTAGTGTTTGTGAAATTTGGTGAAAAGTTATGTAGTAAAAGATACGAAACAAATGATCTAAAAACATGTTATTTGAACTACTCAAAGCGTTAAAATCTTGTTTTGAATCGAAAAACAAACTTTCTTGGTGTTTGTGAAATTTGATGAAAAGTTAGGTAGTAAAAGATACGATACAAATGATCTAAAAACATGTTATTTGAACTCCTCAAAGCGCTAAAATCTTGTTTTGAATCGATAAACAAACTTTCTTAGTGTTTGTGAAATTTGGTGAAAAGTTACGTAGTAAAAGATACGATACAAATGATCTAAAAACAAGTTATTTGAGCTCCTCAAAGCGTTAAAATCTTGTTTTTAATCGAAAAACAAACTTTCTTAGTGTTTGTGAAATTTGGTGAAAAGTTATGTAGTAAAAGATACGATACAAATGATCTAAAAACACGTCATTTGAACTACTCAAATCGTTAAAATTTTGTTTTGAATCGAAAAACAATATTTCTTAGTGTTTGTGAAATTTGGTGAAAAGTTATGTAGTAAAAGATACGATACAAATGATCCAAAAACATGTTATTTGAACTCCTCAAAGCGCTAAAATCTTGTTTTGAATCGAAAAACAAACTTTCTTAGTGTTTGTGAAATTTGATGAAAAGTTAGGTAGTAAAAGATACGATACAAATGATCTAAAAACATGTTATTTGAACTCCTCAAAGCGCTAAAATCTTGTTTTGAATCGATAAACAAACTTTCTTAGTGTTTGTGAAATTTGGTGAAAAGTCATGTAGTAAAAGATACGATACAAATGATCTAAAAACATGTTATTTGAACTACTCAAAGCGTTAAAATCTTGTTTTGAATCGAAAAACAAACTTTCTTGGTGTTTGTGAAATTTGATGAAAAGTTAGGTAGTAAAAGATACGATACAAATGATCTAAAAACATGTTATTTGAACTCCTCAAAGCGCTAAAATCTTGTTTTGAATCGATAAACAAACTTTCTTAGTGTTTGTGAAATTTGGTGAAAATTTACGTAGTAAAAGATACGATACAAATTATCTAAATATAAGTTATTTGAGCTCCTCAAAGCGTTAAAATCTTATTTTGAATACAAAAACAAACTTTCTTAGAGTTTCTGAAATTTGGTGAAAAGTTATGTAGTAAAAGATACGATACAAATGATCTAAAAACACGTTATTTGAACTACTCAAAGCGTTAAAATCTTGTTTTGAATCGAAAAACAAACTTTCTTGGTGTTTGTGAAATTTGATGAAAAGTTAGGTAGTAAAAGATACGATACAAATGATCTAAAAACATGTTATTTGAACTCCTCAAAGCGCTAAAATCTTGTTTTGAATCGATAAACAAACTTTCTTAGTGTTTGTGAAATTTGGTGAAAAGTTACGTAGTAAAAGATACGATACAAATTATCTAAATATAAGTTATTTGAGCTCCTCAAAGCGTTAAAATCTTATTTTGAATAGAAAAACAAACTTTCTTAGAGTTTGTGAAATTTGGTGAAAAGTTATGTAGTAAAAGATACGATACAAATGATCTAAAAACACGTTATTTGAACTACTCAAAGCGTTAAAATCTTGTTTTGAATCGAAAAACAAACTTTCTTGGTGTTTGTGAAATTTGATGAAAAGTTAGGTAGTAAAAGATACGATACAAATGATCTAAAAACATGTTATTTGAACTCCTCAAAGCGCTAAAATCTTGTTTTGAATCGATAAACAAACTTTCTTAGTGTTTGTGAAATTTGGTGAAAAGTTACGTAGTAAAAGATACGATACAAATTATCTAAATATAAGTTATTTGAGCTCCTCAAAGCGTTAAAATCTTATTTTGAATAGAAAAACAAACTTTCTTAGAGTTTGTGAAATTTGGTGAAAAGTTATGTAGTAAAAGATACGATACAAATGATCTAAAAACACGTTATTTGAACTACTCAAAGCGTTAAAATCTTGTTTTGAATCGAAAAACAAACTTTCTTGGTGTTTGTGAAATTTGATGAAAAGTTAGGTAGTAAAAGATACGATACAAATGATCTAAAAACATGTTATTTGAACTCCTCAAAGCGCTAAAATCTCTTTTTGAATCGATAAACAAACTTTCTTAGTGTTTGTGAAATTTGGTGAAAAGTTACGTAGTAAAAGATACGATACAAATGATCTAAAAACAAGTCATTTGAGCTCCTCAAAGCGTTAAAATCTTGTTTTGAATAGAAAAACAAACTTTCTTAGTGTTTGTGAAATTTGGTGAAAAGTTATGTAGTAAAAGATACGATACAAATGATCTAAAAACACGTTATTTGAACTACTCAAAGCGTTAAAATCTTGTTTTGAATCGAAAAACAAACTTTCTTGGTGTTTGTGAAATTTGATGAAAAGTTAGGTAGTAAAAGATACGATACAAATGATCTAAAAACATGTTATTTGAACTCCTCAAAGCGCTAAAATCTTGTTTTGAATCGATAAACAAACTTTCTTAGTGTTTGTGAAATTTGGTGAAAAGTTACGTAGTAAAAGATACGATACAAATGATCTAAAAACAAGTTATTTGAGCTCCTCAAAGCGTTAAAATCTTGTTTTTAATCGAAAAACAAACTTTCTTAGTGTTTGTGAAATTTGGTGAAAAGTTATGTAGTAAAAGATACGATACAAATGATCTAAAAACACGTCATTTGAACTACTCAAATCGTTAAAATTTTGTTTTGAATCGAAAAACAATATTTCTTAGTGTTTGTGAAATTTGGTGAAAAGTTATGTAGTAAAAGATACGATACAAATGATCCAAAAACATGTTATTTGAACTCCTCGAAGCGCTAAAATCTTGTTTTGAATCGAAAAACAAACTTTCTTAGTGTTTGTGAAATTTGGTGAAAAGTTATGTAGTAAAAGATACGATACAAATGATCTAAAAATACGTCATTTGAACTACTCAAAGCGTTAAAATCTTGTTTTGAATCGAAAAACAAACTTTCTTAGTGTTTGTGAAATTTGGTGAAAAGTTATGTAGTAAAAGATACGATACAAATGATCTAAAAACATGTTATTTGAACTCCTCAAAGCGCTAAAATCTTGTTTTGAATTGAAAAACAAACTATCTTAGTGTTTGTGAAATGTGGGGAAAAGTTACGTAGTAAAAGATATGATACAAATTATCTAAATATAAGTTATTTGAGCTCCTCAAAGCGTTAAAATCTTGTTTTGAATAGAAAAACAAACTTTCTTAGTGTTTGTGAAATTTGGTGAAAAGTTATGTAGTAAAAGATACGATACAAATGATCTAAAAACACGTTATTTGAACTACTCAAAGCGTTAAAATCTTGTTTTGAATCGAAAAACAAACTTTCTTGGTGTTTATGAAATTTGATGAAAAGTTAGGTAGTAAAAGATACGATACAAATGATCTAAAAACATGTTATTTGAACTCCTCAAAGCTAAAAACTTGTTTTGAAACGATAAACAAACTTTCTTTGTGTTTGTGAAATTTGGTGAAAAGTTATGTAGTAAAAGATACGATACAAATGATCTAAAAACATGTTATTTGAACTCCTCAAAGCGCTAAAATCTTGTTTTGAATCGATAAACAAACTTTCTTAGTGTTTGTGAAATTTGGTGAAAAGTTATGTAGTAAAAGATACGATACAAATGATCTAAAAACACGTTATTTGAACTACTGAAAGCGTTAAAATCTTTTTTTGAAACGAAAAACAAACTTTCTTAGTGTTTGTGAAATTTGGTGAAAAGTTATGTAGTAAAAGATACGATACAAATGATCTAAAAACACGTTATTTGAACTACTCAAAGCGTTAAAATCTTGTTTTGAATCGAAAAGCAAACTTTCTTACTGTTTGTGAAATTTGGTGAAAAGTTATGTAGTAAAGGATACGATACAAATGATCTAAAAACACGTTATTTGAGCTCCTCAAAGCGTTAAAATCTTGTTTTGAATCGAAAAACAAACTTTCTTAGTGTTTGTGAAATTTGGTGAAAAGTTACGTAGTAAAAGATACGATACAAATGATCTAAAAACACGTCATTTGAACTCCTCAAAGTGTTAAAATCTTGTTTTGAATCGAAAAACAAACATTATTAGTGTTTGTGAAATTTGGTTAAAAGTTATGTAGTAAAAGATACGATAAAAATGATCTAAAATCACATTATTTGAACTCCTCAAAGCGTTAAAAGTTTGTTTTGAATCGAAAAACAAAATTTCTTAGTGTTTGTAAAATTTCGTAAAAAGTTATGTAGTAAAAGATACGATACAAATGATCTAAAAACACGTCATTTGAACTACTCAAAGCTTTAAAATTTTGTTTTGAATCGAAAAACAAAATTTCTTAGTGTTTGTGAAATTAGGTGAAAAGTTATGTTGTAAAAGATACGATACAAATGATCCAAAAACATGTTATTTGAACTCATCAAAGCGCTAAAATCTTGTTTTGAATCGAAAAGCAAACTTTCTTAGTGTTTGTGAAATTTGGTGAAAAGTTAGGTAGTAAAAGATACGATACAAATGATCTAAAAACATGTTATTTGAACTCCTCAAAGCGCTAAAATCTTGTTTTGAATTGAAAAACAAACTATCTTAGTGTTTGTGAAATGTGGGGAAAAGTTACGTAGTAAAAGATACGATACAAATTATCTAAATATAAGTTATTTGAGCTCCTCAAAGCGTTAAAATCTTGTTTTGAATAGAAAAACAAACTTTCTTAGTGTTTGTGAAATTTGGTGAAAAGTTATGTAGTAAAAGATACGATACAAATGATCTAAAATCACGTTATTTGAACTACCCAAAGCGTTAAAATCTTGTTTTGAATCGAAAAACAAACTTTCTTAGTGTTTGTGAAATTTGGTGAAAAGTTATATAGTAAAAGATACGATACAAATGATCTAAAAATACGTCATTTGAACTACTCAAAGCGTTAAAATCTTGTTTTGAATCGAAAAACAAACTTTCTTAGTGTTTGTGAAATTTGGTGAAAAGTTATGTAGTAAAAGATACGATACAAATGATCTAAAAACATGTTATTTGAACTACTCAAAGTGATGAGCGGGTTTTTGGCGTGTAAAATTATCGTTGTGTTCGAAAACCCGGTTCAATCAACAAGTGTGAAAATATATGTGTATAGTGGAAAATATGCAAGTTCGTTCCACGAGGAGTATATGCGTCAAATAATGAACCAAAACTAGATGAGAAATAACGAAGAAAATTCACAGAACATAGTCCGTTACAACGGAAGTGGGTTCCGTTACAACGGACTTGAGTGAAAATTCTGTCGCTAAAAGTGAGATGAACGTCCGTTACAACGGAGGCAACTCCGTTATAACGCACTATACTTGTCCGTTATAACGAACAGTGGTTGCGTTGCAACGGATTGGTTAATCCGTTACAACGGACCGCGATGTCCGTTACAACGCACTTGTATTGATTCCTTTGAATAAAAATTCTGACTAGTCCGTTACAACGGAACTCTAGTTGCGTTACAACGGAAGTATAACCAACTGAATATTAAAGGACCAACCGTCTAGTCCGTTGTAACGCAATGTGAGTCCGTTATAACGGAAGTAGTTCTGGATTTCTGATTTGAGATTTGATTTGGGAGCAATTTGATGGTTTGTTTTGGATTCAAATTTAGAAGTAATTAAACTAAGTAACAAGCACTAAGATCACACAAACAAACAAAGAGGATTTAGAGCAAAGAAAAAGAACTAAAGATTCGTTAAACCGAGAATTCTTTACACAACAAAATCCAATCAAACAACAATTAATCAAGTAATTGAAAAGGAGTACACCTAGTTGAGAAAGCCTCGAAGTGAAGCTCCTTGTCTCCTTGCCTCGCACCGAAAGATCCTTGCTCCTTGTCTCGAGAGTGATGGATTGTCCCGAAAGGATGAAGCTCCCTTGTCTCGGATCGCAATCACTTCGAAGAAACGCGGATCGAGTCACGGCACTTCTTCTCAAATCCACCGTAGGGAATAGCTCCTTGTCACGGCCCGATCTTCGAAGGATGAGAAGGATTCGTCGAAGGGATGAGCTCCCTTGTCTCGACTAGTCCTTGAGAGATTTTTCTTGATTGATCTTGAAGTATCTTGAAGGTTCTTGATTGTGCTTCACGGTTCTTGGAAGTTCTTGACAGTTCTTGGAAGTTCTTGAGAGGGAGAGAGAAGAGAGAGAGAGAGAGAAAGTGCTCCGAAGAGCGGGGAGAAGGGGGACTCAACTCGTGGCCCTTTTTGTCTTATTTATAGCACTCACGGAGTCTTCTTATTGGTCACGAGTTGGTGGAGAGGATTGGGGGTAATGAAGTAATTTCCACCAAAGGTAGGTGGGAAGGATAAGGGCTAAGGATTGAGTGGTTTTCGTGTGGACTTTTGTGTAAGTCTTTATCATGATGATTGTTTGCCTCCCGTCTCATTCATGTACCGAATATATCGGTACAATATATCGTTTTCATTCCTCTTGACGTGTTGGAGACAACTACACTTTCCAAATTCCCAGAATTTCCTTCTAAAACCTGTAATTAATCAATAAAACACACTTAGTGAAGAAATATTCTTGTTATCTCAAATATGAACAATTATATATATAAAGTTGTGATTCAAAAGGGCTAAAATCCCCAAATTAGATATCAAAAAGGTGCTTTATTTTCCTCGTATCACAAAGCGTTAAAATCTTGTTTTGAATCGAAAAACAAACTTTCTTGGTGTTTGTGAAATTTGATGAAAAGTTAGGTAGTAAAAGATACGATACAAATGATCTAAAAACACGTCATTTGAACTACTCAAATCGTTAAAATTTTGTTTTGAATCGAAAAACAATATTTCTTAGTGTTTGTGAAATTTGGTGAAAAGTTATGTAGTAAAAGATACGATACAAATGATCCAAAAACATGTTATTTGAACTCCTCAAAGCGCTAAAATCTTGTTTTAAATCGAAAAACAAACTTTCTTAGTGTTTGTGAAATTTGATGAAAAGTTAGGTAGTAAAAGATACGATACAAATGATCTAAAAACATGTTATTTGAACTCCTCAAAGCGCTAAAATCTTGTTTTGAATCGATAAACAAACTTTCTTAGTGTTTGTGAAATTTGGTGAAAAGTTACGTAGTAAAAGGTACGATACAAATGATCTAAAAACAAGTTATTTGAGCTCCTCAAAGCGTTAAAATCTTGTTTTGAATAGAAAAACAAACTTTCTTAGTGTTTGTGAAATTTGGTGAAAAGTTATGTAGTAAAAGATACGATACAAATGATCTAAAAACACGTTATTTGAACTACTCAAAGCGTTAAAATCTTCTTTTGAATCGAAAAACAAACTTTCTTGGTGTTTGTGAAATTTGATGAAAAGTTAGGTAGTAAAAGATACGATACAAATGATCTAAAAACATGTTATTTGAACTCCTCAAAGCGCTAAAATCTTGTTTTGAATCGATAAACAAACTTTCTTAGTGTTTGTGAAATTTGGTGAAAAGTTACGTAGTAAAAGGTACGATACAAATGATCTAAAAACAAGTTATTTGAGCTCCTCAAAGCGTTAAAATCTTGTTTTGAATCGAAAAACAAACTTTCTTGTTTGTGAAATTTGGTGAAAAGTTATGTAGTAAAAGATACGATACAAATGATCTAAAAACACGTTATTTGAACTACTCAAAGCGTTAAAATCTTGTTTTGAATCGAAAAACAAACTTTCTTGGTGTTTGTGAAATTTGATGAAAAGTTAGGTAGTAAAAGATACGATACAAATGATCTAAAAACATGTTATTTGAACTCCTCAAAGCGCTAAAATCTTGTTTTGAATCGATAAACAAACTTTCTTAGTGTTTGTGAAATTTGGTGAAAAGTTATGTAGTAAAAGATACGATACAAATGATCTAAAAACATGTTATTTGAACTACTCAAAGCGTTAAAATCTTGTTTTGAATCGAAAAACAAACTTTCTTGGTGTTTGTGAAATTTGATGAAAAGTTAGGTAGTAAAAGATACGATACAAATGATCTAAAAACATGTTATTTGAACTCCTCAAAGCGCTAAAATCTTGTTTTGAATCGATAAACAAACTTTCTTAGTGTTTGTGAAATTTGGTGAAAAGTTACGTAGTAAAAGATACGATACAAATGATCTAAAAACAAGTTATTTGAGCTCCTCAAAGCGTTAAAATCTTGTTTTTAATCGAAAAACAAACTTTCTTAGTGTTTGTGAAATTTGGTGAAAAGTTATGTAGTAAAAGATACGATACAAATGATCTAAAAACACGTCATTTGAACTACTCAAATCGTTAAAATTTTGTTTTGAATCGAAAAACAATATTTCTTAGTGTTTGTGAAATTTGGTGAAAAGTTATCTAGTGAAAGATACGATACAAATGATCCAAAAACATGTTATTTGAACTCCTCAAAGCGCTAAAATCTTGTTTTGAATCGAAAAACAAACTTTCTTAGTGTTTGTGAAATTTGGTGAAAAGTTATGTAGTAAAAGATACGATACAAATGATCTAAAAATACGTCATTTGAAGTACTCAAAGCGTTAAAATCTTGTTTTGAATCGAAAAACAAACTTTCTTAGTGTTTGTGAAATTTGGTGAAAAGTTATGTAGTAAAAGATACGATACAAATGATCTAAAAACATGTTATTTGAACTCCTCAAAGCGCTAAAATCTTGTTTTGAATTGAAAAACAAACTATCTTAGTGTTTGTGAAATGTGGGGAAAAGTTACGTAGTAAAAGATATGATACAAATTATCTAAATATAAGTTATTTGAGCTCCTCAAAGAGTTAAAATCTTGTTTTGAATAGAAAAACAAACTTTCTTAGTGTTTGTGAAATTTGGTGAAAAGTTATGTAGTAAAAGATACGATACAAATGATCTAAAAACACGTTATTTGAACTACTCAAAGCGTTAAAATCTTGTTTTGAATCGAAAAACAAAATTTCTTAGTGTTTGTGAAATTAGGTGAAAAGTTATGTTGTAAAAGATACGATACAAATGATCCAAAAACATGTTATTTGAACTCATCAAAGCGCTAAAATCTTGTTTTGAATCGAAAAGCAAACTTTCTTAGTGTTTGTGAAATTTGGTGAAAAGTTAGGTAGTAAAAGATACGATACAAATGATCTAAAAACATGTTATTTGAACTCCTCAAAGCGCTAAAATCTTGTTTTGAATTGAAAAACAAACTATCTTAGTGTTTGTGAAATGTGGGGAAAAGTCACGTAGTAAAAGATACGATACAAATTATCTAAATATAAGTTATTTGAGCTCCTCAAAGCGTTAAAATCTTGTTTTGAATAGAAAAACAAACTTTCTTAGTGTTTGTGAAATTTGGTGAAAAGTTATGTAGTAAAAGATACGATACAAATGATCTAAAAACACGTTATTTGAACTACCCAAAGCGTTAAAATCTTGTTTTGAATCGAAAAACAAACTTTCTTAGTGTTTGTGAAATTTGGTGAAAAGTTATGTAGTAAAAGATACGATACAAATGAACTAAAAATACGTCATTTGAACTACTCAAAGCGTTAAAATCTTGTTTTGAATCGAAAAACAAACTTTCTTAGTGTTTGTGAAATTTGGTGAAAAGTTATGTAGTAAAAGATACGATACAAATGATCTAAAAACATGTTATTTGAACTACTCAAAGCGTTAAAATCTTGTTTTGAATCGAAAAACAAACTTTCTTGGTGTTTGTGAAATTTGATGAAAAGTTAGGTAGTAAAAGATACGATACAAATGATCTAAAAACATGTTATTTGAACTCCTCAAAGCGCTAAAATCTTGTTTTGAATCGATAAACAAACTTTCTTAGTGTTTGTGAAATTTGGTGAAAAGTTACGTAGTAAAAGATACGATACAAATGATCTAAAAACAAGTTATTTGAGCTCCTCAAAGCGTTAAAATCTTGTTTTTAATCGAAAAACAAACTTTCTTAGTGTTTGTGAAATTTGGTGAAAAGTTATGTAGTAAAAGATACGATACAAATGATCTAAAAACACGTCATTTGAACTACTCAAATCGTTAAAATTTTGTTTTAAATCGAAAAACAATATTTCTTAGTGTTTGTGAAATTTGGTGAAAAGTTATGTAGTAAAAGATACGATACAAATGATCCAAAAACATGTTATTTGAACTCCTCAAAGCGCTAAAATCTTGTTTTGAATCGAAAAACAAACTTTCTTAGTGTTTGTGAAATTTGATGAAAAGTTAGGTAGTAAAAGATACGATACAAATGATCTAAAAACATGTTATTTGAACTCCTCAAAGCGCTAAAATCTTGTTTTGAATCGATAAACAAACTTTCTTAGTGTTTGTGAAATTTGGTGAAAAGTTATGTAGTAAAAGATACGATACAAATGATCTAAAAACATGTTATTTGAACTACTCAAAGCGTTAAAATCTTGTTTTGAATCGAAAAACAAACTTTCTTGGTGTTTGTGAAATTTGATGAAAAGTTAGGTAGTAAAAGATACGATACAAATGATCTAAAAACATGTTATTTGAACTCCTCAAAGCGCTAAAATCTTGTTTTGAATCGATAAACAAACTTTCTTAGTGTTTGTGAAATTTGGTGAAAAGTTACGTAGTAAAAGATACGATACAAATTATCTAAATATAAGTTATTTGAGCTCCTCAAAGCGTTAAAATCTTATTTTGAATAGAAAAACAAACTTTCTTAGAGTTTGTGAAATTTGGTGAAAAGTTATGTAGTAAAAGATACGATACAAATGATTTAAAAACACGTTATTTGAACTACTCAAAGCGTTAAAATCTTGTTTTGAATCGAAAAACAAACTTTCTTGGTGTTTGTGAAATTTGATGAAAAGTTAGGTAGTAAAAGATACGATACAAATGATCTAAAAACATGTTATTTGAACTCCTCAAAGCGCTAAAATCTTGTTTTGAATCGATAAACAAACTTTCTTAGTGTTTGTGAAATTTGGTGAAAAGTTACGTAGTAAAAGACACGATACAAATTATCTAAATATAAGTTATTTGAGCTCCTCAAAGCGTTAAAATCTTATTTTGAATAGAAAAACAAACTTTCTTAGAGTTTGTGAAATTTGGTGAAAAGTTATGTAGTAAAAGATACGATACAAATGATCTAAAAACACGTTATTTGAACTACTCAAAGCGTTAAAATCTTGTTTTGAATCGAAAAACAAACTTTCTTGGTGTTTGTGAAATTTGATGAAAAGTTAGGTAGTAAAAGATACGATACAAATGATCTAAAAACATGTTATTTGAACTCCTCAAATCGCTAAAATCTTGTTTTGAATCGATAAACAAACTTTCTTAGTGTTTGTGAAATTTGGTGAAAAATTACGTAGTAAAAGATACGATACAAATGATCTAAAAACAAGTCATTTGAGCTCCTCAAAGCGTTAAAATCTTGTTTTGAATAGAAAAACAAACTTTCTTAGTGTTTGTGAAATTTGGTGAAAAGTTATGTAGTAAAAGATACGATACAAATGATCTAAAAACACGTTATTTGAACTACTCAAAGCGTTAAAATCTTGTTTTGAATCGAAAAACAAACTTTCTTGGTGTTTGTGAAATTTGATGAAAAGTTAGGTAGTAAAAGATACGATACAAATGATCTAAAAACATGTTATTTGAACTCCTCAAAGCGCTAAAATCTTGTTTTGAATCGATAAACAAACTTTCTTAGTGTTTGTGAAATTTGGTGAAAAGTTACGTAGTAAAAGATACGATACAAATGATCTAAAAACAAGTTATTTGAGCTCCTCAAAGCGTTAAAATCTTGTTTTTAATCGAAAAACAAACTTTCTTAGTGTTTGTGAAATTTGGTGAAAAGTTATGTAGTAAAAGATACGATACAAATGATCTAAAAACACGTCATTTGAACTACTCAAATCGTTAAAATTTTGTTTTGAATCGAAAAACAATATTTCTTAGTGTTTGTGAAATATGGTGAAAAGTTATGTAGTAAAAGATACGATACAAATGATCCAAAAACATGTTATTTGAACTCCTCAAAGCGCTAAAATCTTGTTTTGAATCGAAAAACAAACTTTCTTAGTGTTTGTGAAATTTGGTGAAAAGTTATGTAGTAAAAGATACGATACAAATGATCTAAAAATACGTCATTTGAACTACTCAAAGCGTTAAAATCTTGTTTTGAATCGAAAAACAAACTTTCTTAGTGTTTGTGAAATTTGGTGAAAAGTTATGTAGTAAAAGATACGATACAAATGATCTAAAAACATGTTATTTGAACTACTCAAAGCGTTAAAATCTTGTTTTGAATCGAAAAACAAACTTTCTTGGTGTTTGTGAAATTTGATGAAAAGTTAGGTAGTAAAAGATACGATACAAATTATCTAAAAACATGTTATTTGAACTCCTCAAAGCGCTAAAATCTTGTTTTGAATCGATAAACAAACTTTCTTAGTGTTTGTGAAATTTGGTGAAAAGTTACGTAGTAAAAGATACGATACAAATGATCTAAAAACAAGTTATTTGAGCTCCTCAAAGCGTTAAAATCTTGTTTTTAATCGAAAAACAAACTTTCTTAGTGTTTGTGAAATTTGGTGAAAAGTTATGTAGTAAAAGATACGATACAAATGATCTAAAAACACGTCATTTGAACTACTCAAATCGTTAAAATTTTGTTTTGAATCGAAAAACAATATTTCTTAGTGTTTGTGAAATTTGGTGAAAAGTTATGTAGTAAAAGATACGATACAAATGATCCAAAAACATGTTATTTGAACTCCTCAAAGCGCTAAAATCTTGTTTTGAATCGAAAAACAAACTTTCTTAGTGTTTGTGAAATTTGATGAAAAGTTAGGTAGTAAAAGATACGATACAAATGATCTAAAAACATGTTATTTGAACTCCTCAAAGCGCTAAAATCTTGTTTTGAATCGATAAACAAACTTTCTTAGTGTTTGTGAAATTTGGTGAAAAGTTATGTAGTAAAAGATACGATACAAATGATCTAAAAACATGTTATTTGAACTACTCAAAGCGTTAAAATCTTGTTTTGAATCGAAAAACAAACTTTCTTGGTGTTTGTGAAATTTGATGAAAAGTTAGGTAGTAAAAGATACGATACAAATGATCTAAAAACATGTTATTTGAACTCCTCAAAGCGCTAAAATCTTGTTTTGAATCGATAAACAAACTTTCTTAGTGTTTGTGAAATTTGGTGAAAAGTTACGTAGTAAAAGATACGATTCAAATTATCTAAATATAAGTTATTTGAGCTCCTCAAAGCGTTAAAATCTTATTTTGAATAGAAAAACAAACTTTCTTAGAGTTTGTGAAATTTGGTGAAAAGTTATGTAGTAAAAGATACGATACAAATGATCTAAAAACACGTTATTTGAACTACTCAAAGCGTTAAAATCTTGTTTTGAATCGAAAAACAAACTTTCTTGGTGTTTGTGAAATTTGATGAAAAGTTAGGTAGTAAAAGATACGATACAAATGATCTAAAAACATGTTATTTGAACTCCTCAAAGCGCTAAAATCTTGTTTTGAATCGATAAACAAACTTTCTTAGTGTTTGTGAAATTTGGTGAAAAGTTACGTAGTAAAAGACACGATACAAATTATCTAAATATAAGTTATTTGAGCTCCTCAAAGCGTTAAAATCTTATTTTGAATAGAAAAACAAACTTTCTTAGAGTTTGTGAAATTTGGTGAAAAGTTATGTAGTAAAAGATACGATACAAATGATCTAAAAACACGTTATTTGAACTACTCAAAGCGTTAAAATCTTGTTTTGAATCGAAAAACAAACTTTCTTGGTGTTTGTGAAATTTGATGAAAAGTTAGGTAGTAAAAGATACGATACAAATGATCTAAAAACATGTTATTTGAACTCCTCAAAGCGCTAAAATCTTGTTTTGAATCGATAAACAAACTTTCTTAGTGTTTGTGAAATTTGGTGAAAAGTTACGTAGTAAAAGATACGATACAAATTATCTAAATATAAGTTATTTGAGCTCCTCAAAGCGTTAAAATCTTATTTTGAATAGAAAAACAAACTTTCTTAGAGTTTGTGAAATTTGGTGAAAAGTTATGTAGTAAAAGATACGATACAAATGATCTAAAAACACGTTATTTGAACTACTCAAAGCGTTAAAATCTTGTTTTGAATCGAAAAACAAACTTTCTTGGTGTTTGTGAAATTTGATGAAAAGTTAGGTAGTAAAAGATACGATACAAATGATCTAAAAACATGTTATTTGAACTCCTCAAAGCGCTAAAATCTTGTTTTGAATCGATAAACAAACTTTCTTAGTGTTTGTGAAATTTGGTGAAAAATTACGTAGTAGAAGATACGATACAAATGATCTAAAAACAAGTCATTTGAGCTCCTCAAAGCGTTAAAATCTTGTTTTGAATAGAAAAACAAACTTTCTTAGTGTTTGTGAAATTTGGTGAAAAGTTATGTAGTAAAAGATACGATACAAATGATCTAAAAACACGTTATTTGAACTACTCAAAGCGTTAAAATCTTGTTTTGAATCGAAAAACAAACTTTCTTGGTGTTTGTGAAATTTGATGAAAAGTTAGGTAGTAAAAGATACGATACAAATGATCTAAAAACATGTTATTTGAACTCCTCAAAGCGCTAAAATCTTGTTTTGAATCGATAAACAAACTTTCTTAGTGTTTGTGAAATTTGGTTAAAAGTTACGTAGTAAAAGATACGATACAAATGATCTAAAAACAAGTTATTTGAGCTCCTCAAAGCGTTAAAATCTTGTTTTTAATCGAAAAACAAACTTTCTTAGTGTTTGTGAAATTTGGTGAAAAGTTATGTAGTAAAAGATACGATACAAATGATCTAAAAACACGTCATTTGAACTACTCAAATCGTTAAAATTTTGTTTTGAATCGAAAAACAATATTTCTTAGTGTTTGTGAAATATGGTGAAAAGTTATGTAGTAAAAGATACGATACAAATGATCCAAAAACATGTTATTTGAACTCCTCAAAGCGCTAAAATCTTGTTTTGAATCGAAAAACAAACTTTCTTAGTGTTTGTGAAATTTGGTGAAAAGTTATGTAGTAAAAGATACGATACAAATGATCTAAACCCATGTTATTTGATCTCCTCAAAGCGCTAAAATCTTGTTTTGAATTGAAAAACAAACTATCTTAGTGTTTGTGAAATTTGGTGAAAAATTACGTAGTAAAAGATACGATACAAATTATCTAAAAACAAGTCATTTGAGCTCCTCAAAGCGTTAAAATCTTGTTTTGAATAGAAAAACAAACTTTCTTAGTGTTTGTGAAATTTGGTGAAAAGTTATGTAGTAAAAGATACGATACAAATGATCTAAAAACACGTTATTTGAACTACTCAAAGCGTTAAAATCTTGTTTTGAATCGAAAAACAAACTTTCTTGGTGTTTGTGAAATTTGATGAAAAGTTAGGTAGTAAAAGATACGATACAAATGATCTAAAAACATGTTATTTGAACTCCTCAAAGCGCTAAAATCTTGTTTTGAATCGATAAACAAACTTTCTTAGTGTTTGTGAAATTTGGTGAAAAGTTACGTAGTAAAAGATACGATACAAATGATCTAAAAACAAGTTATTTGAGCTCCTCAAAGCGTTAAAATCTTGTTTTTAATCGAAAAACAAACTTTCTTAGTGTTTGTGAAATTTGGTGAAAAGTTATGTAGTAAAAGATACGATACAAATGATCTAAAAACACGTCATTTGAACTACTCAAATCGTTAAAATTTTGTTTTGAATCGAAAAACAATATTTCTTAGTGTTTGTGAAATATGGTGAAAAGTTATGTAGTAAAAGATACGATACAAATGATCTAAAAATACGTCATTTGAACTACTCAAAGCGTTAAAATCTTGTTTTGAATCGAAAAACAAACTTTCTTAGTGTTTGTGAAATTTGGTGAAAAGTTATGTAGTAAAAGATACGATACAAATGATCTAAAAACATGTTATTTGAACTACTCAAAGCGTTAAAATCTTGTTTTGAATCGAAAAACAAACTTTCTTGGTGTTTGTGAAATTTGATGAAAAGTTAGGTAGTAAAAGATACGATACAAATGATCTAAAAACATGTTATTTGAACTCCTCAAAGCGCTAAAATCTTGTTTTGAATCGATAAACAAACTTTCTTAGTGTTTGTGAAATTTGGTGAAAAGTTACGTAGTAAAAGATACGATACAAATGATCTAAAAACAAGTTATTTGAGCTCCTCAAAGCGTTAAAATCTTGTTTTTAATCGAAAAACAAACTTTCTTAGTGTTTGTGAAATTTGGTGAAAAGTTATGTAGTAAAAGATACGATACAAATGATCTAAAAACACGTCATTTGAACTACTCAAATCGTTAAAATTTTGTTTTGAATCGAAAAACAATATTTCTTAGTGTTTGTGAAATTTGGTGAAAAGTTATGTAGTAAAAGATACGATACAAATGATCCAAAAACATGTTATTTGAACTCCTCAAAGCGCTAAAATCTTGTTTTGAATCGAAAAACAAACTTTCTGAGTGTTTGTGAAATTTGATGAAAAGTTAGGTAGTAAAAGATACGATACAAATGATCTAAAAACATGTTATTTGAACTCCTCAAAGCGCTAAAATCTTGTTTTGAATCGATAAACAAACTTTCTTAGTGTTTGTGAAATTTGGTGAAAAGTTATGTAGTAAAAGATACGATACAAATGATCTAAAAACATGTTATTTGAACTACTCAAAGCGTTAAAATCTTGTTTTGAATCGAAAAACAAACTTTCTTGGTGTTTGTGAAATTTGATGAAAAGTTAGGTAGTAAAAGATACGATACAAATGATCTAAAAACATGTTATTTGAACTCCTCAAAGCGCTAAAATCTTGTTTTGAATCGATAAACAAACTTTCTTAGTGTTTGTGAAATTTGGTGAAAAGTTACGTAGTAAAAGATACGATACAAATTATCTAAATATAAGTTATTTGAGCTCCTCAAAGCGTTAAAATCTTATTTTGAATAGAAAAACAAACTTTCTTAGAGTTTGTGAAATTTGGTGAAAAGTTATGTAGTAAAAGATACGATACAAATGATCTAAAAACACGTTATTTGAACTACTCAAAGCGTTAAAATCTTGTTTTGAATCGAAAAACAAACTTTCTTGGTGTTTGTGAAATTTGATGAAAAGTTAGGTAGTAAAAGATACGATACAAATGATCTAAAAACATGTTATTTGAACTCCTCAAAGCGCTAAAATCTTGTTTTGAATCGATAAACAAACTTTCTTAGTGTTTGTGAAATTTGGTGAAAAGTTACGTAGTAAAAGACACGATACAAATTATCTAAATATAAGTTATTTGAGCTCCTCAAAGCGTTAAAATCTTATTTTGAATAGAAAAACAAACTTTCTTAGAGTTTGTGAAATTTGGTGAAAAGTTATGTAGTAAAAGATACGATACAAATGATCTAAAAACACGTTATTTGAACTACTCAAAGCGTTAAAATCTTGTTTTGAATCGAAAAACAAACTTTCTTGGTGTTTGTGAAATTTGATGAAAAGTTAGGTAGTAAAAGATACGATACAAATGATCTAAAAACATGTTATTTGAACTCCTCAAAGCGCTAAAATCTTGTTTTGAATCGATAAACAAACTTTCTTAGTGTTTGTGAAATTTGGTGAAAAGTTACGAAGTAAAAGATACGATACAAATTATCTAAATATAAGTTATTTGAGCTCCTCAAAGCGTTAAAATCTTATTTTGAATAGAAAAACAAACTTTCTTAGAGTTTGTGAAATTTGGTGAAAAGTTATGTAGTAAAAGATACGATACAAATGATCTAAAAACACGTTATTTGAACTACTCAAAGCGTTAAAATCTTGTTTTGAATCGAAAAACAAACTTTCTTGGTGTTTGTGAAATTTGATGAAAAGTTAGGTAGTAAAAGATACGATACAAATGATCTAAAAACATGTTATTTGAACTCCTCAAAGCGCTAAAATCTTGTTTTGAATCGATAAACAAACTTTCTTAGTGTTTGTGAAATTTGGTGAAAAATTACGTAGTAGAAGATACGATACAAATGATCTAAAAACAAGTCATTTGAGCTCCTCAAAGCGTTAAAATCTTGTTTTGAATAGAAAAACAAACTTTCTTAGTGTTTGTGAAATTTGGTGAAAAGTTATGTAGTAAAAGATACGATACAAATGATCTAAAAACACGTTATTTGAACTACTCAAAGCGTTAAAATCTTGTTTTGAATCGAAAAACAAACTTTCTTGGTGTTTGTGAAATTTGATGAAAAGTTAGGTAGTAAAAGATACGATACAAATGATCTAAAAACATGTTATTTGAACTCCTCAAAGCGCTAAAATCTTGTTTTGAATCGATAAACAAACTTTCTTAGTGTTTGTGAAATTTGGTGAAAAGTTACGTAGTAAAAGATACGATACAAATGATCTAAAAACAAGTTATTTGAGCTCCTCAAAGCGTTAAAATCTTGTTTTTAATCGAAAAACAAACTTTCTTAGTGTTTGTGAAATTTGGTGAAAAGTTATGTAGTAAAAGATACGATACAAATGATCTAAAAACACGTCATTTGAACTACTCAAATCGTTAAAATTTTGTTTTGAATCGAAAAACAATATTTCTTAGTGTTTGTGAAATATGGTGAAAAGTTATGTAGTAAAAGATACGATACAAATGATCCAAAAACATGTTATTTGAACTCCTCAAAGCGCTAAAATCTTGTTTTGAATCGAAAAACAAACTTTCTTAGTGTTTGTGAAATTTGGTGAAAAGTTATGTAGTAAAAGATACGATACAAATGATCTAAACCCATGTTATTTGATCTCCTCAAAGCGCTAAAATCTTGTTTTGAATTGAAAAACAAACTATCTTAGTGTTTGTGAAATGTGGGGAAAAGTTACGTAGTAAAAGATATGATACAAATTATCTAAATATAAGTTATTTGAGCTCCTCAAAGCGTTAAAATCTTGTTTTGAATAGAAAAACAAACTTTCTTAGTGTTTGTGAAATTTGGTGAAAAGTTATGTAGTAAAAGATACGATACAAATGATCTAAAAACACGTTATTTGAACTACTCAAAGCGTTAAAATCTTGTTTTGAATCGAAAAACAAACTTTCTTGGTGTTTGTGAAATTTGATGAAAAGTTAGGTAGTAAAAGATACGATACAAATGATCTAAAAACATGTTATTTGAACTCCTCAAAGCGCTAAAATCTTGTTTTGAATCGATAAACAAACTTTCTTAGTGTTTGTGAAATTTGGTGAAAAGTTACGTAGTAAAAGATACGATACAAATGATCTAAAAACAAGTTATTTGAGCTCCTCAAAGCGTTAAAATCTTGTTTTTAATCGAAAAACAAACTTTCTTAGTGTTTGTGAAATTTGGTGAAAAGTTATGTAGTAAAAGATACGATACAAATGATCTAAAAACATTTCATTTGAACTACTCAAATCGTTAAAATTTTGTTTTGAATCGAAAAACAATATTTCTTAGTGTTTGTGAAATATGGTGAAAAGTTATGTAGTAAAAGATACGATACAAATGATCCAAAAACATGTTATTTGAACTCCTCAAAGCGCTAAAATCTTGTTTTGAATCGAAAAACAAACTTTCTTAGTGTTTGTGAAATTTGGTGAAAAGTTATGTAGTAAAAGATACGATACAAATGATCTAAAAATACGTCATTTGAACTACTCAAAGCGTTAAAATCTTGTTTTGAATCGAAAAACAAACTTTCTTAGTGTTTGTGAAATTTGGTGAAAAGTTATGTAGTAAAAGATACGATACAAATGATCTAAAAACATGTTATTTGAACTACTCAAAGCGTTAAAATCTTGTTTTGAATCGAAAAACAAACTTTCTTGGTGTTTGTGAAATTTGATGAAAAGTTAGGTAGTAAAAGATACGATACAAATGATCTAAAAACATGTTATTTGAACTCCTCAAAGCGCTAAAATCTTGTTTTGAATCGATAAACAAACTTTCTTAGTGTTTGTGAAATTTGGTGAAAAGTTACGTAGTAAAAGATACGATACAAATGATCTAAAAACAAGTTATTTGAGCTCCTCAAAGCGTTAAAATCTTGTTTTTAATCGAAAAACAAACTTTCTTAGTGTTTGTGAAATTTGGTGAAAAGTTATGTAGTAAAAGATACGATACAAATGATCTAAAAACACGTCATTTGAACTACTCAAATCGTTAAAATTTTGTTTTGAATCGAAAAACAATATTTCTTAGTGTTTGTGAAATTTGGTGAAAAGTTATGTAGTAAAAGATACGATACAAATGATCCAAAAACATGTTATTTGAACTCCTCAAAGCGCTAAAATCTTGTTTTGAATCGAAAAACAAACTTTCTTAGTGTTTGTGAAATTTGATGAAAAGTTAGGTAGTAAAAGATACGATACAAATGATCTAAAAACATGTTATTTGAACTCCTCAAAGCGCTAAAATCTTGTTTTGAATCGATAAACAAACTTTCTTAGTGTTTGTGAAATTTGGTGAAAAGTTATGTAGTAAAAGATACGATACAAATGATCTAAAAACATGTTATTTGAACTACTCAAAGCGTTAAAATCTTGTTTTGAATCGAAAAACAAACTTTCTTGGTGTTTGTGAAATTTGATGAAAAGTTAGGTAGTAAAAGATACGATACAAATGATCTAAAAACATGTTATTTGAACTCCTCAAAGCGCTAAAATCTTGTTTTGAATCGATAAACAAACTTTCTTAGTGTTTGTGAAATTTGGTGAAAAGTTACGTAGTAAAAGATACGATACAAATTATCTAAATATAAGTTATTTGAGCTCCTCAAAGCGTTAAAATCTTATTTTGAATAGAAAAACAAACTTTCTTAGAGTTTGTGAAATTTGGTGAAAAGTTATGTAGTAAAAGATACGATACAAATGATCTAAAAACACGTTATTTGAACTACTCAAAGCGTTAAAATCTTGTTTTGAATCGAAAAACAAACTTTCTTGGTGTTTGTGAAATCTGATGAAAAGTTATTTAGTAAAAGATACGATACAAATGATCTAAAAACACGTTATTTGAACTACTCAAAGCGTTAAAATCTTGTTTTGAATCGAAAAACAAACTTTCTTGGTGTATGTGAAATTTGGTGAAAAGTTAGGTAGTAAAAGATACGATACAAATGATCTAAAAACATGTTATTTGAACTCCTCAAAGCGTTAAAATCTTATTTTGAATAGAAAAACAAACTTTCTTAGAGTTTGTGAAATTTGGTGAAAAGTTATGTAGTAAAAGATACGATACAAATGATCTAAAAACACGTTATTTGAACTACTCAAAGCGTTAAAATCTTGTTTTGAATCGAAAAACAAACTTTCTTGGTGTTTGTGAAATTTGATGAAAAGTTAGGTAGTAAAAGATACGATACAAATGATCTAAAAACATGTTATTTGAACTCCTCAAAGCGCTAAAATCTTGTTTTGAATCGATAAACAAACTTTCTTAGTGTTTGTGAAATTTGGTGAAAAGTTACGTAGTAAAAGATACGATACAAATGATCTAAAAACAAGTTATTTGAGCTCCTCAAAGCGTTAAAATCTTGTTTTTAATCGAAAAACAAACTTTCTTAGTGTTTGTGAAATTTGGTGAAAAGTTATGTAGTAAAAGATACGATACAAATGATCTAAAAACACGTCATTTGAACTACTCAAATCGTTAAAATTTTGTTTTGAATCCAAAAACAATATTTCTTAGTGTTTGTGAAATTTGGTGAAAAGTTATGTAGTAAAAGATACGATACAAATGATCCAAAAACATGTTATTTGAACTCCTCAAAGCGCTAAAATCTTGTTTTGAATCGAAAAACAAACTTTCTTAGTGTTTGTGAAATTTGATGAAAAGTTAGGTAGTAAAAGATACGATACAAATGATCTAAAAACATGTTATTTGAACTCCTCAAAGCGCTAAAATCTTGTTTTGAATCGATAAACAAACTTTCTTAGTGTTTGTGAAATTTGGTGAAAAGTTATGTAGTAAAAGATACGATACAAATGATCTAAAAACATGTTATTTGAACTACTCAAAGCGTTAAAATCTTGTTTTGAATCGAAAAACAAACTTTCTTGGTGTTTGTGAAATTTGATGAAAAGTTAGGTAGTAAAAGATACGATACAAATGATCTAAAAACATGTTATTTGAACTCCTCAAAGCGCTAAAATCTTGTTTTGAATCGATAAACAAACTTTCTTAGTGTTTGTGAAATTTGGTGAAAAGTTACGTAGTAAAAGATACGATACAAATTATCTAAATATAAGTTATTTGAGCTCCTCAAAGCGTTAAAATCTTATTTTGAATAGAAAAACAAACTTTCTTAGAGTTTGTGAAATTTGGTGAAAAGTTATGTAGTAAAAGATACGATACAAATGATCTAAAAACACGTTATTTGAACTACTCAAAGCGTTAAAATCTTGTTTTGAATCGAAAAACAAACTTTCTTGGTGTTTGTGAAATCTGATGAAAAGTTATGTAGTAAAAGATACGATACAAATGATCTAAAAACACGTTATTTGAACTACTCAAAGCGTTAAAATCTTGTTTTGAATCGAAAAACAAACTTTCTTGGTGTATGTGAAATTTGGTGAAAAGTTAGGTAGTAAAAGATACGATACAAATGATCTAAAAACATGTTATTTGAACTCCTCAAAGCGTTAAAATCTTATTTTGAATAGAAAAACAAACTTTCTTAGAGTTTGTGAAATTTGGTGAAAAGTTATGTAGTAAAAGATACGATACAAATGATCTAAAAACACGTTATTTGAACTACTCAAAGCGTTAAAATCTTGTTTTGAATCGAAAAACAAACTTTCTTGGTGTTTGTGAAATTTGATGAAAAGTTAGGTAGTAAAAGATACGATACAAATGATCTAAAAACATGTTATTTGAACTCCTCAAAGCGCTAAAATCTTGTTTTGAATCGATAAACAAACTTTCTTAGTGTTTGTGAAATTTGGTGAAAAGTTACGTAGTAAAAGATACGATACAAATTATCTAAATATAAGTTATTTGAGCCCCTCAAAGCGTTAAAATCTTATTTTGAATAGAAAAACAAACTTTCTTAGAGTTTGTGAAATTTGGTGAAAAGTTATGTAGTAAAAGATACGATACAAATGATCTAAAAACACGTTATTTGAACTACTCAAAGCGTTAAAATCTTGTTTTGAATCGAAAAACAAACTTTCTTGGTGTTTGTGAAATTTGATGAAAAGTTATGTAGTAAAAGATACGATACAAATGATCTAAAAACATGTTATTTGAACTCCTCAAAGCGCTAAAATCTTGTTTTGAATCGATAAACAAACTTTCTTAGTGTTTGTGAAATTTGGTGAAAAGTTACGTAGTAAAAGATACGATACAAATGATCTAAAAACAAGTCATTTGAGCTCCTCAAAGCGTTAAAATCTTGTTTTTAATCGAAAAACAAACTTTCTTAGTGTTTGTGAAATTTGGTGAAAAGTTATGTAGTAAAAGATACGATACAAATGATCTAAAAACACGTCATTTGAACTACTCAAATCGTTAAAATTTTGTTTTGAATCGAAAAACAATATTTCTTAGTGTTTGTGAAATATGGTGAAAAGTTATGTAGTAAAAGATACGATACAAATGATCCAAAAACATGTTATTTGAACTCCTCAAAGCGCTAAAATCTTGTTTTGAATCGAAAAACAAACTTTCTTAGTGTTTGTGAAATTTGGTGAAAAGTTATGTAGTAAAAGATACGATACAAATGATCTAAAAACATGTTATTTGATCTCCTCAAAGCGCTAAAATCTTGTTTTGAATTGAAAAACAAACTATCTTAGTGTTTGTGAAATGTGGGGAAAAGTTACGTAGTAAAAGATATGATACAAATTATCTAAATATAAGTTATTTGAGCTCCTCAAAACGTTAAAATCTTGTTTTGAATAGAAAAACAAACTTTCTTAGTGTTTGTGAAATTTGGTGAAAAGTTATGTAGTAAAAGATACGATACAAATGATCTAAAAACACGTTATTTGAACTACTCAAAGCGTTAAAATCTTGTTTTGAATCGAAAAACAAACTTTCTTTGTGTTTGTGAAATTTGATGAAAAGTTAGGTAGTAAAAGATACGATACAAATGATCTAAAAACATGTTATTTGAACTCCTCAAAGCTAAAAACTTGTTTTGAATCGATAAACAAACTTTCTTTGTGTTTGTGAAATTTGGTGAAAAGTTATGTAGTAAAAGATACGATACAAATGATCTAAAAACATGTTATTTGAACTCCTCAAAGCGCTAAAATCTTGTTTTGAATCGATAAACAAACTTTCTTAGTGTTTGTGAAATTTGGTGAAAAGTTATGTTGTAAAAGATACGATACAAATGATCTAAAAACACGTTATTTGAACTACTGAAAGCGTTAAAATCTTGTTTTGAAACGAAAAACAAACTTTCTTAGTGTTTGTGAAATTTGGTGAAAAGTTATGTAGTAAAAGATACGATACAAATGATCTAAAAACACGTTATTTGAACTACTCAAAGCGTTAAAATCTTGTTTTGAATCGAAAAGCAAACTTTCTTACTGTTTGTGAAATTTGGTGAAAAGTTATGTAGTAAAGGATACGATACAAATGATCTAAAAACACGTTATTTGAGCTCCTCAAAGCGTTAAAATCTTGTTTTGAATCGAAAAACAAACTTTCTTAGTGTTTGTGAAATTTGGTGAAAAGTAACGTAGTAAAAGATACGATACAAATGATCTAAAAACACGTCATTTGAACTCATCAAAGTGTTAAAATCTTGTTTTGAATCGAAAAACAAACATTATTAGTGTTTGTGAAATTTGGTTAAAAGTTATGTAGTAAAAGATACGATAAAAATGATCTAAAATCACATTATTTGAACTCCTCAAAGCGTTAAAAGTTTGTTTTGAATCGAAAAACAAACTTTCTTAGTGTTTGTAAAATTTCGTAAAAAGTTATGTAGTAAAAGATACGATACAAATGATCTAAAAACACGTCATTTGAACTACTCAAAGCTTTAAAATTTTGTTTTGAATCGAAAAACAAAATTTCTTAGTGTTTGTGAAATTAGGTGAAAAGTTATGTTGTAAAAGATACGATACAAATGATCCAAAAACATGTCATTTGAGCTCCTCAAAGCGCTAAAATCTTGTTTTGAATCGAAAAGCAAACTTTCTTAGTGTTTGTGAAATTTGGTGAAAAGTTACGTAGTAAAAGATACGATACAAATGATCTAAAAACACGTTATTGGAACTCCTCAAAGCGTTAAAATCTTGTTTTGAATCGAAAAACAAACTTTCTTTGTGTTTGTGAAATTTGGTGAAAAGTTATGTAGTAAAAGATACGATACAAATGATCTAAAAACATGTTATTTGAACTCCTCAAAGCGCTAAAATCTTGTTTTGAATCGAAAAAGAAACTATCTTAGTGTTTGTGAAATGTGGGGAAAAGTTACGTAGTAAAAGATAAGATACAAATGATCTAAAAACAAGTTATTTGAGCTCCTCAAAGCGTTAAAATCTTGTTTTGAATAGAAAAACAAACTTTCTTAGTGTTTGTGAAATTTGGTGAAAAGTTATGTAGTAAAAGATACGATACAAATGATCTAAAAACACGTTATTTGAACTACCCAAAGCGTTAAAATCTTGTTTTGAATCGAAAAACAAACTTTCTTAGTGTTTGTGAAATTTGGTGAAAAGTTATGTAGTAAAAGATACGATACAAATGATCTAAAAATACGTCATTTGAACTACTCAAAGCGTTAAAATCTTGTTTTGAATCGAAAAACAAACTTTCTTAGTGTTTGTGAAATTTGGTGAAAAGTTATGTAGTAAAAGATACGATACAAATGATCTAAAAACATGTTATTTGAACTACTCAAAGCGTTAAAATCTTGTTTTGAATCGAAAAACAAACTTTCTTGGTGTTTGTGAAATTTGATGAAAAGTTAGGTAGTAAAAGATACGATACAAATGATCTAAAAACACGTTATTTGAACTACTCAAAGCGTTAAAATCTTGTTTTGAATCGAAAAACAAACTTTCTTGGTGTATGTGAAATTTGGTGAAAAGTTAGGTAGTAAAAGATACGATACAAATGATCTAAAAACATGTTATTTGAACTCCTCAAAGCGTTAAAATCTTATTTTGAATAGAAAAACAAACTTTCTTAGAGTTTGTGAAATTTGGTGAAAAGTTATGTAGTAAAAGATACGATACAAATGATCTAAAAACACGTTATTTGAACTACTCAAAGCGTTAAAATCTTGTTTTGAATCGAAAAACAAACTTTCTTGGTGTTTGTGAAATTTGATGAAAAGTTAGGTAGTAAAAGATACGATACAAATGATCTAAAAACATGTTATTTGAACTCCTCAAAGCGCTAAAATCTTGTTTTCAATCGATAAACAAACTTTCTTAGTGTTTGTGAAATTTGGTGAAAAGTTACGTAGTAAAAGATACGATACAAATGATCTAAAAACAAGTTATTTGAGCTCCTCAAAGCGTTAAAATCTTGTTTTTAATCGAAAAACAAACTTTCTTAGTGTTTGTGAAATTTGGTGAAAAGTTATGTAGTAAAAGATACGATACAAATGATCTAAAAACACGTCATTTGAACTACTCAAATCGTTAAAATTTTGTTTTGAATCGAAAAACAATATTTCTTAGTGTTTGTGAAATTTGGTGAAAAGTTATGTAGTAAAAGATACGATACAAATGATCCAAAAACATGTTATTTGAACTCCTCAAAGCGCTAAAATCTTGTTTTGAATCGAAAAACAAACTTTCTTAGTGTTTGTGAAATTTGATGAAAAGTTAGGTAGTAAAAGATACGATACAAATGATCTAAAAACATGTTATTTGAACTCCTCAAAGCGCTAAAATCTTGTTTTGAATCGATAAACAAACTTTCTTAGTGTTTGTGAAATTTGGTGAAAAGTTATGTAGTAAAAGATACGATACAAATGATCTAAAAACATGTTATTTGAACTACTCAAAGCGTTAAAATCTTGTTTTGAATCGAAAAACAAACTTTCTTGGTGTTTGTGAAATTTGATGAAAAGTTAGGTAGTAAAAGATACGATACAAATGATCTAAAAACATGTTATTTGAACTCCTCAAAGCGCTAAAATCTTGTTTTGAATCGATAAACAAACTTTCTTAGTGTTTGTGAAATTTGGTGAAAAGTTACGTAGTAAAAGATACGATACAAATTATCTAAATATAAGTTATTTGAGCTCCTCAAAGCGTTAAAATCTTATTTTGAATAGAAAAACAAACTTTCTTAGAGTTTGTGAAATTTGGTGAAAAGTTATGTAGTAAAAGATACGATACAAATGATCTAAAAACACGTTATTTGAACTACTCAAAGCGTTAAAATCTTGTTTTGAATCGAAAAACAAACTTTCTTGGTGTTTGTGAAATCTGATGAAAAGTTATGTAGTAAAAGATACGATACAAATGATCTAAAAACACGTTATTTGAACTACTCAAAGCGTTAAAATCTTGTTTTGAATCGAAAAACAAACTTTCTTGGTGTATGTGAAATTTGGTGAAAAGTTAGGTAGTAAAAGATACGATACAAATGATCTAAAAACATGTTATTTGAACTCCTCAAAGCGTTAAAATCTTATTTTGAATAGAAAAACAAACTTTCTTAGAGTTTGTGAAATTTGGTGAAAAGTTATGTAGTAAAAGATACGATACAAATGATCTAAAAACACGTTATTTGAACTACTCAAAGCGTTAAAATCTTGTTTTGAATCGAAAAACAAACTTTCTTGGTGTTTGTGAAATTTGATGAAAAGTTAGGTAGTAAAAGATACGATACAAATGATCTAAAAACATGTTATTTGAACTCCTCAAAGCGCTAAAATCTTGTTTTGAATCGATAAACAAACTTTCTTAGTGTTTGTGAAATTTGGTGAAAAGTTACGTAGTAAAAGATACGATACAAATTATCTAAATATAAGTTATTTGAGCTCCTCAAAGCGTTAAAATCTTATTTTGAATAGAAAAACAAACTTTCTTAGAGTTTGTGAAATTTGGTGAAAAGTTATGTAGTAAAAGATACGATACAAATGATCTAAAAACACGTTATTTGAACTACTCAAAGCGTTAAAATCTTGTTTTGAATCGAAAAACAAACTTTCTTGGTGTTTGTGAAATTTGATGAAAAGTTATGTAGTAAAAGATACGATACAAATGATCTAAAAACATGTTATTTGAACTCCTCAAAGCGCTAAAATCTTGTTTTGAATCGATAAACAAACTTTCTTAGTGTTTGTGAAATTTGGTGAAAAGTTACGTAGTAAAAGATACGATACAAATGATCTAAAAACAAGTCATTTGAGCTCCTCAAAGCGTTAAAATCTTGTTTTTAATCGAAAAACAAACTTTCTTAGTGTTTGTGAAATTTGGTGAAAAGTTATGTAGTAAAAGATACGATACAAATGATCTAAAAACACGTTATTGGAACTCCTCAAAGCGTTAAAATCTTGTTTTGAATCGAAAAACAAACTTTCTTTGTGTTTGTGAAATTTGGTGAAAAGTTATGTAGTAAAAGATACGATACAAATGATCTAAAAACATGTTATTTGAACTCCTCAAAGCGCTAAAATCTTGTTTTGAATCGAAAAAGAAACTATCTTAGTGTTTGTGAAATGTGGGGAAAAGTTACGTAGTAAAAGATAAGATACAAATGATCTAAAAACAAGTTATTTGAGCTCCTCAAAGCGTTAAAATCTTGTTTTGAATAGAAAAACAAACTTTCTTAGTGTTTGTGAAATTTGGTGAAAAGTTATGTAGTAAAAGATACGATACAAATGATCTAAAAACACGTTATTTGAACTACCCAAAGCGTTAAAATCTTGTTTTGAATCGAAAAACAAACTTTCTTAGTGTTTGTGAAATTTGGTGAAAAGTTATGTAGTAAAAGATACGATACAAATGATCTAAAAATACGTCATTTGAACTACTCAAAGCGTTAAAATCTTGTTTTGAATCGAAAAACAAACTTTCTTAGTGTTTGTGAAATTTGGTGAAAAGTTATGTAGTAAAAGATACGATACAAATGATCTAAAAACATGTTATTTGAACTACTCAAAGCGTTAAAATCTTGTTTTGAATCGAAAAACAAACTTTCTTGGTGTTTGTGAAATTTGATGAAAAGTTAGGTAGTAAAAGATACGATACAAATGATCTAAAAACACGTTATTTGAACTACTCAAAGCGTTAAAATCTTGTTTTGAATCGAAAAACAAACTTTCTTGGTGTATGTGAAATTTGGTGAAAAGTTAGGTAGTAAAAGATACGATACAAATGATCTAAAAACATGTTATTTGAACTCCTCAAAGCGTTAAAATCTTATTTTGAATAGAAAAACAAACTTTCTTAGAGTTTGTGAAATTTGGTGAAAAGTTATGTAGTAAAAGATACGATACAAATGATCTAAAAACACGTTATTTGAACTACTCAAAGCGTTAAAATCTTGTTTTGAATCGAAAAACAAACTTTCTTGGTGTTTGTGAAATTTGATGAAAAGTTAGGTAGTAAAAGATACGATACAAATGATCTAAAAACATGTTATTTGAACTCCTCAAAGCGCTAAAATCTTGTTTTCAATCGATAAACAAACTTTCTTAGTGTTTGTGAAATTTGGTGAAAAGTTACGTAGTAAAAGATACGATACAAATGATCTAAAAACAAGTTATTTGAGCTCCTCAAAGCGTTAAAATCTTGTTTTTAATCGAAAAACAAACTTTCTTAGTGTTTGTGAAATTTGGTGAAAAGTTATGTAGTAAAAGATACGATACAAATGATCTAAAAACACGTCATTTGAACTACTCAAATCGTTAAAATTTTGTTTTGAATCGAAAAACAATATTTCTTAGTGTTTGTGAAATTTGGTGAAAAGTTATGTAGTAAAAGATACGATACAAATGATCCAAAAACATGTTATTTGAACTCCTCAAAGCGCTAAAATCTTGTTTTGAATCGAAAAACAAACTTTCTTAGTGTTTGTGAAATTTGATGAAAAGTTAGGTAGTAAAAGATACGATACAAATGATCTAAAAACATGTTATTTGAACTCCTCAAAGCGCTAAAATCTTGTTTTGAATCGATAAACAAACTTTCTTAGTGTTTGTGAAATTTGGTGAAAAGTTATGTAGTAAAAGATACGATACAAATGATCTAAAAACATGTTATTTGAACTACTCAAAGCGTTAAAATCTTGTTTTGAATCGAAAAACAAACTTTCTTGGTGTTTGTGAAATTTGATGAAAAGTTAGGTAGTAAAAGATACGATACAAATGATCTAAAAACATGTTATTCGAACTCCTCAAAGCGCTAAAATCTTGTTTTGAATCGATAAACAAACTTTCTTAGTGTTTGTGAAATTTGGTGAAAAGTTACGTAGTAAAAGATACGATACAAATTATCTAAATATAAGTTATTTGAGCTCCTCAAAGCGTTAAAATCTTATTTTGAATAGAAAAACAAACTTTCTTAGAGTTTGTGAAATTTGGTGAAAAGTTATGTAGTAAAAGATACGATACAAATGATCTAAAAACACGTTATTTGAACTACTCAAAGCGTTAAAATCTTGTTTTGAATCGAAAAACAAACTTTCTTGGTGTTTGTGAAATCTGATGAAAAGTTATGTAGTAAAAGATACGATACAAATGATCTAAAAACACGTTATTTGAACTACTCAAAGCGTTAAAATCTTGTTTTGAATCGAAAAACAAACTTTCTTGGTGTATGTGAAATTTGGTGAAAAGTTAGGTAGTAAAAGATACGATACAAATGATCTAAAAACATGTTATTTGAACTCCTCAAAGCGTTAAAATCTTATTTTGAATAGAAAAACAAACTTTCTTAGAGTTTGTGAAATTTGGTGAAAAGTTATGTAGTAAAAGATACGATACAAATGATCTAAAAACACGTTATTTGAACTACTCAAAGCGTTAAAATCTTGTTTTGAATCGAAAAACAAACTTTCTTGGTGTTTGTGAAATTTGATGAAAAGTTAGGTAGTAAAAGATACGATACAAATGATCTAAAAACATGTTATTTGAACTCCTCAAAGCGCTAAAATCTTGTTTTGAATCGATAAACAAACTTTCTTAGTGTTTGTGAAATTTGGTGAAAAGTTACGTAGTAAAAGATACGATACAAATTATCTAAATATAAGTTATTTGAGCTCCTCAAAGCGTTAAAATCTTATTTTGAATAGAAAAACAAACTTTCTTAGAGTTTGTGAAATTTGGTGAAAAGTTATGTAGTAAAAGATACGATACAAATGATCTAAAAACACGTTATTTGAACTACTCAAAGCGTTAAAATCTTGTTTTGAATCGAAAAACAAACTTTCTTGGTGTTTGTGAAATTTGATGAAAAGTTATGTAGTAAAAGATACGATACAAATGATCTAAAAACATGTTATTTGAACTCCTCAAAGCGCTAAAATCTTGTTTTGAATCGATAAACAAACTTTCTTAGTGTTTGTGAAATTTGGTGAAAAGTTACGTAGTAAAAGATACGATACAAATGATCTAAAAACAAGTCATTTGAGCTCCTCAAAGCGTTAAAATCTTGTTTTTAATCGAAAAACAAACTTTCTTAGTGTTTGTGAAATTTGGTGAAAAGTTATGTAGTAAAAGATACGATACAAATGATCTAAAAACACGTCATTTGAACTACTCAAATCGTTAAAATTTTGTTTTGAATCGAAAAACAATATTTCTTAGTGTTTGTGAAATATGGTGAAAAGTTATGTAGTAAAAGATACGATACAAATGATCCAAAAACATGTTATTTGAACTCCTCAAAGCGCTAAAATCTTGTTTTGAATCGAAAAACAAACTTTCTTAGTGTTTGTGAAATTTGGTGAAAAGTTATGTAGTAAAAGATACGATACAAATGATCTAAAAACATGTTATTTGATCTCCTCAAAGCGCTAAAATCTTGTTTTGAATTGAAAAACAAACTATCTTAGTGTTTGTGAAATGTGGGGAAAAGTTACGTAGTAAAAGATATGATACAAATTATCTAAATATAAGTTATTTGAGCTCCTCAAAGCGTTAAAATCTTGTTTTGAATAGAAAAACAAACTTTCTTAGTGTTTGTGAAATTTGGTGAAAAGTTATGTAGTAAAAGATACGATACAAATGATCTAAAAACACGTTATTTGAACTACTCAAAGCGTTAAAATCTTGTTTTGAATCGAAAAACAAACTTTCTTGGTGTTTGTGAAATTTGATGAAAAGTTAGGTAGTAAAAGATACGATACAAATGATCTAAAAACATGTTATTTGAACTCCTCAAAGCTAAAAACTTGTTTTGAATCGATAAACAAACTTTCTTTGTGTTTGTGAAATTTGGTGAAAAGTTATGTAGTAAAAGATACGATACAAATGATCTAAAAACATGTTATTTGAACTCCTCAAAGCGCTAAAATCTTGTTTTGAATCGATAAACAAACTTTCTTAGTGTTTGTGAAATTTGGTGAAAAGTTATGTTGTAAAAGATACGATACAAATGATCTAAAAACACGTTATTTGAACTACTGAAAGCGTTAAAATCTTGTTTTGAAACGAAAAACAAACTTTCTTAGTGTTTGTGAAATTTGGTGAAAAGTTATGTAGTAAAAGATACGATACAAATGATCTAAAAACACGTTATTTGAACTACTCAAAGCGTTAAAATCTTGTTTTGAATCGAAAAGCAAACTTTCTTACTGTTTGTGAAATTTGGTGAAAAGTTATGTAGTAAAGGATACGATACAAATGATCTAAAAACACGTTATTTGAGCTCCTCAAAGCGTTAAAATCTTGTTTTGAATCGAAAAACAAACTTTCTTAGTGTTTGTGAAATTTGGTGAAAAGTTACGTAGTAAAAGATACGATACAAATGATCTAAAAACACGTCATTTGAACTCCTCAAAGTGTTAAAATCTTGTTTTGAATCGAAAAACAAACTTTCTTGGTGTTTGTGAAATTTGATGAAAAGTTAGGTAGTAAAAGATACGATACAAATGATCTAAAAACATGTTATTTGAACTCCTCAAAGCGCTAAAATCTTGTTTTGAATCGATAAACAAACTTTCTTAGTGTTTGTGAAATTTGGTGAAAAGTTACGTAGTAAATGATACGATACAAATTATCTAAATATAAGTTATTTGAGCTCCTCAAAGCGTTAAAATCTTATTTTGAATAGAAAAACAAACTTTCTTAGAGTTTGTGAAATTTGGTGAAAAGTTACGTAGTAAAAGATACGATACAAATTATCTAAATATAAGTTATTTGAGCTCCTCAAAGCGTTAAAATCTTATTTTGAATAGAAAAACAAACTTTCTTAGAGTTTGTGAAATTTGGTGAAAAGTTATGTAGTAAAAGATACGATACAAATGATCTAAAAACACGTTATTTGAACTACTCAAAGCGTTAAAATCTTGTTTTGAATCGAAAAACAAACTTTCTTGGTATTTGTGAAATTTGATGAAAAGTTATGTAGTAAAAGATACGATACAAATGATCTAAAAACATGTTATTTGAACTCCTCAAAGCGCTAAAATCTTGTTTTGAATCGATAAACAAACTTTCTTAGTGTTTGTGAAATTTGGTGAAAAGTTACGTAGTAAAAGATACGATACAAATTATCTAAATATAAGTTATTTGAGCTCCTCAAAGCGTTAAAATCTTATTTTGAATAGAAAAACAAACTTTCTTAGTGTTTGTGAAATTTGGTGAAAAGTTACGTAGTAAAAGATACGATACAAATTATCTAAATATAAGTTATTTGAGCTCCTCAAAGCGTTAAAATCTTATTTTGAATAGAAAAACAAACTTTCTTAGAGTTTGTGAAATTTGGTGAAAAGTTATGTAGTAAAAGATACGATACAAATGATCTAAAAACACGTTATTTGAACTACTCAAAGCGTTAAAATCTTGTTTTGAATCGAAAAACAAACTTTCTTGGTGTTTGTGAAATTTGATGAAAAGTTAGGTAGTAAAAGATACGATACAAATGATCTAAAAACATGTTATTTGAACTCCTCAAAGCGCTAAAATCTTGTTTTGAATCGATAAACAAACTTTCTTAGTGTTTGTGAAATTTGGTGAAAAGTTACGTAGTAAAAGATACGATACAAATTATCTAAATATAAGTTATTTGAGCTCCTCAAAGCGTTAAAATCTTATTTTGAATAGAAAAACAAACTTTCTTAGAGTTTGTGAAATTTGGTGAAAAGTTATGTAGTAAAAGATACGATACAAATGATCTAAAAACACGTTATTTGAACTACTCAAAGCGTTAAAATCTTGTTTTGAATCGAAAAACAAACTTTCTTGGTATTTGTGAAATTTGATGAAAAGTTATGTAGTAAAAGATACGATACAAATGATCTAAAAACATGTTATTTGAACTCCTCAAAGCGCTAAAATCTTGTTTTGAATCGATAAACAAACTTTCTTAGTGTTTGTGAAATTTGGTGAAAAGTTACGTAGTAAAAGATACGATACAAATGATCTAAAAACAAGTCATTTGAGCTCTTCAAAGCGTTAAAATCTTGTTTTTAATCGAAAAACAAACTTTCTTAGTGTTTGTGAAATTTGGTGAAAAGTTATGTAGTAAAAGATACGATACAAATGATCTAAAAACACGTCATTTGAACTACTCAAATCGTTAAAATTTTGTTTTGAATCGAAAAACAATATTTCTTAGTGTTTGTGAAATATGGTGAAAAGTTATGTAGTAAAAGATACGATACAAATGATCCAAAAACATGTTATTTGAACTCCTCAAAGCGCTAAAATCTTGTTTTGAATCGAAAAACAAACTTTCTTAGTGTTTGTGAAATTTGGTGAAAAGTTATGTAGTAAAAGATACGATACAAATGATCTAAAAACATGTTATTTGATCTCCTCAAAGCGCTAAAATCTTGTTTTGAATTGAAAAACAAACTATCTTAGTGTTTGTGAAATGTGGGGAAAAGTTACGTAGTAAAAGATATGATACAAATTATCTAAATATAAGTTATTTGAGCTCCTCAAAGCGTTAAAATCTTGTTTTGAATAGAAAAACAAACTTTCTTAGTGTTTGTGAAATTTGGTGAAAAGTTATGTAGTAAAAGATACGATACAAATGATCTAAAAACACGTTATTTGAACTACTCAAAGCGTTAAAATCTTGTTTTGAATCGAAAAACAAACTTTCTTTGTGTTTGTGAAATTTGATGAAAAGTTAGGTAGTAAAAGATACGATACAAATGATCTAAAAACATGTTATTTGAACTCCTCAAAGCTAAAAACTTGTTTTGAATCGATAAACAAACTTTCTTTGTGTTTGTGAAATTTGGTGAAAAGTTATGTAGTAAAAGATACGATACAAATGATCTAAAAACATGTTATTTGAACTCCTCAAAGCGCTAAAATCTTGTTTTGAATCGATAAACAAACTTTCTTAGTGTTTGTGAAATTTGGTGAAAAGTTATGTTGTAAAAGATACGATACAAATGATCTAAAAACACGTTATTTGAACTACTGAAAGCGTTAAAATCTTGTTTTGAAACGAAAAACAAACTTTCTTAGTGTTTGTGAAATTTGGTGAAAAGTTATGTAGTAAAAGAAACGATACAAATGATCTAAAAACACGTTATTTGAACTACTCAAAGCGTTAAAATCTTGTTTTGAATCGAAAAGCAAACTTTCTTACTGTTTGTGAAATTTGGTGAAAAGTTATGTAGTAAAGGATACGATACAAATGATCTAAAAACACGTTATTTGAGCTCCTCAAAGCGTTAAAATCTTGTTTTGAATCGAAAAACAAACTTTCTTAGTGTTTGTGAAATTTGGTGAAAAGTTACGTAGTAAAAGATACGATACAAATGATCTAAAAACACGTCATTTGAACTCCTCAAAGTGTTAAAATCTTGTTTTGAATCGAAAAACAAACTTTCTTGGTGTTTGTGAAATTTGATGAAAAGTTAGGTAGTAAAAGATACGATACAAATGATCTAAAAACATGTTATTTGAACTCCTCAAAGCGCTAAAATCTTGTTTTGAATCGATAAACAAACTTTCTTAGTGTTTGTGAAATTTGGTGAAAAGTTACGTAGTAAAAGATACGATACAAATTATCTAAATATAAGTTATTTGAGCTCCTCAAAGCGTTAAAATCTTATTTTGAATAGAAAAACAAACTTTCTTAGAGTTTGTGAAATTTGGTGAAAAGTTACGTAGTAAAAGATACGATACAAATTATCTAAATATAAGTTATTTGAGCTCCTCAAAGCGTTAAAATCTTATTTTAAATAGAAAAACAAACTTTCTTAGAGTTTGTGAAATTTGGTGAAAAGTTATGTAGTAAAAGATACGATACAAATGATCTAAAAACACGTTATTTGAACTACTCAAAGCGTTAAAATCTTGTTTTGAATCGAAAAACAAACTTTCTTGGTGTTTGTGAAATTTGATGAAAAGTTAGGTAGTAAAAGATACGATACAAATGATCTAAAAACATGTTATTTGAACTCCTCAAAGCGCTAAAATCTTGTTTTGAATCGATAAACAAACTTTCTTAGTGTTTGTGAAATTTGGTGAAAAGTTACGTAGTAAAAGATACGATACAAATTATCTAAATATAAGTTATTTGAGCTCCTCAAAGCGTTAAAATCTTATTTTGAATAGAAAAACAAACTTTCTTAGTGTTTGTGAAATTTGGTGAAAAGTTACGTAGTAAAAGATACGATACAAATTATCTAAATATAAGTTATTTGAGCTCCTCAAAGCGTTAAAATCTTATTTTGAATAGAAAAACAAACTTTCTTAGAGTTTGTGAAATTTGGTGAAAAGTTATGTAGTAAAAGATACGATACAAATGATCTAAAAACACGTTATTTGAACTACTCAAAGCGTTAAAATCTTGTTTTGAATCGAAAAACAAACTTTCTTGGTGTTTGTGAAATTTGATGAAAAGTTAGGTAGTAAAAGATACGATACAAATGATCTAAAAACATGTTATTTGAACTCCTCAAAGCGCTAAAATCTTGTTTTGAATCGATAAACAAACTTTCTTAGTGTTTGTGAAATTTGGTGAAAAGTTACGTAGTAAAAGATACGATACAAATTATCTAAATATAAGTTATTTGAGCTCCTCAAAGCGTTAAAATCTTATTTTGAATAGAAAAACAAACTTTCTTAGAGTTTGTGAAATTTGGTGAAAAGTTATGTAGTAAAAGATACGATACAAATGATCTAAAAACACGTTATTTGAACTACTCAAAGCGTTAAAATCTTGTTTTGAATCGAAAAACAAACTTTCTTGGTATTTGTGAAATTTGATGAAAAGTTATGTAGTAAAAGATACGATACAAATGATCTAAAAACATGTTATTTGAACTCCTCAAAGCGCTAAAATCTTGTTTTGAATCGATAAACAAACTTTCTTAGTGTTTGTGAAATTTGGTGAAAAGTTACGTAGTAAAAGATACGATACAAATGATCTAAAAACAAGTCATTTGAGCTCCTCAAAGCGTTAAAATCTTGTTTTTAATCGAAAAACAAACTTTCTTAGTGTTTGTGAAATTTGGTGAAAAGTTATGTAGTAAAAGATACGATACAAATGATCTAAAAACACGTCATTTGAACTACTCAAATCGTTAAAATTTTGTTTTGAATCGAAAAACAATATTTCTTAGTGTTTGTGAAATATGGTGAAAAGTTATGTAGTAAAAGATACGATACAAATGATCCAAAAACATGTTATTTGAACTCCTCAAAGCGCTAAAATCTTGTTTTGAATCGAAAAACAAACTTTCTTAGTGTTTGTGAAATTTGGTGAAAAGTTATGTAGTAAAAGATACGATACAAATGATCTAAAAACATGTTATTTGATCTCCTCAAAGCGCTAAAATCTTGTTTTGAATTGAAAAACAAACTATCTTAGTGTTTGTGAAATGTGGGGAAAAGTTACGTAGTAAAAGATATGATACAAATTATCTAAATATAAGTTATTTGAGCTCCTCAAAGCGTTAAAATCTTGTTTTGAATAGAAAAACAAACTTTCTTAGTGTTTGTGAAATTTGGTGAAAAGTTATGTAGTAAAAGATACGATACAAATGATCTAAAAACACGTTATTTGAACTACTCAAAGCGTTAAAATCTTGTTTTGAATCGAAAAACAAACTTTCTTTGTGTTTGTGAAATTTGATGAAAAGTTAGGTAGTAAAAGATACGATACAAATGATCTAAAAACATGTTATTTGAACTCCTCAAAGCTAAAAACTTGTTTTGAATCGATAAACAAACTTTCTTTGTGTTTGTGAAATTTGGTGAAAAGTTATGTAGTAAAAGATACGATACAAATGATCTAAAAACATGTTATTTGAACTCCTCAAAGCGCTAAAATCTTGTTTTGAATCGATAAACAAACTTTCTTAGTGTTTGTGAAATTTGGTGAAAAGTTATGTTGTAAAAGATACGATACAAATGATCTAAAAACACGTTATTTGAACTACTGAAAGCGTTAAAATCTTGTTTTGAAACGAAAAACAAACTTTCTTAGTGTTTGTGAAATTTGGTGAAAAGTTATGTAGTAAAAGATACGATACAAATGATCTAAAAACACGTTATTTGAACTACTCAAAGCGTTAAAATCTTGTTTTGAATCGAAAAGCAAACTTTCTTACTGTTTGTGAAATTTGGTGAAAAGTTATGTAGTAAAAGATACGATACAAATGATCTAAAAACACGTTATTTGAACTACTCAAAGCGTTAAAATCTTGTTTTGAATCGAAAAACAAACTTTCTTAGTGTTTGTGAAATTTGGTGAAAAGTTACGTAGTAAAAGATACGATACAAATGATCTAAAAACACGTCATTTGAACTCCTCAAAGTGTTAAAATCTTGTTTTGAATCGAAAAACAAACATTATTAGTGTTTGTGAAATTTGGTTAAAAGTTATGTAGTAAAAGATACGATAAAAATGATCTAAAATCACATTATTTGAACTCCTCAAAGCGTTAAAAGTTTGTTTTGAATCGAAAAACAAACTTTCTTAGTGTTTGTAAAATTTCGTAAAAAGTTATGTAGTAAAAGATACGATACAAATGATCTAAAAACACGTCATTTGAACTACTCAAAGCTTTAAAATTTTGTTTTGAATCGAAAAACAAAATTTCTTAGTGTTTGTGAAATTAGGTGAAAAGTTATGTTGTAAAAGATACGATACAAATGATCCAAAAACATGTTATTTGAACTCATCAAAGCGCTAAAATCTTGTTTTGAATCGAAAAGCAAACTTTCTTAGTGTTTGTGAAATTTGGTGAAAAGTTACGTAGTAAAAGATACGATACAAATGATCTAAAAACACGTTATTGGAACTCCTCAAAGCGTTAAAATCTTGTTTTGAATCGAAAAACAAACTTTCTTTGTGTTTGTGAAATTTGGTGAAAAGTTATGTAGTAAAAGATACGATACAAATGATCTAAAAACATGTTATTTGAACTCCTCAAAGCGCTAAAATCTTGTTTTGAATCGAAAAAGAAACTATCTTAGTGTTTGTGAAATGTGGGGAAAAGTTACGTAGTAAAAGATAAGATACAAATGATCTAAAAACAAGTTATTTGAGCTCCTCAAAGCGTTAAAATCTTGTTTTGAATAGAAAAACAAACTTTCTTAGTGTTTGTGAAATTTGGTGAAAAGTTATGTAGTAAAAGATACGATACAAATGATCTAAAAACACGTTATTTGAACTACCCAAAGCGTTAAAATCTTGTTTTGAATCGAAAAACAAACTTTCTTAGTGTTTGTGAAATTTGGTGAAAAGTTATGTAGTAAAAGATACGATACAAATGATCTAAAAATACGTCATTTGAACTACTCAAAGCGTTAAAATCTTGTTTTGAATCGAAAAACAAACTTTCTTAGTGTTTGTGAAATTTGGTGAAAAGTTATGTAGTAAAAGATACGATACAAATGATCTAAAAACATGTTATTTGAACTACTCAAAGCGTTAAAATCTTGTTTTGAATCGAAAAACAAACTTTCTTGGTGTTTGTGAAATTTGATGAAAAGTTAGGTAGTAAAAGATACGATACAAATGATCTAAAAACACGTTATTTGAACTACTCAAAGCGTTAAAATCTTGTTTTGAATCGAAAAACAAACTTTCTTGGTGTATGTGAAATTTGGTGAAAAGTTAGGTAGTAAAAGATACGATACAAATGATCTAAAAACATGTTATTTGAACTCCTCAAAGCGTTAAAATCTTATTTTGAATAGAAAAACAAACTTTCTTAGAGTTTGTGAAATTTGGTGAAAAGTTATGTAGTAAAAGATACGATACAAATGATCTAAAAACACGTTATTTGAACTACTCAAAGCGTTAAAATCTTGTTTTGAATCGAAAAACAAACTTTCTTGGTGTTTGTGAAATTTGATGAAAAGTTAGGTAGTAAAAGATACGATACAAATGATCTAAAAACATGTTATTTGAACTCCTCAAAGCGCTAAAATCTTGTTTTGAATCGATAAACAAACTTTCTTAGTGTTTGTGAAATTTGGTGAAAAGTTACGTAGTAAAAGATACGATACAAATGATCTAAAAACAAGTTATTTGAGCTCCTCAAAGCGTTAAAATCTTGTTTTTAATCGAAAAACAAACTTTCTTAGTGTTTGTGAAATTTGGTGAAAAGTTATGTAGTAAAAGATACGATACAAATGATCTAAAAACACGTCATTTGAACTACTCAAATCGTTAAAATTTTGTTTTGAATCGAAAAACAATATTTCTTAGTGTTTGTGAAATTTGGTGAAAAGTTATGTAGTAAAAGATACGATACAAATGATCCAAAAACATGTTATTTGAACTCCTCAAAGCGCTAAAATCTTGTTTTGAATCGAAAAACAAACTTTCTTAGTGTTTGTGAAATTTGATGAAAAGTTAGGTAGTAAAAGATACGATACAAATGATCTAAAAACATGTTATTTGAACTCCTCAAAGCGCTAAAATCTTGTTTTGAATCGATAAACAAACTTTCTTAGTGTTTGTGAAATTTGGTGAAAAGTTATGTAGTAAAAGATACGATACAAATGATCTAAAAACATGTTATTTGAACTACTCAAAGCGTTAAAATCTTGTTTTGAATCGAAAAACAAACTTTCTTGGTGTTTGTGAAATTTGATGAAAAGTTAGGTAGTAAAAGATACGATACAAATGATCTAAAAACATGTTATTTGAACTCCTCAAAGCGCTAAAATCTTGTTTTGAATCGATAAACAAACTTTCTTAGTGTTTGTGAAATTTGGTGAAAAGTTACGTAGTAAAAGATACGATACAAATTATCTAAATATAAGTTATTTGAGCTCCTCAAAGCGTTAAAATCTTATTTTGAATAGAAAAACAAACTTTCTTAGAGTTTGTGAAATTTGGTGAAAAGTTATGTAGTAAAAGATACGATACAAATGATCTAAAAACACGTTATTTGAACTACTCAAAGCGTTAAAATCTTGTTTTGAATCGAAAAACAAACTTTCTTGGTGTTTGTGAAATCTGATGAAAAGTTATGTAGTAAAAGATACGATACAAATGATCTAAAAACACGTTATTTGAACTACTCAAAGCGTTAAAATCTTGTTTTGAATCGAAAAACAAACTTTCTTGGTGTATGTGAAATTTGGTGAAAAGTTAGGTAGTAAAAGATACGATACAAATGATCTAAAAACATGTTATTTGAACTCCTCAAAGCGTTAAAATCTTATTTTGAATAGAAAAACAAACTTTCTTAGAGTTTGTGAAATTTGGTGAAAAGTTATGTAGTAAAAGATACGATACAAATGATCTAAAAACACGTTATTTGAACTACTCAAAGCGTTAAAATCTTGTTTTGAATCGAAAAACAAACTTTCTTGGTGTTTGTGAAATTTGATGAAAAGTTAGGTAGTAAAAGATACGATACAAATGATCTAAAAACATGTTATTTGAACTCCTCAAAGCGCTAAAATCTTGTTTTGAATCGATAAACAAACTTTCTTAGTGTTTGTGAAATTTGGTGAAAAGTTACGTAGTAAAAGATACGATACAAATTATCTAAATATAAGTTATTTGAGCTCCTCAAAGCGTTAAAATCTTATTTTGAATAGAAAAACAAACTTTCTTAGAGTTTGTGAAATTTGGTGAAAAGTTATGTAGTAAAAGATACGATACAAATGATCTAAAAACACGTTATTTGAACTACTCAAAGCGTTAAAATCTTGTTTTGAATCGAAAAACAAACTTTCTTGGTGTTTGTGAAATTTGATGAAAAGTTATGTAGTAAAAGATACGATACAAATGATCTAAAAACATGTTATTTGAACTCCTCAAAGCGCTAAAATCTTGTTTTGAATCGATAAACAAACTTTCTTAGTGTTTGTGAAATTTGGTGAAAAGTTACGTAGTAAAAGATACGATACAAATGATCTAAAAACAAGTCATTTGAGCTCCTCAAAGCGTTAAAATCTTGTTTTTAATCGAAAAACAAACTTTCTTAGTGTTTGTGAAATTTGGTGAAAAGTTATGTAGTAAAAGATACGATACAAATGATCTAAAAACACGTCATTTGAACTACTCAAATCGTTAAAATTTTGTTTTGAATCGAAAAACAATATTTCTTAGTGTTTGTGAAATATGGTGAAAAGTTATGTAGTAAAAGATACGATACAAATGATCCAAAAACATGTTATTTGAACTCCTCAAAGCGCTAAAATCTTGTTTTGAATCGAAAAACAAACTTTCTTAGTGTTTGTGAAATTTGGTGAAAAGTTATGTAGTAAAAGATACGATACAAATGATCTAAAAACATGTTATTTGATCTCCTCAAAGCGCTAAAATCTTGTTTTGAATTGAAAAACAAACTATCTTAGTGTTTGTGAAATGTGGGGAAAAGTTACGTAGTAAAAGATATGATACAAATTATCTAAATATAAGTTATTTGAGCTCCTCAAAGCGTTAAAATCTTGTTTTGAATAGAAAAACAAACTTTCTTAGTGTTTGTGAAATTTGGTGAAAAGTTATGTAGTAAAAGATACGATACAAATGATCTAAAAACACGTTATTTGAACTACTCAAAGCGTTAAAATCTTGTTTTGAATCGAAAAACAAACTTTCTTTGTGTTTGTGAAATTTGATGAAAAGTTAGGTAGTAAAAGATACGATACAAATGATCTAAAAACATGTTATTTGAACTCCTCAAAGCTAAAAACTTGTTTTGAATCGATAAACAAACTTTCTTTGTGTTTGTGAAATTTGGTGAAAAGTTATGTAGTAAAAGATACGATACAAATGATCTAAAAACATGTTATTTGAACTCCTCAAAGCGCTAAAATCTTGTTTTGAATCGATAAACAAACTTTCTTAGTGTTTGTGAAATTTGGTGAAAAGTTATGTTGTAAAAGATACGATACAAATGATCTAAAAACACGTTATTTGAACTACTGAAAGCGTTAAAATCTTGTTTTGAAACGAAAAACAAACTTTCTTAGTGTTTGTGAAATTTGGTGAAAAGTTATGTAGTAAAAGATACGATACAAATGATCTAAAAACACGTTATTTGAACTACTCAAAGCGTTAAAATCTTGTTTTGAATCGAAAAGCAAACTTTCTTACTGTTTGTGAAATTTGGTGAAAAGTTATGTAGTAAAGGATACGATACAAATGATCTAAAAACACGTTATTTGAGCTCCTCAAAGCGTTAAAATCTTGTTTTGAATCGAAAAACAAACTTTCTTAGTGTTTGTGAAATTTGGTGAAAAGTTACGTAGTAAAAGATACGATACAAATGATCTAAAAACACGTCATTTGAACTCCTCAAAGTGTTAAAATCTTGTTTTGAATCGAAAAACAAACATTATTAGTGTTTGTGAAATTTGGTTAAAAGTTATGTAGTAAAAGATACGATAAAAATGATCTAAAATCACATTATTTGAACTCCTCAAAGCGTTAAAAGTTTGTTTTGAATCGAAAAACAAACTTTCTTAGTGTTTGTAAAATTTCGTAAAAAGTTATGTAGTAAAAGATACGATACAAATGATCTAAAAACACGTCATTTGAACTACTCAAAGCTTTAAAATTTTGTTTTGAATCGAAAAACAAAATTTCTTAGTGTTTGTGAAATTAGGTGAAAAGTTATGTTGTAAAAGATACGATACAAATGATCCAAAAACATGTTATTTGAACTCATCAAAGCGCTAAAATCTTGTTTTGAATCGAAAAGCAAACTTTCTTAGTGTTTGTGAAATTTGGTGAAAAGTTACGTAGTAAAAGATACGATACAAATGATCTAAAAACACGTTATTGGAACTCCTCAAAGCGTTAAAATCTTGTTTTGAATCGAAAAACAAACTTTCTTTGTGTTTGTGAAATTTGGTGAAAAGTTATGTAGTAAAAGATACGATACAAATGATCTAAAAACATGTTATTTGAACTCCTCAAAGCGCTAAAATCTTGTTTTGAATCGAAAAAGAAACTATCTTAGTGTTTGTGAAATGTGGGGAAAAGTTACGTAGTAAAAGATAAGATACAAATGATCTAAAAACAAGTTATTTGAGCTCCTCAAAGCGTTAAAATCTTGTTTTGAATAGAAAAACAAACTTTCTTAGTGTTTGTGAAATTTGGTGAAAAGTTATGTAGTAAAAGATACGATACAAATGATCTAAAAACACGTTATTTGAACTACTCAAAGCGTTAAAATCTTGTTTTGAATCGAAAAACAAACTTTCTTAGTGTTTGTGAAATTTGGTGAAAAGTTATGTAGTAAAAGATACGATACAAATGATCTAAAAACATGTTATTTGAACTACTCAAAGCGTTAAAATCTTGTTTTGAATCGAAAAACAAACTTTCTTGGTGTTTGTGAAATTTGATGAAAAGTTAGGTAGTAAAAGATACGATACAAATGATCTAAAAACACGTTATTTGAACTACTCAAAGCGTTAAAATCTTGTTTTGAATCGAAAAACAAACTTTCTTGGTGTATGTGAAATTTGGTGAAAAGTTAGGTAGTAAAAGATACGATACAAATGATCTAAAAACATGTTATTTGAACTCCTCAAAGCGTTAAAATCTTATTTTGAATAGAAAAACAAACTTTCTTAGAGTTTGTGAAATTTGGTGAAAAGTTATGTAGTAAAAGATACGATACAAATGATCTAAAAACACGTTATTTGAACTACTCAAAGCGTTAAAATCTTGTTTTGAATCGAAAAACAAACTTTCTTGGTGTATGTGAAATTTGGTGAAAAGTTATGTAGTAAAAGATACGATACAAATGATCTAAAAACATGTTATTTGAACTCCTCAAAGCGTTAAAATCTTATTTTGAATAGAAAAACAAACTTTCTTAGAGTTTGTGAAATTTGGTGAAAAGTTATGTAGTAAAAGATACGATACAAATGATCTAAAAACACGTTATTTGAACTACTCAAAGCGTTAAAATCTTGTTTTGAATCGAAAAACAAACTTTCTTAGTGTTTGTGAAATTTGGTGAAAAGTTATGTAGTAAAAGATACGATACAAATGATCTAAAAACATGTTATTTGAACTACTCAAAGCGTTAAAATCTTGTTTTGAATCGAAAAACAAACTTTCTTGGTGTTTGTGAAATTTGATGAAAAGTTAGGTAGTAAAAGATACGATACAAATGATCTAAAAACACGTTATTTGAACTACTCAAAGCGTTAAAATCTTGTTTTGAATCGAAAAACAAACTTTCTTGGTGTATGTGAAATTTGGTGAAAAGTTAGGTAGTAAAAGATACGATACAAATGATCTAAAAACATGTTATTTGAACTCCTCAAAGCGTTAAAATCTTATTTTGAATAGAAAAACAAACTTTCTTAGAGTTTGTGAAATTTGGTGAAAAGTTATGTAGTAAAAGATACGATACAAATGATCTAAAAACACGTTATTTGAACTACTCAAAGCGTTAAAATCTTGTTTTGAATCGAAAAACAAACTTTCTTAGTGTTTGTGAAATTTGGTGAAAAGTTATGTAGTAAAAGATACGATACAAATGATCTAAAAATACGTCATTTGAACTACTCAAAGCGTTAAAATCTTGTTTTGAATCGAAAAACAAACTTTCTTAGTGTTTGTGAAATTTGGTGAAAAGTTATGTAGTAAAAGATACGATACAAATGATCTAAAAACATGTTATTTGAACTACTCAAAGCGTTAAAATCTTGTTTTGAATCGAAAAACAAACTTTCTTGGTGTTTGTGAAATTTGATGAAAAGTTAGGTAGTAAAAGATACGATACAAATGATCTAAAAACACGTTATTTGAACTACTCAAAGCGTTAAAATCTTGTTTTGAATCGAAAAACAAACTTTCTTGGTGTATGTGAAATTTGGTGAAAAGTTAGGTAGTAAAAGATACGATACAAATGATCTAAAAACATGTTATTTGAACTCCTCAAAGCGTTAAAATCTTATTTTGAATAGAAAAACAAACTTTCTTAGAGTTTGTGAAATTTGGTGAAAAGTTATGTAGTAAAAGATACGATACAAATGATCTAAAAACACGTTATTTGAACTACTCAAAGCGTTAAAATCTTGTTTTGAATCGAAAAACAAACTTTCTTGGTGTTTGTGAAATTTGATGAAAAGTTAGGTAGTAAAAGATACGATACAAATGATCTAAAAACATGTTATTTGAACTCCTCAAAGCGCTAAAATCTTGTTTTGAATCGATAAACAAACTTTCTTAGTGTTTGTGAAATTTGGTGAAAAGTTACGTAGTAAAAGATACGATACAAATGATCTAAAAACAAGTTATTTGAGCTCCTCAAAGCGTTAAAATCTTGTTTTTAATCGAAAAACAAACTTTCTTAGTGTTTGTGAAATTTGGTGAAAAGTTATGTAGTAAAAGATACGATACAAATGATCTAAAAACACGTCATTTGAACTACTCAAATCGTTAAAATTTTGTTTTGAATCGAAAAACAATATTTCTTAGTGTTTGTGAAATTTGGTGAAAAGTTATGTAGTAAAAGATACGATACAAATGATCCAAAAACATGTTATTTGAACTCCTCAAAGCGCTAAAATCTTGTTTTGAATCGAAAAACAAACTTTCTTAGTGTTTGTGAAATTTGATGAAAAGTTAGGTAGTAAAAGATACGATACAAATGATCTAAAAACATGTTATTTGAACTCCTCAAAGCGCTAAAATCTTGTTTTGAATCGATAAACAAACTTTCTTAGTGTTTGTGAAATTTGGTGAAAAGTTATGTAGTAAAAGATACGATACAAATGATCTAAAAACATGTTATTTGAACTACTCAAAGCGTTAAAATCTTGTTTTGAATCGAAAAACAAACTTTCTTGGTGTTTGTGAAATTTGATGAAAAGTTAGGTAGTAAAAGATACGATACAAATGATCTAAAAACATGTTATTTGAACTCCTCAAAGCGCTAAAATCTTGTTTTGAATCGATAAACAAACTTTCTTAGTGTTTGTGAAATTTGGTGAAAAGTTACGTAGTAAAAGATACGATACAAATTATCTAAATATAAGTTATTTGAGCTCCTCAAAGCGTTAAAATCTTATTTTGAATAGAAAAACAAACTTTCTTAGAGTTTGTGAAATTTGGTGAAAAGTTATGTAGTAAAAGATACGATACAAATGATCTAAAAACACGTTATTTGAACTACTCAAAGCGTTAAAATCTTGTTTTGAATCGAAAAACAAACTTTCTTGGTGTTTGTGAAATCTGATGAAAAGTTATGTAGTAAAAGATACGATACAAATGATCTAAAAACACGTTATTTGAACTACTCAAAGCGTTAAAATCTTGTTTTGAATCGAAAAACAAACTTTCTTGGTGTATGTGAAATTTGGTGAAAAGTTAGGTAGTAAAAGATACGATACAAATGATCTAAAAACATGTTATTTGAACTCCTCAAAGCGTTAAAATCTTATTTTGAATAGAAAAACAAACTTTCTTAGAGTTTGTGAAATTTGGTGAAAAGTTATGTAGTAAAAGATACGATACAAATGATCTAAAAACATGTTATTTGAACTACTCAAAGCGTTAAAATCTTGTTTTGAATCGAAAAACAAACTTTCTTGGTGTTTGTGAAATTTGATGAAAAGTTATGTAGTAAAAGATACGATACAAATGATCTAAAAACATGTTATTTGAACTCCTCAAAGCGCTAAAATCTTGTTTTGAATCGATAAACAAACTTTCTTAGTGTTTGTGAAATTTGGTGAAAAGTTACGTAGTAAAAGATACGATACAAATGATCTAAAAACAAGTCATTTGAGCTCCTCAAAGCGTTAAAATCTTGTTTTTAATCGAAAAACAAACTTTCTTAGTGTTTGTGAAATTTGGTGAAAAGTTATGTAGTAAAAGATACGATACAAATGATCTAAAAACACGTCATTTGAACTACTCAAATCGTTAAAATTTTGTTTTGAATCGAAAAACAATATTTCTTAGTGTTTGTGAAATATGGTGAAAAGTTATGTAGTAAAAGATACGATACAAATGATCCAAAAACATGTTATTTGAACTCCTCAAAGCGCTAAAATCTTGTTTTGAATCGAAAAACAAACTTTCTTAGTGTTTGTGAAATTTGGTGAAAAGTTATGTAGTAAAAGATACGATACAAATGATCTAAAAACATGTTATTTGATCTCCTCAAAGCGCTAAAATCTTGTTTTGAATTGAAAAACAAACTATCTTAGTGTTTGTGAAATGTGGGGAAAAGTTACGTAGTAAAAGATATGATACAAATTATCTAAATATAAGTTATTTGAGCTCCTCAAAGCGTTAAAATCTTGTTTTGAATAGAAAAACAAACTTTCTTAGTGTTTGTGAAATTTGGTGAAAAGTTATGTAGTAAAAGATACGATACAAATGATCTAAAAACACGTTATTTGAACTACTCAAAGCGTTAAAATCTTGTTTTGAATCGAAAAACAAACTTTCTTGGTGTTTGTGAAATTTGATGAAAAGTTAGGTAGTAAAAGATACGATACAAATGATCTAAAAACATGTTATTTGAACTCCTCAAAGCTAAAAACTTGTTTTGAATCGATAAACAAACTTTCTTTGTGTTTGTGAAATTTGGTGAAAAGTTATGTAGTAAAAGATACGATACAAATGATCTAAAAACATGTTATTTGAACTCCTCAAAGCGCTAAAATCTTGTTTTGAATCGAAAAACAAACTTTCTTTGTGTTTGTGAAATTTGGTGAAAAGTTATGTAGTAAAAGATACGATACAAATGATCTAAAAACATGTTATTTGAACTCCTCAAAGCGCTAAAATCTTGTTTTGAATCGAAAAAGAAACTATCTTAGTGTTTGTGAAATGTGGGGAAAAGTTACGTAGTAAAAGATAAGATACAAATGATCTAAAAACAAGTTATTTGAGCTCCTCAAAGCGTTAAAATCTTGTTTTGAATAGAAAAACAAACTTTCTTAGTGTTTGTGAAATTTGGTGAAAAGTTATGTAGTAAAAGATACGATACAAATGATCTAAAAACACGTTATTTGAACTACCCAAAGCGTTAAAATCTTGTTTTGAATCGAAAAACAAACTTTCTTAGTGTTTGTGAAATTTGGTGAAAAGTTATGTAGTAAAAGATACGATAAAAATGATCTAAAAATACGTCATTTGAACTACTCAAAGCGTTAAAATCTTGTTTTGAATCGAAAAACAAACTTTCTTAGTGTTTGTGAAATTTGGTGAAAAGTTATGTAGTAAAAGATACGATACAAATGATCTAAAAACATGTTATTTGAACTACTCAAAGCGTTAAAATCTTGTTTTGAATCGAAAAACAAACTTTCTTGGTGTTTGTGAAATTTGATAAAAAGTTAGGTAGTAAAAGATACGATACAAATGATCTAAAAACACGTTATTTGAACTACTCAAAGCGTTAAAATCTTGTTTTGAATCGAAAAACAAACTTTCTTGGTGTATGTGAAATTTGGTGAAAAGTTAGGTAGTAAAAGATACGATACAAATGATCTAAAAACATGTTATTTGAACTCCTCAAAGCGTTAAAATCTTATTTTGAATAGAAAAACAAACTTTCTTAGAGTTTGTGAAATTTGGTGAAAAGTTATGTAGTAAAAGATACGATACAAATGATCTAAAAACACGTTATTTGAACTACTCAAAGCGTTAAAATCTTGTTTTGAATCGAAAAACAAACTTTCTTGGTGTTTGTGAAATTTGATGAAAAGTTAGGTAGTAAAAGATACGATACAAATGATCTAAAAACATGTTATTTGAACTCCTCAAAGCGCTAAAATCTTGTTTTGAATCGATAAACAAACTTTCTTAGTGTTTGTGAAATTTGGTGAAAAGTTACGTAGTAAAAGATACGATACAAATGATCTAAAAACAAGTTATTTGAGCTCCTCAAAGCGTTAAAATCTTGTTTTTAATCGAAAAACAAACTTTCTTAGTGTTTGTGAAATTTGGTGAAAAGTTATGTAGTAAAAGATACGATACAAATGATCTAAAAACACGTCATTTGAACTACTCAAATCGTTAAAATTTTGTTTTGAATCGAAAAACAATATTTCTTAGTGTTTGTGAAATTTGGTGAAAAGTTATGTAGTAAAAGATACGATACAAATGATCCAAAAACATGTTATTTGAACTCCTCAAAGCGCTAAAATCTTGTTTTGAATCGAAAAACAAACTTTCTTAGTGTTTGTGAAATTTGATGAAAAGTTAGGTAGTAAAAGATACGATACAAATGATCTAAAAACATGTTATTTGAACTCCTCAAAGCGCTAAAATCTTGTTTTGAATCGATAAACAAACTTTCTTAGTGTTTGTGAAATTTGGTGAAAAGTTATGTAGTAAAAGATACGATACAAATGATCTAAAAACATGTTATTTGAACTACTCAAAGCGTTAAAATCTTGTTTTGAATCGAAAAACAAACTTTCTTGGTGTTTGTGAAATTTGATGAAAAGTTAGGTAGTAAAAGATACGATACAAATGATCTAAAAACATGTTATTTGAACTCCTCAAAGCGCTAAAATCTTGTTTTGAATCGATAAACAAACTTTCTTAGTGTTTGTGAAATTTGGTGAAAAGTTACGTAGTAAAAGATACGATACAAATTATCTAAATATAAGTTATTTGAGCTCCTCAAAGCGTTAAAATCTTATTTTGAATAGAAAAACAAACTTTCTTAGAGTTTGTGAAATTTGGTGAAAAGTTATGTAGTAAAAGATACGATACAAATGATCTAAAAACACGTTATTTGAACTACTCAAAGCGTTAAAATCTTGTTTTGAATCGAAAAACAAACTTTCTTGGTGTTTGTGAAATCTGATGAAAAGTTATGTAGTAAAAGATACGATACAAATGATCTAAAAACACGTTATTTGAACTACTCAAAGCGTTAAAATCTTGTTTTGAATCGAAAAACAAACTTTCTTGGTGTATGTGAAATTTGGTGAAAAGTTAGGTAGTAAAAGATACGATACAAATGATCTAAAAACATGTTATTTGAACTCCTCAAAGCGTTAAAATCTTATTTTGAATAGAAAAACAAACTTTCTTAGAGTTTGTGAAATTTGGTGAAAAGTTATGTAGTAAAAGATACGATACAAATGATCTAAAAACACGTTATTTGAACTACTCAAAGCGTTAAAATCTTGTTTTGAATCGAAAAACAAACTTTCTTGGTGTTTGTGAAATTTGATGAAAAGTTAGGTAGTAAAAGATACGATACAAATGATCTAAAAACATGTTATTTGAACTCCTCAAAGCGCTAAAATCTTGTTTTGAATCGATAAACAAACTTTCTTAGTGTTTGTGAAATTTGGTGAAAAGTTACGTAGTAAAAGATACGATACAAATTATCTAAATATAAGTTATTTGAGCTCCTCAAAGCGTTAAAATCTTATTTTGAATAGAAAAACAAACTTTCTTAGAGTTTGTGAAATTTGGTGAAAAGTTATGTAGTAAAAGATACGATACAAATGATCTAAAAACACGTTATTTGAACTACTCAAAGCGTTAAAATCTTGTTTTGAATCGAAAAACAAACTTTCTTGGTGTTTGTGAAATTTGATGAAAAGTTATGTAGTAAAAGATACGATACAAATGATCTAAAAACATGTTATTTGAACTCCTCAAAACGCTAAAATCTTGTTTTGAATCGATAAACAAACTTTCCTAGTGTTTGTGAAATTTGGTGAAAAGTTACGTAGTAAAAGATACGATACAAATGATCTAAAAACAAGTCATTTGAGCTCCTCAAAGCGTTAAAATCTTGTTTTTAATCGAAAAACAAACTTTCTTAGTGTTTGTGAAATTTGGTGAAAAGTTATGTAGTAAAAGATACGATACAAATGATCTAAAAACACGTCATTTGAACTACTCAAATCGTTAAAATTTTGTTTTGAATCGAAAAACAATATTTCTTAGTGTTTGTGAAATATGGTGAAAAGTTATGTAGTAAAAGATACGATACAAATGATCCAAAAACATGTTATTTGAACTCCTCAAAGCGCTAAAATCTTGTTTTGAATCGAAAAACAAACTTTCTTAGTGTTTGTGAAATTTGGTGAAAAGTTATGTAGTAAAAGATACGATACAAATGATCTAAAAACATGTTATTTGATCTCCTCAAAGCGCTAAAATCTTGTTTTGAATTGAAAAACAAACTATCTTAGTGTTTGTGAAATGTGGGGAAAAGTTACGTAGTAAAAGATATGATACAAATTATCTAAATATAAGTTATTTGAGCTCCTCAAAGCGTTAAAATCTTGTTTTGAATAGAAAAACAAACTTTCTTAGTGTTTGTGAAATTTGGTGAAAAGTTATGTAGTAAAAGATACGATACAAATGATCTAAAAACACGTTATTTGAACTACTCAAAGCGTTAAAATCTTGTTTTGAATCGAAAAACAAACTTTCTTGGTGTTTGTGAAATTTGATGAAAAGTTAGGTAGTAAAAGATACGATACAAATGATCTAAAAACATGTTATTTGAACTCCTCAAAGCTAAAAACTTGTTTTGAATCGATAAACAAACTTTCTTTGTGTTTGTGAAATTTGGTGAAAAGTTATGTAGTAAAAGATACGATACAAATGATCTAAAAACATGTTATTTGAACTCCTCAAAGCGCTAAAATCTTGTTTTGAATCGATAAACAAACTTTCTTAGTGTTTGTGAAATTTGGTGAAAAGTTATGTTGTAAAAGATACGATACAAATGATCTAAAAACACGTTATTTGAACTACTGAAAGCGTTAAAATCTTGTTTTGAAACGAAAAACAAACTTTCTTAGTGTTTGTGAAATTTGGTGAAAAGTTATGTAGTAAAAGATACGATACAAATGATCTAAAAACACGTTATTTGAACTACTCAAAGCGTTAAAATCTTGTTTTGAATCGAAAAGCAAACTTTCTTACTGTTTGTGAAATTTGGTGAAAAGTTATGTAGTAAAGGATACGATACAAATGATCTAAAAACACGTTATTTGAGCTCCTCAAAGCGTTAAAATCTTGTTTTGAATCGAAAAACAAACTTTCTTAGTGTTTGTGAAATTTGGTGAAAAGTTACGTAGTAAAAGATACGATACAAATGATCTAAAAACACGTCATTTGAACTCCTCAAAGTGTTAAAATCTTGTTTTGAATCGAAAAACAAACATTATTAGTGTTTGTGAAATTTGGTTAAAAGTTATGTAGTAAAAGATACGATAAAAATGATCTAAAATCACATTATTTGAACTCCTCAAAGCGTTAAAAGTTTGTTTTGAATCGAAAAACAAACTTTCTTAGTGTTTGTAAAATTTCGTAAAAAGTTATGTAGTAAAAGATACGATACAAATGATCTAAAAACACGTCATTTGAACTACTCAAAGCTTTAAAATTTTGTTTTGAATCGAAAAACAAAAATTTCTTAGTGTTTGTGAAATTAGGTGAAAAGTTATGTTGTAAAAGATACGATACAAATGATCCAAAAACAAGTTATTTGAACTCATCAAAGCGCTAAAATCTTGTTTTGAATCGAAAAGCAAACTTTCTTAGTGTTTGTGAAATTTGGTGAAAAGTTACGTAGTAAAAGATACGATACAAATGATCTAAAAACACGTTATTGGAACTCCTTAAAGCGTTAAAATCTTGTTTTGAATCGAAAAACAAACTTTCTTTGTGTTTGTGAAATTTGGTGAAAAGTTATGTAGTAAAAGATACGATACAAATGATCTAAAAACATGTTATTTGAACTCCTCAAAGCGCTAAAATCTTGTTTTGAATCGAAAAAGAAACTATCTTAGTGTTTGTGAAATGTGGGGAAAAGTTACGTAGTAAAAGATAAGATACAAATGATCTAAAAACAAGTTATTTGAGCTCCTCAAAGCGTTAAAATCTTGTTTTGAATAGAAAAACAAACTTTCTTAGTGTTTGTGAAATTTGGTGAAAAGTTATGTAGTAAAAGATACGATACAAATGATCTAAAAACACGTTATTTGAACTACCCAAAGCGTTAAAATCTTGTTTTGAATCGAAAAACAAACTTTCTTAGTGTTTGTGAAATTTGGTGAAAAGTTATGTAGTAAAAGATACGATACAAATGATCTAAAAATACGTCATTTGAACTACTCAAAGCGTTAAAATCTTGTTTTGAATCGAAAAACAAACTTTCTTAGTGTTTGTGAAATTTGGTGAAAAGTTATGTAGTAAAAGATACGATACAAATGATCTAAAAACATGTTATTTGAACTACTCAAAGCGTTAAAATCTTGTTTTGAATCGAAAAACAAACTTTCTTGGTGTTTGTGAAATTTGATGAAAAGTTAGGTAGTAAAAGATACGATACAAATGATCTAAAAACATGTTATTTGAACTCCTCAAAGCGCTAAAATCTTGTTTTGAATCGATAAACAAACTTTCTTAGTGTTTGTGAAATTTGGTGAAAAGTTACGTAGTAAAAGATACGATACAAATGATCTAAAAACAAGTTATTTGAGCTCCTCAAAGCGTTAAAATCTTGTTTTTAATCGAAAAACAAAATTTCTTAGTGTTTGTGAAATTTGGTGAAAAGTTATGTAGTAAAAGATACGATACAAATGATCTAAAAACACGTCATTTGAACTACTCAAATCGTTAAAATTTTGTTTTGAATCGAAAAACAATATTTCTTAGTGTTTGTGAAATTTGGTGAAAAGTTATGTAGTAAAAGATACGATACAAATGATCCAAAAACATGTTATTTGAACTCCTCAAAGCGCTAAAATCTTGTTTTGAATCGAAAAACAAACTTTCTTAGTGTTTGTGAAATTTGATGAAAAGTTAGGTAGTAAAAGATACGATACAAATGATCTAAAAACATGTTATTTGAACTCCTCAAAGCGCTAAAATCTTGTTTTGAATCGATAAACAAACTTTCTTAGTGTTTGTGAAATTTGGTGAAAAGTTATGTAGTAAAAGATACGATACAAATGATCTAAAAACATGTTATTTGAACTACTCAAAGCGTTAAAATCTTGTTTTGAATCGAAAAACAAACTTTCTTGGTGTTTGTGAAATTTGATGAAAAGTTAGGTAGTAAAAGATACGATACAAATGATCTAAAAACATGTTATTTGAACTCCTCAAAGCGCTAAAATCTTGTTTTGAATCGATAAACAAACTTTCTTAGTGTTTGTGAAATTTGGTGAAAAGTTACGTAGTAAAAGATACGATACAAATGATCTAAAAACAAGTTATTTGAGCTCCTCAAAGCGTTAAAATCTTGTTTTTAATCGAAAAACAAACTTTCTTAGTGTTTGTGAAATTTGGTGAAAAGTTATGTAGTAAAAGATACGATACAAATGATCTAAAAACACGTCATTTGAACTACTCAAATCGTTAAAATTTTGTTTTGAATCGAAAAACAATATTTCTTAGTGTTTGTGAAATTTGGTGAAAAGTTATGTAGTAAAAGATACGATACAAATGATCCAAAAACATGTTATTTGAACTCCTCAAAGCGCTAAAATCTTGTTTTGAATCGAAAAACAAACTTTCTTAGTGTTTGTGAAATTTGGTGAAAAGTTACGTAGTAAAAGATACGATACAAATGATCTAAAAATAAGTTTTTTGAGCTCCTCAAAACGTTAAAATCTTGTTTTGAATCGAAAAACAAAATTTCTTAGTGTTTGTGAAATTTGGTGAAAAGTTATGTAGTAAAAGATACGATACAAATGATCTAAAAACACGTTATTTGAACTACTCAAAGCGTTAAAATCTGATTTTGAATCGAAAAACAAACTTTCTTAGTGTTTGCTAAATTTGGTGAAAAGTTATGTAGTAAAAGATACGATACAAATGATCTAAAAACACGTTATTTGAACTACTCAAAACGTTAAAATCTTGTTTTGAATCGAAAAACAAACTTTCTTTGTGTTTGTGAAATTTGGTGAAAAGTTATGTAGTAAAGGATACGATACAAATGATCTAAAAACACGTTATTTGAACTACTCAAAGCGTTAAAATCTTGTTTTGAATCGAAAAACAAACTTTCTTAGTGTTTGTGAAATTTGGTGAAAAGTTATGTAGTAAAAGATACGATACAAATGATCTAAAAACATGTTATTTGAACTCCTCAAAGCGCTAAAATCTTATTTTGAATCGAAAAGCAAACTTTCTTAGTGTTTGTGAAATTTGGTGAAAAGTTATGTAGTAAAAGATACGATACAAATGATCTAAAAACAAGTTATTTGAGCTCCTCAAAGCGTTAAAATCTTGTTTTGAATCGAAAAACAAACTTTCTTAGTGTTTGTGAAATTTGGTGAAAAATTATGTAGTAAAATATAAGATACAAATGATCTAAAAACACGTTATTTGAACTCCTGAAAGCGTTAAAAGTGTGTTTTGAATCGAAAAACAAACTTTATTAGGGTTTGTGAAATTTGGTGAAAAGTTACGTAGTAAAAGATACAATACAAATGATCTAAAAACACGTTATTTGAACACCTCAAAGCGTTAAAATCTTGTTTTGAATAGAAAAATAAACTTTATTTGTGTTTGTGAAATTTGGTGAAAAGTTATGTAGTAAAGGATACGATACAAATGATCTAAAAACACGTTATTTGAACTCCTCAAAGCGCTAAAATCTTGTTTTGAATCGAAAAACAAACTTTCTTGGTGTTTGTGAAATTTGGTGAAAAGTTATGTAGTAAAAGATACGATACAAATGATCTAAAAACATGTTATTTGAACTCCTCAAAGCGCTAAAATCTTGTTTTGAATCGAAAAACAAACTATCTTAGTGTTTGTGAAATGTGGTGAAAAGTTACGTAGTAAAAGATACGATACAAATGATCTAAAAACAAGTTAGTTGAGCTCCTCAAAGCGTTAAAATCTTGTTTTTAATCGAAAAAAAAACTTTCTTAGTGTTTGTGAAATTTGGTGAAAAGTTATGTAGTAAAAGATACGATACAAATGTTCTAAAAACACGTCATTTGAACTACTCAAATCGTTAAAATTTTGTTTTGAATCGAAAAACAATATTTCTTAGTGTTTGTGAAATTTGGTGAAAAGTTATGTAGTAAAAGATACGATACAAATGATCCAAAAACATGTTATTTGAACTCCTCAAAGCGCTAAAATCTTGTTTTGAATCGAAAAACAAACTTTCTTAGTGTTTGTGAAATTTGGTGAAAAGTTATGTAGTAAAAGATACGATACAAATGATCTAAAAACACGTTATTTGAACTACCCAAAGCGTTAAAATCTTGTTTTGAATCGAAAAACAAACTTTCTTAGTGTTTGTGAAATTTGGTGAAAAGTTGTGTAGTAAAAGATACGATACAAATGATCTAAAAATACGTCATTTGAACTACTCAAAGCGTTAAAATCTTGTTTTGAATCGAAAAACAAACTTTCTTAGTGTTTGTGAAATTTGGTGAAAAGTTACGTAGTAAAAGATACGATACAAATGATCTAAAAACAAGTTATTTGAGCTCCTCAAAGCGTTAAAATCTTGTTTTTAATCGAAAAACAAACTTTCTTAGTGTTTGTGAAATTTGGTGAAAAGTTATGTAGTAAAAGATACGATACAAATGATCTAAAAACACGTCATTTGAACTACTCAAATCGTTAAAATTTTGTTTTGAATCGAAAAACAATATTTCTTAGTGTTTGTGAAATTTGGTGAAAAGTTATGTAGTAAAAGATACGATACAAATGATCCAAAAACATGTTATTTGAACTCCTCAAAGCGCTAAAATCTTGTTTTCAATCGAAAAACAAACTTTCTTAGTGTTTGTGAAATTTGATGAAAAGTTAGGTAGTAAAAGATACGATACAAATGATCTAAAAACATGTTATTTGAACTCCTCAAAGCGCTAAAATCTTGTTTTGAATCGATAAACAATATTTCTTAGTGTTTGTGAAATTTGGTGAAAAGTTATGTAGTAAAAGATACGATACAAATGATCTAAAAACATGTTATTTGAACTACTCAAAGCGTTAAAATCTTGTTTTGAATCGAAAAACAAACTTTCTTGGTGTTTGTGAAATTTGATGAAAAGTTAGGTAGTAAAAGATACGATACAAATGATCTAAAAACATGTTATTTGAACTCCTCAAAGCGCTAAAATCTTGTTTTGAATCGATAAACAAACTTTCTTAGTGTTTGTGAAATTTGGTGAAAAGTTACGTAGTAAAAGATACGATACAAATTATCTAAATATAAGTTATTTGAGCTCCTCAAAGCGTTAAAATCTTATTTTGAATAGAAAAACAAACTTTCTTAGAGTTTGTGAAATTTGGTGAAAAGTTATGTAGTAAAAGATACGATACAAATGATCTAAAAACACGTTATTTGAACTACTCAAAGCGTTAAAATCTTGTTTTGAATCGAAAAACAAACTTTCTTGGTGTTTGTGAAATTTGGTGAAAAGTTATGTAGTAAAAGATACGATACAAATGATCTAAAAATACGTCATTTGAACTACTCAAAGCGTTAAAATCTTGTTTTGAATCGAAAAACAAACTTTCTTAGTGTTTGTGAAATTTGGTGAAAAGTTATGTAGTAAAAGATACGATACAAATGATCTAAAAACATGTTATTTGAACTACTCAAAGCGTTAAAATCTTGTTTTGAATCGAAAAACAAACTTTCTTGGTGTTTGTGAAATTTGATGAAAAGTTAGGTAGTAAAAGATACGATACAAATGATCCAAAAACATGTTATTTGAACTCCTCAAAGCGCTAAAATCTTGTTTTGAATCGATAAACAAACTTTCTTAGTGTTTGTGAAATTTGGTGAAAAGTTACGTAGTAAAAGATACGATACAAATTATCTAAATAAAAGTTATTTGAGGTCCTCAAAGCGTTAAAATCTTATTTTGAATAGAAAAACAAACTTTCTTAGAGTTTGTGAAATTTGGTGAAAAGTTATGTAGTAAAAGATACGATACAAATGATCTAAAAACACGTTATTTGAACTACTCAAAGCGTTAAAATCTTGTTTTGAATCGAAAAACAAACTTTCTTGGTGTTTGTGAAATTTGATGAAAAGTTAGGTAGTAAAAGATACGATACAAATGATCTAAAAACATGTTATTTGAATTCCTCAAAGCGCTAAAATCTTGTTTTGAATCGATAAACAAACTTTCTTAGTGTTTGTGAAATTTGGTGAAAAGTTACGTAGTAAAAGATACGATACAAATGATCTAAAAACAAGTTATTTGAGCTCCTCAAAGCGTTAAAATCTTGTTTTTAATCGAAAAACAAACTTTCTTAGTGTTTGTGAAATTTGGTGAAAAGTTATGTAGTAAAAGATACGATACAAATGATCTAAAAACACGTCATTTGAACTACTCAAATCGTTAAAATTTTGTTTTGAATCGAAAAACAATATTTCTTAGTGTTTGTGAAATTTGGTGAAAAGTTATGTAGTAAAAGATACGATACAAATGATCCAAAAACATGTTATTTGAACTCCTCAAAGCGCTAAAATCTTGTTTTGAATCGAAAAACAAAATTTCTTAGTGTTTGTGAAATTTGGTGAAAAGTTACGTAGTAAAAGATACGATACAAATGATCTAAAAATAAGTTTTTTGAGCTCCTCAAAACGTTAAAATCTTGTTTTGAATCGAAAAACAAAATTTCTTAGTGTTTGTGAAATTTGGTGAAAAGTTATGTAGTAAAAGATACGATACAAATGATCTAAAAACACGTTATTTGAACTACTCAAAGCGTTAAAATCTGATTTTGAATCGAAAAACAAACTTTCTTAGTGTTTGCTAAATTTGGTGAAAAGTTATGTAGTAAAAGATACGATACAAATGATCTAAAAACACGTTATTTGAACTACTCAAAGCGTTAAAATCTTGTTTTGAATCGAAAAACAAACTTTCTTTGTGTTTGTGAAATTTGGTGAAAAGTTATGTAGTAAAGGATACGATACAAATGATCTAAAAACACGTTATTTGAACTACTCAAAGCGTTAAAATCTTGTTTTGAATCGAAAAACAAACTTTCTTAGTGTTTGTGAAATTTGGTGAAAAGTTATGTAGTAAAAGATACGATACAAATGATCTAAAAACATGTTATTTGAACTCCTCAAAGCGCTAAAATCTTATTTTGAATCGAAAAGCAAACTTTCTTAGTGTTTGTGAAATTTGGTGAAAAGTTATGTAGTAAAAGATACGATACAAATGATCTAAAAACAAGTTATTTGAGCTCCTCAAAGCGTTAAAATCTTGTTTTGAATCGAAAAACAAACTTTCTTAGTGTTTGTGAAATTTGGTGAAAAATTATGTAGTAAAATATAAGATACAAATGATCTAAAAACACGTTATTTGAACTCCTGAAAGCGTTAAAAGTGTGTTTTGAATCGAAAAACAAACTTTATTAGGGTTTGTGAAATTTGGTGAAAAGTTACGTAGTAAAAGATACAATACAAATGATCTAAAAACACGTTATTTGAACACCTCAAAGCGTTAAAATCTTGTTTTGAATAGAAAAATAAACTTTATTTGTGTTTGTGAAATTTGGTGAAAAGTTATGTAGTAAAAGATACGATACAAATGATCTAAAAACAAGTCATTTGAGCTCCTCAAAGCGTTAAAATCTTGTTTTTAATCGAAAAACAAACTTTCTTAGTGTTTGTGAAATTTGGTGAAAAGTTATGTAGTAAAAGATACGATACAAATGATCTAAAAACACGTCATTTGAACTACTCAAATCGTTAAAATTTTGTTTTGAATCGAAAAACAATATTTCTTAGTGTTTGTGAAATATGGTGAAAAGTTATGTAGTAAAAGATACGATACAAATGATCCAAAAACATGTTATTTGAACTCCTCAAAGCGCTAAAATCTTGTTTTGAATCGAAAAACAAACTTTCTTAGTGTTTGTGAAATTTGGTGAAAAGTTATGTAGTAAAAGATACGATACAAATGATCTAAAAACATGTTATTTGATCTCCTCAAAGCGCTAAAATCTTGTTTTGAATTGAAAAACAAACTATCTTAGTGTTTGTGAAATGTGGGGAAAAGTTACGTAGTAAAAGATATGATACAAATTATCTAAATATAAGTTATTTGAGCTCCTCAAAGCGTTAAAATCTTGTTTTGAATAGAAAAACAAACTTTCTTAGTGTTTGTGAAATTTGGTGAAAAGTTATGTAGTAAAAGATACGATACAAATGATCTAAAAACACGTTATTTGAACTACTCAAAGCGTTAAAATCTTGTTTTGAATCGAAAAACAAACTTTCTTGGTGTTTGTGAAATTTGATGAAAAGTTAGGTAGTAAAAGATACGATACAAATGATCTAAAAACATGTTATTTGAACTCCTCAAAGCTAAAAACTTGTTTTGAATCGATAAACAAACTTTCTTTGTGTTTGTGAAATTTGGTGAAAAGTTATGTAGTAAAAGATACGATACAAATGATCTAAAAACATGTTATTTGAACTCCTCAAAGCGCTAAAATCTTGTTTTGAATCGATAAACAAACTTTCTTAGTGTTTGTGAAATTTGGTGAAAAGTTATGTTGTAAAAGATACGATACAAATGATCTAAAAACACGTTATTTGAACTACTGAAAGCGTTAAAATCTTGTTTTGAAACGAAAAACAAACTTTCTTAGTGTTTGTGAAATTTGGTGAAAAGTTATGTAGTAAAAGATACGATACAAATGATCTAAAAACACGTTATTTGAACTACTCAAAGCGTTAAAATCTTGTTTTGAATCGAAAAGCAAACTTTCTTACTGTTTGTGAAATTTGGTGAAAAGTTATGTAGTAAAGGATACGATACAAATGATCTAAAAACACGTTATTTGAGCTCCTCAAAGCGTTAAAATCTTGTTTTGAATCGAAAAACAAACTTTCTTAGTGTTTGTGAAATTTGGTGAAAAGTTACGTAGTAAAAGATACGATACAAATGATCTAAAAACACGTCATTTGAACTCCTCAAAGTGTTAAAATCTTGTTTTGAATCGAAAAACAAACATTATTAGTGTTTGTGAAATTTGGTTAAAAGTTATGTAGTAAAAGATACGATAAAAATGATCTAAAATCACATTATTTGAACTCCTCAAAGCGTTAAAAGTTTGTTTTGAATCGAAAAACAAACTTTCTTAGTGTTTGTAAAATTTCGTAAAAAGTTATGTAGTAAAAGATACGATACAAATGATCTAAAAACACGTCATTTGAACTACTCAAAGCTTTAAAATTTTGTTTTGAATCGAAAAACAAAATTTCTTAGTGTTTGTGAAATTAGGTGAAAAGTTATGTTGTAAAAGATACGATACAAATGATCCAAAAACATGTTATTTGAACTCATCAAAGCGCTAAAATCTTGTTTTGAATCGAAAAGCAAACTTTCTTAGTGTTTGTGAAATTTGGTGAAAAGTTACGTAGTAAAAGATACGATACAAATGATCTAAAAACACGTTATTGGAACTCCTCAAAGCGTTAAAATCTTGTTTTGAATCGAAAAACAAACTTTCTTTGTGTTTGTGAAATTTGGTGAAAAGTTATGTAGTAAAAGATACGATACAAATGATCTAAAAACATGTTATTTGAACTCCTCAAAGCGCTAAAATCTTGTTTTGAATCGAAAAAGAAACTATCTTAGTGTTTGTGAAATGTGGGGAAAAGTAACGTAGTAAAAGATAAGATACAAATGATCTAAAAACAAGTTATTTGAGCTCCTCAAAGCGTTAAAATCTTGTTTTGAATAGAAAAACAAACTTTCTTAGTGTTTGTGAAATTTGGTGAAAAGTTATGTAGTAAAAGATACGATACAAATGATCTAAAAACACGTTATTTGAACTACCCAAAGCGTTAAAATCTTGTTTTGAATCGAAAAACAAACTTTCTTAGTGTTTGTGAAATTTGGTGAAAAGTTATGTAGTAAAAGATACGATACAAATGATCTAAAAATACGTCATTTGAACTACTCAAAGCGTTAAAATCTTGTTTTGAATCGAAAAACAAACTTTCTTAGTGTTTGTGAAATTTGGTGAAAAGTTATGTAGTAAAAGATACGATACAAATGATCTAAAAACATGTTATTTGAACTACTCAAAGCGTTAAAATCTTGTTTTGAATCGAAAAACAAACTTTCTTGGTGTTTGTGAAATTTGATGAAAAGTTAGGTAGTAAAAGATACGATACAAATGATCTAAAAACACGTTATTTGAACTACTCAAAGCGTTAAAATCTTGTTTTGAATCGAAAAACAAACTTTCTTGGTGTATGTGAAATTTGGTGAAAAGTTAGGTAGTAAAAGATACGATACAAATGATCTAAAAACATGTTATTTGAACTCCTCAAAGCGTTAAAATCTTATTTTGAATAGAAAAACAAACTTTCTTAGAGTTTGTGAAATTTGGTGAAAAGTTATGTAGTAAAAGATACGATACAAATGATCTAAAAACACGTTATTTGAACTACTCAAAGCGTTAAAATCTTGTTTTGAATCGAAAAACAAACTTTCTTGGTGTTTGTGAAATTTGATGAAAAGTTAGGTAGTAAAAGATACGATACAAATGATCTAAAAACATGTTATTTGAACTCCTCAAAGCGCTAAAATCTTGTTTTGAATCGATAAACAAACTTTCTTAGTGTTTGTGAAATTTGGTGAAAAGTTACGTAGTAAAAGATACGATACAAATGATCTAAAAACAAGTTATTTGAGCTCCTCAAAGCGTTAAAATCTTGTTTTTAATCGAAAAACAAACTTTCTTAGTGTTTGTGAAATTTGGTGAAAAGTTATGTAGTAAAAGATACGATACAAATGATCTAAAAACACGTCATTTGAACTACTCAAATCGTTAAAATTTTGTTTTGAATCGAAAAACAATATTTCTTAGTGTTTGTGAAATTTGGTGAAAAGTTATGTAGTAAAAGATACGATACAAATGATCCAAAAACATGTTATTTGAACTCCTCAAAGCGCTAAAATCTTGTTTTGAATCGAAAAACAAACTTTCTTAGTGTTTGTGAAATTTGATGAAAAGTTAGGTAGTAAAAGATACGATACAAATGATCTAAAAACATGTTATTTGAACTCCTCAAAGCGCTAAAATCTTGTTTTGAATCGATAAACAAACTTTCTTAGTGTTTGTGAAATTTGGTGAAAAGTTATGTAGTAAAAGATACGATACAAATGATCTAAAAACATGTTATTTGAACTACTCAAAGCGTTAAAATCTTGTTTTGAATCGAAAAACAAACTTTCTTGGTGTTTGTGAAATTTGATGAAAAGTTAGGTAGTAAAAGATACGATACAAATGATCTAAAAACATGTTATTTGAACTCCTCAAAGCGCTAAAATCTTGTTTTGAATCGATAAACAAACTTTCTTAGTGTTTGTGAAATTTGGTGAAAAGTTACGTAGTAAAAGATACGATACAAATTATCTAAATATAAGTTATTTGAGCTCCTCAAAGCGTTAAAATCTTATTTTGAATAGAAAAACAAACTTTCTTAGAGTTTGTGAAATTTGGTGAAAAGTTATGTAGTAAAAGATACGATACAAATGATCTAAAAACACGTTATTTGAACTACTCAAAGCGTTAAAATCTTGTTTTGAATCGAAAAACAAACTTTCTTGGTGTTTGTGAAATCTGATGAAAAGTTATGTAGTAAAAGATACGATACAAATGATCTAAAAACACGTTATTTGAACTACTCAAAGCGTTAAAATCTTGTTTTGAATCGAAAAACAAACTTTCTTGGTGTAAGTGAAATTTGGTGAAAAGTTAGGTAGTAAAAGATACGATACAAATGATCTAAAAACATGTTATTTGAACTCCTCAAAGCGTTAAAATCTTATTTTGAATAGAAAAACAAACTTTCTTAGAGTTTGTGAAATTTGGTGAAAAGTTATGTAGTAAAAGATACGATACAAATGATCTAAAAACACGTTATTTGAACTACTCAAAGCGTTAAAATCTTGTTTTGAATCGAAAAACAAACTTTCTTGGTGTTTGTGAAATTTGATGAAAAGTTAGGTAGTAAAAGATACGATACAAATGATCTAAAAACATGTTATTTGAACTCCTCAAAGCGCTAAAATCTTGTTTTGAATCGATAAACAAACTTTCTTAGTGTTTGTGAAATTTGGTGAAAAGTTACGTAGTAAAAGATACGATACAAATTATCTAAATATAAGTTATTTGAGCTCCTCAAAGCGTTAAAATCTTATTTTGAATAGAAAAACAAACTTTCTTAGAGTTTGTGAAATTTGGTGAAAAGTTATGTAGTAAAAGATACGATACAAATGATCTAAAAACACGTTATTTGAACTACTCAAAGCGTTAAAATCTTGTTTTGAATCGAAAAACAAACTTTCTTGGTGTTTGTGAAATTTGATGAAAAGTTATGTAGTAAAAGATACGATACAAATGATCTAAAAACATGTTATTTGAACTCCTCAAAGCGCTAAAATCTTGTTTTGAATCGATAAACAAACTTTCTTAGTGTTTGTGAAATTTGGTGAAAAGTTACGTAGTAAAAGATACGATACAAATGATCTAAAAACAAGTCATTTGAGCTCCTCAAAGCGTTAAAATCTTGTTTTTAATCGAAAAACAAACTTTCTTAGTGTTTGTGAAATTTGGTGAAAAGTTATGTAGTAAAAGATACGATACAAATGATCTAAAAACACGTCATTTGAACTACTCAAATCGTTAAAATTTTGTTTTGAATCGAAAAACAATATTTCTTAGTGTTTGTGAAATATGGTGAAAAGTTATGTAGTAAAAGATACGATACAAATGATCCAAAAACATGTTATTTGAACTCCTCAAAGCGCTAAAATCTTGTTTTGAATCGAAAAACAAACTTTCTTAGTGTTTGTGAAATTTGGTGAAAAGTTATGTAGTAAAAGATACGATACAAATGATCTAAAAACATGTTATTTGATCTCCTCAAAGCGCTAAAATCTTGTTTTGAATTGAAAAACAAACTATCTTAGTGTTTGTGAAATGTGGGGAAAAGTTACGTAGTAAAAGATATGATACAAATTATCTAAATATAAGTTATTTGAGCTCCTCAAAGCGTTAAAATCTTGTTTTGAATAGAAAAACAAACTTTCTTAGTGTTTGTGAAATTTGGTGAAAAGTTATGTAGTAAAAGATACGATACAAATGATCTAAAAACACGTTATTTGAACTACTCAAAGCGTTAAAATCTTGTTTTGAATCGAAAAACAAACTTTCTTGGTGTTTGTGAAATTTGATGAAAAGTTAGGTAGTAAAAGATACGATACAAATGATCTAAAAACATGTTATTTGAACTCCTCAAAGCTAAAAACTTGTTTTGAATCGATAAACAAACTTTCTTTGTGTTTGTGAAATTTGGTGAAAAGTTATGTAGTAAAAGATACGATACAAATGATCTAAAAACATGTTATTTGAACTCCTCAAAGCGCTAAAATCTTGTTTTGAATCGATAAACAAACTTTCTTAGTGTTTGTGAAATTTGGTGAAAAGTTATGTTGTAAAAGATACGATACAAATGATCTAAAAACACGTTATTTGAACTACTGAAAGCGTTAAAATCTTGTTTTGAAACGAAAAACAAACTTTCTTAGTGTTTGTGAAATTTGGTGAAAAGTTATGTAGTAAAAGATACGATACAAATGATCTAAAAACACGTTATTTGAACTACTCAAAGCGTTAAAATCTTGTTTTGAATCGAAAAGCAAACTTTCTTACTGTTTGTGAAATTTGGTGAAAAGTTATGTAGTAAAGGATACGATACAAATGATCTAAAAACACGTTATTTGAGCTCCTCAAAGCGTTAAAATCTTGTTTTGAATCGAAAAACAAACTTTCTTAGTGTTTGTGAAATTTGGTGAAAAGGTACGTAGTAAAAGATACGATACAAATGATCTAAAAACACGTCATTTGAACTCCTCAAAGTGTTAAAATCTTGTTTTGAATCGAAAAACAAACATTATTAGTGTTTGTGAAATTTGGTTAAAAGTTATGTAGTAAAAGATACGATACAAATGATCTAAAATCACATTATTTGAACTCCTCAAAGCGTTAAAAGTTTGTTTTGAATCGAAAAACAAACTTTCTTAGTGTTTGTAAAATTTCGTAAAAAGTTATGTAGTAAAAGATACGATACAAATGATCTAAAAACACGTCATTTGAACTACTCAAAGCTTTAAAATTTTGTTTTGAATCGAAAAACAAAATTTCTTAGTGTTTGTGAAATTAGGTGAAAAGTTATGTTGTAAAAGATACGATACAAATGATCCAAAAACATGTTATTTGAACTCATCAAAGCGCTAAAATCTTGTTTTGAATCGAAAAGCAAACTTTCTTAGTGTTTGTGAAATTTGGTGAAAAGTTACGTAGTAAAAGATACGATACAAATGATCTAAAAACACGTTATTGGAACTCCTCAAAGCGTTAAAATCTTGTTTTGAATCGAAAAACAAACTTTCTTTGTGTTTGTGAAATTTGGTGAAAAGTTATGTAGTAAAAGATACGATACAAATGATCTAAAAACATGTTATTTGAACTCCTCAAAGCGCTAAAATCTTGTTTTGAATCGAAAAAGAAACTATCTTAGTGTTTGTGAAATGTGGGGAAAAGTTACGTAGTAAAAGATAAGATACAAATGATCTAAAAACAAGTTATTTGAGCTCCTCAAAGCGTTAAAATCTTGTTTTGAATAGAAAAACAAACTTTCTTAGTGTTTGTGAAATTTGGTGAAAAGTTATGTAGTAAAAGATACGATACAAATGATCTAAAAACACGTTATTTGAACTACCCAAAGCGTTAAAATCTTGTTTTGAATCGAAAAACAAACTTTCTTAGTGTTTGTGAAATTTGGTGAAAAGTTATGTAGTAAAAGATACGATACAAATGATCTAAAAATACGTCATTTGAACTACTCAAAGCGTTAAAATCTTGTTTTGAATCGAAAAACAAACTTTCTTAGTGTTTGTGAAATTTGGTGAAAAGTTATGTAGTAAAAGATACGATACAAATGATCTAAAAACATGTTATTTGAACTACTCAAAGCGTTAAAATCTTGTTTTGAATCGAAAAACAAACTTTCTTGGTGTTTGTGAAATTTGATGAAAAGTTAGGTAGTAAAAGATACGATACAAATGATCTAAAAACATGTTATTTGAACTCCTCAAAGCGCTAAAATCTTGTTTTGAATCGATAAACAAACTTTCTTAGTGTTTGTGAAATTTGGTGAAAAGTTACGTAGTAAAAGATACGATACAAATGATCTAAAAACAAGTTATTTGAGCTCCTCAAAGCGTTAAAATCTTGTTTTTAATCGAAAAACAAAATTTCTTAGTGTTTGTGAAATTTGGTGAAAAGTTATGTAGTAAAAGATACGATACAAATGATCTAAAAACACGTCATTTGAACTACTCAAATCGTTAAAATTTTGTTTTGAATCGAAAAACAATATTTCTTAGTGTTTGTGAAATTTGGTGAAAAGTTATGTAGTAAAAGATACGATACAAATGATCCAAAAACATGTTATTTGAACTCCTCAAAGCGCTAAAATCTTGTTTTGAATCGAAAAACAAACTTTCTTAGTGTTTGTGAAATTTGATGAAAAGTTAGGTAGTAAAAGATACGATACAAATGATCTAAAAACATGTTATTTGAACTCCTCAAAGCGCTAAAATCTTGTTTTGAATCGATAAACAAACTTTCTTAGTGTTTGTGAAATTTGGTGAAAAGTTATGTAGTAAAAGATACGATACAAATGATCTAAAAACATGTTATTTGAACTACTCAAAGCGTTAAAATCTTGTTTTGAATCGAAAAACAAACTTTCTTGGTGTTTGTGAAATTTGATGAAAAGTTAGGTAGTAAAAGATACGATACAAATGATCTAAAAACATGTTATTTGAACTCCTCAAAGCGCTAAAATCTTGTTTTGAATCGATAAACAAACTTTCTTAGTGTTTGTGAAATTTGGTGAAAAGTTACGTAGTAAAAGATACGATACAAATTATCTAAATATAAGTTATTTGAGGTCCTCAAAGCGTTAAAATCTTATTTTGAATAGAAAAACAAACTTTCTTAGAGTTTGTGAAATTTGGTGAAAAGTTATGTAGTAAAAGATACGATACAAATGATCTAAAAACACGTTATTTGAACTACTCAAAGCGTTAAAATCTTGTTTTGAATCGAAAAACAAACTTTCTTGGTGTTTGTGAAATTTGATGAAAAGTTAGGTAGTAAAAGATACGATACAAATGATCTAAAAACATGTTATTTGAACTCCTCAAAGCGCTAAAATCTTGTTTTGAATCGATAAACAAACTTTCTTAGTGTTTGTGAAATTTGGTGAAAAGTTACGTAGTAAAAGATACGATACAAATGATCTAAAAATAAGTTTTTTGAGCTCCTCAAAACGTTAAAATCTTGTTTTGAATCGAAAAACAAAATTTCTTAGTGTTTGTGAAATTTGGTGAAAAGTTATGTAGTAAAAGATACGATACAAATGATCTAAAAACACGTTATTTGAACTACTCAAAGCGTTAAAATCTGATTTTGAATCGAAAAACAAACTTTCTTAGTGTTTGCTAAATTTGGTGAAAAGTTATGTAGTAAAAGATACGATACAAATGATCTAAAAACACGTTATTTGAACTACTCAAAGCGTTAAAATCTTGTTTTGAATCGAAAAACAAACTTTCTTTGTGTTTGTGAAATTTGGTGAAAAGTTATGTAGTAAAGGATACGATACAAATGATCTAAAAACACGTTATTTGAACTACTCAAAGCGTTAAAATCTTGTTTTGAATCGAAAAACAAACTTTCTTAGTGTTTGTGAAATTTGGTGAAAAGTTATGTAGTAAAAGATACGATACAAATGATCTAAAAACATGTTATTTGAACTCCTCAAAGCGCTAAAATCTTATTTTGAATCGAAAAGCAAACTTTCTTAGTGTTTGTGAAATTTGGTGAAAAGTTATGTAGTAAAAGATACGATACAAATGATCTAAAAACAAGTTATTTGAGCTCCTCAAAGCGTTAAAATCTTGTTTTGAATCGAAAAACAAACTTTCTTAGTGTTTGTGAAATTTGGTGAAAAATTATGTAGTAAAATATAAGATACAAATGATCTAAAAACACGTTATTTGAACTCCTGAAAGCGTTAAAAGTGTGTTTTGAATCGAAAAACAAACTTTATTAGGGTTTGTGAAATTTGGTGAAAAGTTACGTAGTAAAAGATACAATACAAATGATCTAAAAACACGTTATTTGAACACCTCAAAGCGTTAAAATCTTGTTTTGAATAGAAAAATAAACTTTATTTGTGTTTGTGAAATTTGGTGAAAAGTTATGTAGTAAAGGATACGATACAAATGATCAAAAAACACGTTATTTGAACTCCTCAAAGCGCTAAAATCTTGTTTTGAATCGAAAAACAAACTTTCTTGGTGTTTGTGAAATTTGGTGAAAAGTTATGTAGTAAAAGATACGATACAAATGATCTAAAAACATGTTATTTGAACTCCTCAAAGCGCTAAAATCTTGTTTTGAATCGAAAAACAAACTATCTTAGTGTTTGTGAAATGTGGTGAAAAGTTACGTAGTAAAAGATACGATACAAATGATCTAAAAACAAGTTAGTTGAGCTCCTCAAAGCGTTAAAATCTTGTTTTTAATCGAAAAAAAAACTTTCTTAGTGTTTGTGAAATTTGGTGAAAAGTTATGTAGTAAAAGATACGATACAAATGTTCTAAAAACACGTCATTTGAACTACTCAAATCGTTAAAATTTTGTTTTGAATCGAAAAACAATATTTCTTAGTGTTTGTGAAATTTGGTGAAAAGTTATGTAGTAAAAGATACGATACAAATGATCCAAAAACATGTTATTTGAACTCCTCAAAGCGCTAAAATCTTGTTTTGAATCGAAAAACAAACTTTCTTAGTGTTTGTGAAATTTGGTGAAAAGTTATGTAGTAAAAGATACGATACAAATGATCTAAAAACACGTTATTTGAACTACCCAAAGCGTTAAAATCTTGTTTTGAATCGAAAAACAAACTTTCTTAGTGTTTGTGAAATTTGGTGAAAAGTTGTGTAGTAAAAGATACGATACAAATGATCTAAAAATACGTCATTTGAACTACTCAAAGCGTTAAAATCTTGTTTTGAATCGAAAAACAAACTTTCTTAGTGTTTGTGAAATTTGGTGAAAAGTTACGTAGTAAAAGATACGATACAAATGATCTAAAAACAAGTTATTTGAGCTCCTCAAAGCGTTAAAATCTTGTTTTTAATCGAAAAACAAACTTTCTTAGTGTTTGTGAAATTTGGTGAAAAGTTATGTAGTAAAAGATACGATACAAATGATCTAAAAACACGTCATTTGAACTACTCAAATCGTTAAAATTTTGTTTTGAATCGAAAAACAATATTTCTTAGTGTTTGTGAAATTTGGTGAAAAGTTATGTAGTAAAAGATACGATACAAATGATCCAAAAACATGTTATTTGAACTCCTCAAAGCGCTAAAATCTTGTTTTCAATCGAAAAACAAACTTTCTTAGTGTTTGTGAAATTTGATGAAAAGTTAGGTAGTAAAAGATACGATACAAATGATCTAAAAACATGTTATTTGAACTCCTCAAAGCGCTAAAATCTTGTTTTGAATCGATAAACAATATTTCTTAGTGTTTGTGAAATTTGGTGAAAAGTTATGTAGTAAAAGATACGATACAAATGATCTAAAAACATGTTATTTGAACTACTCAAAGCGTTAAAATCTTGTTTTGAATCGAAAAACAAACTTTCTTGGTGTTTGTGAAATTTGATGAAAAGTTAGGTAGTAAAAGATACGATACAAATGATCTAAAAACATGTTATTTGAACTCCTCAAAGCGCTAAAATCTTGTTTTGAATCGATAAACAAACTTTCTTAGTGTTTGTGAAATTTGGTGAAAAGTTACGTAGTAAAAGATACGATACAAATTATCTAAATATAAGTTATTTGAGCTCCTCAAAGCGTTAAAATCTTATTTTGAATAGAAAAACAAACTTTCTTAGAGTTTGTGAAATTTGGTGAAAAGTTATGTAGTAAAAGATACGATACAAATGATCTAAAAACACGTTATTTGAACTACTCAAAGCGTTAAAATCTTGTTTTGAATCGAAAAACAAACTTTCTTGGTGTTTGTGAAATTTGGTGAAAAGTTATGTAGTAAAAGATACGATACAAATGATCTAAAAATACGTCATTTGAACTACTCAAAGCGTTAAAATCTTGTTTTGAATCGAAAAACAAACTTTCTTAGTGTTTGTGAAATTTGGTGAAAAGTTATGTAGTAAAAGATACGATACAAATGATCTAAAAACATGTTATTTGAACTACTCAAAGCGTTAAAATCTTGTTTTGAATCGAAAAACAAACTTTCTTGGTGTTTGTGAAATTTGATGAAAAGTTAGGTAGTAAAAGATACGATACAAATGATCCAAAAACATGTTATTTGAACTCCTCAAAGCGCTAAAATCTTGTTTTGAATCGATAAACAAACTTTCTTAGTGTTTGTGAAATTTGGTGAAAAGTTACGTAGTAAAAGATACGATACAAATTATCTAAATAAAAGTTATTTGAGGTCCTCAAAGCGTTAAAATCTTATTTTGAATAGAAAAACAAACTTTCTTAGAGTTTGTGAAATTTGGTGAAAAGTTATGTAGTAAAAGATACGATACAAATGATCTAAAAACCCGTTATTTGAACTACTCAAAGCGTTAAAATCTTGTTTTGAATCGAAAAACAAACTTTCTTGGTGTTTGTGAAATTTGATGAAAAGTTAGGTAGTAAAAGATACGATACAAATGATCTAAAAACATGTTATTTGAATTCCTCAAAGCGCTAAAATCTTGTTTTGAATCGATAAACAAACTTTCTTAGTGTTTGTGAAATTTGGTGAAAAGTTACGTAGTAAAAGATACGATACAAATGATCTAAAAACAAGTTATTTGAGCTCCTCAAAGCGTTAAAATCTTGTTTTTAATCGAAAAACAAACTTTCTTAGTGTTTGTGAAATTTGGTGAAAAGTTATGTAGTAAAAGATACGATACAAATAATCTAAAAACACGTCATTTGAACTACTCAAATCGTTAAAATTTTGTTTTGAATCGAAAAACAATATTTCTTAGTGTTTGTGAAATTTGGTGAAAAGTTATGTAGTAAAAGATACGATACAAATGATCCAAAAACATGTTATTTGAACTCCTCAAAGCGCTAAAATCTTGTTTTGAATCGAAAAACAAAATTTCTTAGTGTTTGTGAAATTTGGTGAAAAGTTACGTAGTAAAAGATACGATACAAATGATCTAAAAATAAGTTTTTTGAGCTCCTCAAAACGTTAAAATCTTGTTTTGAATCGAAAAACAAAATTTCTTAGTGTTTGTGAAATTAGGTGAAAAGTTATGTAGTAAAAGATACGATACAAATGATCTAAAAACACGTTATTTGAACTACTCAAAGCGTTAAAATCTGATTTTGAATCGAAAAACAAACTTTCTTAGTGTTTGCTAAATTTGGTGAAAAGTTATGTAGTAAAAGATACGATACAAATGATCTAAAAACACGTTATTTGAACTACTCAAAGCGTTAAAATCTTGTTTTGAATCGAAAAACAAACTTTCTTTGTGTTTGTGAAATTTGGTGAAAAGTTATGTAGTAAAGGATACGATACAAATGATCTAAAAACACGTTATTTGAACTACTCAAAGCGTTAAAATCTTGTTTTGAATCGAAAAACAAACTTTCTTAGTGTTTGTGAAATTTGGTGAAAAGTTATGTAGTAAAAGATACGATACAAATGATCTAAAAACATGTTATTTGAACTCCTCAAAGCGCTAAAATCTTATTTTGAATCGAAAAGCAAACTTTCTTAGTGTTTGTGAAATTTGGTGAAAAGTTATGTAGTAAAAGATACGATACAAATGATCTAAAAACAAGTTATTTGAGCTCCTCAAAGCGTTAAAATCTTGTTTTGAATCGAAAAACAAACTTTCTTAGTGTTTGTGAAATTTGGTGAAAAATTATGTAGTAAAATATAAGATACAAATGATCTAAAAACACGTTATTTGAACTCCTGAAAGCGTTAAAAGTGTGTTTTGAATCGAAAAACAAACTTTATTAGGGTTTGTGAAATTTGGTGAAAAGTTACGTAGTAAAAGATACAATACAAATGATCTAAAAACACGTTATTTGAACACCTCAAAGCGTTAAAATCTTGTTTTGAATAGAAAAATAAACTTTATTTGTGTTTGTGAAATTTGGTGAAAAGTTATGTAGTAAAAGATACGATACAAATGATCTAAAAACAAGTCATTTGAGCTCCTCAAAGCGTTAAAATCTTGTTTTTAATCGAAAAACAAACTTTCTTAGTGTTTGTGAAATTTGGTGAAAAGTTATGTAGTAAAAGATACGATACAAATGATCTAAAAACACGTCATTTGAACTACTCAAATCGTTAAAATTTTGTTTTGAATCGAAAAACAATATGTCTTAGTGTTTGTGAAATATGGTGAAAAGTTATGTAGTAAAAGATACGATACAAATGATCCAAAAACATGTTATTTGAACTCCTCAAAGCGCTAAAATCTTGTTTTGAATCGAAAAACAAACTTTCTTAGTGTTTGTGAAATTTGGTGAAAAGTTATGTAGTAAAAGATACGATACAAATGATCTAAAAACGTGTTATTTGATCTCCTCAAAGCGCTAAAATCTTGTTTTGAATTGAAAAACAAACTATCTTAGTGTTTGTGAAATGTGGGGAAAAGTTACGTAGTAAAAGATACGATACAAATTATCTAAATATAAGTTATTTGAGCTCCTCAAAGCGTTAAAATCTTGTTTTGAATAGAAAAACAAACTTTCTTAGTGTTTGTGAAATTTGGTGAAAAGTTATGTAGTAAAAGATACGATACAAATGATCTAAAAACACGTTATTTGAACTACTCAAAGCGTTAAAATCTTGTTTTGAATCGAAAAACAAACTTTCTTGGTGTTTGTGAAATTTGATGAAAAGTTAGGTAGTAAAAGATACGATACAAATGATCTAAAAACACGTTATTTGAACTCCTCAAAGCTAAAAACTTGTTTTGAATCGATAAACAAACTTTCTTTGTGTTTGTGAAATTTGGTGAAAAGTTATGTAGTAAAAGATACGATACAAATGATCTAAAAACATGTTATTTGAACTCCTCAAAGCGCTAAAATCTTGTTTTGAATCGATAAACAAACTTTCTTAGTGTTTGTGAAATTTGGTGAAAAGTTATGTTGTAAAAGATACGATACAAATGATCTAAAAACACGTTATTTGAACTAGTAAAAGCGTTAAAATCTTGTTTTGAAACGAAAAACAAACTTTCTTAGTGTTTGTGAAATTTGGTGAAAAGTTATGTAGTAAAAGATACGATACAAATGATCTAAAAACACGTTATTTGAACTACTCAAAGCGTTAAAATCTTGTTTTGAATCGAAAAGCAAACTTTCTTACTGTTTGTGAAATTTGGTGAAAAGTTATGTAGTAAAGGATACGATACAAATGATCTAAAAACACGTTATTTGAGCTCCTCAAAGCGTTAAAATCTTGTTTTGAATCGAAAAACAAACTTTCTTAGTGTTTGTGAAATTTGGTGAAAAGTTACGTAGTAAAAGATACGATACAAATGATCTAAAAACACGTCATTTGAACTCCTCAAAGTGTTAAAATCTTGTTTTGAATCGAAAAACAAACATTATTAGTGTTTGTGAAATTTGGTTAAAAGTTATGTAGTAAAAGATACGATAAAAATGATCTAAAATCACATTATTTGAACTCCTCAAAGCGTTAAAAGTTTGTTTTGAATCGAAAAACAAACTTTCTTAGTGTTTGTAAAATTTCGTAAAAAGTTATGTAGTAAAAGATACGATACAAATGATCTAAAAACACGTCATTTGAACTACTCAAAGCTTTAAAATTTTGTTTTGAATCGAAAAACAAAATTTCTTAGTGTTTGTGAAATTAGGTGAAAAGTTATGTTGTAAAAGATACGATACAAATGATCCAAAAACATGTTATTTGAACTCATCAAAGCGCTAAAATCTTGTTTTGAATCGAAAAGCAAACTTTCTTAGTGTTTGTGAAATTTGGTGAAAAGTTACGTAGTAAAAGATACGATACAAATGATCTAAAAACACGTTATTGGAACTCCTCAAAGCGTTAAAATCTTGTTTTGAATCGAAAAACAAACTTTCTTTGTGTTTGTGAAATTTGGTGAAAAGTTATGTAGTAAAAGATACGATACAAATGATCTAAAAACATGTTATTTGAACTCCTCAAAGCGCTAAAATCTTGTTTTGAATCGAAAAAGAAACTATCTTAGTGTTTGTGAAATGTGGGGAAAAGTAACGTAGTAAAAGATAAGATACAAATGATCTAAAAACAAGTTATTTGAGCTCCTCAAAGCGTTAAAATCTTGTTTTGAATAGAAAAACAAACTTTCTTAGTGTTTGTGAAATTTGGTGAAAAGTTATGTAGTAAAAGATACGATACAAATGATCTAAAAACATGTTATTTGAATTCCTCAAAGCGCTAAAATCTTGTTTTGAATCGATAAACAAACTTTCTTAGTGTTTGTGAAATTTGGTGAAAAGTTACGTAGTAAAAGATACGATACAAATGATCTAAAAACAAGTTATTTGAGCTCCTCAAAGCGTTAAAATCTTGTTTTGAATCGAAAAACAAACTTTCTTAGTGTTTGTGAAATTTGGTGAAAAGTTATGTAGTAAAAGATACGATACAAATGATCTAAAAACACGTCATTTGAACTACTCAAATCGTTAAAATTTTGTTTTGAATCGAAAAACAATATTTCTTAGTGTTTGTGAAATTTGGTGAAAAGTTATGTAGTAAAAGATACGATACAAATGATCCAAAAACATGTTATTTGAACTCCTCAAAGCGCTAAAATCTTGTTTTGAATCGAAAAACAAAATTTCTTCGTGTTTGTGAAATTTGGTGAAAAGTTACGTAGTAAAAGATACGATACAAATGATCTAAAAATAAGTTTTTTGAGCTCCTCAAAACGTTAAAATCTTGTTTTGAATCGAAAAACAAAATTTCTTAGTGTTTGTGAAATTTGGTGAAAAGTTATGTAGTAAAAGATACGATACAAATGATCTAAAAACACGTTATTTGAACTACTCAAAGCGTTAAAATCTGATTTTGAATCGAAAAACAAACTTTCTTAGTGTTTGCTAAATTTGGTGAAAAGTTATGTAGTAAAAGATACGATACAAATGATCTAAAAACACGTTATTTGAACTACTCAAAGCGTTAAAATCTTGTTTTGAATCGAAAAACAAACTTTCTTTGTGTTTGTGAAATTTGGTGAAAAGTTATGTAGTAAAGGATACGATACAAATGATCTAAAAACACGTTATTTGAACTACTCAAAGCGTTAAAATCTTGTTTTGAATCGAAAAACAAACTTTCTTAGTGTTTGTGAAATTTGGTGAAAAGTTATGTAGTAAAAGATACGATACAAATGATCTAAAAACATGTTATTTGAACTCCTCAAAGCGCTAAAATCTTATTTGAATCGAAAAGCAAACTTTCTTAGTGTTTGTGAAATTTGGTGAAAAGTTATGTAGTAAAAGATACGATACAAATGATCTAAAAACAAGTTATTTGAGCTCCTCAAAGCGTTAAAATCTTGTTTTGAATCGAAAAACAAACTTTCTTAGTGTTTGTGAAATTTGGTGAAAAATTATGTAGTAAAATATAAGATACAAATGATCTAAAAACACGTTATTTGAACTCCTGAAAGCGTTAAAAGTGTGTTTTGAATCGAAAAACAAACTTTATTAGGGTTTGTGAAATTTGGTGAAAAGTTACGTAGTAAAAGATACAATACAAATGATCTAAAAACACGTTATTTGAACACCTCAAAGCGTTAAAATCTTGTTTTGAATAGAAAAATAAACTTTATTTGTGTTTGTGAAATTTGGTGAAAAGTTATGTAGTAAAAGATACGATACAAATGATCTAAAAACAAGTCATTTGAGCTCCTCAAAGCGTTAAAATCTTGTTTTTAATCGAAAAACAAACTTTCTTAGTGTTTGTGAAATTTGGTGAAAAGTTATGTAGTAAAAGATACGATACAAATGATCTAAAAACACGTCATTTGAACTACTCAAATCGTTAAAATTTTGTTTTGAATCGAAAAACAATATTTCTTAGTGTTTGTGAAATATGGTGAAAAGTTATGTAGTAAAAGATACGATACAAATGATCCAAAAACATGTTATTTGAACTCCTCAAAGCGCTAAAATCTTGTTTTGAATCGAAAAACAAACTTTCTTAGTGTTTGTGAAATTTGGTGAAAAGTTATGTAGTAAAAGATACGATACAAATGATCTAAAAACATGTTATTTGATCTCCTCAAAGCGCTAAAATCTTGTTTTGAATTGAAAAACAAACTATCTTAGTGTTTGTGAAATGTGGGGAAAAGTTACGTAGTAAAAGATATGATACAAATTATCTAAATATAAGTTATTTGAGCTCCTCAAAGCGTTAAAATCTTGTTTTGAATAGAAAAACAAACTTTCTTAGTGTTTGTGAAATTTGGTGAAAAGTTATGTAGTAAAAGATACGATACAAATGATCTAAAAACACGTTATTTGAACTACTCAAAGCGTTAAAATCTTGTTTTGAATCGAAAAACAAACTTTCTTGGTGTTTGTGAAATTTGATGAAAAGTTAGGTAGTAAAAGATACGATACAAATGATCTAAAAACATGTTATTTGAACTCCTCAAAGCTAAAAACTTGTTTTGAATCGATAAACAAACTTTCTTTGTGTTTGTGAAATTTGGTGAAAAGTTATGTAGTAAAAGATACGATACAAATGATCTAAAAACATGTTATTTGAACTCCTCAAAGCGCTAAAATCTTGTTTTGAATCGATAAACAAACTTTCTTAGTGTTTGTGAAATTTGGTGAAAAGTTATGTTGTAAAAGATACGATACAAATGATCTAAAAACACGTTATTTGAACTACTGAAAGCGTTAAAATCTTGTTTTGAAACGAAAAACAAACTTTCTTAGTGTTTGTGAAATTTGGTGAAAAGTTATGTAGTAAAAGATACGATACAAATGATCTAAAAACACGTTATTTGAACTACTCAAAGCGTTAAAATCTTGTTTTGAATCGAAAAGCAAACTTTCTTACTGTTTGTGAAATTTGGTGAAAAGTTATGTAGTAAAGGATACGATACAAATGATCTAAAAACACGTTATTTGAGCTCCTCAAAGCGTTAAAATCTTGTTTTGAATCGAAAAACAAACTTTCTTAGTGTTTGTGAAATTTGGTGAAAAGTTACGTAGTAAAAGATACGATACAAATGATCTAAAAACACGTCATTTGAACTCCTCAAAGGGTTAAAATCTTGTTTTGAATCGAAAAACAAACATTATTAGTGTTTGTGAAATTTGGTTAAAAGTTATGTAGTAAAAGATACGATAAAAATGATCTAAAATCACATTATTTGAACTCCTCAAAGCGTTAAAAGTTTGTTTTGAATCGAAAAACAAACTTTCTTAGTGTTTGTAAAATTTCGTAAAAAGTTATGTAGTAAAAGATACGATACAAATGATCTAAAAACACGTCATTTGAACTACTCAAAGCTTTAAAATTTTGTTTTGAATCGAAAAACAAAATTTCTTAGTGTTTGTGAAATTAGGTGAAAAGTTATGTTGTAAAAGATACGATACAAATGATCCAAAAACATGTTATTTGAACTCATCAAAGCGCTAAAATCTTGTTTTGAATCGAAAAGCAAACTTTCTTAGTGTTTGTGAAATTTGGTGAAAAGTTACGTAGTAAAAGATACGATAGAAATGATCTAAAAACACGTTATTGGAACTCCTCAAAGCGTTAAAATCTTGTTTTGAATCGAAAAACAAACTTTCTTTGTGTTTGTGAAATTTGGTGAAAAGTTATGTAGTAAAAGATACGATACAAATGATCTAAAAACATGTTATTTGAACTCCTCAAAGCGCTAAAATCTTGTTTTGAATCGAAAAAGAAACTATCTTAGTGTTTGTGAAATGTGGGGAAAAGTAACGTAGTAAAAGATAAGATACAAATGATCTAAAAACAAGTTATTTGAGCTCCTCAAAGCGTTAAAATCTTGTTTTGAATAGAAAAACAAACTTTCTTAGTGTTTGTGAAATTTGGTGAAAAGTTATGTAGTAAAAGATACGATACAAATGATCTAAAAACACGTTATTTGAACTACCCAAAGCGTTAAAATCTTGTTTTGAATCGAAAAACAAACTTTCTTAGTGTTTGTGAAATTTGGTGAAAAGTTATGTAGTAAAAGATACGATACAAATGATCTAAAAATACGTCATTTGAACTACTCAAAGCGTTAAAATCTTGTTTTGAATCGAAAAACAAACTTTCTTAGTGTTTGTGAAATTTGGTGAAAAGTTATGTAGTAAAAGATACGATACAAATGATCTAAAAACATGTTATTTGAACTACTCAAAGCGTTAAAATCTTGTTTTGAATCGAAAAACAAACTTTCTTGGTGTTTGTGAAATTTGATGAAAAGTTAGGTAGTAAAAGATACGATACAAATGATCTAAAAACACGTTATTTGAACTACTCAAAGCGTTAAAATCTTGTTTTGAATCGAAAAACAAACTTTCTTGGTGTATGTGAAATTTGGTGAAAAGTTAGGTAGTAAAAGATACGATACAAATGATCTAAAAACATGTTATTTGAACTCCTCAAAGCGTTAAAATCTTATTTTGAATAGAAAAACAAACTTTCTTAGAGTTTGTGAAATTTGGTGAAAAGTTATGTAGTAAAAGATACGATACAAATGATCTAAAAACACGTTATTTGAACTACTCAAAGCGTTAAAATCTTGTTTTGAATCGAAAAACAAACTTTCTTGGTGTTTGTGAAATTTGATGAAAAGTTAGGTAGTAAAAGATACGATACAAATGATCTAAAAACATGTTATTTGAACTCCTCAAAGCGCTAAAATCTTGTTTTGAATCGATAAACAAACTTTCTTAGTGTTTGTGAAATTTGGTGAAAAGTTACGTAGTAAAAGATACGATACAAATGATCTAAAAACAAGTTATTTGAGCTCCTCAAAGCGTTAAAATCTTGTTTTTAATCGAAAAACAAACTTTCTTAGTGTTTGTGAAATTTGGTGAAAAGTTATGTAGTAAAAGATACGATACAAATGATCTAAAAACACGTCATTTGAACTACTCAAATCGTTAAAATTTTGTTTTGAATCGAAAAACAATATTTCTTAGTGTTTGTGAAATTTGGTGAAAAGTTATGTAGTACAAGATACGATACAAATGATCCAAAAACATGTTATTTGAACTCCTCAAAGCGCTAAAATCTTGTTTTGAATCGAAAAACAAACTTTCTTAGTGTTTGTGAAATTTGATGAAAAGTTAGGTAGTAAAAGATACGATACAAATGATCTAAAAACATGTTATTTGAACTCCTCAAAGCGCTAAAATCTTGTTTTGAATCGATAAACAAACTTTCTTAGTGTTTGTGAAATTTGGTGAAAAGTTATGTAGTAAAAGATACGATACAAATGATCTAAAAACATGTTATTTGAACTACTCAAAGCGTTAAAATCTTGTTTTGAATCGAAAAACAAACTTTCTTGGTGTTTGTGAAATTTGATGAAAAGTTAGGTAGTAAAAGATACGATACAAATGATCTAAAAACATGTTATTTGAACTCCTCAAAGCGCTAAAATCTTGTTTTGAATCGATAAACAAACTTTCTTAGTGTTTGTGAAATTTGGTGAAAAGTTACGTAGTAAAAGATACGATACAAATTATCTAAATATAAGTTATTTGAGCTCCTCAAAGCGTTAAAATCTTATTTTGAATAGAAAAACAAACTTTCTTAGAGTTTGTGAAATTTGGTGAAAAGTTATGTAGTAAAAGATACGATACAAATGATCTAAAAACACGTTATTTGAACTACTCAAAGCGTTAAAATCTTGTTTTGAATCGAAAAACAAACTTTCTTGGTGTTTGTGAAATTTGATGAAAAGTTAGGTAGTAAAAGATACGATACAAATGATCTAAAAACATGTTATTTGAACTCCTCAAAGCGCTAAAATCTTGTTTTGAATCGATAAACAAACTTTCTTAGTGTTTGTGAAATTTGGTGAAAAGTTACGTAGTAAAAGATACGATACAAATGATCTAAAAACAAGTTATTTGAGCTCCTCAAAGCGTTAAAATCTTGTTTTTAATCGAAAAACAAACTTTCTTAGTGTTTGTGAAATTTGGTGAAAAGTTATGTAGTAAAAGATACGATACAAATGATCTAAAAACACGTCATTTGAACTACTCAAATCGTTAAAATTTTGTTTTGAATCGAAAAACAATATTTCTTAGTGTTTGTGAAATTTGGTGAAAAGTTATGTAGTACAAGATACGATACAAATGATCCAAAAACATGTTATTTGAACTCCTCAAAGCGCTAAAATCTTGTTTTGAATCGAAAAACAAACTTTCTTAGTGTTTGTGAAATTTGATGAAAAGTTAGGTAGTAAAAGATACGATACAAATGATCTAAAAACATGTTATTTGAACTCCTCAAAGCGCTAAAATCTTGTTTTGAATCGATAAACAAACTTTCTTAGTGTTTGTGAAATTTGGTGAAAAGTTATGTAGTAAAAGATACGATACAAATGATCTAAAAACATGTTATTTGAACTACTCAAAGCGTTAAAATCTTGTTTTGAATCGAAAAACAAACTTTCTTGGTGTTTGTGAAATTTGATGAAAAGTTAGGTAGTAAAAGATACGATACAAATGATCTAAAAACATGTTATTTGAACTCCTCAAAGCGCTAAAATCTTGTTTTGAATCGATAAACAAACTTTCTTAGTGTTTGTGAAATTTGGTGAAAAGTTACGTAGTAAAAGATACGATACAAATTATCTAAATATAAGTTATTTGAGCTCCTCAAAGCGTTAAAATCTTATTTTGAATAGAAAAACAAACTTTCTTAGAGTTTGTGAAATTTGGTGAAAAGTTATGTAGTAAAAGATACGATACAAATGATCTAAAAACACGTTATTTGAACTACTCAAAGCGTTAAAATCTTGTTTTGAATCGAAAAACAAACTTTCTTGGTGTTTGTGAAATCTGATGAAAAGTTATGTAGTAAAAGATACGATACAAATGATCTAAAAACACGTTATTTGAACTACTCAAAGCGTTAAAATCTTGTTTTGAATCGAAAAACAAACTTTCTTGGTGTATGTGAAATTTGGTGAAAAGTTAGGTAGTAAAAGATACGATACAAATGATCTAAAAACATGTTATTTGAACTCCTCAAAGCGTTAAAATCTTATTTTGAATAGAAAAACAAACTTTCTTAGAGTTTGTGAAATTTGGTGAAAAGTTATGTAGTAAAAGATACGATACAAATGATCTAAAAACACGTTATTTGAACTACTCAAAGCGTTAAAATCTTGTTTTGAATCGAAAAACAAACTTTCTTGGTGTTTGTGAAATTTGATGAAAAGTTAGGTAGTAAAAGATACGATACAAATGATCTAAAAACATGTTATTTGAACTCCTCAAAGCGCTAAAATCTTGTTTTGAATCGATAAACAAACTTTCTTAGTGTTTGTGAAATTTGGTGAAAAGTTACGTAGTAAAAGATACGATACAAATTATCTAAATATAAGTTATTTGAGCTCCTCAAAGCGTTAAAATCTTATTTTGAATAGAAAAACAAACTTTCTTAGAGTTTGTGAAATTTGGTGAAAAGTTATGTAGTAAAAGATACGATACAAATGATCTAAAAACACGTTATTTGAACTACTCAAAGCGTTAAAATCTTGTTTTGAATCGAAAAACAAACTTTCTTGGTGTTTGTGAAATTTGATGAAAAGTTATGTAGTAAAAGATACGATACAAATGATCTAAAAACATGTTATTTGAACTCCTCAAAGCGCTAAAATCTTGTTTTGAATCGATAAACAAACTTTCTTAGTGTTTGTGAAATTTGGTGAAAAGTTACGTAGTAAAAGATACGATACAAATGATCTAAAAACAAGTCATTTGAGCTCCTCAAAGCGTTAAAATCTTGTTTTTAATCGAAAAACAAACTTTCTTAGTGTTTGTGAAATTTGGTGAAAAGTTATGTAGTAAAAGATACGATACAAATGATCTAAAAACACGTCATTTGAACTACTCAAATCGTTAAAATTTTGTTTTGAATCGAAAAACAATATTTCTTAGTGTTTGTGAAATATGGTGAAAAGTTATGTAGTAAAAGATACGATACAAATGATCCAAAAACATGTTATTTGAACTCCTCAAAGCGCTAAAATCTTGTTTTGAATCGAAAAACAAACTTTCTTAGTGTTTGTGAAATTTGGTGAAAAGTTATGTAGTAAAAGATACGATACAAATGATCTAAAAACATGTTATTTGATCTCCTCAAAGCGCTAAAATCTTGTTTTGAATTGAAAAACAAACTATCTTAGTGTTTGTGAAATGTGGGGAAAAGTTACGTAGTAAAAGATATGATACAAATTATCTAAATATAAGTTATTTGAGCTCCTCAAAGCGTTAAAATCTTGTTTTGAATAGAAAAACAAACTTTCTTAGTGTTTGTGAAATTTGGTGAAAAGTTATGTAGTAAAAGATACGATACAAATGATCTAAAAACACGTTATTTGAACTACTCAAAGCGTTAAAATCTTGTTTTGAATCGAAAAACAAACTTTCTTGGTGTTTGTGAAATTTGATGAAAAGTTAGGTAGTAAAAGATACGATACAAATGATCTAAAAACATGTTATTTGAACTCCTCAAAGCTAAAAACTTGTTTTGAATCGATAAACAAACTTTCTTTGTGTTTGTGAAATTTGGTGAAAAGTTATGTAGTAAAAGATACGATACAAATGATCTAAAAACATGTTATTTGAACTCCTCAAAGCGCTAAAATCTTGTTTTGAATCGATAAACAAACTTTCTTAGTGTTTGTGAAATTTGGTGAAAAGTTATGTTGTAAAAGATACGATACAAATGATCTAAAAACACGTTATTTGAACTACTGAAAGCGTTAAAATCTTGTTTTGAAACGAAAAACAAACTTTCTTAGTGTTTGTGAAATTTGGTGAAAAGTTATGTAGTAAAAGATACGATACAAATGATCTAAAAACACGTTATTTGAACTACTCAAAGCGTTAAAATCTTGTTTTGAATCGAAAAGCAAACTTTCTTACTGTTTGTGAAATTTGGTGAAAAGTTATGTAGTAAAGGATACGATACAAATGATCTAAAAACACGTTATTTGAGCTCCTCAAAGCGTTAAAATCTTGTTTTGAATCGAAAAACAAACTTTCTTAGTGTTTGTGAAATTTGGTGAAAAGGTACGTAGTAAAAGATACGATACAAATGATCTAAAAACACGTCATTTGAACTCCTCAAAGTGTTAAAATCTTGTTTTGAATCGAAAAACAAACATTATTAGTGTTTGTGAAATTTGGTTAAAAGTTATGTAGTAAAAGATACGATAAAAATGATCTAAAATCACATTATTTGAACTCCTCAAAGCGTTAAAAGTTTGTTTTGAATCGAAAAACAAACTTTCTTAGTGTTTGTAAAATTTCGTAAAAAGTTATGTAGTAAAAGATACGATACAAATGATCTAAAAACACGTCATTTGAACTACTCAAAGCTTTAAAATTTTGTTTTGAATCGAAAAACAAAATTTCTTAGTGTTTGTGAAATTAGGTGAAAAGTTATGTTGTAAAAGATACGATACAAATGATCCAAAAACATGTTATTTGAACTCATCAAAGCGCTAAAATCTTGTTTTGAATCGAAAAGCAAACTTTCTTAGTGTTTGTGAAATTTGGTGAAAAGTTACGTAGTAAAAGATACGATACAAATGATCTAAAAACACGTTATTGGAACTCCTCAAAGCGTTAAAATCTTGTTTTGAATCGAAAAACAAACTTTCTTTGTGTTTGTGAAATTTGGTGAAAAGTTATGTAGTAAAAGATACGATACAAATGATCTAAAAACATGTTATTTGAACTCCTCAAAGCGCTAAAATCTTGTTTTGAATCGAAAAAGAAACTATCTTAGTGTTTGTGAAATGTGGGGAAAAGTTACGTAGTAAAAGATAAGATACAAATGATCTAAAAACAAGTTATTTGAGCTCCTCAAAGCGTTAAAATCTTGTTTTGAATAGAAAAACAAACTTTCTTAGTGTTTGTGAAATTTGGTGAAAAGTTATGTAGTAAAAGATACGATACAAATGATCTAAAAACACGTTATTTGAACTACCCAAAGCGTTAAAATCTTGTTTTGAATCGAAAAACAAACTTTCTTAGTGTTTGTGAAATTTGGTGAAAAGTTATGTAGTAAAAGATACGATACAAATGATCTAAAAATACGTCATTTGAACTACTCAAAGCGTTAAAATCTTGTTTTGAATCGAAAAACAAACTTTCTTAGTGTTTGTGAAATTTGGTGAAAAGTTATGTAGTAAAAGATACGATACAAATGATCTAAAAACATGTTATTTGAACTACTCAAAGCGTTAAAATCTTGTTTTGAATCGAAAAACAAACTTTCTTGGTGTTTGTGAAATTTGATGAAAAGTTAGGTAGTAAAAGATACGATACAAATGATCTAAAAACATGTTATTTGAACTCCTCAAAGCGCTAAAATCTTGTTTTGAATCGATAAACAAACTTTCTTAGTGTTTGTGAAATTTGGTGAAAAGTTACGTAGTAAAAGATACGATACAAATGATCTAAAAACAAGTTATTTGAGCTCCTCAAAGCGTTAAAATCTTGTTTTTAATCGAAAAACAAAATTTCTTAGTGTTTGTGAAATTTGGTGAAAAGTTATGTAGTAAAAGATACGATACAAATGATCTAAAAACACGTCATTTGAACTACTCAAATCGTTAAAATTTTGTTTTGAATCGAAAAACAATATTTCTTAGTGTTTGTGAAATTTGGTGAAAAGTTATGTAGTAAAAGATACGATACAAATGATCCAAAAACATGTTATTTGAACTCCTCAAAGCGCTAAAATCTTGTTTTGAATCGAAAAACAAACTTTCTTAGTGTTTGTGAAATTTGATGAAAAGTTAGGTAGTAAAAGATACGATACAAATGATCTAAAAACATGTTATTTGAACTCCTCAAAGCGCTAAAATCTTGTTTTGAATCGATAAACAAACTTTCTTAGTGTTTGTGAAATTTGGTGAAAAGTTATGTAGTAAAAGATACGATACAAATGATCTAAAAACATGTTATTTGAACTACTCAAAGCGTTAAAATCTTGTTTTGAATCGAAAAACAAACTTTCTTGGTGTTTGTGAAATTTGATGAAAAGTTAGGTAGTAAAAGATACGATACAAATGATCTAAAAACATGTTATTTGAACTCCTCAAAGCGCTAAAATCTTGTTTTGAATCGATAAACAAACTTTCTTAGTGTTTGTGAAATTTGGTGAAAAGTTACGTAGTAAAAGATACGATACAAATTATCTAAATATAAGTTATTTGAGGTCCTCAAAGCGTTAAAATCTTATTTTGAATAGAAAAACAAACTTTCTTAGAGTTTGTGAAATTTGGTGAAAAGTTATGTAGTAAAAGATACGATACAAATGATCTAAAAACACGTTATTTGAACTACTCAAAGCGTTAAAATCTTGTTTTGAATCGAAAAACAAACTTTCTTGGTGTTTGTGAAATTTGATGAAAAGTTAGGTAGTAAAAGATACGATACAAATGATCTAAAAACATGTTATTTGAACTCCTCAAAGCGCTAAAATCTTGTTTTGAATCGATAAACAAACTTTCTTAGTGTTTGTGAAATTTGGTGAAAAGTTACGTAGTAAAAGATACGATACAAATGATCTAAAAACAAGTTATTTGAGCTCCTCAAAGCGTTAAAATCTTGTTTTTAATCGAAAAACAAACTTTCTTAGTGTTTGTGAAATTTGGTGAAAAGTTATGTAGTAAAAGATACGATACAAATGATCTAAAAACACGTCATTTGAACTACTCAAATCGTTAAAATTTTGTTTTGAATCGAAAAACAATATTTCTTAGTGTTTGTGAAATTTGGTGAAAAGTTATGTAGTAAAAGATATGATACAAATGATCCAAAAACATGTTATTTGAACTCCTCAAAGCGCTAAAATCTTGTTTTGAATCGAAAAACAAACTTTCTTAGTGTTTGTGAAATTTGGTGAAAAGTTACGTAGTAAAAGATACGATACAAATGATCTAAAAATAAGTTTTTTGAGCTCCTCAAAACGTTAAAATCTTGTTTTGAATCGAAAAACAAAATTTCTTAGTGTTTGTGAAATTTGGTGAAAAGTTATGTAGTAAAAGATACGATACAAATGATCTAAAAACACGTTATTTGAACTACTCAAAGCGTTAAAATCTGATTTTGAATCGAAAAACAAACTTTCTTAGTGTTTGCTAAATTTGGTGAAAAGTTATGTAGTAAAAGATACGATACAAATGATCTAAAAACACGTTATTTGAACTACTCAAAGCGTTAAAATCTTGTTTTGAATCGAAAAACAAACTTTCTTTGTGTTTGTGAAATTTGGTGAAAAGTTATGTAGTAAAGGATACGATACAAATGATCTAAAAACACGTTATTTGAACTACTCAAAGCGTTAAAATCTTGTTTTGAATCGAAAAACAAACTTTCTTAGTGTTTGTGAAATTTGGTGAAAAGTTATGTAGTAAAAGATACGATACAAATGATCTAAAAACATGTTATTTGAACTCCTCAAAGCGCTAAAATCTTATTTTGAATCGAAAAGCAAACTTTCTTAGTGTTTGTGAAATTTGGTGAAAAGTTATGTAGTAAAAGATACGATACAAATGATCTAAAAACAAGTTATTTGAGCTCCTCAAAGCGTTAAAATCTTGTTTTGAATCGAAAAACAAACTTTCTTGGTGTTTGTGAAATTTGGTGAAAAATTATGTAGTAAAATATAAGATACAAATGATCTAAAAACACGTTATTTGAACTCCTCAAAGCGTTAAAAGTGTGTTTTGAATCGAAAAACAAACTTTATTAGGGTTTGTGAAATTTGGTGAAAAGTTACGTAGTAAAAGATACAATACAAATGATCTAAAAACACGTTATTTGAACACCTCAAAGCGTTAAAATCTTGTTTTGAATAGAAAAATAAACTTTATTTGTGTTTGTGAAATTTGGTGAAAAGTTATGTAGTAAAGGATACGATACAAATGATCTAAAAACACGTTATTTGAACTCCTCAAAGCGCTAAAATCTTGTTTTGAATCGAAAAACAAACTTTCTTGGTGTTTGTGAAATTTGGTGAAAAGTTATGTAGTAAAAGATACGATACAAATGATCTAAAAACATGTTATTTGAACTCCTCAAAGCGCTAAAATCTTGTTTTGAATCGAAAAACAAACTATCTTAGTGTTTGTGAAATGTGGTGAAAAGTTACGTAGTAAAAGATACGATACAAATGATCTAAAAACAAGTTAGTTGAGCTCCTCAAAGCGTTAAAATCTTGTTTTTAATCGAAAAAAAAACTTTCTTAGTGTTTGTGAAATTTGGTGAAAAGTTATGTAGTAAAAGATACGATACAAATGTTCTAAAAACACGTCATTTGAACTACTCAAATCGTTAAAATTTTGTTTTGAATCGAAAAACAATATTTCTTAGTGTTTGTGAAATTTGGTGAAAAGTTATGTAGTAAAAGATACGATACAAATGATCCAAAAACATGTTATTTGAACTCCTCAAAGCGCTAAAATCTTGTTTTGAATCGAAAAACAAACTTTCTTAGTGTTTGTGAAATTTGGTGAAAAGTTATGTAGTAAAAGATACGATACAAATGATCTAAAAACACGTTATTTGAACTACCCAAAGCGTTAAAATCTTGTTTTGAATCGAAAAACAAACTTTCTTAGTGTTTGTGAAATTTGGTGAAAAGTTGTGTAGTAAAAGATACGATACAAATGATCTAAAAATACGTCATTTGAACTACTCAAAGCGTTAAAATCTTGTTTTGAATCGAAAAACAAACTTTCTTAGTGTTTGTGAAATTTGGTGAAAAGTTACGTAGTAAAAGATACGATACAAATGATCTAAAAACAAGTTATTTGAGCTCCTCAAAGCGTTAAAATCTTGTTTTTAATCGAAAAACAAACTTTCTTAGTGTTTGTGAAATTTGGTGAAAAGTTATGTAGTAAAAGATACGATACAAATGATCTAAAAACACGTCATTTGAACTACTCAAATCGTTAAAATTTTGTTTTGAATCGAAAAACAATATTTCTTAGTGTTTGTGAAATTTGGTGAAAAGTTATGTAGTAAAAGATACGATACAAATGATCCAAAAACATGTTATTTGAACTCCTCAAAGCGCTAAAATCTTGTTTTCAATCGAAAAACAAACTTTCTTAGTGTTTGTGAAATTTGATGAAAAGTTAGGTAGTAAAAGATACGATACAAATGATCTAAAAACATGTTATTTGAACTCCTCAAAGCGCTAAAATCTTGTTTTGAATCGATAAACAATATTTCTTAGTGTTTGTGAAATTTGGTGAAAAGTTATGTAGTAAAAGATACGATACAAATGATCTAAAAACATGTTATTTGAACTACTCAAAGCGGTAAAATCTTGTTTTGAATCGAAAAACAAACTTTCTTGGTGTTTGTGAAATTTGATGAAAAGTTAGGTAGTAAAAGATACGATACAAATGATCTAAAAACATGTTATTTGAACTCCTCAAAGCGCTAAAATCTTGTTTTGAATTGATAAACAAACTTTCTTAGTGTTTGTGAAATTTGGTGAAAAGTTACGTAGTAAAAGATACGATACAAATTATCTAAATATAAGTTATTTGAGCTCCTCAAAGCGTTAAAATCTTATTTTGAATAGAAAAACAAACTTTCTTAGTGTTTGCTAAATTTGGTGAAAAGTTATGTAGTAAAAGATACGATACAAGTGATCTAAAAACACGTTATTTGAACTACTCAAAGCGTTAAAATCTTGTTTTGAATCGAAAAACAAACTTTCTTTGTGTTTGTGAAATTTGGTGAAAAGTTATGTAGTAAAGGATACGATACAAATGATCTAAAAACACGTTATTTGAACTACTCAAAGCGTTAAAATCTTGTTTTGAATCGAAAAACAAACTTTCTTAGTGTTTGTGAAATTTGGTGAAAAGTTATGTAGTAAAAGATACGATACAAATGATCTAAAAACATGTTATTTGAACTCCTCAAAGCGCTAAAATCTTATTTTGAATCGAAAAGCAAACTTTCTTAGTGTTTGTGAAATTTGGTGAAAAGTTATGTAGTAAAAGATACGATACAAATGATCTAAAAACAAGTTATTTGAGCTCCTCAAAGCGTTAAAATCTTGTTTTGAATCGAAAAACAAACTTTCTTAGTGTTTGTGAAATTTGGTGAAAAATTATGTAGTAAAATATAAGATACAAATGATCTAAAAACACGTTATTTGAACTCCTGAAAGCGTTAAAAGTGTGTTTTGAATCGAAAAACAAACTTTATTAGGGTTTGTGAAATTTGGTGAAAAGTTACGTAGTAAAAGATACAATACAAATGATCTAAAAACACGTTATTTGAACACCTCAAAGCGTTAAAATCTTGTTTTGAATAGAAAAATAAACTTTATTTGTGTTTGTGAAATTTGGTGAAAAGTTATGTAGTAAAGGATACGATACAAATGATCTAAAAACACGTTATTTGAACTCCTCAAAGCGCTAAAATCTTGTTTTGAATCGAAAAACAAACTTTCTTGGTGTTTGTGAAATTTGGTGAAAAGTTATGTAGTAAAAGATACGATACAAATGATCTAAAAATACGTCATTTGAACTACTCAAAGCGTTAAAATCTTATTTTGAATAGAAAAACAAACTTTCTTAGAGTTTGTGAAATTTGGTGAAAAGTTATGTAGTAAAAGATACGATACAAATGATCTAAAAACACGTTATTTGAACTACTCAAAGCGTTAAAATCTTGTTTTGAATCGAAAAACAAACTTTCTTGGTGTTTGTGAAATTTGGTGAAAAGTTATGTAGTAAAAGATACGATACAAATGATCTAAAAATACGTCATTTGAACTACTCAAAGCGTTAAAATCTTGTTTTGAATCGAAAAACAAACTTTCTTAGTGTTTGTGAAATTTGGTGAAAAGTTATGTAGTAAAAGATACGATACAAATGATCTAAAAACATGTTATTTGAACTACTCAAAGCGTTAAAATCTTGTTTTGAATCGAAAAACAAACTTTCTTGGTGTTTGTGAAATTTGATGAAAAGTTAGGTAGTAAAAGATACGATACAAATGATCCAAAAACATGTTATTTGAACTCCTCAAAGCGCTAAAATCTTGTTTTGAATCGATAAACAAACTTTCTTAGTGTTTGTGAAATTTGGTGAAAAGTTACGTAGTAAAAGATACGATACAAATTATCTAAATAAAAGTTATTTGAGGTCCTCAAAGCGTTAAAATCTTATTTTGAATAGAAAAACAAACTTTCTTAGAGTTTGTGAAATTTGGTGAAAAGTTATGTAGTAAAAGATACGATACAAATGATCTAAAAACACGTTATTTGAACTACTCAAAGCGTTAAAATCTTGTTTTGAATCGAAAAACAAACTTTCTTGGTGTTTGTGAAATTTGGTGAAAAGTTATGTAGTAAAAGATACGATACAAATGATCTAAAAACATGTTATTTGAACTCCTCAAAGCGCTAAAATCTTGTTTTGAATCGAAAAACAAACTATCTTAGTGTTTGTGAAATGTGGTGAAAAGTTACGTAGTAAAAGATACGATACAAATGGTCTAAAAACAAGTTAGTTGAGCTCCTCAAAGCGTTAAAATCTTGTTTTTAATCGAAAAAAAAACTTTCTTAGTGTTTGTGAAATTTGGTGAAAAGTTATGTAGTAAAAGATACGATACAAATGATCTAAAAACACGTCATTTGAACTACTCAAATCGTTAAAATTTTGTTTTGAATCGAAAAACAATATTTCTTAGTGTTTGTGAAATTTGGTGAAAAGTTATGTAGTAAAAGATACGATACAAATGATCCAAAAACATGTTATTTGAACTCCTCAAAGCGCTAAAATCTTGTTTTGAATCGAAAAACAAACTTTCTTAGTGTTTGTGAAATTTGGTGAAAAGTTATGTAGTAAAAGATACGATACAAATGATCTAAAAACACGTTATTTGAACTACCCAAAGCATTAAAATCTTGTTTTGAATCGAAAAACAAACTTTCTTAGAGTTTGTGAAATTTGGTGAAAAGTTGTGTAGTAAAAGATACGATACAAATGATCTAAAAATACGTCATTTGAACTACTCAAAGCGTTAAAATCTTGTTTTGAATCGAAAAACAAACTTTCTTAGTGTTTGTGAAATTTGGTGAAAAGTTACGTAGTAAAAGATACGATACAAATGATCTAAAAACAAGTTATTTGAGCTCCTCAAAGCGTTAAAATCTTGTTTTTAATCGAAAAACAAACTTTCTTAGTGTTTGTGAAATTTGGTGAAAAGTTATGTAGTAAAAGATACGATACAAATGATCTAAAAACACGTCATTTGAACTACTCAAATCGTTAAAATTTTGTTTTGAATCGAAAAACAATATTTCTTAGTGTTTGTCAAATTTGGTGAAAAGTTATGTAGTAAAAGATACGATACAAATGATCCAAAAACATGTTATTTGAACTCCTCAAAGCGCTAAAATCTTGTTTTCAATCGAAAAACAAACTTTCTTAGTGTTTGTGAAATTTGATGAAAAGTTAGGTAGTAAAAGATACGATACAAATGATCTAAAAACATGTTATTTGAACTCCTCAAAGCGCTAAAATCTTGTTTTGAATCGATAAACAATATTTCTTAGTGTTTGTGAAATTTGGTGAAAAGTTATGTAGTAAAAGATACGATACAAATGATCTAAAAACATGTTATTTGAACTACTCAAAGCATTAAAATCTTGTTTTGAATCGAAAAACAAACTTTCTTGGTGTTTGTGAAATTTGATGAAAAGTTAGGTAGTAAAAGATACGATACAAATGATCTAAAAACATGTTATTTGAACTCCTCAAAGCGCTAAAATCTTGTTTTGAATCGATAAACAAACTTTCTTAGTGTTTGTGAAATTTGGTGAAAAGTTACGTAGTAAAAGATACGATACAAATTATCTAAATATAAGTTATTTGAGCTCCTCAAAGCGTTAAAATCTTATTTTGAATAGAAAAACAAACTTTCTTAGAGTTTGTGAAATTTGGTGAAAAGTTATGTAGTAAAAGATACGATACAAATGATCTAAAAACACGTTATTTGAACTACTCAAAGCGTTAAAATCTTGTTTTGAATCGAAAAACAAACTTTCTTGGTGTTTGTGAAATTTGGTGAAAAGTTATGTAGTAAAAGATACGATACAAATGATCTAAAAATACGTCATTTGAACTACTCAAAGCGTTAAAATCTTGTTTTGAATCGAAAAACAAACTTTCTTAGTGTTTGTGAAATTTGGTGAAAAGTTATGTAGTAAAAGATACGATACAAATGATCTAAAAACATGTTATTTGAACTACTCAAAGCGTTAAAATCTTGTTTTGAATCGAAAAACAAACTTTCTTGGTGTTTGTGAAATTTGATGAAAAGTTAGGTAGTAAAAGATACGATACAAATGATCTAAAAACATGTTATTTGAACTCCTCAAAGCGCTAAAATCTTGTTTTGAATCGATAAACAAACTTTCTTAGTGTTTGTGAAATTTGGTGAAAAGTTACGTAGTAAAAGATACGATACAAATGATCTAAAAACAAGTTATTTGAGCTCCTCAAAGCGTTAAAATCTTGTTTTTAATCGAAAAACAAAATTTCTTAGTGTTTGTGAAATTTGGTGAAAAGTTATGTAGTAAAAGATACGATACAAATGATCTAAAAACACGTCATTTGAACTACTCAAATCGTTAAAATTTTGTTTTGAATCGAAAAACAATATTTCTTAGTGTTTGTGAAATTTGGTGAAAAGTTATGTAGTAAAAGATACGACACAAATGATCCAAAAACATGTTATTTGAACTCCTCAAAGCGCTAAAATCTTGTTTTGAATCGAAAAACAAACTTTCTTAGTGTTTGTGAAATTTGGTGAAAAGTTACGTAGTAAAAGATACGATACAAATGATCTAAAAACACGTTATTGGAACTCCTCAAAGCGTTAAAATCTTGTTTTGAATCGAAAAACAAACTTTCTTTGTGTTTGTGAAATTTGGTGAAAAGTTATGTAGTAAAAGATACGATACAAATGATCTAAAAACATGTTATTTGAACTCCTCAAAGCGCTAAAATCTTGTTTTGAATCGAAAAAGAAACTATCTTGGTGTTTGTGAAATGTGGGGAAAAGTTACGTAGTAAAAGATAAGATACAAATGATCTAAAAACAAGTTATTTGAGCTCCTCAAAGCGTTAAAATCTTGTTTTGAATAGAAAAACAAACTTTCTTAGTGTTTGTGAAATTTGGTGAAAAGTTATGTAGTAAAAGATACGATACAAATGATCTAAAAACACGTTATTTGAACTACCCAAAGCGTTAAAATCTTGTTTTGAATCGAAAAACAAACTTTCTTAGTGTTTGTGAAATTTGGTGAAAAGTTATGTAGTAAAAGATACGATACAAATGATCTAAAAATACGTCATTTGAACTACTCAAAGCGTTAAAATCTTGTTTTGAATCGAAAAACAAACTTTCTTAGTGTTTGTGAAATTTGGTGAAAAGTTATGTAGTAAAAGATACGATACAAATGATCTAAAAACATGTTATTTGAACTACTCAAAGCGTTAAAATCTTGTTTTGAATCGAAAAACAAACTTTCTTGGTGTTTGTGAAATTTGATGAAAAGTTAGATAGTAAAAGATACGATACAAATGATCTAAAAACATGTTATTTGAACTCCTCAAAGCGCTAAAATCTTGTTTTGAATCGATAAACAAACTTTCTTAGTGTTTGTGAAATTTGGTGAAAAGTTATGTAGTAAAAGATACGATACAAATGATCTAAAAACACGTTATTTGAACTACTCAAAGCGTTAAAATCTTGTTTTGAATCGAAAAACAAACTTTCTTGGTGTTTGTGAAATTTGGTGAAAAGTTATGTAGTAAAAGATACGATACAAATGATCTAAAAACATGTTATTTGAACTCCTCAAAGCGCTAAAATCTTGTTTTGAATTGAAAAACAAACTATCTTCGTGTTTGTGAAATGTGGGGAAAAGTTACGTAGTAAAAGATATGATACAAATTATCTAAATATAAGTTATTTGAGCTCCTCAAAGCGTTAAAATCTTGTTTTGAATAGAAAAACAAACTTTCTTAGTGTTTGTGAAATTTGGTGAAAAGTTATGTAGTAAAAGATACGATACAAATGATCTAAAAACACGTTATTTGAACTACTCAAAGCGTTAAAATCTTGTTTTGAATCGAAAAACAAACTTTCTTGGTGTTTGTGAAATTTGATGAAAAGTTAGGTAGTAAAAGATACGATACAAATGATCTAAAAACATGTTATTTGAACTCCTCAAAGCTAAAAACTTGTTTTGAATCGATAAACAAACTTTCTTTGTGTTTGTGAAATTTGGTGAAAAGTTATGTAGTAAAAGATACGATACAAATGATCTAAAAACATGTTATTTGAACTCCTCAAAGCGCTAAAATCTTGTTTTGAATCGATAAACAATATTTCTTAGTGTTTGTGAAATTTGGTGAAAAGTTATGTAGTAAAAGATACGATACAAATGATCTAAAAACATGTTATTTGAACTACTCAAAGCGTTAAAATCTTGTTTTGAATCGAAAAACAAACTTTCTTGGTGTTTGTGAAATTTGATGAAAAGTTAGGTAGTAAAAGATACGATACAAATGATCTAAAAACATGTTATTTGAACTCCTCAAAGCGCTAAAATCTTGTTTTGAATCGATAAACAAACTTTCTTAGTGTTTGTGAAATTTGGTGAAAAGTTACGTAGTAAAAGATACGATACAAATTATCTAAATATAAGTTATTTGAGCTCCTCAAAGCGTTAAAATCTTATTTTGAATAGAAAAACAAACTTTCTTAGTGTTTGCTAAATTTGGTGAAAAGTTATGTAGTAAAAGATACGATACAAGTGATCTAAAAACACGTTATTTGAACTACTCAAAGCGTTAAAATCTTGTTTTGAATCGAAAAACAAACTTTCTTTGTGTTTGTGAAATTTGGTGAAAAGTTATGTAGTAAAAGATACGATACAAATGATCTAAAAATACGTCATTTGAACTACTCAAAGCGTTAAAATCTTGTTTTGAATCGAAAAACAAACTTTCTTAGTGTTTGTGAAATTTGGTGAAAAGTTATGTAGTAAAAGATACGATACAAATGATCTAAAAACATGTTATTTGAACTACTCAAAGCGTTAAAATCTTGTTTTGAATCGAAAAACAAACTTTCTTGGTGTTTGTGAAATTTGGTGAAAAGTTATGTAGTAAAAGATACGATACAAATGATCTAAAAATACGTCATTTGAACTACTCAAAGCGTTAAAATCTTGTTTTGAATCGAAAAACAAACTTTCTTAGTGTTTGTGAAATTTGGTGAAAAGTTATGTAGTAAAAGATACGATACAAATGATCTAAAAACATGTTATTTGAACTACTCAAAGCGTTAAAATCTTGTTTTGAATCGAAAAACAAACTTTCTTGGTGTTTGTGAAATTTGATGAAAAGTTAGGTAGTAAAAGATACGATACAAATGATCTAAAAACATGTTATTTGAACTCCTCAAAGAGCTAAAATCTTGTTTTGAATCGATAAACAAACTTTCTTAGTGTTTGTGAAATTTGGTGAAAAGTTACGTAGTAAAAGATACGATACAAATGATCTAAAAACAAGTTATTTGAGCTCCTCAAAGCGTTAAAATCTTGTTTTTAATCGAAAAACAAAATTTCTTAGTGTTTGTGAAATTTGGTGAAAAGTTATGTAGTAAAAGATACGATACAAATGATCTAAAAACACGTCATTTGAACTACTCAAATCGTTAAAATTTTGTTTTGAATCGAAAAACAATATTTCTTAGTGTTTGTGAAATTTGGTGAAAAGTTATGTAGTAAAAGATACGACACAAATGATCCAAAAACATGTTATTTGAACTCCTCAAAGCGCTAAAATCTTGTTTTGAATCGAAAAACAAACTTTCTTAGTGTTTGTGAAATTTGGTGAAAAGTTACGTAGTAAAAGATACGATACAAATGATCTAAAAACACGTTATTGGAACTCCTCAAAGCGTTAAAATCTTGTTTTGAATCGAAAAACAAACTTTCTTTGTGTTTGTGAAATTTGGTGAAAAGTTATGTAGTAAAAGATACGATACAAATGATCTAAAAACATGTTATTTGAACTCCTCAAAGCGCTAAAATCTTGTTTTGAATCGAAAAAGAAACTATCTTGGTGTTTGTGAAATGTGGGGAAAAGTTACGTAGTAAAAGATAAGATACAAATGATCTAAAAACAAGTTATTTGAGCTCCTCAAAGCGTTAAAATCTTGTTTTGAATAGAAAAACAAACTTTCTTAGTGTTTGTGAAATTTGGTGAAAAGTTATGTAGTAAAAGATACGATACAAATGATCTAAAAACACGTTATTTGAACTACCCAAAGCGTTAAAATCTTGTTTTGAATCGAAAAACAAACTTTCTTAGTGTTTGTGAAATTTGGTGAAAAGTTATGTAGTAAAAGATACGATACAAATGATCTAAAAATACGTCATTTGAACTACTCAAAGCGTTAAAATCTTGTTTTGAATCGAAAAACAAACTTTCTTAGTGTTTGTGAAATTTGGTGAAAAGTTATGTAGTAAAAGATACGATACAAATGATCTAAAAACATGTTATTTGAACTACTCAAAGCGTTAAAATCTTGTTTTGAATCGAAAAACAAACTTTCTTGGTGTTTGTGAAATTTGATGAAAAGTTAGATAGTAAAAGATACGATACAAATGATCTAAAAACATGTTATTTGAACTCCTCAAAGCGCTAAAATCTTGTTTTGAATCGATAAACAAACTTTCTTAGTGTTTGTGAAATTTGGTGAAAAGTTATGTAGTAAAAGATACGATACAAATGATCTAAAAACACGTTATTTGAACTACTCAAAGCGTTAAAATCTTGTTTTGAATCGAAAAACAAACTTTCTTGGTGTTTGTGAAATTTGGTGAAAAGTTATGTAGTAAAAGATACGATACAAATGATCTAAAAACATGTTATTTGAACTCCTCAAAGCGCTAAAATCTTGTTTTGAATTGAAAAACAAACTATCTTCGTGTTTGTGAAATGTGGGGAAAAGTTACGTAGTAAAAGATATGATACAAATTATCTAAATATAAGTTATTTGAGCTCCTCAAAGCGTTAAAATCTTGTTTTGAATAGAAAAACAAACTTTCTTAGTGTTTGTGAAATTTGGTGAAAAGTTATGTAGTAAAAGATACGATACAAATGATCTAAAAACATGTTATTTGAACTACTCAAAGCGTTAAAATCTTGTTTTGAATCGAAAAACAAACTTTCTTGGTGTTTGTGAAATTTGATGAAAAGTTAGGTAGTAAAAGATACGATACAAATGATCTAAAAACATGTTATTTGAACTCCTCAAAGCTAAAAACTTGTTTTGAATCGATAAACAAACTTTCTTTGTGTTTGTGAAATTTGGTGAAAAGTTATGTAGTAAAAGATACGATACAAATGATCTAAAATCATGTTATTTGAACTCCTCAAAGCGCTAAAATCTTGTTTTGAATCGATAAACAATATTTCTTAGTGTTTGTGAAATTTGGTGAAAAGTTATGTAGTAAAAGATACGATACAAATGATCTAAAAACATGTTATTTGAACTACTCAAAGCGTTAAAATCTTGTTTTGAATCGAAAAACAAACTTTCTTGGTGTTTGTGAAATTTGATGAAAAGTTAGGTAGTAAAAGATACGATACAAATGATCTAAAAACATGTTATTTGAACTCCTCAAAGCGCTAAAATCTTGTTTTGAATCGATAAACAAACTTTCTTAGTGTTTGTGAAATTTGGTGAAAAGTTACGTAGTAAAAGATACGATACAAATTATCTAAATATAAGTTATTTGAGCTCCTCAAAGCGTTAAAATCTTATTTTGAATAGAAAAACAAACTTTCTTAGTGTTTGCTAAATTTGGTGAAAAGTTATGTAGTAAAAGATACGATACAAGTGATCTAAAAACACGTTATTTGAACTACTCAAAGCGTTAAAATCTTGTTTTGAATCGAAAAACAAACTTTCTTTGTGTTTGTGAAATTTGGTGAAAAGTTATGTAGTAAAGGATACGATACAAATGATCTAAAAACACGTTATTTGAACTACTCAAAGCGTTAAAATCTTGTTTTGAATCGAAAAACAAACTTTCTTAGTGTTTGTGAAATTTGGTGAAAAGTTATGTAGTAAAAGATACGATACAAATGATCTAAAAACATGTTATTTGAACTCCTCAAAGCGCTAAAATCTTGTTTTGAATCGAAAAAGAAACTATCTTGGTGTTTGTGAAATGTGGGGAAAAGTTACGTAGTAAAAGATAAGATACAAATGATCTAAAAACAAGTTATTTGAGCTCCTCAAAGCGTTAAAATCTTGTTTTGAATAGAAAAACAAACTTTCTTAGTGTTTGTGAAATTTGGTGAAAAGTTATGTAGTAAAAGATACGATACAAATGATCTAAAAACACGTTATTTGAACTACCCAAAGCGTTAAAATCTTGTTTTGAATCGAAAAACAAACTTTCTTAGTGTTTGTGAAATTTGGTGAAAAGTTATGTAGTAAAAGATACGATACAAATGATCTAAAAATACGTCATTTGAACTACTCAAAGCGTTAAAATCTTGTTTTGAATCGAAAAACAAACTTTCTTAGTGTTTGTGAAATTTGGTGAAAAGTTATGTAGTAAAAGATACGATACAAATGATCTAAAAACATGTTATTTGAACTACTCAAAGCGTTAAAATCTTGTTTTGAATCGAAAAACAAACTTTCTTGGTGTTTGTGAAATTTGATGAAAAGTTAGATAGTAAAAGATACGATACAAATGATCTAAAAACATGTTATTTGAACTCCTCAAAGCGCTAAAATCTTGTTTTGAATCGATAAACAAACTTTCTTAGTGTTTGTGAAATTTGGTGAAAAGTTATGTAGTAAAAGATACGATACAAATGATCTAAAAACACGTTATTTGAACTACTCAAAGCGTTAAAATCTTGTTTTGAATCGAAAAACAAACTTTCTTGGTGTTTGTGAAATTTGGTGAAAAGTTATGTAGTAAAAGATACGATACAAATGATCTAAAAACATGTTATTTGAACTCCTCAAAGCGCTAAAATCTTGTTTTGAATTGAAAAACAAACTATCTTCGTGTTTGTGAAATGTGGGGAAAAGTTACGTAGTAAAAGATATGATACAAATTATCTAAATATAAGTTATTTGAGCTCCTCAAAGCGTTAAAATCTTGTTTTGAATAGAAAAACAAACTTTCTTAGTGTTTGTGAAATTTGGTGAAAAGTTATGTAGTAAAAGATACGATACAAATGATCTAAAAACACGTTATTTGAACTACTCAAAGCGTTAAAATCTTGTTTTGAATCGAAAAACAAACTTTCTTGGTGTTTGTGAAATTTGATGAAAAGTTAGGTAGTAAAAGATACGATACAAATGATCTAAAAACATGTTATTTGAACTCCTCAAAGCTAAAAACTTGTTTTGAATCGATAAACAAACTTTCTTTGTGTTTGTGAAATTTGGTGAAAAGTTATGTAGTAAAAGATACGATACAAATGATCTAAAAACATGTTATTTGAACTCCTCAAAGCGCTAAAATCTTGTTTTGAATCGATAAACAATATTTCTTAGTGTTTGTGAAATTTGGTGAAAAGTTATGTAGTAAAAGATACGATACAAATGATCTAAAAACATGTTATTTGAACTACTCAAAGCGTTAAAATCTTGTTTTGAATCGAAAAACAAACTTTCTTGGTGTTTGTGAAATTTGATGAAAAGTTAGGTAGTAAAAGATACGATACAAATGATCTAAAAACATGTTATTTGAACTCCTCAAAGCGCTAAAATCTTGTTTTGAATCGATAAACAAACTTTCTTAGTGTTTGTGAAATTTGGTGAAAAGTTACGTAGTAAAAGATACGATACAAATTATCTAAATATAAGTTATTTGAGCTCCTCAAAGCGTTAAAATCTTATTTTGAATAGAAAAACAAACTTTCTTAGTGTTTGCTAAATTTGGTGAAAAGTTATGTAGTAAAAGATACGATACAAGTGATCTAAAAACACGTTATTTGAACTACTCAAAGCGTTAAAATCTTGTTTTGAATCGAAAAACAAACTTTCTTTGTGTTTGTGAAATTTGGTGAAAAGTTATGTAGTAAAGGATACGATACAAATGATCTAAAAACACGTTATTTGAACTACTCAAAGCGTTAAAATCTTGTTTTGAATCGAAAAACAAACTTTCTTAGTGTTTGTGAAATTTGGTGAAAAGTTATGTAGTAAAAGATACGATACAAATGATCTAAAAACATGTTATTTGAACTCCTCAAAGCGCTAAAATCTTATTTTGAATCGAAAAGCAAACTTTCTTAGTGTTTGTGAAATTTGGTGAAAAGTTATGTAGTAAAAGATACGATACAAATGATCTAAAAACAAGTTATTTGAGCTCCTCAAAGCGTTAAAATCTTGTTTTGAATCGAAAAACAAACTTTCTTAGTGTTTGTGAAATTTGGTGAAAAATTATGTAGTAAAATATAAGATACAAATGATCTAAAAACACGTTATTTGAACTCCTGAAAGCGTTAAAAGTGTGTTTTGAATCGAAAAACAAACTGTATTAGGGTTTGTGAAATTTGGTGAAAAGTTACGTAGTAAAAGATACAATACAAATGATCTAAAAACACGTTATTTGAACACCTCAAAGCGTTAAAATCTTGTTTTGAATAGAAAAATAAACTTTATTTGTGTTTGTGAAATTTGGTGAAAAGTTATGTAGTAAAGGATACGATACAAATGATCTAAAAACACGTTATTTGAACTCCTCAAAGCGCTAAAATCTTGTTTTGAATCGAAAAACAAACTTTCTTGGTGTTTGTGAAATTTGGTGAAAAGTTATGTAGTAAAAGATACGATACAAATGATCTAAAAATACGTCATTTGAACTACTCAAAGCGTTAAAATCTTATTTTGAATAGAAAAACAAACTTTCTTAGAGTTTGTGAAATTTGGTGAAAAGTTATGTAGTAAAAGATACGATACAAATGATCTAAAAACACGTTATTTGAACTACTCAAAGCGTTAAAATCTTGTTTTGAATCGAAAAACAAACTTTCTTGGTGTTTGTGAAATTTGGTGAAAAGTTATGTAGTAAAAGATACGATACAAATGATCTAAAAATACGTCATTTGAACTACTCAAAGCGTTAAAATCTTGTTTTGAATCGAAAAACAAACTTTCTTAGTGTTTGTGAAATTTGGTGAAAAGTTATGTAGTAAAAGATACGATACAAATGATCTAAAAACATGTTATTTGAACTACTCAAAGCGTTAAAATCTTGTTTTGAATCGAAAAACAAACTTTCTTGGTGTTTGTGAAATTTGATGAAAAGTTAGGTAGTAAAAGATACGATACAAATGATCCAAAAACATGTTATTTGAACTCCTCAAAGCGCTAAAATCTTGTTTTGAATCGATAAACAAACTTTCTTAGTGTTTGTGAAATTTGGTGAAAAGTTACGTAGTAAAAGATACGATACAAATTATCTAAATAAAAGTTATTTGAGGTCCTCAAAGCGTTAAAATCTTATTTTGAATAGAAAAACAAACTTTCTTAGAGTTTGTGAAATTTGGTGAAAAGTTATGTAGTAAAAGATACGATACAAATGATCTAAAAACACGTTATTTGAACTACTCAAAGCGTTAAAATCTTGTTTTGAATCGAAAAACAAACTTTCTTGGTGTTTGTGAAATTTGGTGAAAAGTTATGTAGTAAAAGATACGATACAAATGATCTAAAAACATGTTATTTGAACTCCTCAAAGCGCTAAAATCTTGTTTTGAATCGAAAAACAAACTATCTTAGTGTTTGTGAAATGTGGTGAAAAGTTACGTAGTAAAAGATACGATACAAATGGTCTAAAAACAAGTTAGTTGAGCTCCTCAAAGCGTTAAAATCTTGTTTTTAATCGAAAAAAAAACTTTCTTAGTGTTTGTGAAATTTGGTGAAAAGTTATGTAGTAAAAGATACGATACAAATGATCTAAAAACACGTCATTTGAACTACTCAAATCGTTAAAATTTTGTTTTGAATCGAAAAACAATATTTCTTAGTGTTTGTGAAATTTGGTGAAAAGTTATGTAGTAAAAGATACGATACAAATGATCCAAAAACATGTTATTTGAACTCCTCAAAGCGCTAAAATCTTGTTTTGAATCGAAAAACAAACTTTCTTAGTGTTTGTGAAATTTGGTGAAAAGTTATGTAGTAAAAGATACGATACAAATGATCTAAAAACACGTTATTTGAACTACCCAAAGCGTTAAAATCTTGTTTTGAATCGAAAAACAAACTTTCTTAGTGTTTGTGAAATTTGGTGAAAAGTTGTGTAGTAAAAGATACGATACAAATGATCTAAAAATACGTCATTTGAACTACTCAAAGCGTTAAAATCTTGTTTTGAATCGAAAAACAAACTTTCTTAGTGTTTGTGAAATTTGGTGAAAAGTTACGTAGTAAAAGATACGATACAAATGATCTAAAAACAAGTTATTTGAGCTCCTCAAAGCGTTAAAATCTTGTTTTTAATCGAAAAACAAACTTTCTTAGTGTTTGTGAAATTTGGTGAAAAGTTATGTAGTAAAAGATACGATACAAATGATCTAAAAACACGTCATTTGAACTACTCAAATCGTTAAAATTTTGTTTTGAATCGAAAAACAATATTTCTTAGTGTTTGTCAAATTTGGTGAAAAGTTATGTAGTAAAAGATACGATACAAATGATCCAAAAACATGTTATTTGAACTCCTCAAAGCGCTAAAATCTTGTTTTCAATCGAAAAACAAACTTTCTTAGTGTTTGTGAAATTTGATGAAAAGTTAGGTAGTAAAAGATACGATACAAATGATCTAAAAACATGTTATTTGAACTCCTCAAAGCGCTAAAATCTTGTTTTGAATCGATAAACAATATTTCTTAGTGTTTGTGAAATTTGGTGAAAAGTTATGTAGTAAAAGATACGATACAAATGATCTAAAAACATGTTATTTGAACTACTCAAAGCATTAAAATCTTGTTTTGAATCGAAAAACAAACTTTCTTGGTGTTTGTGAAATTTGATGAAAAGTTAGGTAGTAAAAGATACGATACAAATGATCTAAAAACATGTTATTTGAACTCCTCAAAGCGCTAAAATCTTGTTTTGAATCGATAAACAAACTTTCTTAGTGTTTGTGAAATTTGGTGAAAAGTTACGTAGTAAAAGATACGATACAAATTATCTAAATATAAGTTATTTGAGCTCCTCAAAGCGTTAAAATCTTATTTTGAATAGAAAAACAAACTTTCTTAGAGTTTGTGAAATTTGGTGAAAAGTTATGTAGTAAAAGATACGATACAAATGATCTAAAAACACGTTATTTGAACTACTCAAAGCGTTAAAATCTTGTTTTGAATCGAAAAACAAACTTTCTTGGTGTTTGTGAAATTTGGTGAAAAGTTATGTAGTAAAAGATACGATACAAATGATCTAAAAATACGTCATTTGAACTACTCAAAGCGTTAAAATCTTGTTTTGAATCGAAAAACAAACTTTCTTAGTGTTTGTGAAATTTGGTGAAAAGTTATGTAGTAAAAGATACGATACAAATGATCTAAAAACATGTTATTTGAACTACTCAAAGCGTTAAAATCTTGTTTTGAATCGAAAAACAAACTTTCTTGGTGTTTGTGAAATTTGATGAAAAGTTAGGTAGTAAAAGATACGATACAAATGATCTAAAAACATGTTATTTGAACTCCTCAAAGCGCTAAAATCTTGTTTTGAATCGAGAAACAAACTTTCTTAGTGTTTGTGAAATTTGGTGAAAAGTTACGTAGTAAAAGATACGATACAAATGATCTAAAAACAAGTTATTTGAGCTCCTCAAAGCGTTAAAATCTTGTTTTTAATCGAAAAACAAAATTTCTTAGTGTTTGTGAAATTTGGTGAAAAGTTATGTAGTAAAAGATACGATACAAATGATCTAAAAACACGTCATTTGAACTACTCAAATCGTTAAAATTTTGTTTTGAATCGAAAAACAATATTTCTTAGTGTTTGTGAAATTTGGTGAAAAGTTATGTAGTAAAAGATACGACACAAATGATACAAAAACATGTTATTTGAACTCCTCAAAGCGCTAAAATCTTGTTTTGAATCGAAAAACAAACTTTCTTAGTGCTTGTGAAATTTGGTGAAAAGTTACGTAGTAAAAGATACGATACAAATGATCTAAAAACACGTTATTGGAACTCCTCAAAGCGTTAAAATCTTGTTTTGAATCGAAAAACAAACTTTCTTTGTGTTTGTGAAATTTGGTGAAAAGTTATGTAGTAAAAGATACGATACAAATGATCTAAAAACATGTTATTTGAACTCCTCAAAGCGCTAAAATCTTGTTTTGAATCGAAAAAGAAACTATCTTGGTGTTTGTGAAATGTGGGGAAAAGTTACGTAGTAAAAGATAAGATACAAATGATCTAAAAACAAGTTATTTGAGCTCCTCAAAGCGTTAAAATCTTGTTTTGAATAGAAAAACAAACTTTCTTAGTGTTTGTGAAATTTGGTGAAAAGTTATGTAGTAAAAGATACGATACAAATGATCTAAAAACACGTTATTTGAACTACCCAAAGCGTTAAAATCTTGTTTTGAATCGAAAAACAAACTTTCTTAGTGTTTGTGAAATTTGGTGAAAAGTTATGTAGTAAAAGATACGATACAAATGATCTAAAAATACGTCATTTGAACTACTCAAAGCGTTAAAATCTTGTTTTGAATCGAAAAACAAACTTTCTTAGTGTTTGTGAAATTTGGTGAAAAGTTATGTAGTAAAAGATACGATACAAATGATCTAAAAACATGTTATTTGAACTACTCAAAGCGTTAAAATCTTGTTTTGAATCGAAAAACAAACTTTCTTGGTGTTTGTGAAATTTGATGAAAAGTTAGGTAGTAAAAGATACGATACAAATGATCTAAAAACATGTTATTTGAACTCCTCAAAGCGCTAAAATCTTGTTTTGAATCGATAAACAAACTTTCTTAGTGTTTGTGAAATTTGGTGAAAAGTTATGTAGTAAAAGATACGATACAAATGATCTAAAAACACGTTATTTGAACTACTCAAAGCGTTAAAATCTTGTTTTGAATCGAAAAACAAACTTTCTTGGTGTTTGTGAAATTTGGTGAAAAGTTATGTAGTAAAAGATACGATACAAATGATCTAAAAACATGTTATTTGAACTCCTCAAAGCGCTAAAATCTTGTTTTGAATTGAAAAACAAACTATCTTCGTGTTTGTGAAATGTGGGGAAAAGTTACGTAGTAAAAGATATGATACAAATTATCTAAATATAAGTTATTTGAGCTCCTCAAAGCGTTAAAATCTTGTTTTGAATAGAAAAACAAACTTTCTTAGTGTTTGTGAAATTTGGTGAAAAGTTATGTAGTAAAAGATACGATACAAATGATCTAAAAACACGTTATTTGAACTACTCAAAGCGTTAAAATCTTGTTTTGAATCGAAAAACAAACTTTCTTGGTGTTTGTGAAATTTGATGAAAAGTTAGGTAGTAAAAGATACGATACAAATGATCTAAAAACATGTTATTTGAACTCCTCAAAGCTAAAAACTTGTTTTGAATCGATAAACAAACTTTCTTTGTGTTTGTGAAATTTGGTGAAAAGTTATGTAGTAAAAGATACGATACAAATGATCTAAAAACATGTTATTTGAACTCCTCAAAGCGCTAAAATCTTGTTTTGAATCGATAAACAAACTTTCTTAGTGTTTGTGAAATTTGGTGAAAAGGTTTGTAGTAAAAGATACGATACAAATGATCTAAAAACACGTTATTTGAACTACTGAAAGCGTTAAAATCTTGTTTTGAAACGAAAAACAAACTTTCTTAGTGTTTGTGAAATTTGGTGAAAAGTTATGTAGTAAAAGATACGATACAAATGATCTAAAAACACGTTATTTGAACTACTCAAAGCGTTAAAATCTTGTTTTGAATCGAAAAGCAAACTTTCTTACTGTTTGTGAAATTTGGTGAAAAGTTATGTAGTAAAGGATACGATACAAATGATCTAAAAACACGTTATTTGAGCTCCTCAAAGCGTTAAAATCTTGTTTTGAATCGAAAAACAAACTTTCTTAGTGTTTGTGAAATTTGGTGAAAAGTTACGTAGTAAAAGATACGATACAAATGATCTAAAAACACGTCATTTGAACTGCTCAAAGTGTTAAAATCTTGTTTTTAATCGAAAAACAAACTTTCTTAGTGTTTGTAAAATTTCGTAAAAAGTTATGTAGTAAAAGATACGATACAAATGATCTAAAAACACGTCATTTGAACTACTCAAAGCTTTAAAATTTTGTTTTGAATCGAAAAACAAAATTTCTTAGTGTTTGTGAAATTAGGTGAAAAGTTATGTTGTAAAAGATACGATACAAATGATCCAAAAACATGTTATTTGAACTCATCAAAGCGCTAAAATCTTGTTTTGAATCGAAAAGCAAACTTTCTTAGTGTTTGTGAAATTTGGTGAAAAGTTACGTAGTAAAAGATACGATACAAATGATCTAAAAACACGTTATTGGAACTCCTCAAAGCGTTAAAATCTTGTTTTGAATCGAAAAACAAACTTTCTTTGTGTTTGTGAAATTTGGTGAAAAGTTATGTAGTTAAAGATACGATACAAATGATCTAAAAACATGTTATTTCAACTCCTCAAAGAGCTAAAATCTTGTTTTGAATCGAAAAAGAAACTATCTTAGTGTTTGTGAAATGTGGGGAAAAGTTACGTAGTAAAAGATAAGATACAAATGATCTAAAAACAAGTTATTTGAGCTCCTCAAAGCGTTAAAATCTTGTTTTGAATAGAAAAACAAACTTTCTTAGTGTTTGTGAAATTTGGTGAAAAGTTATGTAGTAAAAGATACGATACAAATGATCTAAAAACACGTTATTTGAACTACCCAAAGCGTTAAAATCTTGTTTTGAATCGAAAAACAAACTTTCTTAGTGTTTGTGAAATTTGGTGAAAAGTTATGTAGTAAAAGATACGATACAAATGATCTAAAAATACGTCATTTGAACTACTCAAAGCGTTAAAATCTTGTTTTGAATCGAAAAACAAACTTTCTTAGTGTTTGTGAAATTTGGTGAAAAGTTATGTAGTAAAAGATACGATACAAATGATCTAAAAACATGTTATTTGAACTACTCAAAGCGTTAAAATCTTGTTTTGAATCGAAAAACAAACTTTCTTGGTGTTTGTGAAATTTGATGAAAAGTTAGGTAGTAAAAGATACGATACAAATGATCTAAAAACATGTTATTTGAATTCCTCAAAGCGCTAAAATCTTGTTTTGAATCGATAAACAAACTTTCTTAGTGTTTGTGAAATTTGGTGAAAAGTTACGTAGTAAAAGATACGATACAAATGATCTAAAAACAAGTTATTTGAGCTCCTCAAAGCGTTAAAATCTTGTTTTTAATCGAAAAACAAAATTTCTTAGTGTTTGTGAAATTTGGTGAAAAGTTATGTAGTAAAAGATACGATACAAATGATCTAAAAACACGTCATTTGAACTACTCAAATCGTTAAAATTTTGTTTTGAATCGAAAAACAATATTTCTTAGTGTTTGTGAAATTTGGTGAAAAGTTATGTAGTAAAAGATACGATACAAATGATCCAAAAACATGTTATTTGAACTCCTCAAAGCGCTAAAATCTTGTTTTGAATCGAAAAACAAACTTTCTTAGTGTTTGTGAAATTTGATGAAAAGTTAGGTAGTAAAAGATACGATACAAATGATCTAAAAACATGTTATTTGAACTCCTCAAAGCGCTAAAATCTTGTTTTGAATCGATAAACAAACTTTCTTAGTGTTTGTGAAATTTGGTGAAAAGTTATGTAGTAAAAGATACGATACAAATGATCTAAAAACATGTTATTTGAACTACTCAAAGCGTTAAAATCTTGTTTTGAATCGAAAAACAAACTTTCTTGGTGTTTGTGAAATTTGATGAAAAGTTAGGTAGTAAAACATACGATACAAATGATCTAAAAACATGTTATTTGAACTCCTCAAAGCGCTAAAATCTTGTTTTGAATCGATAAACAAACTTTCTTAGTGTTTGTGAAATTTGGTGAAAAGTTACGTAGTAAAAGATACGATACAAATTATCTAAATATAAGTTATTTGAGGTCCTCAAAGCGTTAAAATCTTATTTTGAATAGAAAAACAAACTTTCTTAGAGTTTGTGAAATTTGGTGAAAAGTTATGTAGTAAAAGATACGATACAAATGATCTAAAAACACGTTATTTGAACTACTCAAAACGTTAAAATCTTGTTTTGAATCGAAAAACAAACTTTCTTGGTGTTTGTGAAATTTGATGAAAAGTTAGGTAGTAAAAGATACGATACAAATAATCTAAAAACATGTTATTTGAACTCCTCAAAGCGCTAAAATCTAGTTTTGAATCGATAAACAAACTTTCTTAGTGTTTGTGAAATTTGGTGAAAAGTTACGTAGTAAAAGATACGATACAAATGATCTAAAAACACGTCATTTGAACTCCTCAAAGTGTTAAAATCTTGTTTTGAATCGAAAAACAAACATTATTAGTGTTTGTGAAATTTGGTTAAAAGTTATGTAGTAAAAGATACGATAAAAATGATCTAAAATCACATTATTTGAACTCCTCAAAGCGTTAAAAGTTTGTTTTGAATCGAAAAACAAACTTTCGTAGTGTTTGTAAAATTTCGTAAAAAGTTATGTAGTAAAAGATACGATACAAATGATCTAAAAACACGTCATTTGAACTACTCAAAGCTTTAAAATTTTGTTTTGAATCGAAAAACAAAATTTCTTAGTGTTTGTGAAATTAGGTGAAAAGTTATGTTGTAAAAGATACGATACAAATGATCCAAAAACATGTTATTTGAACTCATCAAAGCGCTAAAATCTTGTTTTGAATCGAAAAGCAAACTTTCTTAGTGTTTGTGAAATTTGGTGAAAAGTTACGTAGTAAAAGATACGATACAAATGATCTAAAAACACGTTATTGGAACTCCTCAAAGCGCTAAAATCTTGTTTTGAATCGAAAAAGAAACTATCTTAGTGTTTGTGAAATGTGGGGAAAAGTTACGTAGTAAAAGATAAGATACAAATGATCTAAAAACAAGTTATTTGAGCTCCTCAAAGCGTTAAAATCTTGTTTTGAATAGAAAAACAAACTTTCTTAGTGTTTGTGAAATTTGGTGAAAAGTTATGTAGTAAAAGATACGATACAAATGATCTAAAAACACGTTATTTGAACTCCTCAAAGCGCTAAAATCTTATTTTGAATCGAAAAGCAAACTTTCTTAGTGTTTGTGAAATTTGGTGAAAAGTTATGTAGTAAAAGATACGATACAAATGATCTAAAAACATGTTATTTGAACTCCTCAAAGCGCTAAAATCTTATTTTGAATCGAAAAGCAAACTTTCTTAGTGTTTTTGAAATTTGGTGAAAAGTTATGTAGTAAAAGATACGATACAAAGATCTAAAAACAAGTTATTTGAGCTCCTCAAAGCGTTAAAATCTTGTTTTGAATCGAAAAACAAACTTTCTTAGTGTTTGTGAAATTTGGTGAAAAATTATGTAGTAAAATATAAGATACAAATGATCTAAAAACACGTTATTTGAACTCCTGAAAGCGTTAAAAGTGTGTTTTGAATCGAAAATCAAACTTTCTTAGTGTTTGTGAAATTTGGTGAAAAGTTATGTAGTAAAAGATACGATACAAATGATCTAAAAACAAGTTATTTGAGCTCCTCAAAGCGTTAAAATCTTGTTTTGAATCGAAAAACAAACTTTCTTAGTGTTTGTGAAATTTGGTGAAAAGTTATGTAGTAAAAGATACGATACAAATGATCTAAAAACATGTTATTTGAACTCCTCAAAGCGCTAAAATCTTGTTTTGAATTGAAAAATAAACTATCTTAGTGTTTGTGAAATGTGGGGAAAAGTTACGTAGTAAAAGATACGATACAAATTATCTAAATATAAGTTATTTGAGCTCCTCAAAGCGTTAAAATCTTGTTTTGAATAGAAAAACAAACTTTCTTATTGTTTGTGAAATTTGGTGAAAAGTTATGTAGTAAAAGATAAGATACAAATGATCTAAAAACACGTTATTTGAACTACTCAAAACGTTAAAATCTTGTTTTGAAACGAAAAACAAACTTTCTTGGTGTTTGTGAAATTTGATGAAAAGTTAGGTAGTAAAAGATACGATACAAATAATCTAAAAACATGTTATTTGAACTCCTCAAAGCGCTAAAATCTAGTTTTGAATCGATAAACAAACTTTCTTAGTGTTTGTGAAATTTGGTGAAAAGTTACGTAGTAAAAGATCCGATACAAATGATCTAAAAACACGTCATTTGAACTCCTCAAAGTGTTAAAATCTTGTTTTGAATCGAAAAACAAACATTATTAGTGTTTGTGAAATTTGGTTAAAAGTTATGTAGTAAAAGATACGATAAAAATGATCTAAAATCACATTATTTGAACTCCTCAAAGCGTTAAAAGTTTGTTTTGAATCGAAAAACAAACTTTCGTAGTGTTTGTAAAATTTCGTAAAAAGTTATGTAGTAAAAGATACGATACAAATGATCTAAAAACACGTCATTTGAACTACTCAAAGCTTTAAAATTTTGTTTTGAATCGAAAAACAAAATTTCTTAGTGTTTGTGAAATTAGGTGAAAAGTTATGTAGTAAAAGATACGATACAAATGATCTAAAAACACGTTATTTGAACTCCTCAAAGCGCTAAAATCTTATTTTGAATCGAAAAGCAAACTTTCTTAGTGTTTGTGAAATTTGGTGAAAAGTTATGTAGTAAAAGATACGATACAAATGATCTAAAAACATGTTATTTGAACTCCTCAAAGCGCTAAAATCTTATTTTGAATCGAAAAGCAAACTTTCTTAGTGTTTGTGAAATTTGGTGAAAAGTTATGTAGTAAAAGATACGATACAAATGATCTAAAAACAAGTTATTTGAGCTCCTCAAAGCGTTAAAATCTTGTTTTGAATCGAAAAACAAACTTTCTTAGTGTTTGTGAAATTTGGTGAAAAATTATGTAGTAAAATATAAGATACAAATGATCTAAAAACACGTTATTTGAACTCCTGAAAGCGTTAAAAGTGTGTTTTGAATTGAAAAACAAACTATCTTAGTGTTTGTGAAATGTGGGGAAAAGTTACGTAGTAAAAGATACGATACAAATTATCTAAATATAAGTTATTTGAGCTCCTCAAAGCGTTAAAATCTTGTTTTGAATAGAAAAACAAACTTTCTTACTGTTTGTGAAATTTGGTGAAAAGTTATGTAGTAAAAGATACGATACAAATGATCTAAAAACACGTTATTTGAAATACTCAAAACGTTAAAATCTTGTTTTGAATCGAAAAACAAACTTTCTTGGTGTTTGTGAAATTTGATGAAAAGTTAGGTAGTAAAAGATACGATACAAATGATCTAAAAACATGTTATTTGAACTCCTCAAAGCGCTAAAATCTTGTTTTGAATAGATAAACAAACTTTCTTAGTGTTTGTGAAATTTGGTGAAAAGTTACGTAGTAAAAGATACGATACAAATGATCTAAAAACAAGTTAATTGAGCTCCTCAAAGCGTTAAAATCTTGTTTTTAATCGAAAAACAAACTTTCTTAGTGTTTGTGAAATTTGGTGAAAAGTTATGTAGTAAAAGATACGATACAAATGATCTAAAAACACGTCATTTGAACTACTCAAATCGTTAAAATTTTGTTTTGAATCGAAAAACAATATTTCTTAGTGTTTGTGAAATTTGGTGAAAAGTTATGTAGTAAAAGATACGATACAAATGATCCAAAAACATGTTATTTGAACTCCTCAAAGCGCTAAAATCTTGTTTTGAATCGAAAAACAAACTTTCTTAGTGTTTGTGAAATTTGGTGAAAAGTTACGTATTAAAAGATACGATACAAATGATCTAAAAATAAGTTTTTTGAGCTCCTCAAAATGTTAAAATCTTATTTTGAATCGAAAAACAAAATTTCTTAGTGTTTGTGAAATTTGGTGAAAAGTTATGTAGTAAAAGATACGATACAAATGATCTAAAAACACGTTATTTGAACTACTCAAAGCGTTAAAATCTGATTTTGAATCGAAAAACAAACTTTCTTAGTGTTTGCGAAATTTGGTGAAAAGGTATGTAGTAAAAGATACGATACAAATGATCTAAAAACACGTTATTTGAACTACTCAAAGCGTTAAAATCTTGTTTTGAATCGAAAAACAAACTTTCTTAGTGTTTGTGAAATTTGGTGAAAAGTTATGTAGTAAAGGATACGATACAAATGATCTAAAAACACGTTATTTGAACTACTCAAAGCGTTAAAATCTTGTTTTGAATCGAAAAACAAATTTTCTTAGTGTTTGTGAAATTTGGTGAAAAATTATGTAGTAAAAGATACGATACAAATGATCTAAAAACATGTTATTTGAACTCCTCAAAGCGCTAAAATCTTATTTTGAATCGAAAAGCAAACTTTCTTAGTGTTTGTGAAATTTGGTGAAAAGTTATGTAGTAAAAGATACGATACAAATGATCTAAAAACAAGTTATTTGAGCTCCTCAAAGCGTTAAAATCTTGTTTTGAATCGAAAAACAAACTTTCTTAGTGTTTGTGAAATTTGGTGAAAAATTATGTAGTAAAATATATGATACAAATGATCTAAAAACACGTTATTTGAACTCCTGAAAGCGTTAAAAGTGTGTTTTGAATCGAAAAACAAACTTTATTAGGGTTTGTGAAATTTGGTGAAAAGTTATGTAGTAAAAGATACGATACAAATGATCTAAAAACACGTTATTTGAACACCTCAAAGCGTTAAAATCTTGTTTTGAATAGAAAAACAAACTTTATTTGTGTTTGTGAAATTTGGTGAAAAGTTATGTAGTAAAGGATACGATACAAATGATCTAAAAACACGTAATTTGAACTCCTCAAAGCGTTAAAATCTTGTTTTGAATCGAAAAGCAAACTTTCTTAGTGTTTGTGAAATTTGGTGAAAAGTTATGTAGTAAAAGATACGATACAAATGATCTAAAAACAGTATATTTGAACTCCTCAAACCTTTAAAATCTTGTTTTGAATCGAAAAACAAACTTTCTTAGTGTTTGTGAAATTTGGTGAAAAGTTCTGTAGTAAAAGATACGATAAAAATGATCCAAAAACACGTTATTTGAACTCCTCAAAGCGCTAAAATTTTGTTTTGAATCGAAAAACAAACATTCTTAGTGTTTGTGAAATTTGGTGAAAAGTTATGTAGTAAAAAAGATACGATACAAATGATCTAAAAACATGTTATTTGATGTCCTCAAAGCGCTAAAATCTTGTTTTGAATCGAAAAACAAACTTTCTTAGTGTTTGTGAAATTTGGTGAAAAGTTATGTAGTAAAAGATACGATAAAAATGATCTAAAAACACGTTATTTGAACTCCTCAAAGCGTTAAAATCTTGTTTTCAATAAAAAAACAAACTTTCTTAGTGTTTGTGAAATTTGGTGAAAAGTTATGTAGTAAAAGATACGATATAAATGATCTAAAAACACGTTATTTGAACTACTCAAGGCGTTAAAATCTTGTTTTGAATCGAAAAACAAACTTTCTTACTGTTTGTGAAATTTGGTGAAAAGTTATGTAGCAAAGGATACGATACAAAAGATCTAAAATCACGTTATTTGAACTCCTCAAAGCGTTAAAAGTGTGTTTTGAATCGAAAAACAAACTTTCTTTGTGTTTGTGAAATTTGGTGAAAAGTTATGTAGTAAAAGATACGATACAAATGATCTAAAAACACGTCATTTGAACTACTCAAAGCGTTAAAATCTTGTTTTGATTCGAAAAACAAACTTCCTTTGTGTTTGTGAAATTTGGTGAAAAGTTATGTAGTAAAAGATACGATACAAATGATCTAAAAACATGTTATTTGAACTCCTCAAAGTGCTAAAATCTTGTTTTGAATAGAAAAACAAACTTTCTTAGTGTTTGTGAAATTTGGTGAAAAGTTATGTAGTAAAAGATACGATACAAATGATCTAAAAACACGTTATTTGAACTACTCAAAGCGTTAAAATCTTGTTTTGAATCGAAAAACAAACTTTCTGAGTGTTTGTGAAATTTGGTGAAAAATTATGTAGTAAAAGATACGATATAAATGATCTAAAAACACGTTATTTGAACTACTCAAGGCGTTAAAATCTTGTTTTGAATCGAAAAACAAACTTTCTTAGTGTTCGTGAAATTTGGTGAAAAGTTATGTAGCAAAGGATACGGTACAAAAGATCGAAAAACACGTTATTTGAACTACTCAAAGCGTTAAAATCTTGTTTTGAATCGAAAAACACACTTTCTTAGTGTTTGTGAAATTTGGTGAAAAGTTATGTAGTAAAAGATACGATACAAATGATCTAAAAACACGTCATTTGAACTACTCAAAGCGTTAAAATCTTGTTTTGAATCGAAAAACAAACTTCCTTTGTGTTTGTGAAATTTGGTGAAAAGTTATGTAGTAAAAGATACGATACAAATGATCTAAAAACATGTTATTTGAACTCCTCAAAGTGCTAAAATCTTGTTTTGAATCAAAAAACAAACTATCTTAGTGTTTGTGAAATGTGGGGAAAAGTTACGTAGTAAAAGATACGATACAAATGATCTAAAAATAAGTTTTTTGAGCTCCTCAAAATGTTAAAATCTTGTTTTGAATCAAAAAACAAACTATCTTAGTGTTTGTGAAATTTGGTGAAAAGTTATGTAGTAAAAGATACGATACAAATGATCTAAAAACACGTCATTTGAACTACTCAAAGCGTTAAAATCTTGTTTTGAATCGAAAAACAAACTTCCTTTGTGTTTGTGAAATTTGGTGAAAAGTTATGTAGTAAAAGATACGATACAAATGATCTAAAAACATGTTATTTGAACTCCTCAAAGTGCTAAAATCTTGTATTGAATCAAAAAACAAACTATCTTAGTGTTTGTGAAATGTGGGGAAAAGTTATGTAGTAAAAGATACGATACAAATTATCTAAAAACATGTTATTTGAACTCCTCAAAGAGCTAAAATCTTATTTTGAATCGAAAAGCAAACTTTCTTAGTGTTTGTAAAATTTGGTGAAAAGTTATGTAGTAAAAGATACGATACAATTTGAGCTCATCAAAGCGTTAAAATCTTGTTTTGAATCGAAAAACAAACTTTCTTAGTGTTTGTGAAATTTGGTGAAAAATTATGTAGTAAAATATATGATACAAATGATCTAAAAACACGTTATTTGAACTCCTGAAAGCGCTAAAAGTGTGTTTTGAATCGAAAAACAAACTTTATTAGGGTTTGTGAAATTTGGTGAAAAGTTATGTAGTAAAAGATACAATACAAATGATCTAAAAACACGTAATTTGAACACCTCAAAGCGTTAAAATCTTGTTTTGAATAGAAAAACAAACTTTATTTGTGTTTGTGAAATTTGGTGAAAAGTTATGTAGTAAAGGATACGATACAAATGATCTAAAAACACGTTATTTGAACTCCTCAAAGCGCTAAAATCTTGTTTTGAATCGAAAAACAAACTTTCTTTGTGTTTGTGAAATTTGGTGAAAAGTTATGTAGTAAAAGATACGATACAAATGATCTAAAAACATGTTATTTGAACTCCTCAAAGCGCTAAAATCTTGTTTTGAATCGAAAAACAAACTATCTTAGTGTTTGTGAAATGTGGGGAAAAGTTACGTAGTAAAAGATACGATACAAATGATCTAAAAACAAGTTATTTGAGCTCCTCAAAGCGTTAAAATCTTGTTTTGAATAGAAAAACAAACTTTCTTAGTGTTTGTGAAATTTGGTGAAAAGTTATGTAGTAAAAGATACGATACAAATGATCTAAAAACACGTTATTTGAACTACCCAAAGCGTTAAAATCTTGTTTTGAATCGAAAAACAAACTTTCTTAGTGTTTGTGAAATTTGGTGAAAAGTTATGTAGTAAAAGATACGATACAAATGATCTAAAAATACGTCATTTGAACTACTCAAAGCGTTAAAATCTTGTTTTGAATCGAAAAACAAACTTTCTTAGTGTTTGTGAAATTTGGTGAAAAGTTATGTAGTAAAAGATACGATATAAATGATCTAAAAACATGTTATTTGAACTCCTCAAAGCGCTAAAATCTTGTTTTGAATTGAAAAACAAACTATCTTAGTGTTTGTGAAATGTGGGGAAAAGTTACGTAGTAAAAGATATGATACAAATTATCTAAATATAAGTTATTTGAGCTCCTCAAAGCGTTAAAATCTTGTTTTGAATAGAAAAACAAACTTTCTTAGTGTTTGTGAAATTTGGTGAAAAGTTATGTAGTAAAAGATACGATACAAATGATCTAAAAACACGTTATTTGAACTACTCAAAGCGTTAAAATCTTGTTTTGAATCGAAAAACAAACTTTCTTGGTGTTTGTGAAATTTGATGAAAAGTTAGGTAGTAAAAGATACGATACAAATGATCTAAAAACATGTTATTTGAACTCCTCAAACCGCTAAAATCTTGTTTTGAATCGATAAACAAACTTTCTTTGTGTTTGTGAAATTTGGTGAAAAGTTATGTAGTAAAAGATACGATACAAATGATCTAAAAACATGTTATTTGAACTCCTCAAAGCGCTAAAATCTTGTTTTGAATCGATAAACAAACGTTCTTAGTGTTTGTGAAATTTGGTGAAAAATTATGTAGTAAAAGATACGATACAAATGATCTAAAAACACGTCATTTGAACTACTCAAAGCTTTAAAATTTTGTTTTGAATCGAAAAACAAAATTTCTTAGTGTTTGTGAAATTAGGTGAAAAGTTATGTAGTAAAAGATACGATACAAATGATCTAAAAACACGTTATTTGAACTCCTCAAAGCGCTAAAATCTTATTTTGAATCGAAAAGCAAACTTTCTTAGTGTTTGTGAAATTTGGTGAAAAGTTATGTAGTAAAAGATACGATACAAATGATCTAAAAACATGTTATTTGAACTCCTCAAAGCGCTAAAATCTTATTTTGAATCGAAAAGCAAACTTTCTTAGTGTTTGTGAAATTTGGTGAAAAGTTATGTAGTAAAAGATACGATACAAATGATCTAAAAACAAGTTATTTGAGCTCCTCAAAGCGTTAAAATCTTGTTTTGAATCGAAAAACAAACTTTCTTAGTGTTTGTGAAATTTGGTGAAAAATTATGTAGTAAAATATAAGATACAAATGATCTAAAAACACGTTATTTGAACTCCTGAAAGCGTTAAAAGTGTGTTTTGAATTGAAAAACAAACTATCTTAGTGTTTGTGAAATGTGGGGAAAAGTTACGTAGTAAAAGATACGATACAAATTATCTAAATATAAGTTATTTGAGCTCCTCAAAGCGTTAAAATCTTGTTTTGAATAGAAAAACAAACTTTCTTACTGTTTGTGAAATTTGGTGAAAAGTTATGTAGTAAAAGATACGATACAAATGATCTAAAAACACGTTATTTGAACTACTCAAAACGTTAAAATCTTGTTTTGAATCGAAAAACAAACTTTCTTGGTGTTTGTGAAATTTGATGAAAAGTTAGGTAGTAAAAGATACGATACAAATGATCTAAAAACATGTTATTTGAACTCCTCAAAGCGCTAAAATCTTGTTTTGAATAGATAAACAAACTTTCTTAGTGTTTGTGAAATTTGGTGAAAAGTTACGTAGTAAAAGATACGATACAAATGATCTAAAAACAAGTTAATTGAGCTCCTCAAAGCGTTAGAATCTTGTTTTTAATCGAAAAACAAACTTTCTTAGTGTTTGTGAAATTTGGTGAAAAGTTATGTAGTAAAAGATACGATACAAATGATCTAAAAACACGTCATTTGAACTACTCAAATCGTTAAAATTTTGTTTTGAATCGAAAAACAATATTTCTTAGTGTTTGTGAAATTTGGTGAAAAGTTATGTAGTAAAAGATACGATACAAATGATCCAAAAACATGTTATTTGAACTCCTCAAAGCGCTAAAATCTTGTTTTGAATCGAAAAACAAACTTTCTTAGTGTTTGTGAAATTTGGTGAAAAGTTACGTATTAAAAGATACGATACAAATGATCTAAAAATAAGTTTTTTGAGCTCCTCAAAATGTTAAAATCTTATTTTGAATCGAAAAACAAAATTTCTTAGTGTTTGTGAAATTTGGTGAAAAGTTATGTAGTAAAAGATACGATACAAATGATCTAAAAACACGTTATTTGAACTACTCAAAGCGTTAAAATCTGATTTTGAATCGAAAAACAAACTTTCTTAGTGTTTGCGAAATTTGGTGAAAAGGTATGTAGTAAAAGATACGATACAAATGATCTAAAAACACGTTATTTGAACTACTCAAAGCGTTAAAATCTTGTTTTGAATCGAAAAACAAACTTTCTTAGTGTTTGTGAAATTTGGTGAAAAGTTATGTAGTAAAGGATACGATACAAATGATCTAAAAACACGTTATTTGAACTACTCAAAGCGTTAAAATCTTGTTTTGAATCGAAAAACAAATTTTCTTAGTGTTTGTGAAATTTGGTGAAAAGTTATGTAGTAAAAGATACGATACAAATGATCTAAAAACATGTTATTTGAACTCCTCAAAGCGCTAAAATCTTATTTTGAATCGAAAAGCAAACTTTCTTAGTGTTTGTGAAATTTGGTGAAAAGTTATGTAGTAAAAGATACGATACAAATGATCTAAAAACAAGTTATTTGAGCTCCTCAAAGCGTTAAAATCTTGTTTTGAATCGAAAAACAAACTTTCTTAGTGTTTGTGAAATTTGGTGAAAAATTATGTAGTAAAATATATGATACAAATGATCTAAAAACACGTTATTTGTACTCCTGAAAGCGTTAAAAGTGTGTTTTGAATCGAAAAACAAACTTTATTAGGGTTTGTGAAATTTGGTGAAAAGTTATGTAGTAAAATATACGATACAAATGATCTAAAAACACGTTATTTGAACACCTCAAAGCGTTAAAATCTTGTTTTGAATAGAAAAACAAACTTTATTTGTGTTTGTGAAATTTGGTGAAAAGTTATGTAGTAAAGGATACGATACAAATGATTTAAAAACACGTAATTTGAACTCCTCAAAGCGTTAAAATCTTGTTTTGAATCGAAAAGCAAACTTTCTTAGTGTTTGTGAAATTTGGTGAAAAGTTATGTAGTAAAAGATACGATACAAATGATCTAAAAACAGTATATTTGAACTCCTCAAACCTTTAAAATCTTGTTTTGAATCGAAAAACAAACTTTCTTAGTGTTTGTGAAATTTGGTGAAAAGTTCTGTAGTAAAAGATACGATAAAAATGATCCAAAAACACGTTATTTGAACTCCTCAAAGCGCTAAAATTTTGTTTTGAATCGAAAAACAAACATTCTTAGTGTTTGTGAAATTTGGTGAAAAGTTATGTAGTAAAAAAGATACGATACAAATGATCTAAAAACATGTTATTTGATGTCCTCAAAGCGCTAAAATCTTGTTTTGAATCGAAAAACAAACTTTCTTAGTGTTTGTGAAATTTGGTGAAAAGTTATGTAGTAAAAGATACGATAAAAATGATCTAAAAACACGTTATTTGAACTCCTCAAAGCGTTAAAATCTTGTTTTCAATAAAAAAACAAACTTTCTTAGTGTTTGTGAAATTTGGTGAAAAGTTATGTAGTAAAAGATACGATATAAATGATCTAAAAACACGTTATTTGAACTACTCAAGGCGTTAAAATCTTGTTTTGAATCGAAAAACAAACTTTCTTACTGTTTGTGAAATTTGGTGAAAAGTTATGTAGCAAAGGATACGATACAAAAGATCTAAAATCACGTTATTTGAACTCCTCAAAGCGTTAAAAGTGTGTTTTGAATCGAAAAACAAACTTTCTTTGTGTTTGTGAAATTTGGTGAAAAGTTATGTAGTAAAAGATACGATACAAATGATCTAAAAACACGTCATTTGAACTACTCAAAGCGTTAAAATCTTGTTTTGATTCGAAAAACAAACTTCCTTTGTGTTTGTGAAATTTGGTGAAAAGTTATGTAGTAAAAGATACGATACAAATGATCTAAAAACATGTTATTTGAACTCCTCAAAGTGCTAAAATCTTGTTTTGAATAGAAAAACAAACTTTCTTAGTGTTTGTGAAATTTGGTGAAAAGTTATGTAGTAAAAGATACGATACAAATGATCTAAAAACACGTTATTTGAACTACTCAAAGCGTTAAAATCTTGTTTTGAATCGAAAAACAAACTTTCTGAGTGTTTGTGAAATTTGGTGAAAAATTATGTAGTAAAAGATACGATATAAATGATCTAAAAACACGTTATTTGAACTACTCAAGGCGTTAAAATCTTGTTTTGAATCGAAAAACAAACTTTCTTAGTGTTCGTGAAATTTGGTGAAAAGTTATGTAGCAAAGGATACGGTACAAAAGATCGAAAAACACGTTATTTGAACTACTCAAAGCGTTAAAATCTTGTTTTGAATCGAAAAACACACTTTCTTAGTGTTTGTGAAATTTGGTGAAAAGTTATGTAGTAAAAGATACGATACAAATGATCTAAAAACACGTCATTTGAACTACTCAAAGCGTTAAAATCTTGTTTTGAATCGAAAAACAAACTTCCTTTGTGTTTGTGAAATTTGGTGAAAAGTTATGTAGTAAAAGATACGATACAAATGATCTAAAAACATGTTATTTGAACTCCTCTAAGTGCTAAAATCTTGTTTTGAATCAAAAAACAAACTATCTTAGTGTTTGTGAAATGTGGGGAAAAGTTACGTAGTAAAAGATACGATACAAATGATCTAAAAATAAGTTTTTTGAGGTCCTCAAAATGTTAAAATCTTGTTTTGAATCAAAAAACAAACTATCTTAGTGTTTGTGAAATTTGGTGAAAAGTTATGTAGTAAAAGATACGATACAAATGATCTAAAAACACGTCATTTGAACTACTCAAAGCGTTAAAATCTTGTTTTGAATCGAAAAACAAACTTCCTTTGTGTTTGTGAAATTTGGTGAAAAGTTATGTAGTAAAAGATACGATACAAATGATCTAAAAACATGTTATTTGAACTCCTCAAAGTGCTAAAATCTTGTATTGAATCAAAAAACAAACTATCTTAGTGTTTGTGAAATGTGGGGAAAAGTTATGTAGTAAAAGATACGATACAAATTATCTAAAAACATGTTATTTGAACTCCTCAAAGAGCTAAAATCTTATTTTGAATCGAAAAGCAAACTTTCTTAGTGTTTGTAAAATTTGGTGAAAAGTTATGTAGTAAAAGATACGATACAATTTGAGCTCATCAAAGCGTTAAAATCTTGTTTTGAATCGAAAAACAAACTTTCTTAGTGTTTGTGAAATTTGGTGAAAAATTATGTAGTAAAATATATGATACAAATGATCTAAAAACACGTTATTTGAACTCCTGAAAGCGCTAAAAGTGTGTTTTGAATCGAAAAACAAACTTTATTAGGGTTTGTGAAATTTGGTGAAAAGTTATGTAGTAAAAGATACAATACAAATGATCTAAAAACACGTAATTTGAACACCTCAAAGCGTTAAAATCTTGTTTTGAATAGAAAAACAAACTTTATTTGTGTTTGTGAAATTTGGTGAAAAGTTATGTAGTAAAGGATACGATACAAATGATCTAAAAACACGTTATTTGAACTCCTCAAAGCGCTAAAATCTTGTTTTGAATCGAAAAACAAACTTTCTTTGTGTTTGTGAAATTTGGTGAAAAGTTATGTAGTAAAAGATACGATACAAATGATCTAAAAACATGTTATTTGAACTCCTCAAAGCGCTAAAATCTTGTTTTGAATCGAAAAACAAACTATCTTAGTGTTTGTGAAATGTGGGGAAAAGTTACGTAGTAAAAGATACGATACAAATGATCTAAAAACAAGTTATTTGAGCTCCTCAAAGCGTTAAAATCTTGTTTTGAATAGAAAAACAAACTTTCTTAGTGTTTGTGAAATTTGGTGAAATGTTATGTAGTAAAAGATACGATACAAATGATCTAAAAACACGTTATTTGAACTACCCAAAGCGTTAAAATCTTGTTTTGAATCGAAAAACAAACTTTCTTAGTGTTTGTGAAATTTGGTGAAAAGTTATGTAGTAAAAGATACGATACAAATGATCTAAAAATACGTCATTTGAACTACTCAAAGCGTTAAAATCTTGTTTTGAATCGAAAAACAAACTTTCTTAGTGTTTGTGAAATTTGGTGAAAAGTTATGTAGTAAAAGATACGATATAAATGATCTAAAAACATGTTATTTGAACTCCTCAAAGCGCTAAAATCTTGTTTTGAATTGAAAAACAAACTATCTTAGTGTTTGTGAAATGTGGGGAAAAGTTACGTAGTAAAAGATATGATACAAATTATCTAAATATAAGTTATTTGAGCTCCTCAAAGCGTTAAAATCTTGTTTTGAATAGAAAAACAAACTTTCTTAGTGTTTGTGAAATTTGGTGAAAAGTTATGTAGTAAAAGATACGATACAAATGATCTAAAAACACGTTATTTGAACTACTCAAAGCGTTAAAATCTTGTTTTGAATCGAAAAACAAACTTTCTTGGTGTTTGTGAAATTTGATGAAAAGTTAGGTAGTAAAAGATACGATACAAATGATCTAAAAACATGTTATTTGAACTCCTCAAAGCGCTAAAATCTTGTTTTGAATCGATAAACAAACTTTCTTTGTGTTTGTGAAATTTGGTGAAAAGTTATGTAGTAAAAGATACGATACAAATGATCTAAAAACATGTTATTTGAACTCCTCAAAGCGCTAAAATCTTGTTTTGAATCGATAAACAAACGTTCTTAGTGTTTGTGAAATTTGGTGAAAAGTTATGTAGTAAAAGATACGATACAAATGATCTAAAAACAAGTTATTTGAACTACTGAAAGCGTTAAAATCTTGTTTTGAATCGAAAAACAAACTTTCTTGGTGTTGGTGAAATTTGGTGAAAAGTTATGTAGTAAAAGATACGATACAAATGATCTAAAAACACGTTATTTGAACTACTCAAAGCGTTAAAATCTTGTTTTGAATCGAAAAGCAAACTTTCTTACTGTTTGTGAAATTTGGTGAAAAGTTATGTAGTAAAGGATACGATACAAATGATCTAAAAACACGTTATTTGAGCTCCTCAAAGCGTAAAAATCTTATTTTGAATCGAAAAACAAACTTTCTTAGTGTTTGTGAAATTTGGTGAAAAGTTACGTAGTAAAAGATACGATACAAATGATCTAAAAACACGTCATTTGAACTCCTCAAAGTGTTAAAATCTTGTTTTGAATCGAAAAACAAACATTATTAGTGTTTGTGAAATTTGGTTAAAAGTTATGTAGTAAAAGATACGGTAAAAATGATCTAAAATCACATTATTTGAACTCCTCAAAGCGTTAAAAGTTTGTTTTGAATCGAAAAACAAACTTTCTTAGTGTTTGTAAAATTTCGTAAAAAGTTATGTAGTAAAAGATACGATACAAATGATCTAAAAACACGTTATTTGAACTCCTGAAAGCGCTAAAAGTGTGTTTTGAATCGAAAAACAAACTTTATTAGGGTTTGTGAAATTTGGTGAAAAGTTATGTAGTAAAAGATACGATACAAATGATCTAAAAACACGTAATTTGAACACCTCAAAGCGTTAAAATCTTGTTTTGAATAGAAAAACAAACTTTATTTGTGTTTGTGAAATTTGGTGAAAAGTTATGTAGTAAAGGATACGATACAAATGATCTAAAAACACGTTATTTGAACTCCTCAAAGCGCTAAAATCTTGTTTTGAATCGAAAAACAAACTTTCTTTGTGTTTGTGAAATTTGGTGAAAACTTATGTAGTAAAAGATACGATACAAATGATCTAAAAACATGTTATTTGAACTCCTCAAAGCGCTAAAATCTTGTTTTGAATCGAAAAACAAACTATCTTAGTGTTTGTGAAATGTGGGGAAAAGTTACGTAGTAAAAGATACGATACAAATGATCTAAAAACAAGTTATTTGAGCTCCTCAAAGCGTTAAAATCTTGTTTTGAATAGAAAAACAAACTTTCTTAGTGTTTGTGAAATTTGGTGAAAAGTTATGTAGTAAAAGATACGATACAAATGATCTAAAAACACGTTATTTGAACTACCCAAAGCGTTAAAATCTTGTTTTGAATCGAAAAACAAACTTTCTTAGTGTTTGTGAAATTTGGTGAAAAGTTATGTAGTAAAAGATACGATACAAATGATCTAAAAATACGTCATTTGAACTACTCAAAGCGTTAAAATCTTGTTTTGAATCGAAAAACAAACTTTCTTAGTGTTTGTGAAATTTGGTGAAAAGTTATGTAGTAAAAGATACGATATAAATGATCTAAAAACATGTTATTTGAACTCCTCAAAGCGCTAAAATCTTGTTTTGAATTGAAAAACAAACTATCTTAGTGTTTGTGAAATGTGGGGAAAAGTTACGTAGTAAAAGATATGATACAAATTATCTAAATATAAGTTATTTGAGCTCCTCAAAGCGTTAAAATCTTGTTTTGAATAGAAAAACAAACTTTCTTAGTGTTTGTGAAATTTGGTGAAAAGTTATGTAGTAAAAGATACGATACAAATGATCTAAAAACACGTTATTTGAACTACTCAAAGCGTTAAAATCTTGTTTTGAATCGAAAAACAAACTTTCTTGGTGTTTGTGAAATTTGATGAAAAGTTAGGTAGTAAAAGATACGATACAAATGATCTAAAAACATGTTATTTGAACTCCTCAAAGCGCTAAAATCTTGTTTTGAATCGATAAACAAACTTTCTTTGTGTTTGTGAAATTTGGTGAAAAGTTATGTAGTAAAAGATACGATACAAATGATCTAAAAACATGTTATTTGAACTCCTCAAAGCGCTAAAATCTTGTTTTGAATCGATAAACAAACGTTCTTAGTGTTTGTGAAATTTGGTGAAAAGTTATGTAGTAAAAGATACGATACAAATGATCTAAAAACAAGTTATTTGAACTACTGAAAGCGTTAAAATCTTGTTTTGAATCGAAAAACAAACTTTCTTGGTGTTGGTGAAATTTGGTGAAAAGTTATGTAGTAAAAGATACGATACAAATGATCTAAAAACACGTTATTTGAACTACTCAAAGCGTTAAAATCTTGTTTTGAATCGAAAAGCAAACTTTCTTACTGTTTGTGAAATTTGGTGAAAAGTTATGTAGTAAAGGATACGATACAAATGATCTAAAAACACGTTATTTGAGCTCCTCAAAGCGTAAAAATCTTATTTTGAATCGAAAAACAAACTTTCTTAGTGTTTGTGAAATTTGGTGAAAAGTTACGTAGTAAAAGATACGATACAAATGATCTAAAAACACGTCATTTGAACTCCTCAAAGTGTTAAAATCTTGTTTTGAATCGAAAAACAAACATTATTAGTGTTTGTGAAATTTGGTTAAAAGTTATGTAGTAAAAGATACGGTAAAAATGATCTAAAATCACATTATTTGAACTCCTCAAAGCGTTAAAAGTTTGTTTTGAATCGAAAAACAAACTTTCTTAGTGTTTGTAAAATTTCGTAAAAAGTTATGTAGTAAAAGATACGATACAAATGATCTAAAAACACGTTATTTGAACTCCTGAAAGCGCTAAAAGTGTGTTTTGAATCGAAAAACAAACTTTATTAGGGTTTGTGAAATTTGGTGAAAAGTTATGTAGTAAAAGATACGATACAAATGATCTAAAAACACGTAATTTGAACACCTCAAAGCGTTAAAATCTTGTTTTGAATAGAAAAACAAACTTTATTTGTGTTTGTGAAATTTGGTGAAAAGTTATGTAGTAAAGGATACGATACAAATGATCTAAAAACACGTTATTTGAACTCCTCAAAGCGCTAAAATCTTGTTTTGAATCGAAAAACAAACTTTCTTTGTGTTTGTGAAATTTGGTGAAAAGTTATGTAGTAAAAGATACGATACAAATGATCTAAAAACATGTTATTTGAACTCCTCAAAGCGCTAAAATCTTGTTTTGAATCGAAAAACAAACTATCTTAGTGTTTGTGAAATGTGGGGAAAAGTTACGTAGTAAAAGATACGATACAAATGATCTAAAAACAAGTTATTTGAGCTCCTCAAAGCGTTAAAATCTTGTTTTGAATAGAAAAACAAACTTTCTTAGTGTTTGTGAAATTTGGTGAAAAGTTATGTAGTAAAAGATACGATACAAATGATCTAAAAACACGTTATTTGAACTACCCAAAGCGTTAAAATCTTGTTTTGAATCGAAAAACAAACTTTCTTAGTGTTTGTGAAATTTGGTGAAAAGTTATGTAGTAAAAGATACGATACAAATGATCTAAAAATACGTCATTTGAACTACTCAAAGCGTTAAAATCTTGTTTTGAATCGAAAAACAAACTTTCTTAGTGTTTGTGAAATTTGGTGAAAAGTTATGTAGTAAAAGATACGATATAAATGATCTAAAAACATGTTATTTGAACTCCTCAAAGCGCTAAAATCTTGTTTTGAATTGAAAAACAAACTATCTTAGTGTTTGTGAAATGTGGGGAAAAGTTACGTAGTAAAAGATATGATACAAATTATCTAAATATAAGTTATTTGAGCTCCTCAAAGCGTTAAAATCTTGTTTTGAATAGAAAAACAAACTTTCTTAGTGTTTGTGAAATTTGGTGAAAAGTTATGTAGTAAAAGATACGATACAAATGATCTAAAAACACGTTATTTGAACTACTCAAAGCGTTAAAATCTTGTTTTGAATCGAAAAACAAACTTTCTTGGTGTTTGTGAAATTTGATGAAAAGTTAGGTAGTAAAAGATACGATACAAATGATCTAAAAACATGTTATTTGAACTCCTCAAAGCGCTAAAATCTTGTTTTGAATCGATAAACAAACTTTCTTTGTGTTTGTGAAATTTGGTGAAAAGTTATGTAGTAAAAGATACGATACAAATGATCTAAAAACATGTTATTTGAACTCCTCAAAGCGCTAAAATCTTGTTTTGAATCGATAAACAAACGTTCTTAGTGTTTGTGAAATTTGGTGAAAAGTTATGTAGTAAAAGATACGATACAAATGATCTAAAAACAAGTTATTTGAACTACTGAAAGCGTTAAAATCTTGTTTTGAATCGAAAAACAAACTTTCTTGGTGTTGGTGAAATTTGGTGAAAAGTTATGTAGTAAAAGATACGATACAAATGATCTAAAAACACGTTATTTGAACTACTCAAAGCGTTAAAATCTTGTTTTGAATCGAAAAGCAAACTTTCTTACTGTTTGTGAAATTTGGTGAAAAGTTATGTAGTAAAGGATACGATACAAATGATCTAAAAACACGTTATTTGAGCTCCTCAAAGCGTAAAAATCTTGTTTTGAATCGAAAAACAAACTTTCTTAGTGTTTGTGAAATTTGGTGAAAAGTTACGTAGTAAAAGATACGATACAAATGATCTAAAAACACGTCATTTGAACTCCTCAAAGTGTTAAAATCTTGTTTTGAATCGAAAAACAAACATTATTAGTGTTTGTGAAATTTGGTTAAAAGTTATGTAGTAAAAGATACGGTAAAAATGATCTAAAATCACATTATTTGAACTCCTCAAAGCGTTAAAAGTTTGTTTTGAATCGAAAAACAAACTTTCTTAGTGTTTGTAAAATTTCGTAAAAAGTTATGTAGTAAAAGATACGATACAAATGATCTAAAAACACGTCATTTGAACTACTCAAAGCTTTAAAATTTTGTTTTGAATCGAAAAACAAACTTTATTAGGGTTTGTGAAATTTGGGGAAAAGTTATGTAGTAAAAGATACGATACAAATGATCTAAAAACACGTTATTTGAACACCTCAAAGCGTTAAAATCTTGTTTTGAATAGAAAAACAAACTTTATTTGTGTTTGTGAAATTTGGTGAAAAGTTATGTAGTAAAGGATACGATACAAATGATCTAAAAACACGTTATTTGAACTCCTCAAAGCGCTAAAATCTTGTTTTGAATCGAAAAACAAACTTTCTTTGTGTTTGTGAAATTTGGTGAAAAGTTATGTAGTAAAAGATACGATACAAATGATCTAAAAACATGTTATTTGAACTCCTCAAAGCGCTAAAATCTTGTTTTGAATCGAAAAACAAACTATCTTAGTGTTTGTGAAATGTGGGGAAAAGTTACGTAGTAAAAGATACGATACAAATGATCTAAAAACAAGTTATTTGAGCTCCTCAAAGCGTTAAAATCTTGTTTTGAATAGAAAAACAAACTTTCTTAGTGTTTGTGAAATTTGGTGAAAAGTTATGTAGTAAAAGATACGATACAAATGATCTAAAAACACGTTATTTGAACTACCCAAAGCGTTAAAATCTTGTTTTGAATCGAAAAACAAACTTTCTTAGTGTTTGTGAAATTTGGTGAAAAGTTATGTAGTAAAAGATACGATACAAATGATCTAAAAATACGTCATTTGAACTACTCAAAGCGTTAAAATCTTGTTTTGAATCGAAAAACAAACTTTCTTAGTGTTTGTGAAATTTGGTGAAAAGTTATGTAGTAAAAGATACGATACAAATGATCTAAAAACATGTTATTTGAACTCCTCAAAGCGCTAAAATCTTGTTTTGAATTGAAAAACAAACTATCTTAGTGTTTGTGAAATGTGGGGAAAAGTTACGTAGTAAAAGATACGATACAAATTATCTAAATATAAGTTATTTGAGCTCCTCAAAGCGTTAAAATCTTGTTTTGAATAGAAAAACAAACTTTCTTAGTGTTTGTGAAATTTGGTGAAAAGTTATGTAGTAAAAGATACGATACAAATGATCTAAAAACACGTTATTTGAACTACTCAAAGCGTTAAAATCTTGTTTTGAATCGAAAAACAAACTTTCTTGGTGTTTGTGAAATTTGATGAAAAGTTAGGTAGTAAAAGATACGATACAAATGATCTAAAAACATGTTATTTGAACTCCTCAAAGCGCTAAAATCTTGTTTTGAATCGATAAACAAACTTTCTTAGTGTTTGTGAAATTTGGTGAAAAGTTACGTAGTAAAAGATACGATACAAATTATCTAAATATAAGTTATTTGAGCTCCTCAAAGCGTTAAAATCTTATTTTGAATAGAAAAACAAACTTTCTTGGTGTTTGTGAAATTTGATGAAAAGTTAGGTAGTAAAAGATACGATACAAATGATCTAAAAACATGTTATTTGAACTCCTCAAAGCGCTAAAATCTTGTTTTGAATCGATAAACAAACGTTCTTAGTGTTTGTGAAATTTGGTGAAAAGTTATGTAGTAAAAGATACGATACAAATGATCTAAAAACAAGTTATTTGAACTACTGAAAGCGTTAAAATCTTGTTTTGAATCGAAAAACAAACTTTCTTAGTGTTTGTGAAATTTGGTGAAAAGTTATGTAGTAAAAGATACGATACAAATGATCTAAAAACACGTTATTTGAACTACTCAAAGCGTTAAAATCTTGTTTTGAATAGAAAAACAAACTTTATTTGTGTTTGTGAAATTTGGTGAAAAGTTATGTAGTAAAGGATACGATACAAATGATCTAAAAACACGTTATTTGAACTCCTCAAAGCGCTAAAATCTTGTTTTGAATCGAAAAACAAACTTTATTTGTGTTTGTGAAATTTGGTGAAAAATTATGTAGTAAAATATATAATACAAATGATCTAAAAACACGTTATTTGAACTCCTGAAAGCGTTAAAAGTGTGTTTTGAATCGAAAAACAAACTTTATTAGGGTTTGTGAAATTTGGTGAAAAGTTATGTAGTAAAAGATACAATACAAATGATCTAAAAACACGTTATTTGAACACCTCAAAGCGTTAAAATCTTGTTTTGAATAGAAAAACAAACTTTATTTGTGTTTGTGAAATTTGGTGAAAAGTTATGTAGTAAAAGATACGATACAAATGATCTAAAAACACGTTATTTGAACTACTCAAAGCGTTAAAATCTTGTTTTGAATCGAAAAACAAACTTTCTTGGTGTTTGTGAAATTTGATGAAAAGTTAGGTAGTAAAAGATACGATACAAATGATCTAAAAACATGTTATTTGAACTCCTCAAAGCGCTAAAATCTTGTTTTGAATCGATAAACAAACTTTCTTTGTGTTTGTGAAATTTGGTGAAAAGTTATGTAGTAAAAGATACGATACAAATGATCTAAAAACATGTTATTTGAACTCCTCAAAGCGCTAAAATCTTGTTTTGAATCGATAAACAAACGTTCTTAGTGTTTGTGAAATTTGGTGAAAAGTTATGTAGTAAAAGATACGATACAAATGATCTAAAAACAAGTTATTTGAACTACTGAAAGCGTTAAAATCTTGTTTTGAATCGAAAAACAAACTTTCTTAGTGTTTGTGAAATTTGGTGAAAAGTTATGTAGTAAAAGATACGATACAAATGATCTAAAAACACGTTATTTGAACTACTCAAAGCGTTAAAATCTTGTTTTGAATCGAAAAGCAAACTTTCTTACTGTTTGTGAAATTTGGTGAAAAGTTATGTAGTAAAGGATACGATACAAATGATCTAAAAACACGTTATTTGAGCTCCTCAAAGCGTAAAAATCTTGTTTTGAATCGAAAAACAAACTTTCTTAGTGTTTGTGAAATTTGGTGAAAAGTTACGTAGTAAAAGATACGATACAAATGATCTAAAAACACGTCATTTGAACTCCTCAAAGTGTTAAAATCTTGTTTTGAATCGAAAAACAAACATTATTAGTGTTTGTGAAATTTGGTTAAAAGTTATGTAGTAAAAGATACGGTAAAAATGATCTAAAATCACATTATTTGAACTCCTCAAAGCGTTAAAAGTTTGTTTTGAATCGAAAAACAAACTTTCTTAGTGTTTGTAAAATTTCGTAAAAAGTTATGTAGTAAAAGATACGATACAAATTATCTAAAAACACGTCATTTGAACTACTCAAAGCTTTAAAATTTTGTTTTGAATCGAAAAACAAACTTTATTAGGGTTTGTGAAATTTGGTGAAAAGTTATGTAGTAAAAGATACGATACAAATGATCTAAAAACACGTTATTTGAACACCTCAAAGCGTTAAAATCTTGTTTTGAATAGAAAAACAAACTTTATTTGTGTTTGTGAAATTTGGTGAAAAGTTATGTAGTAAAGGATACGATACAAATGATCTAAAAACACGTTATTTGAACTCCTCAAAGCGCTAAAATCTTGTTTTGAATCGAAAAACAAACTTTCTTTGTGTTTGTGAAATTTGGTGAAAAGTTATGTAGTAAAAGATACGATACAAATGATCTAAAAACATGTTATTTGAACTCCTCAAAGCGCTAAAATCTTGTTTTGAATCGAAAAACAAACTATCTTAGTGTTTGTGAAATGTGGGGAAAAGTTACGTAGTAAAAGATACGATACAAATGATCTAAAAACAAGTTATTTGAGCTCCTCAAAGCGTTAAAATCTTGTTTTGAATAGAAAAACAAACTTTCTTAGTGTTTGTGAAATTTGGTGAAAAGTTATGTAGTAAAAGATACGATACAAATGATCTAAAAACACGTTATTTGAACTACCCAAAGCGTTAAAATCTTGTTTTGAATCGAAAAACAAACTTTCTTAGTGTTTGTGAAATTTGGTGAAAAGTTATGTAGTAAAAGATACGATACAAATGATCTAAAAATACGTCATTTGAACTACTCAAAGCGTTAAAATCTTGTTTTGAATCGAAAAACAAACTTTCTTAGTGTTTGTGAAATTTGGTGAAAAGTTATGTAGTAAAAGATACGATACAAATGATCTAAAAACATGTTATTTGAACTCCTCAAAGCGCTAAAATCTTGTTTTGAATTGAAAAACAAACTATCTTAGTGTTTGTGAAATGTGGGGAAAAGTTACGTAGTAAAAGATACGATACAAATTATCTAAATATAAGTTATTTGAGCTCCTCAAAGCGTTAAAATCTTGTTTTGAATAGAAAAACAAACTTTCTTAGTGTTTGTGAAATTTGGTGAAAAGTTATGTAGTAAAAGATACGATACAAATGATCTAAAAACACGTTATTTGAACTACTCAAAGCGTTGAAATCTTGTTTTGAATCGAAAAACAAACTTTCTTGGTGTTTGTGAAATTTGATGAAAAGTTAGGTAGTAAAAGATACGATACAAATGATCTAAAAACATGTTATTTGAACTCCTCAAAGCGCTAAAATCTTGTTTTGAATCGATAAACAAACTTTCTTAGTGTTTGTGAAATTTGGTGAAAAGTTACGTAGTAAAAGATACGATACAAATTATCTAAATATAAGTTATTTGAGCTCCTCAAAGCGTTAAAATCTTATTTTGAATAGAAAAACAAACTTTCTTGGTGTTTGTGAAATTTGATGAAAAGTTAGGTAGTAAAAGATACGATACAAATGATCTAAAAACATGTTATTTGAACTCCTCAAAGCGCTAAAATCTTGTTTTGAATCGATAAACAAACGTTCTTAGTTTTTGTGAAATTTGGTGAAAAGTTATGTAGTAAAAGATACGATACAAATGATCTAAAAACAAGTTATTTGAACTACTGAAAGTGTTAAAATCTTGTTTTGAATCGAAAAAGAAACTTTCTTAGTGTTTGTGAAATTTGGTGAAAAGTTATGTAGTAAAAGATACGATACAAATGATCTAAAAACACGTTATTTGAACTACTCAAAGCGTTAAAATCTTGTTTTGAATCGAAAAGCAAACTTTCTTACTGTTTGTGAAATTTGGTGAAAAGTTATGTAGTAAAGGATACGATACAAATGATCTAAAAACACGTTATTTGAGCTCCTCAAAGCGTAAAAATCTTGTTTTGAATCGAAAAACAAACTTTCTTAGTGTTTGTGAAATTTGGTGAAAAGTTACGTAGTAAAAGATACGATACAAATGATCTAAAAACACGTCATTTGAACTCCTCAAAGTGTTAAAATCTTGTTTTGAATCGAAAAACAAACATTATTAGTGTTTGTGAAATTTGGTTAAAAGTTATGTAGTAAAAGATACGGTAAAAATGATCTAAAATCACATTATTTGAACTCCTCAAAGCGTTAAAAGTTTGTTTTGAATCGAAAAACAAACTTTCTTAGTGTTTGTAAAATTTCGTAAAAAGTTATGTAGTAAAAGATACGATACAAATGATCTAAAAACACGTCATTTGAACTACTCAAAGCTTTAAAATTTTGTTTTGAATCGAAAAACAAACTTTATTAGGGTTTGTGAAATTTGGTGAAAAGTTATGTAGTAAAAGATACGATACAAATGATCTAAAAACACGTTATTTGAACACCTCAAAGCGTTAAAATCTTGTTTTGAATAGAAAAACAAACTTTATTTGTGTTTGTGAAATTTGGTGAAAAGTTATGTAGTAAAGGATACGATACAAATGATCTAAAAACACGTTATTTGAACTCCTGAAAGCGCTAAAATCTTGTTTTGAATCGAAAAACAAACTTTATTTGTGTTTGTGAAATTTGGTGAAAAATTATGTAGTAAAATATATGATACAAATGATCTAAAAACACGTTATTTGAACTCCTGAAAGCGTTAAAAGTGTGTTTTGAATCGAAAAACAAACTTTATTAGGGTTTGTGAAATTTGGTGAAAAGTTATGTAGTAAAAGATACAATACAAATGATCTAAAAACACGTTATTTGAACACCTCAAAGCGTTAAAATCTTGTTTTGAATAGAAAAACAAACTTTATTTGTGTTTGTGAAATTTGGTGAAAAGTTATGTAGTAAAGGATACGATACAAATGATCTAAAAACACGTAATTTGAACTCCTCAAAGCGTTAAAATCTTGTTTTGAATCGAAAAGCTAACTTTCTTAGTGTTTGTGAAATTTGGTGAAAAGTTATGTAGTAAAAGATACGATACAAATGATCTAAAAACAGTATATTTGAACTCCTCAAACCTTTAAAATCTTGTTTTGAATCGAAAAACAAACTTTCTTAGTGTTTGTGAAATTTGGTGAAAAGTTCTGTAGTAAAAGATACGATAAAAATGATCCAAAAACACGTTATTTGAACTCCTCAAAGCGCTAAAATTTTGTTTTGAATCGAAAAACAAACATTCTTAGTGTTTGTGACATTTGGTGAAAAGTTATGTAGTAAAAGATACGATACAAATGATCTAAAAACACGTTATTTGAACTACCCAAAGCGTTAAAATCTTGTTTTGAATCGAAAAACAAACTTTCTTAGTGTTTGTGAAATTTGGTGAAAAGTTATGTAGTAAAAGATACGATACAAATGATCTAAAAACACGTTATTTGAACACCTCAAAGCGTTAAAATCTTGTTTTGAATCGAAAAACAAACTTTCTTAGTGTTTGTGAAATTTGGTGAAAAGTTTTGTAGTAAAAGATACGATATAAATGATCTAAAAACACGTTATTTGAACTACTCAAGGCGTTAAAATCTTGTTTTGAATCGAAAAACAAACTTTCTTAGTGTTTGTGAAATGTGGCGAAAAGTTATGTAGCAAAGGATACGATACAAAAGATCTAAAAACACGTTATTTGAACTCCTCAAAGCGTTAAAATCTTGTTTTGAATCGAAAAACAAACTTTCTTGGTGTTTGTGAAATTTGATGAAAAGTTAGGTAGTAAAAGATACGATACAAATGATCTAAAAACATGTTATTTGAACTCCTCAAAGCGCTAAAATCTTGTTTTGAATCGATAAACAAACTTTCTTAGTGTTTGTGAAATTTGGTGAAAAGTTATGTAGTAAAAGATACGATACAAATGATCTAAAAATACGTCATTTGAACTACTCAAAGCGTTAAAATCTTGTTTTGAATCGAAAAACAAACTTTCTTAGTGTTTGTGAAATTTGGTGAAAAGTTATGTAGTAAAAGATACGATACAAATGATGTAAAAACATGTTATTTGAACTCCTCAAAGCGCTAAAATCTTGTTTTGAATTGAAAAACAAACTATCTTAGTGTTTGTGAAATGTGGGGAAAAGTTACGTAGTAAAAGATACGATACAAATTATCTAAATATAAGTTATTTGAGCTCCTCAAAGCGTTAAAATCTTGTTTTGAATAGAAAAACAAACTTTCTTAGTGTTTGTGAAATTTGGTGAAAAGTTATGTAGTAAAAGATACGATACAAATGATCTAAAAACACGTTATTTGAACTACTCAAAGCGTTAAAATCTTGTTTTGAATAGAAAAACAAACTTTCTTGGTGTTTGTGAAATTTGATGAAAAATTATGTAGTAAAATATATGATACAAATGATCTAAAAACACGTTATTTGAACTCCTGAAAGCGTTAAAATCTTGTTTTGAATCGAAAAACAAACTTTATTAGGGTTTGTGAAATTTGGTGAAAAGTTATGTAGTAAAAGATACAATACAAATGATCTAAAAACACGTTATTTGAACACCTCAAAGCGTTAAAATCTTGTTTTGAATAGAAAAACAAACTTTATTTGTGTTTGTGAAATTTGGTGAAAAGTTATGTAGTAAAAGATACGATACAAATGATCTAAAAACACGTTATTTGAACTACTCAAAGCGTTAAAATCTTGTTTTGAATCGAAAAACAAACTTTCTTGGTGTTTGTGAAATTTGATGAAAAGTTAGGTAGTAAAAGATACGATACAAATGATCTAAAAACATGTTATTTGAACTCCTCAAAGCGCTAAAATCTTGTTTTGAATCGATAAACAAACTTTCTTTGTGTTTGTGAAATTTGGTGAAAAGTTATGTAGTAAAAGATACGATACAAATGATCTAAAAACATGTTATTTGAACTCCTCAAAGCGCTAAAATCTTGTTTTGAATCGATAAACAAACGTTCTTAGTGTTTGTGAAATTTGGTGAAAAGTTATGTAGTAAAAGATACGATACAAATGATCTAAAAACAAGTTATTTGAACTACTGAAAGCGTTAAAATCTTGTTTTGAATCGAAAAACAAACTTTCTTAGTGTTTGTGAAATTTGGTGAAAAGTTATGTAGTAAAAGATACGATACAAATGATCTAAAAACACGTTATTTGAACTACTCAAAGCGTTAAAATCTTGTTTTGAATCGAAAAGCAAACTTTCTTACTGTTTGTGAAATTTGGTGAAAAGTTATGTAGTAAAGGATACGATACAAATGATCTAAAAACACGTTATTTGAGCTCCTCAAAGCGTAAAAATCTTGTTTTGAATCGAAAAACAAACTTTCTTAGTGTTTGTGAAATTTGGTGAAAAGTTACGTAGTAAAAGATACGATACAAATGATCTAAAAACACGTCATTTGAACTCCTCAAAGTGTTAAAATCTTGTTTTGAATCGAAAAACAAACATTATTAGTGTTTGTGAAATTTGGTTAAAAGTTATGTAGTAAAAGATACGGTAAAAATGATCTAAAATCACATTATTTGAACTCCTCAAAGCGTTAAAAGTTTGTTTTGAATCGAAAAACAAACTTTCTTAGTGTTTGTAAAATTTCGTAAAAAGTTATGTAGTAAAAGATACGATACAAATGATCTAAAAACACGTCATTTGAACTACTCAAAGCTTTAAAATTTTGTTTTGAATCGAAAAACAAACTTTATTAGGGTTTGTGAAATTTGGTGTAAAGTTATGTAGTAAAAGATACGATACAAATGATCTAAAAACACGTTATTTGAACACCTCAAAGCGTTAAAATCTTGTTTTGAATAGAAAAACAAACTTTATTTGTGTTTGTGAAATTTGGTGAAAAGTTATGTAGTAAAGGATACGATACAAATGATCTAAAAACACGTTATTTGAACTCCTCAAAGCGCTAAAATCTTGTTTTGAATCGAAAAACAAACTTTCTTTGTGTTTGTGAAATTTGGTGAAAAGTTATGTAGTAAAAAATACGATACAAATGATCTAAAAACATGTTATTTGAACTCCTCAAAGCGCTAAAATCTTGTTTTGAATCGAAAAACAAACTATCTTAGTGTTTGTGAAATGTGGGGAAAAGTTACGTAGTAAAAGATACGATACAAATGATCTAAAAACAAGTTATTTGAGCTCCTCAAAGCGTTAAAATCTTGTTTTGAATAGAAAAACAAACTTTCTTAGTGTTTGTGAAATTTGGTGAAAAGTTATGTAGTAAAAGATACGATACAAATGATCTAAAAACACGTTATTTGAACTACCCAAAGCGTTAAAATCTTGTTTTGAATCGAAAAACAAACTTTCTTAGTGTTTGTGAAATTTGGTGAAAAGTTATGTAGTAAAAGATACGATACAAATGATCTAAAAATACGTCATTTGAACTACTCAAAGCGTTAAAATCTTGTTTTGAATCGAAAAACAAACTTTCTTAGTGTTTGTGAAATTTGGTGAAAAGTTATGTAGTAAAAGATACGATACAAATGATCTAAAACCATGTTATTTGAACTCCTCAAAGCGCTAAAATCTTGTTTTGAATTGAAAAACAAACTATCTTAGTGTTTGTGAAATGTGGGGAAAAGTTACGTAGTAAAAGATACGATACAAATTATCTAAATATAAGTTATTTGAGCTCCTCAAAGCGTTAAAATCTTGTTTTGAATAGAAAAACAAACTTTCTTAGTGTTTGTGAAATTTGGTGAAAAGTTATGTAGTAAAAGATACGATACAAATGATCTAAAAACACGTTATTTGAACTACTCAAAGCGTTAAAATCTTGTTTTGAATCGAAAAACAAACTTTCTTGGTGTTTGTGAAATTTGATGAAAAGTTAGGTAGTAAAAGATACGATACAAATGATCTAAAAACATGTTATTTGAACTCCTCAAAGCTCTAAAATCTTGTTTTGAATCGATAAACAAACTTTCTTAGTGTTTGTGAAATTTGGTGAAAAGTTACGTAGTAAAAGATACGATACAAATTATCTAAATATAAGTTATTTGAGCTCCTCAAAGCGTTAAAATCTTATTTTGAATAGAAAAACAAACTTTCTTGGTGTTTGTGAAATTTGATGAAAAGTTAGGTAGTAAAAGATACGATACAAATGATCTAAAAACATGTTATTTGAACTCCTCAAAGCGCTAAAATCTTGTTTTGAATCGATAAACAAACGTTCTTAGTGTTTGTGAAATTTGGTGAAAAGTTATGTAGTAAAAGATACGATACAAATGATCTAAAAACAAGTTATTTGAACTACTGAAAGCGTTAAAATCTTGTTTTGAATCGAAAAACAAACTTTCTTAGTGTTTGTGAAATTTGGTGAAAAGTTATGTAGTAAAAGATACGATACAAATGATCTAAAAACACGTTATTTGAACTACTCAAAGCGTTAAAATCTTGTTTTGAATCGAAAAGCAAACTTTCTTACTGTTTGTGAAATTTGGTGAAAAGTTATGTAGTAAAGGATACGATACAAATGATCTAAAAACACGTTATTTGAGCTCCTCAAAGCGTAAAAATCTTGTTTTGAATCGAAAAACAAACTTTCTTAGTGTTTGTGAAATTTGGTGAAAAGTTACGTAGTAAAAGATACGATACAAATGATCTAAAAACACGTCATTTGAACTCCTCAAAGTGTTAAAATCTTGTTTTGAATCGAAAAACAAACATTATTAGTGTTTGTGAAATTTGGTTAAAAGTTATGTAGTAAAAGATACGGTAAAAATGATCTAAAATCACATTATTTGAACTCCTCAAAGCGTTAAAAGTTTGTTTTGAATCGAAAAACAAACTTTCTTAGTGTTTGTAAAATTTCGTAAAAAGTTATGTAGTAAAAGATACGATACAAATGATCTAAAAACACGTCATTTGAACTACTCAAAGCTTTAAAATTTTGTTTTGAATTGAAAAACAAACTTTATTAGGGTTTGTGAAATTTGGTGAAAAGTTATGTAGTAAAAGATACGATACAAATGATCTAAAAACACGTTATTTGAACTCCTCAAAGCGCTAAAATCTTGTTTTGAATCGAAAAACAAACTTTATTTGTGTTTGTGAAATTTGGTGAAAAATTATGTAGTAAAATATATGATACAAATGATCTAAAAACACGTTATTTGAACTCCTGAAAGCGTTAAAAGTGTGTTTTGAATCGAAAAACAAACTTTATTAGGGTTTGTGAAATTTGGTGAAAAGTTATGTAGTAAAAGATACAATACAAATGATCTAAAAACACGTTATTTGAACACCTCAAAGCGTTAAAATCTTGTTTTGAATAGAAAAACAAACTTTATTTGTGTTTGTGAAATTTGGTGAAAAGTTATGTAGTAAAGGATACGATACAAATGATCTAAAAACACGTTATTTGAACTCCTCAAAGCGCTAAAATCTTGTTTTGAATCGAAAAACAAACTTTATTTGTGTTTGTGAAATTTGGTGAAAAATTATGTAGTAAAATATATGATACAAATGATCTAAAAACACGTTATTTGAACTCCTGAAATCGTTAAAAGTGTGTTTTGAATCGAAAAACAAACTTTATTAGGGTTTGTGAAATTTGGTGAAAAGTTATGTAGTAAAAGATACAATACAAATGATCTAAAAACACGTTATTTGAACACCTCAAAGCGTTAAAATCTTGTTTTGAATAGAAAAACAAACTTTATTTGTGTTTGTGAAATTTGGTGAAAAGTTATATAGTAAAGGATACGATACAAATGATCTAAAAACACGTAATTTGAACTCCTCAAAGCGTTAAAATCTTGTTTTGAATCGAAAAGCTAACTTTCTTAGTGTTTGTGAAATTTGGTGAAAAGTTATGTAGTAAAAGATACGATACAAATGATCTAAAAACAGTATATTTGAACTCCTCAAACCTTTAAAATCTTGTTTTGAATCGAAAAACAAACTTTCTTAGTGTTTGTGAAATTTGGTGAAAAGTTCTGTAGTAAAAGATACGATAAAAATGATCCAAAAACACGTTATTTGAACTCCTCAAAGCGCTAAAATTTTGTTTTGAATCGAAAAACAAACATTCTTAGTGTTTGTGAAATTTGGTGAAAAGTTATGTAGTAAAAGATACGATACAAATGATCTAAAAACACGTTATTTGAACTACCCAAAGCGTTAAAATCTTGTTTTGAATCGAAAAACAAACTTTCTTAGTGTTTGTGAAATTTGGTGAAAAGTTATGTAGTAAAAGATACGATACAAATGATCTAAAAACACGTTATTTGAACTCCTCAAAGCGTTAAAATCTTGTTTTGAATCGAAAAACAAACTTTCTTAGTGTTTGTGAAATTTGGTGAAAAGTTTTGTAGTAAAAGATACGATATAAATGATCTAAAAACACGTTATTTGAACTACTCAAGGCGTTAAAATCTTGTTTTGAATCGAAAAACAAACTTTCTTAGTGTTTGTGAAATGTGGCGAAAAGTTATGTAGCAAAGGATACGATACAAAAGATCTAAAAACACGTTATTTGAACTCCTCAAAGCGTTAAAATCTTGTTTTGAATCGAAAAACAAACTTTCTTGGTGTTTGTGAAATTTGATGAAAAGTTAGGTAGTAAAAGATACGATACAAATGATCTAAAAACATGTTATTTGAACTCCTCAAAGCGCTAAAATCTTGTTTTGAATCGATAAACAAACTTTCTTAGTGTTTGTGAAATTTGGTGAAAAGTTATGTAGTAAAAGATACGATACAAATGATCTAAAAATACGTCATTTGAACTACTCAAAGCGTTAAAATCTTGTTTTGAATCGAAAAACAAACTTTCTTAGTGTTTGTGAAATTTGGTGAAAAGTTATGTAGTAAAAGATACGATACAAATGATGTAAAAACATGTTATTTGAACTCCTCAAAGCGCTAAAATCTTGTTTTGAATTGAAAAACAAACTATCTTAGTGTTTGTGAAATGTGGGGAAAAGTTACGTAGTAAAAGATACGATACAAATTATCTAAATATAAGTTATTTGAGCTCCTCAAAGCGTTAAAATCTTGTTTTGAATAGAAAAACAAACTTTCTTAGTGTTTGTGAAATTTGGTGAAAAGTTATGTAGTAAAAGATACGATACAAATGATCTAAAAACACGTTATTTGAACTACTCAAAGCGTTAAAATCTTGTTTTGAATCGAAAAACAAACTTTCTTGGTGTTTGTGAAATTTGATGAAAAGTTAGGTAGTAAAAGATACGATACAAATGATCTAAAAACATGTTATTTGAACTCCTCAAAGCGCTAAAATCTTGTTTTGAATCGATAAACAAACTTTCTTAGTGTTTGTGAAATTTGGTGAAAAGTTACGTAGTAAAAGATACGATACAAATTATCTAAATATAAGTTATTTGAGCTCCTCAAAGCGTTAAAATCTTATTTTGAATAGAAAAACAAACTTTCTTAGAGTTTGTGAAATTTGGTGAAAAGTTATGTAGTAAAAGATACGATACAAATGATCTAAAAACACGTTATTTGAACTACTCAAAGCGTTAAAATCTTGTTTTGAATCGAAAAACAAACTTTCTTGGTGTTTGTGAAATTTGATGAAAAGTTAGGTAGTAAAAGATACGATACAAATGATCTAAAAACATGTTATTTGAACTCCTCAAAGCGCTAAAATCTTGTTTTGAATCGATAAACAAACTTTCTTAGTGTTTGTGAAATTTGGTGAAAAGTTACGTAGTAAAAGATACGATACAAATGATCTAAAAACAAGTTATTTGAGCTCCTCAAAGCGTTAAAATCTTGTTTTTAATCGAAAAACAAACTTTCTTAGTGTTTGTGAAATTTGGTGAAAAGTTATGTAGTAAAAGATACGATACAAATGATCTAAAAACACGTCATTTGAACTACTCAAATCGTTAAAATTTTGGTTTGAATCGAAAAACAATATTTCTTAGTGTTTGTGAAATTTGGTGAAAAGTTATGTAGTAAAAGATATGATACAAATGATCCAAAAACATGTTATTTGAACTCCTCAAAGCGCTAAAATCTTGTTTTGAATCGAAAAACAAACTTTCTTAGTGTTTGTGAAATTTGGTGAAAAGTTACGTAGTAAAAGATACGATACAAATGATCTAAAAATAAGTTTTTTGAGCTCCTCAAAACGTTAAAATCTTGTTTTGAATCGAAAAACAAAATTTCTTAGTGTTTGTGAAATTTGGTGAAAAGTTATGTAGTAAAAGATACGATACAAATGATCTAAAAACACGTTATTTGAACTACTCAAAGCGTTAAAATCTGATTTTGAATCGAAAAACAAACTTTCTTAGTGTTTGCGAAATTTGGTGAAAAGGTATGTAGTAAAAGATACGATACAAATGATCTAAAAACACGTTATTTGAACTACTCAAAGCGTTAAAATCTTGTTTTGAATCGAAAAACAAACTTTCTTAGTGTTTGTGAAATTTGGTGAAAAGTTATGTAGTAAAGGATACGATACAAATGATCTAAAAACACGTTATTTGAACTACTCAAAGCGTTAAAATCTTGTTTTGAATCGAAAAACAAATTTTCTTAGTGTTTGTGAAATTTGGTGAAAAGTTATGTAGTAAAAGATACGATACAAATGATCTAAAAACACGTTATTTGAACTACTCAAAGCGTTAAAATCTTGTTTTGAATCGAAAAACAAACTTTCTTAGTGTTTGTGAAATTTGGTGAAAATTTATGTAGTAAAAGATACGATACAAATGATCTAAAAACATGTTATTTGAACTCCTCAAAGCGCTAAAATTTTATTTTGAATCGAAAAGCAAACTTTCTTAGTGTTTGTGAAATTTGGTGAAAAGTTATGTAGTAAAAGATACGATACAAATGATCTAAAAACAAGTTATTTGAGCTCCTCAAAGCGTTAAAATCTTGTTTTGAATCGAAAAACAAACTTTCTTAGTGTTTGTGAAATTTGGTGAAAAATTATGTAGTAAAATATATGATACAAATGATCTAAAAACACGTTATTTGAACTCCTGAAAGCGTTAAAAGTGTGTTTTGAATCGAAAAAAAAACTTTATTAGGGTTTGTGAAATTTGGTGAAAAGTTATGTAGTAAAAGATACGATACAAATGATCTAAAAACACGTTATTTGAACACCTCAAAGCGTTAAAATCTTGTTTTGAATAGAAAAACAAACTTTATTTGTGTTTGTGAAATTTGGTGAAAAGTTATGTAGTAAAGGATACGATACAAATGATCTAAAAACACGTAATTTGAACTCCTCAAAGCGTTAAAATCTTGTTTTGAATCGAAAAGCAAACTTTCTTAGTGTTTGTGAAATTTGGTGAAAAGTTATGTAGCAAAGGATACGGTACAAAAGATCGAAAAACACGTTATTTGAACTACTCAAAGCGTTAAAATCTTGTTTTGAATCGAAAAACAAACTTTCTTAGTGTTTGTGAAATTTGGTGAAAAGTTATGTAGTAAAAGATACGATACAAATGATCTAAAAACACGTTATTTGAACTACTCAAAGCGTTAAAATCTTGTTTTGAATCGAAAAACAAACTTTCTTAGTGTTTGTGAAATTTGGTGAAAAATTATGTAGTAAAAGATACGATATAAATGATCTAAAAACACGTTATTTGAACTACTCAAGGCGTTAAAATCTTGTTTTGAATCGAAAAACAAACTTTTTTAGTGTTCGTGAAATTTGGTGAAAAGTAATGTAGCAAAGGATACGGTACAAAAGATCGAAAAACACGTTATTTGAACTACTCAAAGCGTTAAAATCTTGTTTTGAATCGAAAAACACACTTTCTTAGTGTTTGTGAAATTTGGTGAAAAGTTATGTAGTAAAAGATACGATACAAATGATCTAAAAACACGTCATTTGAACTACTCAAAGCGTTAAAATCTTGTTTTGAATCGAAAAACAAACTTCCTTTGTGTTTGTGAAATTTGGTGAAAAGTTATGTAGTAAAAGATACGATACAAATGATCTAAAAACATGTTATTTGAACTCCTCAAAGTGCTAAAATCTTGTTTTGAATCAAAAAACAAACTATCTTAGTGTTTGTGAAATGTGGGGAAAAGTTACGTAGTAAAAGATACGATACAAATGATCTAAAAATAAGTTTTTTGAGCTCCTCAAAATGTTAAAATCTTGTTTTGAATCAAAAAACAAACTATCTTAGTGTTTGTGAAATTTGGTGAAAAGTTATGTAGTAAAAGATACGATACAAATGATCTAAAAACACGTCATTTGAACTACTCAAAGCGTTAAAATCTTGTTTTGAATCGAAAAACAAACTTCCTTTGTGTTTGTGAAATTTGGTGAAAAGTTATGTAGTAAAAGATACGATACAAATGATCTAAAAACATGTTATTTGAACTCCTCAAAGTGCTAAAATCTTGTATTGAATCAAAAAACAAACTATCTTAGTGTTTGAGAAATGTGGGGAAAAGTTATGTAGTAAAAGATACGATACAAATTATCTAAAAACATGTTATTTGAACTCCTCAAAGCGCTAAAATCTTATTTTGAATCGAAAAGCAAACTTTCTTAGTGTTTGTAAAATTTGGTGAAAAGTTATGTAGTAAAAGATACGATACAAATGATCTAAAAACAAGTTATTTGAGCTCATCAAAGCGTTAAAATCTTGTTTTGAATCGAAAAACAAACTTTCTTAGTGTTTGTGAAATTTGGTGAAAAATTATGTAGTAAAATATATGATACAAATGATCTAAAAACACGTTATTTGAACTCCTGAAAGCGCTAAAAGTGTGTTTTGAATCGAAAAACAAACTTTATTAGGGTTTGTGAAATTTGGTGAAAAGTTATGTAGTAAAAGATACAATACAAATGATCTAAAAACACGTAATTTGAACACCTCAAAGCGTTAAAATCTTGTTTTGAATAGAAAAACAAACTTTATTTGTGTTTGTGAAATTTGGTGAAAAGTTATGTAGTAAAGGATACGATACAAATGATCTAAAAACACGTTATTTGAACTCCTCAAAGCGCTAAAATCTTGTTTTGAATCGAAAAACAAACTTTCTTTGTGTTTGTGAAATTTGGTGAAAAGTTATGTAGTAAAAGATACGATACAAATGATCTAAAAACATGTTATTTGAACTCCTCAAAGCGCTAAAATCTTGTTTTGAATCGAAAAACAAACTATCTTAGTGTTTGTGAAATGTTGGGAAAAGTTACGTAGTAAAAGATACGATACAAATGATCTAAAAACAAGTTATTTGAGCTCCTCAAAGCGTTAAAATCTTGTTTTGAATAGAAAAACAAACTTTCTTAGTGTTTGTAAAATTTGGTGAAAAGTTATGTAGTAAAAGATACGATACAAATGATCTAAAAACACGTTATTTGAACTACCCAAAGCGTTAAAATCTTGTTTTGAATCGAAAAACAAACTTTCTTAGTGTTTGTGAAATTTGGTGAAAAGTTATGTAGTAAAAGATACGATACAAATGATCTAAAAATACGTCATTTGAACTACTCAAAGCGTTAAAATCTTGTTTTGAATCGAAAAACAAACTTTCTTAGTGTTTGTGAAATTTGGTGAAAAGTTATGTAGTAAAAGATACGATATAAATGATCTAAAAACATGTTATTTGAACTCCTCAAAGCGCTAAAATCTTGTTTTGAATTGAAAAACAAACTATCTTAGTGTTTGTGAAATGTGGGGAAAAGTTACGTAGTAAAAGATATGATACAAATTATCTAAATATAAGTTATTTGAGCTCCTCAAAGCGTTAAAATCTTGTTTTGAATAGAAAAACAAACTTTCTTAGTGTTTGTGAAATTTGGTGAAAAGTTATGTAGTAAAAGATACGATACAAATGATCTAAAAACACGTTATTTGAACTACTCAAAGCGTTAAAATCTTGTTTTGAATCGAAAAACAAAGTTTCTTGGTGTTTGTGAAATTTGATGAAAAGTTAGGTAGTAAAAGATACGATACAAATGATCTAAAAACATGTTATTTGAACTCCTCAAAGCGCTAAAATCTTGTTTTGAATCGATAAACAAACTTTCTTTGTGTTTGTGAAATTTGGTGAAAAGTTACGTAGTAAAAGATACGATACAAATGATCTAAAAACAAGTTATTTGAGCTCCTCAAAGCGTTAAAATCTTGTTTTTAATCGAAAAACAAACTTTCTTAGTGTTTGTGAAATTTGGTGAAAAGTTATGTAGTAAAAGATACGATACAAATGATCTAAAAACACGTCATTTGAACTACTCAAAGCGTTAAAATCTTGTTTTGAATCGAAAAACAAACTTTCTTAGTGTTTGTGAAATTTGGTGAAAAGTTATGTAGTAAAAGATACGATACAAATGATCTAAAACCATGTTATTTGAACTCCTCAAAGCGCTAAAATCTTGTTTTGAATTGAAAAACAAACTATCTTAGTGTTTGTGAAATGTGGGGAAAAGTTACGTAGTAAAAGATACGATACAAATTATCTAAATATAAGTTATTTGAGCTCCTCAAAGCGTTAAAATCTTGTTTTGAATAGAAAAACAAACTTTCTTAGTGTTTGTGAAATTTGGTGAAAAGTTATGTAGTAAAAGATACGATACAAATGATCTAAAAACACGTTATTTGAACTACTCAAAGCGTTAAAATCTTGTTTTGAATCGAAAAACAAACTTTCTTGGTGTTTGTGAAATTTGATGAAAAGTTAGGTAGTAAAAGATACGATACAAATGATCTAAAAACATGTTATTTGAACTCCTCAAAGCGCTAAAATCTTGTTTTGAATCGATAAACAAACTTTCTTAGTGTTTGTGAAATTTGGTGAAAAGTTACGTAGTAAAAGATACGATACAAATTATCTAAATATAAGTTATTTGAGCTCCTCAAAGCGTTAAAATCTTATTTTGAATAGAAAAACAAACTTTCTTGGTGTTTGTGAAATTTGATGAAAAGTTAGGTAGTAAAAGATACGATACAAATGATCTAAAAACATGTTATTTGAACTCCTCAAAGCGCTAAAATCTTGTTTTGAATCGATAAACAAACGTTCTTAGTGTTTGTGAAATTTGGTGAAAAGTTATGTAGTAAAAGATACGATACAAATGATCTAAAAACAAGTTATTTGAACTACTGAAAGCGTTAAAATCTTGTTTTGAATCGAAAAACAAACTTTCTTAGTGTTTGTGAAATTTGGTGAAAAGTTATGTAGTAAAAGATACGATACAAATGATCTAAAAACACGTTATTTGAACTACTCAAAGCGTTAAAATCTTGTTTTGAATCGAAAAGCAAACTTTCTTACTGTTTGTGAAATTTGGTGAAAAGTTATGTAGTAAAGGATACGATACAAATGATCTAAAAACACGTTATTTGAGCTCCTCAAAGCGTAAAAATCTTGTTTTGAATCGAAAAACAAACTTTCTTAGTGTTTGTGAAATTTGGTGAAAAGTTACGTAGTAAAAGATACGATACAAATGATCTAAAAACACGTCATTTGAACTCCTCAAAGTGTTAAAATCTTGTTTTGAATCGAAAAACAAACATTATTAGTGTTTGTGAAATTTGGTTAAAAGTTATGTAGTAAAAGATACGGTAAAAATGATCTAAAATCACATTATTTGAACTCCTCAAAGCGTTAAAAGTTTGTTTTGAATCGAAAAACAAACTTTCTTAGTGTTTGTAAAATTTCGTAAAAAGTTATGTAGTAAAAGATACGATACAAATGATCTAAAAACACGTCATTTGAACTACTCAAAGCTTTAAAATTTTGTTTTGAATCGAAAAACAAACTTTATTAGGGTTTGTGAAATTTGGTGAAAAGTTATGTAGTAAAAGATACGATACAAATGATCTAAAAACACGTTATTTGAACACCTCAAAGCGTTAAAATCTTGTTTTGAATAGAAAAACAAACTTTATTTGTGTTTGTGAAATTTGGTGAAAAGTTATGTAGTAAAGGATACGATACAAATGATCTAAAAACACGTTATTTGAACTCCTCAAAGCGCTAAAATCTTGTTTTGAATCGAAAAACAAACTTTATTTGTGTTTGTGAAATTTGGTGAAAAATTATGTAGTAAAATATATGATACAAATGATCTAAAAACACGTTATTTGAACTCCTGAAAGCGTTAAAAGTGTGTTTTGAATCGAAAAACAAACTTTATTAGGGTTTGTGAAATTTGGTGAAAAGTTATGTAGTAAAAGATACAATACAAATGATCTAAAAACACGTTATTTGAACACCTCAAAGCGTTAAAATCTTGTTTTGAATAGAAAAACAAACTTTATTTGTGTTTGTGAAATTTGGTGAAAAGTTATGTAGTAAAGGATACGATACAAATGATCTAAAAACACGTAATTTGAACTCCTCAAAGCGTTAAAATCTTGTTTTGAATCGAAAAGCTAACTTTCTTAGTGTTTGTGAAATTTGGTGAAAAGTTATGTAGTAAAAGATACGATACAAATGATCTAAAAACAGTATATTTGAACTCCTCAAACCTTTAAAATCTTGTTTTGAATCGAAAAACAAACTTTCTTAGTGTTTGTGAAATTTGGTGAAAAGTTCTGTAGTAAAAGATACGATAAAAATGATCCAAAAACACGTTATTTGAACTCCTCAAAGCGCTAAAATTTTGTTTTGAATCGAAAAACAAACATTCTTAGTGTTTGTGAAATTTGGTGAAAAGTTATGTAGTAAAAGATACGATACAAATGATCTAAAAACACGTTATTTGAACTACCCAAAGCGTTAAAATCTTGTTTTGAATCGAAAAACAAACTTTCTTAGTGTTTGTGAAATTTGGTGAAAAGTTATGTAGTAAAAGATACGATACAAATGATCTAAAAACACGTTATTTGAACTCCTCAAAGCGTTAAAATCTTGTTTTGAATCGAAAAACAAACTTTCTTAGTGTTTGTGAAATTTGGTGAAAAGTTTTGTAGTAAAAGATACGATATAAATGATCTAAAAACACGTTATTTGAACTACTCAAGGCGTTAAAATCTTGTTTTGAATCGAAAAACAAACTTTCTTAGTGTTTGTGAAATGTGGCGAAAAGTTATGTAGCAAAGGATACGATACAAAAGATCTAAAAACACGTTATTTGAACTCCTCAAAGCGTTAAAATCTTGTTTTGAATCGAAAAACAAACTTTCTTGGTGTTTGTGAAATTTGATGAAAAGTTAGGTAGTAAAAGATACGATACAAATGATCTAAAAACATGTTATTTGAACTCCTCAAAGCGCTAAAATCTTGTTTTGAATCGATAAACAAACTTTCTTAGTGTTTGTGAAATTTGGTGAAAAGTTATGTAGTAAAAGATACGATACAAATGATCTAAAAATACGTCATTTGAACTACTCAAAGCGTTAAAATCTTGTTTTGAATCGAAAAACAAACTTTCTTAGTGTTTGTGAAATTTGGTGAAAAGTTATGTAGTAAAAGATACGATACAAATGATGTAAAAACATGTTATTTGAACTCCTCAAAGCGCTAAAATCTTGTTTTGAATTGAAAAACAAACTATCTTAGTGTTTGTGAAATGTGGGGAAAAGTTACGTAGTAAAAGATACGATACAAATTATCTAAATATAAGTTATTTGAGCTCCTCAAAGCGTTAAAATCTTGTTTTGAATAGAAAAACAAACTTTCTTAGTGTTTGTGAAATTTGGTGAAAAGTTATGTAGTAAAAGATACGATACAAATGATCTAAAAACACGTTATTTGAACTACTCAAAGCGTTAAAATCTTGTTTTGAATCGAAAAACAAACTTTCTTGGTGTTTGTGAAATTTGATGAAAAGTTAGGTAGTAAAAGATACGATACAAATGATCTAAAAACATGTTATTTGAACTCCTCAAAGCGCTAAAATCTTGTTTTGAATCGATAAACAAACTTTCTTAGTGTTTGTGAAATTTGGTGAAAAGTTACGTAGTAAAAGATACGATACAAATTATCTAAATATAAGTTATTTGAGCTCCTCAAAGCGTTAAAATCTTATTTTGAATAGAAAAACAAACTTTCTTAGAGTTTGTGAAATTTGGTGAAAAGTTATGTAGTAAAAGATACGATACAAATGATCTAAAAACACGTTATTTGAACTACTCAAAGCGTTAAAATCTTGTTTTGAATCGAAAAACAAACTTTCTTGGTGTTTGTGAAATTTGATGAAAAGTTAGGTAGTAAAAGATACGATACAAATGATCTAAAAACATGTTATTTGAACTCCTCAAAGCGCTAAAATCTTGTTTTGAATCGATAAACAAACTTTCTTAGTGTTTGTGAAATTTGGTGAAAAGTTACGTAGTAAAAGATACGATACAAATGATCTAAAAACAAGTTATTTGAGCTCCTCAAAGCGTTAAAATCTTGATTTTAATCGAAAAACAAACTTTCTTAGTGTTTGTGAAATTTGGTGAAAAGTTATGTAGTAAAAGATACGATACAAATGATCTAAAAACACGTCATTTGAACTACTCAAATCGTTAAAATTTTGGTTTGAATCAAAAAACAATATTTCTTAGTGTTTGTGAAATTTGGTGAAAAGTTATGTAGTAAAAGATACGATACAAATGATCCAAAAACATGTTATTTGAACTCCTCAAAGCGCTAAAATCTTGTTTTGAATCGAAAAACAAACTTTCTTAGTGTTTGTGAAATTTGGTGAAAAGTTACGTAGTAAAAGATACGATACAAATGATCTAAAAATAAGTTTTTTGAGCTCCTCAAAACGTTAAAATCTTGTTTTGAATCGAAAAACAAAATTTCTTAGTGTTTGTGAAATTTGGTGAAAAGTTATGTAGTAAAAGATACGATACAAATGGTCTAAAAACACGTTATTTGAACTACTCAAAGCGTTAAAATCTGATTTTGAATCGAAAAACAAACTTTCTTAGTGTTTGCGAAATTTGGTGAAAAGGTATGTAGTAAAAGATACGATACAAATGATCTAAAAACACGTTATTTGAACTACTCAAAGCGTTAAAATCTTGTTTTGAATCGAAAAACAAACTTTCTTAGTGTTTGTGAAATTTGGTGAAAAGTTATGTAGTAAAGGATACGATACAAATGATCTAAAAACACGTTATTTGAACTACTCAAAGCGTTAAAATCTTGTTTTGAATCGAAAAACAAATTTTCTTAGTGTTTGTGAAATTTGGTGAAAAGTTATGTAGTAAAAGATACGATACAAATGATCTAAAAACACGTTATTTGAACTACTCAAAGCGTTAAAATCTTGTTTTGAATCGAAAAACAAACTTTCTTAGTGTTTGTGAAATTTGGTGAAAATTTATGTAGTAAAAGATACGATACAAATGATCTAAAAACATGTTATTTGAACTCCTCAAAGCGCTAAAATCTTATTTTGAATCGAAAAGCAAACTTTCTTAGTGTTTGTGAAATTTGGTGAAAAGTTATGTAGTAAAAGATACGATACAAATGATCTAAAAACAAGTTATTTGAGCTCCTCAAAGCGTTAAAATCTTGTTTTGAATCGAAAAACAAACTTTCTTAGTGTTTGTGAAATTTGGTGAAAAATTATGTAGTAAAATATATGATACAAATGATCTAAAAACACGTTATTTGAACTCCTGAAAGCGTTAAAAGTGTGTTTTGAATCGAAAAAAAAACTTTATTAGGGTTTGTGAAATTTGGTGAAAAGTTATGTAGTAAAAGATACGATACAAATGATCTAAAAACACGTTATTTGAACACCTCAAAGCGTTAAAATCTTGTTTTGAATAGAAAAACAAACTTTATTTGTGTTTGTGAAATTTGGTGAAAAGTTATGTAGTAAAGGATACGATACAAATGATCTAAAAACACGTAATTTGAACTCCTCAAAGCGTTAAAATCTTGTTTTGAATCGAAAAGCAAACTTTCTTAGTGTTTGTGAAATTTGGTGAAAAGTTATGTAGCAAAGGATACGGTACAAAAGATCGAAAAACACGTTATTTGAACTACTCAAAGCGTTAAAATCTTGTTTTGAATCGAAAAACAAACTTTCTTAGTGTTTGTGAAATTTGGTGAAAAGTTATGTAGTAAAAGATACGATACAAATGATCTAAAAACACGTTATTTGAACTACTCAAAGCGTTAAAATCTTGTTTTGAATCGAAAAACAAACTTTCTTAGTGTTTGTGAAATTTGGTGAAAAATTATGTAGTAAAAGATACGATATAAATGATCTAAAAACACGTTATTTGAACTACTCAAGGCGTTAAAATCTTGTTTTGAATCGAAAAACAAACTTTTTTAGTGTTCGTGAAATTTGGTGAAAAGTTATGTAGCAAAGGATACGGTACAAAAGATCGAAAAACACGTTATTTGAACTACTCAAAGCGTTAAAATCTTGTTTTGAATCGAAAAACACACTTTCTTAGTGTTTGTGAAATTTGGTGAAAAGTTATGTAGTAAAAGATACGATACAAATGATCTAAAAACACGTCATTTGAACTACTCAAAGCGTTAAAATCTTGTTTTGAATCGAAAAACAAACTTCCTTTGTGTTTGTGAAATTTGGTGAAAAGTTATGTAGTAAAAGATACGATACAAATGATCTAAAAACATGTTATTTGAACTCCTCAAAGTGCTAAAATCTTGTTTTGAATCAAAAAACAAACTATCTTAGTGTTTGTGAAATGTGGGGAAAAGTTACGTAGTAAAAGATACGATACAAATGATCTAAAAATAAGTTTTTTGAGCTCCTCAAAATGTTAAAATCTTGTTTTGAATCAAAAAACAAACTATCTTAGTGTTTGTGAAATTTGGTGAAAAGTTATGTAGTAAAAGATACGATACAAATGATCTAAAAACACGTCATTTGAACTACTCAAAGCGTTAAAATCTTGTTTTGAATCGAAAAACAAACTTCCTTTGTGTTTGTGAAATTTGGTGAAAAGTTATGTAGTAAAAGATACGATACAAATGATCTAAAAACATGTTATTTGAACTCCTCAAAGTGCTAAAATCTTGTATTGAATCAAAAAACAAACTATCTTAGTGTTTGAGAAATGTGGGGAAAAGTTATGTAGTAAAAGATACGATACAAATTATCTAAAAACATGTTATTTGAACTCCTCAAAGTGCTAAAATCTTATTTTGAATCGAAAAGCAAACTTTCTTAGTGTTTGTAAAATTTGGTGAAAAGTTATGTAGTAAAAGATACGATACAAATGATCTAAAAACAAGTTATTTGAGCTCATCAAAGCGTTAAAATCTTGTTTTGAATCGAAAAACAAACTTTCTTAGTGTTTGTGAAATTTGGTGAAAAATTATGTAGTTAAATATATGATACAAATGATCTAAAAACACGTTATTTGAACTCCTGAAAGCGCTAAAAGTGTGTTTTGAATCGAAAAACAAACTTTATTAGGGTTTGTGAAATTTGGTGAAAAGTTATGTAGTAAAAGATACAATACAAATGATCTAAAAACACGTAATTTGAACACCTCAAAGCGTTAAAATCTTGTTTTGAATAGAAAAACAAACTTTATTTGTGTTTGTGAAATTTGGTGAAAAGTTATGTAGTAAAGGATACGATACAAATGATCTAAAAACACGTTATTTGAACTCCTCAAAGCGCTAAAATCTTGTTTTGAATCGAAAAACAAACTTTCTTTGTGTTTGTGAAATTTGGTGAAAAGTTATGTAGTAAAAGATACGATACAAATGATCTAAAAACATGTTATTTGAACTCCTCAAAGCGCTAAAATCTTGTTTTGAATCGAAAAACAAACTATCTTAGTGTTTGTGAAATGTTGGGAAAAGTTACGTAGTAAAAGATACGATACAAATGATCTAAAAACAACTTATTTGAGCTCCTCAAAGCGTTAAAATCTTGTTTTGAATAGAAAAACAAACTTTCTTAGTGTTTGTAAAATTTGGTGAAAAGTTATGTAGTAAAAGATACGATACAAATGATCTAAAAACACGTTATTTGAACTACCCAAAGCGTTAAAATCTTGTTTTGAATCGAAAAACAAACTTTCTTAGTGTTTGTGAAATTTGGTGAAAAGTTATGTAGTAAAAGATACGATACAAATGATCTAAAAATACGTCATTTGAACTACTCAAAGCGTTAAAATCTTGTTTTGAATCGAAAAACAAACTTTCTTAGTGTTTGTGAAATTTGGTGAAAAGTTATGTAGTAAAAGATACGATATAAATGATCTAAAAACATGTTATTTGAACTCCTCAAAGCGCTAAAATCTTGTTTTGAATTGAAAAACAAACTATCTTAGTGTTTGTGAAATGTGGGGAAAAGTTACGTAGTAAAAGATATGATACAAATTATCTAAATATAAGTTATTTGAGCTCCTCAAAGCGTTAAAATCTTGTTTTGAATAGAAAAACAAACTTTCTTAGTGTTTGTGAAATTTGGTGAAAAGTTATGTAGTAAAATATACGATACAAATGATCTAAAAACACGTTATTTGAACTACTCAAAGCGTTAAAATCTTGTTTTGAATCGAAAAACAAAGTTTCTTGGTGTTTGTGAAATTTGATGAAAAGTTAGGTAGTAAAAGATACGATACAAATGATCTAAAAACATGTTATTTGAACTCCTCAAAGCGCTAAAATCTTGTTTTGAATCGATAAACAAACTTTCTTTGTGTTTGTGAAATTTGGTGAAAAGTTATGTAGTAAAAGATACGATACAAATGATCTAAAAACATGTTATTTGAACTCCTCAAAGCGCTAAAATCTTGTTTTGAATCGATAAACAAACGTTCTTAGTGTTTGTGAAATTTGGTGAAAAGTTATGTAGTAAAAGATACGATACAAATGATCTAAAAACAAGTTATTTGAACTACTGAAAGCGTTAAAATCTTGTTTTGAATCGAAAAACAAACTTTCTTAGTGTTTGTGAAATTTGGTGAAAAGTTATGTAGTAAAAGATACAATACAAATGATCTAAAAACACGTTATTTGAACACCTCAAAGCGTTAAAATCTTGTTTTGAATAGAAAAACAAACTTTATTTGTGTTTGTGAAATTTGGTGAAAAGTTATGTAGTAAAGGATACGATACAAATGATCTAAAAACACGTAATTTGAACTCCTCAAAGCGTTAAAATCTTGTTTTGAATCGAAAAGCTAACTTTCTTAGTGTTTGTGAAATTTGGTGAAAAGTTATGTAGTAAAAGATACGATACAAATGATCTAAAAACAGTATATTTGAACTCCTCAAACCTTTAAAATCTTGTTTTGAATCGAAAAACAAACTTTCTTAGTGTTTGTGAAATTTGGTGAAAAGTTCTGTAGTAAAAGATACGATAAAAATGATCCAAAAACACGTTATTTGAACTCCTCAAAGCGCTAAAATTTTGTTTTGAATCGAAAAACAAACATTCTTAGTGTTTGTGAAATTTGGTGAAAAGTTATGTAGTAAAAGATACGATACAAATGATCTAAAAACACGTTATTTGAACTACCCAAAGCGTTAAAATCTTGTTTTGAATCGAAAAACAAACTTTCTTAGTGTTTGTGAAATTTGGTGAAAAGTTATGTAGTAAAAGATACGATACAAATGATCTAAAAACACGTTATTTGAACTCCTCAAAGCGTTAAAATCTTGTTTTGAATCGAAAAACAAACTTTCTTAGTGTTTGTGAAATTTGGTGAAAAGTTTTGTAGTAAAAGATACGATATAAATGATCTAAAAACACGTTATTTGAACTACTCAAGGCGTTAAAATCTTGTTTTGAATCGAAAAACAAACTTTCTTAGTGTTTGTGAAATGTGGCGAAAAGTTATGTAGCAAAGGATACGATACAAAAGATCTAAAAACACGTTATTTGAACTCCTCAAAGCGTTAAAATCTTGTTTTGAATCGAAAAACAAACTTTCTTGGTGTTTGTGAAATTTGATGAAAAGTTAGGTAGTAAAAGATACGATACAAATGATCTAAAAACATGTTATTTGAACTCCTCAAAGCGCTAAAATCTTGTTTTGAATCGATAAACAAACTTTCTTAGTGTTTGTGAAATTTGGTGAAAAGTTATGTAGTAAAAGATACGATACAAATGATCTAAAAATACGTCATTTGAACTACTCAAAGCGTTAAAATCTTGTTTTGAATCGAAAAACAAACTTTCTTAGTGTTTGTGAAATTTGGTGAAAAGTTATGTAGTAAAAGATACGATACAAATGATGTAAAAACATGTTATTTGAACTCCTCAAAGCGCTAAAATCTTGTTTTGAATTGAAAAACAAACTATCTTAGTGTTTGTGAAATGTGGGGAAAAGTTACGTAGTAAAAGATACGATACAAATTATCTAAATATAAGTTATTTGAGCTCCTCAAAGCGTTAAAATCTTGTTTTGAATAGAAAAACAAACTTTCTTAGTGTTTGTGAAATTTGGTGAAAAGTTATGTAGTAAAAGATACGATACAAATGATCTAAAAACACGTTATTTGAACTACTCAAAGCGTTAAAATCTTGTTTTGAATCGAAAAACAAACTTTCTTGGTGTTTGTGAAATTTGATGAAAAGTTAGGTAGTAAAAGATACGATACAAATGATCTAAAAACATGTTATTTGAACTCCTCAAAGCGCTAAAATCTTGTTTTGAATCGATAAACAAACTTTCTTAGTGTTTGTGAAATTTGGTGAAAAGTTACGTAGTAAAAGATACGATACAAATTATCTAAATATAAGTTATTTGAGCTCCTCAAAGCGTTAAAATCTTATTTTGAATAGAAAAACAAACTTTCTTAGAGTTTGTGAAATTTGGTGAAAAGTTATGTAGTAAAAGATACGATACAAATGATCTAAAAACACGTTATTTGAACTACTCAAAGCGTTAAAATCTTGTTTTGAATCGAAAAACAAACTTTCTTGGTGTTTGTGAAATTTGATGAAAAGTTAGGTAGTAAAAGATACGATACAAATGATCTAAAAACATGTTATTTGAACTCCTCAAAGCGCTAAAATCTTGTTTTGAATCGATAAACAAACTTTCTTAGTGTTTGTGAAATTTGGTGAAAAGTTACGTAGTAAAAGATACGATACAAATGATCTAAAAACAAGTTATTTGAGCTCCTCAAAGCGTTAAAATCTTGATTTTAATCGAAAAACAAACTTTCTTAGTGTTTGTGAAATTTGGTGAAAAGTTATGTAGTAAAAGATACGATACAAATGATCTAAAAACACGTCATTTGAACTACTCAAATCGTTAAAATTTTGGTTTGAATCAAAAAACAATATTTCTTAGTGTTTGTGAAATTTGGTGAAAAGTTATGTAGTAAAAGATACGATACAAATGATCCAAAAACATGTTATTTGAACTCCTCAAAGCGCTAAAATCTTGTTTTGAATCGAAAAACAAACTTTCTTAGTGTTTGTGAAATTTGGTGAAAAGTTACGTAGTAAAAGATACGATACAAATGATCTAAAAATAAGTTTTTTGAGCTCCTCAAAACGTTAAAATCTTGTTTTGAATCGAAAAACAAAATTTCTTAGTGTTTGTGAAATTTGGTGAAAAGTTATGTAGTAAAAGATACGATACAAATGGTCTAAAAACACGTTATTTGAACTACTCAAAGCGTTAAAATCTGATTTTGAATCGAAAAACAAACTTTCTTAGTGTTTGCGAAATTTGGTGAAAAGGTATGTAGTAAAAGATACGATACAAATGATCTAAAAACACGTTATTTGAACTACTCAAAGCGTTAAAATCTTGTTTTGAATCGAAAAACAAACTTTCTTAGTGTTTGTGAAATTTGGTGAAAAGTTATGTAGTAAAGGATACGATACAAATGATCTAAAAACACGTTATTTGAACTACTCAAAGCGTTAAAATCTTGTTTTGAATCGAAAAACAAATTTTCTTAGTGTTTGTGAAATTTGGTGAAAAGTTATGTAGTAAAAGATACGATACAAATGATCTAAAAACACGTTATTTGAACTACTCAAAGCGTTAAAATCTTGTTTTGAATCGAAAAACAAACTTTCTTAGTGTTTGTGAAATTTGGTGAAAATTTATGTAGTAAAAGATACGATACAAATGATCTAAAAACATGTTATTTGAACTCCTCAAAGCGCTAAAATCTTATTTTGAATCGAAAAGCAAACTTTCTTAGTGTTTGTGAAATTTGGTGAAAAGTTATGTAGTAAAAGATACGATACAAATGATCTAAAAACAAGTTATTTGAGCTCCTCAAAGCGTTAAAATCTTGTTTTGAATCGAAAAACAAACTTTCTTAGTGTTTGTGAAATTTGGTGAAAAATTATGTAGTAAAATATATGATACAAATGATCTAAAAACACGTTATTTGAACTCCTGAAAGCGTTAAAAGTGTGTTTTGAATCGAAAAAAAAACTTTATTAGGGTTTGTGAAATTTGGTGAAAAGTTATGTAGTAAAAGATACGATACAAATGATCTAAAAACACGTTATTTGAACACCTCAAAGCGTTAAAATCTTGTTTTGAATAGAAAAACAAACTTTATTTGTGTTTGTGAAATTTGGTGAAAAGTTATGTAGTAAAGGATACGATACAAATGATCTAAAAACACGTAATTTGAACTCCTCAAAGCGTTAAAATCTTGTTTTGAATCGAAAAGCAAACTTTCTTAGTGTTTGTGAAATTTGGTGAAAAGTTATGTAGCAAAGGATACGGTACAAAAGATCGAAAAACACGTTATTTGAACTACTCAAAGCGTTAAAATCTTGTTTTGAATCGAAAAACAAACTTTCTTAGTGTTTGTGAAATTTGGTGAAAAGTTATGTAGTAAAAGATACGATACAAATGATCTAAAAACACGTTATTTGAACTACTCAAAGCGTTAAAATCTTGTTTTGAATCGAAAAACAAACTTTCTTAGTGTTTGTGAAATTTGGTGAAAAATTATGTAGTAAAAGATACGATATAAATGATCTAAAAACACGTTATTTGAACTACTCAAGGCGTTAAAATCTTGTTTTGAATCGAAAAACAAACTTTTTTAGTGTTCGTGAAATTTGGTGAAAAGTTATGTAGCAAAGGATACGGTACAAAAGATCGAAAAACACGTTATTTGAACTACTCAAAGCGTTAAAATCTTGTTTTGAATCGAAAAACACACTTTCTTAGTGTTTGTGAAATTTGGTGAAAAGTTATGTAGTAAAAGATACGATACAAATGATCTAAAAACACGTCATTTGAACTACTCAAAGCGTTAAAATCTTGTTTTGAATCGAAAAACAAACTTCCTTTGTGTTTGTGAAATTTGGTGAAAAGTTATGTAGTAAAAGATACGATACAAATGATCTAAAAACATGTTATTTGAACTCCTCAAAGTGCTAAAATCTTGTTTTGAATCAAAAAACAAACTATCTTAGTGTTTGTGAAATGTGGGGAAAAGTTACGTAGTAAAAGATACGATACAAATGATCTAAAAATAAGTTTTTTGAGCTCCTCAAAATGTTAAAATCTTGTTTTGAATCAAAAAACAAACTATCTTAGTGTTTGTGAAATTTGGTGAAAAGTTATGTAGTAAAAGATACGATACAAATGATCTAAAAACACGTCATTTGAACTACTCAAAGCGTTAAAATCTTGTTTTGAATCGAAAAACAAACTTCCTTTGTGTTTGTGAAATTTGGTGAAAAGTTATGTAGTAAAAGATACGATACAAATGATCTAAAAACATGTTATTTGAACTCCTCAAAGTGCTAAAATCTTGTATTGAATCAAAAAACAAACTATCTTAGTGTTTGAGAAATGTGGGGAAAAGTTATGTAGTAAAAGATACGATACAAATTATCTAAAAACATGTTATTTGAACTCCTCAAAGTGCTAAAATCTTATTTTGAATCGAAAAGCAAACTTTCTTAGTGTTTGTAAAATTTGGTGAAAAGTTATGTAGTAAAAGATACGATACAAATGATCTAAAAACAAGTTATTTGAGCTCATCAAAGCGTTAAAATCTTGTTTTGAATCGAAAAACAAACTTTCTTAGTGTTTGTGAAATTTGGTGAAAAATTATGTAGTTAAATATATGATACAAATGATCTAAAAACACGTTATTTGAACTCCTGAAAGCGCTAAAAGTGTGTTTTGAATCGAAAAACAAACTTTATTAGGGTTTGTGAAATTTGGTGAAAAGTTATGTAGTAAAAGATACAATACAAATGATCTAAAAACACGTAATTTGAACACCTCAAAGCGTTAAAATCTTGTTTTGAATAGAAAAACAAACTTTATTTGTGTTTGTGAAATTTGGTGAAAAGTTATGTAGTAAAGGATACGATACAAATGATCTAAAAACACGTTATTTGAACTCCTCAAAGCGCTAAAATCTTGTTTTGAATCGAAAAACAAACTTTCTTTGTGTTTGTGAAATTTGGTGAAAAGTTATGTAGTAAAAGATACGATACAAATGATCTAAAAACATGTTATTTGAACTCCTCAAAGCGCTAAAATCTTGTTTTGAATCGAAAAACAAACTATCTTAGTGTTTGTGAAATGTTGGGAAAAGTTACGTAGTAAAAGATACGATACAAATGATCTAAAAACAAGTTATTTGAGCTCCTCAAAGCGTTAAAATCTTGTTTTGAATAGAAAAACAAACTTTCTTAGTGTTTGTAAAATTTGGTGAAAAGTTATGTAGTAAAAGATACGATACAAATGATCTAAAAACACGTTATTTGAACTACCCAAAGCGTTAAAATCTTGTTTTGAATCGAAAAACAAACTTTCTTAGTGTTTGTGAAATTTGGTGAAAAGTTATGTAGTAAAAGATACGATACAAATGATCTAAAAATACGTCATTTGAACTACTCAAAGCGTTAAAATCTTGTTTTGAATCGAAAAACAAACTTTCTTAGTGTTTGTGAAATTTGGTGAAAAGTTATGTAGTAAAAGATACGATATAAATGATCTAAAAACATGTTATTTGAACTCCTCAAAGCGCTAAAATCTTGTTTTGAATTGAAAAACAAACTATCTTAGTGTTTGTGAAATGTGGGGAAAAGTTACGTAGTAAAAGATATGATACAAATTATCTAAATATAAGTTATTTGAGCTCCTCAAAGCGTTAAAATCTTGTTTTGAATAGAAAAACAAACTTTCTTAGTGTTTGTGAAATTTGGTGAAAAGTTATGTAGTAAAATATACGATACAAATGATCTAAAAACACGTTATTTGAACTACTCAAAGCGTTAAAATCTTGTTTTGAATCGAAAAACAAAGTTTCTTGGTGTTTGTGAAATTTGATGAAAAGTTAGGTAGTAAAAGATACGATACAAATGATCTAAAAACATGTTATTTGAACTCCTCAAAGCGCTAAAATCTTGTTTTGAATCGATAAACAAACTTTCTTTGTGTTTGTGAAATTTGGTGAAAAGTTATGTAGTAAAAGATACGATACAAATGATCTAAAAACATGTTATTTGAACTCCTCAAAGCGCTAAAATCTTGTTTTGAATCGATAAACAAACGTTCTTAGTGTTTGTGAAATTTGGTGAAAAGTTATGTAGTAAAAGATACGATACAAATGATCTAAAAACAAGTTATTTGAACTACTGAAAGCGTTAAAATCTTGTTTTGAATCGAAAAACAAACTTTCTTAGTGTTTGTGAAATTTGGTGAAAAGTTATGTAGTAAAAGATACAATACAAATGATCTAAAAACACGTTATTTGAACACCTCAAAGCGTTAAAATCTTGTTTTGAATAGAAAAACAAACTTTATTTGTGTTTGTGAAATTTGGTGAAAAGTTATGTAGTAAAGGATACGATACAAATGATCTAAAAACACGTAATTTGAACTCCTCAAAGCGTTAAAATCTTGTTTTGAATCGAAAAGCTAACTTTCTTAGTGTTTGTGAAATTTGGTGAAAAGTTATGTAGTAAAAGATACGATACAAATGATCTAAAAACAGTATATTTGAACTCCTCAAACCTTTAAAATCTTGTTTTGAATCGAAAAACAAACTTTCTTAGTGTTTGTGAAATTTGGTGAAAAGTTCTGTAGTAAAAGATACGATAAAAATGATCCAAAAACACGTTATTTGAACTCCTCAAAGCGCTAAAATTTTGTTTTGAATCGAAAAACAAACATTCTTAGTGTTTGTGAAATTTGGTGAAAAGTTATGTAGTAAAAGATACGATACAAATGATCTAAAAACACGTTATTTGAACTACCCAAAGCGTTAAAATCTTGTTTTGAATCGAAAAACAAACTTTCTTAGTGTTTGTGAAATTTGGTGAAAAGTTATGTAGTAAAAGATACGATACAAATGATCTAAAAACACGTTATTTGAACACCTCAAAGCGTTAAAATCTTGTTTTGAATCGAAAAACAAACTTTCTTAGTGTTTGTGAAATTTGGTGAAAAGTTTTGTAGTAAAAGATACGATATAAATGATCTAAAAACACGTTATTTGAACTACTCAAGGCGTTAAAATCTTGTTTTGAATCGAAAAACAAACTTTCTTAGTGTTTGTGAAATGTGGCGAAAAGTTATGTAGCAAAGGATACGATACAAAAGATCTAAAAACACGTTATTTGAACTCCTCAAAGCGTTAAAATCTTGTTTTGAATCGAAAAACAAACTTTCTTGGTGTTTGTGAAATTTGATGAAAAGTTAGGTAGTAAAAGATACGATACAAATGATCTAAAAACATGTTATTTGAACTCCTCAAAGCGCTAAAATCTTGTTTTGAATCGATAAACAAACTTTCTTAGTGTTTGTGAAATTTGGTGAAAAGTTATGTAGTAAAAGATACGATACAAATGATCTAAAAATACGTCATTTGAACTACTCAAAGCGTTAAAATCTTGTTTTGAATCGAAAAACAAACTTTCTTAGTGTTTGTGAAATTTGGTGAAAAGTTATGTAGTAAAAGATACGATACAAATGATGTAAAAACATGTTATTTGAACTCCTCAAAGCGCTAAAATCTTGTTTTGAATTGAAAAACAAACTATCTTAGTGTTTGTGAAATGTGGGGAAAAGTTACGTAGTAAAAGATACGATACAAATTATCTAAATATAAGTTATTTGAGCTCCTCAAAGCGTTAAAATCTTGTTTTGAATAGAAAAACAAACTTTCTTAGTGTTTGTGAAATTTGGTGAAAAGTTATGTAGTAAAAGATACGATACAAATGATCTAAAAACACGTTATTTGAACTACTCAAAGCGTTAAAATCTTGTTTTGAATCGAAAAACAAACTTTCTTGGTGTTTGTGAAATTTGATGAAAAATTATGTAGTAAAATATATGATACAAATGATCTAAAAACACGTTATTTGAACTCCTGAAAGCGTTAAAATCTTGTTTTGAATCGAAAAACAAACTTTATTAGGGTTTGTGAAATTTGGTGAAAAGTAATGTAGTAAAAGATACAATACAAATGATCTAAAAACACGTTATTTGAACACCTCAAAGCGTTAAAATCTTGTTTTGAATAGAAAAACAAACTTTATTTGTGTTTGTGAAATTTGGTGAAAAGTTATGTAGTAAAAGATACGATACAAATGATCTAAAAACACGTTATTTGAACTACTCAAAGCGTTAAAATCTTGTTTTGAATCGAAAAACAAACTTTCTTGGTGTTTGTGAAATTTGATGAAAAGTTAGGTAGTAAAAGATACGATACAAATGATCTAAAAACATGTTATTTGAACTCCTCAAAGCGCTAAAATCTTGTTTTGAATCGATAAACAAACTTTCTTTGTGTTTGTGAAATTTGGTGAAAAGTTATGTAGTAAAAGATACGATACAAATGATCTAAAAACATGTTATTTGAACTCCTCAAAGCGCTAAAATCTTGTTTTGAATCGATAAACAAACGTTCTTAGTGTTTGTGAAATTTGGTGAAAAGTTATGTAGTAAAAGATACGATACAAATGATCTAAAAACAAGTTATTTGAACTACTGAAAGCGTTAAAATCTTGTTTTGAATCGAAAAACAAACTTTCTTAGTGTTTGTGAAATTTGGTGAAAAGTTATGTAGTAAAAGATACGATACAAATGATCTAAAAACACGTTATTTGAACTACTCAAAGCGTTAAAATCTTGTTTTGAATCGAAAAGCAAACTTTCTTACTGTTTGTGAAATTTGGTGAAAAGTTATGTAGTAAAGGATACGATACAAATGATCTAAAAACACGTTATTTGAGCTCCTCAAAGCGTAAAAATCTTGTTTTGAATCGAAAAACAAACTTTCTTAGTGTTTGTGAAATTTGGTGAAAAGTTATGTAGTAAAAGATACGATACAAATGATCTAAAAACATGTTATTTGAACTCCTCAAAGCGCTAGAATCTTGTTTTGAATTGAAAAACAAACTATCTTAGTGTTTGTGAAATGTGGGGAAAAGTTACGTAGTAAAAGATACGATACAAATTATCTAAATATAAGTTATTTGAGCTCCTCAAAGCGTTAAAATCTTGTTTTGAATAGAAAAACAAACTTTCTTAGTGTTTGTGAAATTTGGTGAAAAGTTATGTAGTAAAAGATACGATACAAATGATCTTAAAACACGTTATTTGAACTACTCAAAGCGTTAAAATCTTGTTTTGAATCGAAAAACAAACTTTCTTGGTGTTTGTGAAATTTGATGAAAAGTTAGGTAGTAAAAGATACGATACAAATGATCTAAAAACATGTTATTTGAACTACTCAAAGCGCTAAAATCTTGTTTTGAATCTAAAAACAAACTTTCTTTGTGTTTGTGAAATTTGGTGAAAAGTTATGTAGTAAAAGATACGATACAAATGATCTAAAAACATGTTATTTGAACTCCTCAAAGCGCTAAAATCTTGTTTTGAATCGAAAAACAAACTATCTTAGTGTTTGTGAAATGTGGGGAAAAGTTACATAGTAAAAGATACGATACAAATGATCTAAAAACAAGTTATTTGAGCTCCTCAAAGCGTTAAAATCTTGTTTTGAATAGAAAAACAAACTTTCTTAGTGTTTGTGAAATTTGGTGAAAAGTTATGTAGTAAAAGATACGATACAAATGATCTAAAAACACGTTATTTGAACTACCCAAAGCGTTAAAATCTTGTTTTGAATCGAAAAACAAACTTTCTTAGTGTTTGTGAAATTTGGTGAAAAGTTATGTAGTAAAAGATACGATACAAATGATCTAAAAATACGTCATTTGAACTACTCAAAGCGTTAAAATCTTGTTTTGAATCGAAAAACAAACTTTCTTAGTGTTTGTGAAATTTGGTGATAAGTTATGTAGTAAAAGATACGATACAAATGATCTAAAAACATGTTATTTGAACTCCTCAAAGCGCTAAAATCTTGTTTTGAATTGAAAAACAAACTATCTTAGTGTTTGTGAAATGTGGGGAAAAGTTACGTAGTAAAAGATACGATACAAATTATCTAAATATAAGTTATTTGAGCTCCTCAAAGCGTTAAAATCTTGTTTTGAATAGAAAAACAAACTTTCTTAGTGTTTGTGAAATTTGGTGAAAAGTTATGTAGTAAAAGATACGATACAAATGATCTTAAAACACGTTTTTGAACTACTCAAAGCGTTAAAATCTTGTTTTGAATCGAAAAACAAACTTTCTTGGTGTTTGTGAAATTTGATGAAAAGTTAGGTAGTAAAAGATACGATACAAATGATCTAAAAACATGTTATTTGAACTACTCAAAGCGCTAAAATCTTGTTTTGAATCGAAAAACAAACTTTCTTTGTGTTTGTGAAATTTGGTGAAAAGTTATGTAGTAAAAGATACGATACAAATGATCTAAAAACATGTTATTTGAACTCCTCAAAGCGCTAAAATCTTGTTTTGAATCGAAAAACAAACTATCTTAGTGTTTGTGAAATGTGGGGAAAAGTTACGTAGTAAAAGATACGATACAAATGATCTAAAAACAAGTTATTTGAGCTCCTCAAAGCGTTAAAATCTTGTTTTGAATAGAAAAACAAACTTTCTTAGTGTTTGTGAAATTTGGTGAAAAGTTATGTAGTAAAAGATACGATACAAATGATCTAAAAACACGTTATTTGAACTACCCAAAGCGTTAAAATCTTGTTTTGAATCGAAAAACAAATTTTCTTAGTGTTTGTGAAATTTGGTGAAAAGTTATGTAGTAAAAGATACGATACAAATGATCTAAAAATACGTCATTTGAACTACTCAAAGCGTTAAAATCTTGTTTTGAATCGAAAAACAAACTTTCTTAGTGTTTGTGAAATTTGGTGAAAAGTTATGTAGTAAAAGATACGATACAAATGATCTAAAAACATGTTATTTGAACTCCTCAAAGCGCTAAAATCTTGTTTTGAATTGAAAAACAAACTATCTTAGTGTTTGTGAAATGTGGGGAAAAGTTACGTAGTAAAAGATACGATACAAATTATCTAAATATAAGTTATTTGAGCTCCTCAAAGCGTTAAAATCTTGTTTTGAATAGAAAAACAAACTTTCTTAGTGTTTGTGAAATTTGGTGAAAAGTTATATAGTAAAAGATACGATACAAATGATCTAAAAACACGTTATTTGAACTACTCAAAGCGTTAAAATCTTGTTTTGAATCGAAAAACAAACTTTCTTGGTGTTTGTGAAATTTGATGAAAAGTTAGGTAGTAAAAGATACGATACAAATGATCTAAAAACATGTTATTTGAACTCCTCAAAGCGCTAAAATCTTGTTTTGAATCGATAAACAAACTTTCTTAGTGTTTGTGAAATTTGGTGAAAAGTTACGTAGTAAAAGATACGATACAAATTATCTAAATATAAGTTATTTGAGCTCCTCAAAGCGTTAAAATCTTATTTTGAATAGAAAAACAAACTTTCTTGGTGTTTGTGAAATTTGATGAAAAGTTAGGTAGTAAAAGATACGATACAAATGATCTAAAAACATGTTATTTGAACTCCTCAAAGCGCTAAAATCTTGTTTTGAATCGATAAACAAACGTTCTTAGTGTTTGTGAAATTTGGTGAAAAGTTATGTAGTAAAAGATACGATACAAATGATCTAAAAACAAGTTATTTGAACTACTGAAAGCGTTAAAATCTTGTTTTGAATCGAAAAACAAACTTTCTTAGTGTTTGTGAAATTTGGTGAAAAGTTATGTAGTAAAAGATACGATACAAATGATCTAAAAACACGTTATTTGAACTACTCAAAGCGTTAAAATCTTGTTTTGAATCGAAAAGCAAACTTTCTTACTGTTTGTGAAATTTGGTGAAAAGTTATGTAGTAAAGGATACGATACAAATGATCTAAAAACACGTTATTTGAGCTCCTCAAAGCGTAAAAATCTTGTTTTGAATCGAAAAACAAACTTTCTTAGTGTTTGTGAAATTTGGTGAAAAGTTACGTAGTAAAAGATACGATACAAATGATCTAAAAACACGTCATTTGAACTCCTCAAAGTGTTAAAATCTTGTTTTGAATCGAAAAACAAACATTATTAGTGTTTGTGAAATTTGGTTAAAAGTTATGTAGTAAAAGATACGGTAAAAATGATCTAAAATCACATTATTTGAACTCCTCAAAGCGTTAAAAGTTTGTTTTGAATCGAAAAACAAACTTTCTTAGTGTTTGTAAAATTTCGTAAAAAGTTATGTAGTAAAAGATACGATACAAATGATCTAAAAACACGTCATTTGAACTACTCAAAGCTTTAAAATTTTGTTTTGAATCGAAAAACAAACTTTATTAGGGTTTGTGAAATTTGGTGAAAAGTTATGTAGTAAAAGATACGATACAAATGATCTAAAAACACGTTATTTGAACACCTCAAAGCGTTAAAATCTTGTTTTGAATAGAAAAACAAACTTTATTTGTGTTTGTGAAATTTGGTGAAAAGTTATGTAGTAAAGGATACGATACAAATGATCTAAAAACACGTTATTTGAACTCCTCAAAGCGCTAAAATCTTGTTTTGAATCGAAAAACAAACTTTATTTGTGTTTGTGAAATTTGGTGAAAAATTATGTAGTAAAATATATGATACAAATGATCTAAAAACACGTTATTTGAACTCCTGAAAGCGTTAAAAGTGTGTTTTGAATCGAAAAACAAACTTTATTAGGGTTTGTGAAATTTGGTGAAAAGTTATGTAGTAAAAGATACAATACAAATGATCTAAAAACACGTTATTTGAACACCTCAAAGCGTTAAAATCTTGTTTTGAATAGAAAAACAAACTTTATTTGTGTTTGTGAAATTTGGTGAAAAGTTATGTAGTAAAGGATACGATACAAATGATCTAAAAACACGTAATTTGAACTCCTCAAAGCGTTAAAATCTTGTTTTGAATCGAAAAGCTAACTTTCTTAGTGTTTGTGAAATTTGGTGAAAAGTTATGTAGTAAAAGATACGATACAAATGATCTAAAAACAGTATATTTGAACTCCTCAAACCTTTAAAATCTTGTTTTGAATCGAAAAACAAACTTTCTTAGTGTTTGTGAAATTTGGTGAAAAGTTCTGTAGTAAAAGATACGATAAAAATGATCCAAAAACACGTTATTTGAACTCCTCAAAGCGCTAAAATTTTGTTTTGAATCGAAAAACAAACATTCTTAGTGTTTGTGAAATTTGGTGAAAAGTTATGTAGTAAAAGATACGATACAAATGATCTAAAAACACGTTATTTGAACTACCCAAAGCGTTAAAATCTTGTTTTGAATCGAAAAACAAACTTTCTTAGTGTTTGTGAAATTTGGTGAAAAGTTATGTAGTAAAAGATACGATACAAATGATCTAAAAACACGTTATTTGAACTCCTCAAAGCGTTAAAATCTTGTTTTGAATCGAAAAACAAACTTTCTTAGTGTTTGTGAAATTTGGTGAAAAGTTTTGTAGTAAAAGATACGATATAAATGATCTAAAAACACGTTATTTGAACTACTCAAGGCGTTAAAATCTTGTTTTGAATCGAAAAACAAACTTTCTTAGTGTTTGTGAAATGTGGCGAAAAGTTATGTAGCAAAGGATACGATACAAAAGATCTAAAAACACGTTATTTGAACTCCTCAAAGCGTTAAAATCTTGTTTTGAATCGAAAAACAAACTTTCTTGGTGTTTGTGAAATTTGATGAAAAGTTAGGTAGTAAAAGATACGATACAAATGATCTAAAAACATGTTATTTGAACTCCTCAAAGCGCTAAAATCTTGTTTTGAATCGATAAACAAACTTTCTTAGTGTTTGTGAAATTTGGTGAAAAGTTATGTAGTAAAAGATACGATACAAATGATCTAAAAATACGTCATTTGAACTACTCAAAGCGTTAAAATCTTGTTTTGAATCGAAAAACAAACTTTCTTAGTGTTTGTGAAATTTGGTGAAAAGTTATGTAGTAAAAGATACGATACAAATGATGTAAAAACATGTTATTTGAACTCCTCAAAGCGCTAAAATCTTGTTTTGAATTGAAAAACAAACTATCTTAGTGTTTGTGAAATGTGGGGAAAAGTTACGTAGTAAAAGATACGATACAAATTATCTAAATATAAGTTATTTGAGCTCCTCAAAGCGTTAAAATCTTGTTTTGAATAGAAAAACAAACTTTCTTAGTGTTTGTGAAATTTGGTGAAAAGTTATGTAGTAAAAGATACGATACAAATGATCTAAAAACACGTTATTTGAACTACTCAAAGCGTTAAAATCTTGTTTTGAATCGAAAAACAAACTTTCTTGGTGTTTGTGAAATTTGATGAAAAGTTAGGTAGTAAAAGATACGATACAAATGATCTAAAAACATGTTATTTGAACTCCTCAAAGCGCTAAAATCTTGTTTTGAATCGATAAACAAACTTTCTTAGTGTTTGTGAAATTTGGTGAAAAGTTACGTAGTAAAAGATACGATACAAATTATCTAAATATAAGTTATTTGAGCTCCTCAAAGCGTTAAAATCTTATTTTCAATAGAAAAACAAACTTTCTTAGAGTTTGTGAAATTTGGTGAAAAGTTATGTAGTAAAAGATACGATACAAATGATCTAAAAACACGTTATTTGAACTACTCAAAGCGTTAAAATCTTGTTTTGAATCGAAAAACAAACTTTCTTGGTGTTTGTGAAATTTGATGAAAAGTTAGGTAGTAAAAGATACGATACAAATGATCTAAAAACATGTTATTTGAACTCCTCAAAGCGCTAAAATCTTGTTTTGAATCGATAAACAAACTTTCTTAGTGTTTGTGAAATTTGGTGAAAAGTTACGTAGTAAAAGATACGATACAAATGATCTAAAAACAAGTTATTTGAGCTCCTCAAAGCGTTAAAATCTTGTTTTTAATCGAAAAACAAACTTTCTTAGTGTTTGTGAAATTTGGTGAAAAGTTATGTAGTAAAAGATACGATACAAATGATCTAAAAACACGTCATTTGAACTACTCAAATCGTTAAAATTTTGGTTTGAATCGAAAAACAATATTTCTTAGTGTTTGTGAAATTTGGTGAAAAGTTATGTAGTAAAAGATACGATACAAATGATCCAAAAACATGTTATTTGAACTCCTCAAAGCGCTAAAATCTTGTTTTGAATCGAAAAACAAACTTTCTTAGTGTTTGTGAAATTTGGTGAAAAGTTACGTAGTAAAAGATACGATACAAATGATCTAAAAATAAGTTTTTTGAGCTCCTCAAAACGTTAAAATCTTGTTTTGAATCGAAAAACAAAATTTCTTAGTGTTTGTGAAATTTGGTGAAAAGTTATGTAGTAAAAGATACGATACAAATGATCTAAAAACACGTTATTTGAACTACTCAAAGCGTTAAAATCTGATTTTGAATCGAAAAACAAACTTTCTTAGTGTTTGCGAAATTTGGTGAAAAGGTATGTAGTAAAAGATACGATACAAATGATCTAAAAACACGTTATTTGAACTACTCAAAGCGTTAAAATCTTGTTTTGAATCGAAAAACAAACTTTCTTAGTGTTTGTGAAATTTGGTGAAAAGTTATGTAGTAAAGGATACGATACAAATGATCTAAAAACACGTTATTTGAACTACTCAAAGCGTTAAAATCTTGTTTTGAATCGAAAAACAAATTTTCTTAGTGTTTGTGAAATTTGGTGAAAAGTTATGTAGTAAAAGATACGATACAAATGATCTAAAAACATGTTATTTGAACTCCTCAAAGCGCTAAAATCTTATTTTGAATCGAAAAGCAAACTTTCTTAGTGTTTGTGAAATTTGGTGAAAAGTTATGTAGTAAAAGATACGATACAAATGATCTAAAAACAAGTTATTTGAGCTCCTCAAAGCGTTAAAATCTTGTTTTGAATCGAAAAACAAACTTTCTTAGTGTTTGTGAAATTTGGTGAAAAATTATGTAGTAAAATATATGATACAAATGATCTAAAAACACGTTATTTGAACTCCTGAAAGCGTTAAAAGTGTGTTTTGAATCGAAAAAAAAACTTTATTAGGGTTTGTGAAATTTGGTGAAAAGTTATGTAGTAAAAGATACGATACAAATGATCTAAAAACACGTTATTTGAACACCTCAAAGCGTTAAAATCTTGTTTTGAATAGAAAAACAAACTTTATTTGTGTTTGTGAAATTTGGTGAAAAGTTATGTAGTAAAGGATACGATACAAATGATCTAAAAACACGTAATTTGAACTCCTCAAAGCGTTAAAATCTTGTTTTGAATCGAAAAGCAAACTTTCTTAGTGTTTGTGAAATTTGGTGAAAAGTTATGTAGCAAAGGATACGGTACAAAAGATCGAAAAACACGTTATTTGAACTACTCAAAGCGTTAAAATCTTGTTTTGAATCGAAAAACAAACTTTCTTAGTGTTTGTGAAATTTGGTGAAAAGTTATGTAGTAAAAGATACGATACAAATGATCTAAAAACACGTTATTTGAACTACTCAAAGCGTTAAAATCTTGTTTTGAATCGAAAAACAAACTTTCTTAGTGTTTGTGAAATTTGGTGAAAAATTATGTAGTAAAAGATACGATATAAATGATCTAAAAACACGTTATTTGAACTACTCAAGGCGTTAAAATCTTGTTTTGAATCGAAAAACAAACTTTTTTAGTGTTCGTGAAATTTGGTGAAAAGTTATGTAGCAAAGGATACGGTACAAAAGATCGAAAAACACGTTATTTGAACTACTCAAAGCGTTAAAATCTTGTTTTGAATCGAAAAACACACTTTCTTAGTGTTTGTGAAATTTGGTGAAAAGTTATGTAGTAAAAGATACGATACAAATGATCTAAAAACACGTCATTTGAACTACTCAAAGCGTTAAAATCTTGTTTTGAATCGAAAAACAAACTTCCTTTGTGTTTGTGAAATTTGGTGAAAAGTTATGTAGTAAAAGATACGATACAAATGATCTAAAAACATGTTATTTGAACTCCTCAAAGTGCTAAAATCTTGTTTTGAATCAAAAAACAAACTATCTTAGTGTTTGTGAAATGTGGGGAAAAGTTACGTAGTAAAAGATACGATACAAATGATCTAAAAATAAGTTTTTTGAGCTCCTCAAAATGTTAAAATCTTGTTTTGAATCAAAAAACAAACTATCTTAGTGTTTGTGAAATTTGGTGAAAAGTTATGTAGTAAAAGATACGATACAAATGATCTAAAAACACGTTATTTGAACTACCCAAAGCGTTAAAATCTTGTTTTGAATCGAAAAACAAACTTTCTTAGTGTTTGTGAAATTTGGTGAAAAGTTATGTAGTAAAAGATACGATACAAATGATCTAAAAACACGTTATTTGAACTCCTCAAAGCGTTAAAATCTTGTTTTGAATCGAAAAACAAACTTTCTTAGTGTTTGTGAAATTTGGTGAAAAGTTTTGTAGTAAAAGATACGATATAAATGATCTAAAAACACGTTATTTGAACTACTCAAGGCGTTAAAATCTTGTTTTGAATCGAAAAACAAACTTTCTTAGTGTTTGTGAAATGTGGCGAAAAGTTATGTAGCAAAGGATACGATACAAAAGATCTAAAAACACGTTATTTGAACTCCTCAAAGCGTTAAAATCTTGTTTTGAATCGAAAAACAAACTTTCTTGGTGTTTGTGAAATTTGATGAAAAGTTAGGTAGTAAAAGATACGATACAAATGATCTAAAAACATGTTATTTGAACTCCTCAAAGCGCTAAAATCTTGTTTTGAATCGATAAACAAACTTTCTTAGTGTTTGTGAAATTTGGTGAAAAGTTATGTAGTAAAAGATACGATACAAATGATCTAAAAATACGTCATTTGAACTACTCAAAGCGTTAAAATCTTGTTTTGAATCGAAAAACAAACTTTCTTAGTGTTTGTGAAATTTGGTGAAAAGTTATGTAGTAAAAGATACGATACAAATGATGTAAAAACATGTTATTTGAACTCCTCAAAGCGCTAAAATCTTGTTTTGAATTGAAAAACAAACTATCTTAGTGTTTGTGAAATGTGGGGAAAAGTTACGTAGTAAAAGATACGATACAAATTATCTAAATATAAGTTATTTGAGCTCCTCAAAGCGTTAAAATCTTGTTTTGAATAGAAAAACAAACTTTCTTAGTGTTTGTGAAATTTGGTGAAAAGTTATGTAGTAAAAGATACGATACAAATGATCTAAAAACACGTTATTTGAACTACTCAAAGCGTTAAAATCTTGTTTTGAATCGAAAAACAAACTTTCTTGGTGTTTGTGAAATTTGATGAAAAGTTAGGTAGTAAAAGATACGATACAAATGATCTAAAAACATGTTATTTGAACTCCTCAAAGCGCTAAAATCTTGTTTTGAATCGATAAACAAACTTTCTTAGTGTTTGTGAAATTTGGTGAAAAGTTACGTAGTAAAAGATACGATACAAATTATCTAAATATAAGTTATTTGAGCTCCTCAAAGCGTTAAAATCTTATTTTCAATAGAAAAACAAACTTTCTTAGAGTTTGTGAAATTTGGTGAAAAGTTATGTAGTAAAAGATACGATACAAATGATCTAAAAACACGTTATTTGAACTACTCAAAGCGTTAAAATCTTGTTTTGAATCGAAAAACAAACTTTCTTGGTGTTTGTGAAATTTGATGAAAAGTTAGGTAGTAAAAGATACGATACAAATGATCTAAAAACATGTTATTTGAACTCCTCAAAGCGCTAAAATCTTGTTTTGAATCGATAAACAAACTTTCTTAGTGTTTGTGAAATTTGGTGAAAAGTTACGTAGTAAAAGATACGATACAAATGATCTAAAAACAAGTTATTTGAGCTCCTCAAAGCGTTAAAATCTTGTTTTTAATCGAAAAACAAACTTTCTTAGTGTTTGTGAAATTTGGTGAAAAGTTATGTAGTAAAAGATACGATACAAATGATCTAAAAACACGTCATTTGAACTACTCAAATCGTTAAAATTTTGGTTTGAATCGAAAAACAATATTTCTTAGTGTTTGTGAAATTTGGTGAAAAGTTATGTAGTAAAAGATACGATACAAATGATCCAAAAACATGTTATTTGAACTCCTCAAAGCGCTAAAATCTTGTTTTGAATCGAAAAACAAACTTTCTTAGTGTTTGTGAAATTTGGTGAAAAGTTACGTAGTAAAAGATACGATACAAATGATCTAAAAATAAGTTTTTTGAGCTCCTCAAAACGTTAAAATCTTGTTTTGAATCGAAAAACAAAATTTCTTAGTGTTTGTGAAATTTGGTGAAAAGTTATGTAGTAAAAGATACGATACAAATGATCTAAAAACACGTTATTTGAACTACTCAAAGCGTTAAAATCTGATTTTGAATCGAAAAACAAACTTTCTTAGTGTTTGCGAAATTTGGTGAAAAGGTATGTAGTAAAAGATACGATACAAATGATCTAAAAACACGTTATTTGAACTACTCAAAGCGTTAAAATCTTGTTTTGAATCGAAAAACAAACTTTCTTAGTGTTTGTGAAATTTGGTGAAAAGTTATGTAGTAAAGGATACGATACAAATGATCTAAAAACACGTTATTTGAACTACTCAAAGCGTTAAAATCTTGTTTTGAATCGAAAAACAAATTTTCTTAGTGTTTGTGAAATTTGGTGAAAAGTTATGTAGTAAAAGATACGATACAAATGATCTAAAAACATGTTATTTGAACTCCTCAAAGCGCTAAAATCTTATTTTGAATCGAAAAGCAAACTTTCTTAGTGTTTGTGAAATTTGGTGAAAAGTTATGTAGTAAAAGATACGATACAAATGATCTAAAAACAAGTTATTTGAGCTCCTCAAAGCGTTAAAATCTTGTTTTGAATCGAAAAACAAACTTTCTTAGTGTTTGTGAAATTTGGTGAAAAATTATGTAGTAAAATATATGATACAAATGATCTAAAAACACGTTATTTGAACTCCTGAAAGCGTTAAAAGTGTGTTTTGAATCGAAAAAAAAACTTTATTAGGGTTTGTGAAATTTGGTGAAAAGTTATGTAGTAAAAGATACGATACAAATGATCTAAAAACACGTTATTTGAACACCTCAAAGCGTTAAAATCTTGTTTTGAATAGAAAAACAAACTTTATTTGTGTTTGTGAAATTTGGTGAAAAGTTATGTAGTAAAGGATACGATACAAATGATCTAAAAACACGTAATTTGAACTCCTCAAAGCGTTAAAATCTTGTTTTGAATCGAAAAGCAAACTTTCTTAGTGTTTGTGAAATTTGGTGAAAAGTTATGTAGCAAAGGATACGGTACAAAAGATCGAAAAACACGTTATTTGAACTACTCAAAGCGTTAAAATCTTGTTTTGAATCGAAAAACAAACTTTCTTAGTGTTTGTGAAATTTGGTGAAAAGTTATGTAGTAAAAGATACGATACAAATGATCTAAAAACACGTTATTTGAACTACTCAAAGCGTTAAAATCTTGTTTTGAATCGAAAAACAAACTTTCTTAGTGTTTGTGAAATTTGGTGAAAAATTATGTAGTAAAAGATACGATATAAATGATCTAAAAACACGTTATTTGAACTACTCAAGGCGTTAAAATCTTGTTTTGAATCGAAAAACAAACTTTTTTAGTGTTCGTGAAATTTGGTGAAAAGTTATGTAGCAAAGGATACGGTACAAAAGATCGAAAAACACGTTATTTGAACTACTCAAAGCGTTAAAATCTTGTTTTGAATCGAAAAACACACTTTCTTAGTGTTTGTGAAATTTGGTGAAAAGTTATGTAGTAAAAGATACGATACAAATGATCTAAAAACACGTCATTTGAACTACTCAAAGCGTTAAAATCTTGTTTTGAATCGAAAAACAAACTTCCTTTGTGTTTGTGAAATTTGGTGAAAAGTTATGTAGTAAAAGATACGATACAAATGATCTAAAAACATGTTATTTGAACTCCTCAAAGTGCTAAAATCTTGTTTTGAATCAAAAAACAAACTATCTTAGTGTTTGTGAAATGTGGGGAAAAGTTACGTAGTAAAAGATACGATACAAATGATCTAAAAATAAGTTTTTTGAGCTCCTCAAAATGTTAAAATCTTGTTTTGAATCAAAAAACAAACTATCTTAGTGTTTGTGAAATTTGGTGAAAAGTTATGTAGTAAAAGATACGATACAAATGATCTAAAAACACGTCATTTGAACTACTCAAAGCGTTAAAATCTTGTTTTGAATCGAAAAACAAACTTCCTTTGTGTTTGTGAAATTTGGTGAAAAGTTATGTAGTAAAAGATACGATACAAATGATCTAAAAACATGTTATTTGAACTCCTCAAAGTGCTAAAATCTTGTATTGAATCAAAAAACAAACTATCTTAGTGTTTGTGAAATGTGGGGAAAAGTTATGTAGTAAAAGATACGATACAAATTATCTAAAAACATGTTATTTGAACTCCTCAAAGCGCTAAAATCTTATTTTGAATCGAAAAGCAAACTTTCTTAGTGTTTGTAAAATTTGGTGAAAAGTTATGTAGTAAAAGATACGATACAAATGATCTAAAAACAAGTTATTTGAGCTCATCAAAGCGTTAAAATCTTGTTTTGAATCGAAAAACAAACTTTCTTAGTGTTTGTGAAATTTGGTGAAAAATTATGTAGTAAAATATATGATACAAATGATCTAAAAACACGTTATTTGAACTCCTGAAAGCGCTAAAAGTGTGTTTTGAATCGAAAAACAAACTTTATTAGGGTTTGTGAAATTTGGTGAAAAGTTATGTAGTAAAAGATACAATACAAATGATCTAAAAACACGTAATTTGAACACCTCAAAGCGTTAAAATCTTGTTTTGAATAGAAAAACAAACTTTATTTGTGTTTGTGAAATTTGGTGAAAAGTTATGTAGTAAAGGATACGATACAAATGATCTAAAAACACGTTATTTGAACTCCTCAAAGCGCTAAAATCTTGTTTTGAATCGAAAAACAAACTTTCTTTGTGTTTGTGAAATTTGGTGAAAAGTTATGTAGTAAAAGATACGATACAAATGATCTAAAAACATGTTATTTGAACTCCTCAAAGCGCTAAAATCTTGTTTTGAATCGAAAAACAAACTATCTTAGTGTTTGTGAAATGTTGGGAAAAGTTACGTAGTAAAAGATACGATACAAATGATCTAAAAACAAGTTATTTGAGCTCCTCAAAGCGTTAAAATCTTGTTTTGAATAGAAAAACAAACTTTCTTAGTGTTTGTAAAATTTGGTGAAAAGTTATGTAGTAAAAGATACGATACAAATGATCTAAAAACACGTTATTTGAACTACCCAAAGCGTTAAAATCTTGTTTTGAATCGAAAAACAAACTTTCTTAGTGTTTGTGAAATTTGGTGAAAAGTTATGTAGTAAAAGATACGATACAAATGATCTAAAAATACGTCATTTGAACTACTCAAAGCGTTAAAATCTTGTTTTGAATCGAAAAACAAACTTTCTTAGTGTTTGTGAAATTTGGTGAAAAGTTATGTAGTAAAAGATACGATATAAATGATCTAAAAACATGTTATTTGAACTCCTCAAAGCGCTAAAATCTTGTTTTGAATTGAAAAACAAACTATCTTAGTGTTTGTGAAATGTGGGGAAAAGTTACGTAGTAAAAGATATGATACAAATTATCTAAATATAAGTTATTTGAGCTCCTCAAAGCGTTAAAATCTTGTTTTGAATAGAAAAACAAACTTTCTTAGTGTTTGTGAAATTTGGTGAAAAGTTATGTAGTAAAAGATACGATACAAATGATCTAAAAACACGTTATTTGAACTACTCAAAGCGTTAAAATCTTGTTTTGAATCGAAAAACAAACTTTCTTGGTGTTTGTGAAATTTGATGAAAAGTTAGGTAGTAAAAGATACGATACAAATGATCTAAAAACATGTTATTTGAACTCCTCAAAGCGCTAAAATCTTGTTTTGAATCGATAAACAAACTTTCTTTGTGTTTGTGAAATTTGGTGAAAAGTTATGTAGTAAAAGATACGATACAAATGATCTAAAAACGTGTTATTTGAACTCCTCAAAGCGCTAAAATCTTGTTTTGAATCGATAAACAAACGTTCTTAGTGTTTGTGAAATTTGGTGAAAAGTTATGTAGTAAAAGATACGATACAAATGATCTAAAACCAAGTTATTTGAACTACTGAAAGCGTTAAAATCTTGTTTTGAATCGAAAAACAAACTTTCTTAGTGTTTGTGAAATTTGGTGAAAAGTTATGTAGTAAAAGATACGATACAAATGATCTAAAAACACGTTATTTGAACTACTCAAAGCGTTAAAATCTTGTTTTGAATCGAAAAGCAAACTTTCTTACTGTTTGTGAAATTTGGTGAAAAGTTATGTAGTAAAGGATACGATACAAATGATCTAAAAACACGTTATTTGAGCTCCTCAAAGCGTAAAAATCTTGTTTTGAATCGAAAAACAAACTTTGTTAGTGTTTGTGAAATTTGGTGAAAAGTTACGTAGTAAAAGATACGATACAAATGATCTAAAAACACGTCATTTGAACTCCTCAAAGTGTTAAAATCTTGTTTTGAATCGAAAAACAAACATTATTAGTGTTTGTGAAATTTGGTTAAAAGTTATGTAGTAAAAGATACGGTAAAAATGATCTAAAATCACATTATTTGAACTCCTCAAAGCGTTAAAAGTTTGTTTTGAATCGAAAAACAAACTTTCTTAGTGTTTGTAAAATTTCGTAAAAAGTTATGTAGTAAAAGATACGATACAAATGATCTAAAAACACGTCATTTGAACTACTCAAAGCTTTAAAATTTTGTTTTGAATCGAAAAACAAACTTTATTAGGGTTTGTGAAATTTGGTGAAAAGTTATGTAGTAAAAGATACGATACAAATGATCTAAAAACACGTTATTTGAACACCTCAAAGCGTTAAAATCTTGTTTTGAATAGAAAAACAAACTTTATTTGTGTTTGTGAAATTTGGTGAAAAGTTATGTAGTAAAGGATACGATACAAATGATCTAAAAACACGTTATTTGACCTCCTCAAAGCGCTAAAATCTTGTTTTGAATCGAAAAACAAACTTTCTTTGTGTTTGTGAAATTTGGTGAAAAGTTATGTAGTAAAAGATACGATACAAATGATCTAAAAACATGTTATTTGAACTCCTCAAAGCGCTAAAATCTTGTTTTGAATCGAAAAGCAAACTTTCTTAGTGTTTGTGAAATTTGGTGAAAAGTTATGTAGTAAAAGATACGATACAAATGATCTAAAAACAAGTTATTTGAGCTCCTCAAAGCGTTAAAAGTGTGTTTTGAATCGAAAAAAAAACTTTATTAGGGTTTGTGAAATTTGGTGAAAAGTTATGTAGTAAAAGATACGATACAAATGATCTAAAAACACGTTATTTGAACACCTCAAAGCGTTAAAATCTTGTTTTGAATAGAAAAACAAACTTTATTTGTGTTTGTGAAATTTGGTGAAAAGTTATGTAGTAAAGGATACGATACAAATGATCTAAAAACACGTAATTTGAACTCCTCAAAGCGTTAAAATCTTGTTTTGAATCGAAAAGCAAACTTTCTTAGTGTTTGTGAAATTTGGTGAAAAGTTATGTAGCAAAGGATACGGTACAAAAGATCGACAAACACGTTATTTGAACTACTCAAAGCGTTAAAATCTTGTTTTGAATCGAAAAACAAACTTTCTTAGTGTTTGTGAAATTTGGTGAAAAGTTATGTAGTAAAAGATACGATACAAATGATCTAAAAACACGTTATTTGAACTACTCAAAGCGTTAAAATCTTGTTTTGAATCGAAAAACAAACTTTCTTAGTGTTTGTGAAATTTGGTGAAAAATTATGTAGTAAAAGATACGATATAAATGATCTAAAAACACGTTATTTGAACTACTCAAGGCGTTAAAATCTTGTTTTGAATCGAAAAACAAACTTTTTTAGTGTTCGTGAAATTTGGTGAAAAGTTATGTAGCAAAGGATACGGTACAAAAGATCGAAAAACACGTTATTTGAACTACTCAAAGCGTTAAAATCTTGTTTTGAATCGAAAAACACACTTTCTTAGTGTTTGTGAAATTTGGTGAAAAGTTATGTAGTAAAAGATACGATACAAATGATCTAAAAACACGTCATTTGAACTACTCAAAGCGTTAAAATCTTGTTTTGAATCGAAAAACAAACTTCCTTTGTGTTTGTGAAATTTGGTGAAAAGTTATGTAGTAAAAGATACGATACAAATGATCTAAAAACATGTTATTTGAACTCCTCAAAGTGCTAAAATCTTGTTTTGAATCAAAAAACAAACTATCTTAGTGTTTGTGAAATGTGGGGAAAAGTTACGTAGTAAAAGATACGATACAAATGATCTAAAAATAAGTTTTTTGAGCTCCTCAAAATGTTAAAATCTTGTTTTGAATCAAAAAACAAACTATCTTAGTGTTTGTGAAATTTGGTGAAAAGTTATGTAGTAAAAGATACGATACAAATGATCTAAAAACACGTCATTTGAACTACTCAAAGCGTTAAAATCTTGTTTTGAATCGAAAAACAAACTTCCTTTGTGTTTGTGAAATTTGGTGAAAAGTTATGTAGTAAAAGATACGATACAAATGATCTAAAAACATGTTATTTGAACTCCTCAAAGTGCTAAAATCTTGTATTGAATCAAAAAACAAACTATCTTAGTGTTTGTGAAATGTGGGGAAAAGTTATGTAGTAAAAGATACGATACAAATTATCTAAAAACATGTTATTTGAACTCCTCAAAGCGCTAAAATCTTATTTTGAATCGAAAAGCAAACTTTCTTAGTGTTTGTAAAATTTGGTGAAAAGTTATGTAGTAAAAGATACGATACAAATGATCTAAAAACAAGTTATTTGAGCTCATCAAAGCGTTAAAATCTTGTTTTGAATCGAAAAACAAACTTTCTTAGTGTTTGTGAAATTTGGTGAAAAATTATGTAGTAAAATATATGATACAAATGATCTAAAAACACGTTATTTGAACTCCTGAAAGCGCTAAAAGTGTGTTTTGAATCGAAAAACAAACTTTATTAGGGTTTGTGAAATTTGGTGAAAAGTTATGTAGTAAAAGATACAATACAAATGATCTAAAAACACGTAATTTGAACACCTCAAAGCGTTAAAATCTTGTTTTGAATAGAAAAACAAACTTTATTTGTGTTTGTGAAATTTGGTGAAAAGTTATGTAGTAAAGGATACGATACAAATGATCTAAAAACACGTTATTTGAACTCCTCAAAGCGCTAAAATCTTGTTTTGAATCGAAAAACAAACTTTCTTTGTGTTTGTGAAATTTGGTGAAAAGTTATGTAGTAAAAGATACGATACAAATGATCTAAAAACATGTTATTTGAACTCCTCAAAGCGCTAAAATCTTGTTTTGAATCGAAAAACAAACTATCTTAGTGTTTGTGAAATGTTGGGAAAAGTTACGTAGTAAAAGATACGATACAAATGATCTAAAAACAAGTTATTTGAGCTCCTCAAAGCGTTAAAATCTTGTTTTGAATAGAAAAACAAACTTTCTTAGTGTTTGTAAAATTTGGTGAAAAGTTATGTAGTAAAAGATACGATACAAATGATCTAAAAACACGTTATTTGAACTACCCAAAGCGTTAAAATCTTGTTTTGAATCGAAAAACAAACTTTCTTAGTGTTTGTGAAATTTGGTGAAAAGTTATGTAGTAAAAGATACGATACAAATGATCTAAAAATACGTCATTTGAACTACTCAAAGCGTTAAAATCTTGTTTTGAATCGAAAAACAAACTTTCTTAGTGTTTGTGAAATTTGGTGAAAAGTTATGTAGTAAAAGATACGATATAAATGATCTAAAAACATGTTATTTGAACTCCTCAAAGCGCTAAAATCTTGTTTTGAATTGAAAAACAAACTATCTTAGTGTTTGTGAAATGTGGGGAAAAGTTACGTAGTAAAAGATATGATACAAATTATCTAAATATAAGTTATTTGAGCTCCTCAAAGCGTTAAAATCTTGTTTTGAATAGAAAAACAAACTTTCTTAGTGTTTGTGAAATTTGGTGAAAAGTTATGTAGTAAAAGATACGATACAAATGATCTAAAAACACGTTATTTGAACTACTCAAAGCGTTAAAATCTTGTTTTGAATCGAAAAACAAACTTTCTTGGTGTTTGTGAAATTTGATGAAAAGTTAGGTAGTAAAAGAAACGATACAAATGATCTAAAAACATGTTATTTGAACTCCTCAAAGCGCTAAAATCTTGTTTTGAATCGATAAACAAACTTTCTTTGTGTTTGTGAAATTTGGTGAAAAGTTATGTAGTAAAAGATACGATACAAATGATCTAAAAACATGTTATTTGAACTCCTCAAAGCGCTAAAATCTTGTTTTGAATCGATAAACAAACGTTCTTAGTGTTTGTGAAATTTGGTGAAAAGTTATGTAGTAAAAGATACGATACAAATGATCTAAAAACAAGTTATTTGAACAACTGAAAGCGTTAAAATCTTGTTTTGAATCGAAAAACAAACTTTCTTAGTGTTTGTGAAATTTGGTGAAAAGTTATGTAGTAAAAGATACGATACAAATGATCTAAAAACACGTTATTTGAACTACTCAAAGCGTTAAAATCTTGTTTTGAATCGAAAAGCAAACTTTCTTACTGTTTGTGAAATTTGGTGAAAAGTTATGTAGTAAAGGATACGATACAAATGATCTAAAAACACGTTATTTGAGCTCCTCAAAGCGTAAAAATCTTGTTTTGAATCGAAAAACAAACTTTGTTAGTGTTTGTGAAATTTGGTGAAAAGTTACGTAGTAAAAGATACGATACAAATGATCTAAAAACACGTCATTTGAACTCCTCAAAGTGTTAAAATCTTGTTTTGAATCGAAAAACAAACATTATTAGTGTTTGTGAAATTTGGTTAAAAGTTATGTAGTAAAAGATACGGTAAAAATGATCTAAAATCACATTATTTGAACTCCTCAAAGCGTTAAAAGTTTGTTTTGAATCGAAAAACAAACTTTCTTAGTGTTTGTAAAATTTCGTAAAAAGTTATGTAGTAAAAGATACGATACAAATGATCTAAAAACACGTCATTTGAACTACTCAAAGCTTTAAAATTTTGTTTTGAATCGAAAAACAAACTTTATTAGGGTTTGTGAAATTTGGTGAAAAGTTATGTAGTAAAAGATACGATACAAATGATCTAAAAACACGTTATTTGAACACCTCAAAGCGTTAAAATCTTGTTTTGAATAGAAAAACAAACTTTATTTGTGTTTGTGAAATTTGGTGAAAAGTTATGTAGTAAAGGATACGATACAAATGATCTAAAAACACGTTATTTGACCTCCTCAAAGCGCTAAAATCTTGTTTTGAATCGAAAAACAAACTTTCTTTGTGTTTGTGAAATTTGGTGAAAAGTTATGTAGTAAAAGATACGATACAAATGATCTAAAAACATGTTATTTGAACTCCTCAAAGCGCTAAAATCTTGTTTTGAATCGAAAAACAAACTATCTTAGTGTTTGTGAAATGTGGGGAAAAGTTACGTAGTAAAAGATACGATACAAATGATCTAAAAACAAGTTATTTGAGCTCCTCAAAGCGTTAAAATCTTGTTTTGAATAGAAAAACAAACTTTCTTAGTGTTTGTGAAATTTGGTGAAAAGTTATGTAGTAAAAGATACGATACAAATGATCTAAAAACACGTTATTTGAACTACCCAAAGCGTTAAAATCTTGTTTTGAATCGAAAAACAAACTTTCTTAGTGTTTGTGAAATTTGGTGAAAAGTTATGTAGTAAAAGATACGATACAAATGATCTAAAAATACGTCATTTGAACTACTCAAAGCGTTAAAATCTTGTTTTGAATCGAAAAACAAACTTTCTTAGTGTTTGTGAAATTTGGTGAAAAGTTATGTAGTAAAAGATACGATACAAATGATCTAAAAACATGTTATTTGAACTCCTCAAAGCGCTAAAATCTTGTTTTGAATTGAAAAACAAACTATCTTAGTGTTTGTGAAATGTGGGGAAATGTTACGTAGTAAAAGATACGATACAAATTATCTAAATATAAGTTATTTGAGCTCCTCAAAGCGTTAAAATCTTGTTTTGAATAGAAAAACAAACTTTCTTAGTGTTTGTGAAATTTGGTGAAAAGTTATGTAGTAAAAGATACGATACAAATGATCTAAAAACACGTTATTTGAACTACTCAAAGCGATAAAATCTTGTTTTGAATCGAAAAACAAACTTTCTTGGTGTTTGTGAAATTTGATGAAAAGTTAGGTAGTAAAAGATACGATACAAATGATCTAAAAACATGTTATTTGAACTCCTCAAAGCGCTAAAATCTTGTTTTGAATCGATAAACAAACTTTCTTAGTGTTTGTGAAATTTGGTGAAAAGTTACGTAGTAAAAGATACGATACAAATTATCTAAATATAAGTTATTTGAGCTCCTCAAAGCGTTAAAATCTTATTTTGAATAGAAAAACAAACTTTCTTGGTGTTTGTGAAATTTGATGAAAAGTTAGGTAGTAAAAGATACGATACAAATGATCTAAAAACATGTTATTTGAACTCCTCAAAGCGCTAAAATCTTGTTTTGAATCGATAAACAAACGTTCTTAGTGTTTGTGAAATTTGGTGAAAAGTTATGTAGTAAAAGATACGATACAAATGATCTAAAAACAAGTTATTTGAACTACTGAAAGCGTTAAAATCTTGTTTTGAATCGAAAAACAAACTTTCTTAGTGTTTGTAAAATTTGGTGAAAAGTTATGTAGTAAAAGATACGATACAAATGATCTAAAAACACGTTATTTGAACTACCCAAAGCGTTAAAATCTTGTTTTGAATCGAAAAACAAACTTTCTTAGTGTTTGTGAAATTTGGTGAAAAGTTATGTAGTAAAAGATACGATACAAATGATCTAAAAATACGTCATTTGAACTACTCAAAGCGTTAAAATCTTGTTTTGAATCGAAAAACAAACTTTCTTAGTGTTTGTGAAATTTGGTGAAAAATTATGTAGTAAAATATATGATACAAATGATCTAAAAACACGTTATTTGAACTCCTGAAAGCGCTAAAAGTGTGTTTTGAATCGAAAAACAAACTTTATTAGGGTTTGTGAAATTTGGTGAAAAGTTATGTAGTAAAAGATACAATACAAATGATCTAAAAACACGTAATTTGAACACCTCAAAGCGTTAAAATCTTGTTTTGAATAGAAAAACAAACTTTATTTGTGTTTGTGAAATTTGGTGAAAAGTTATGTAGTAAAGGATACGATACAAATGATCTAAAAACACGTTATTTGAACTCCTCAAAGCGCTAAAATCTTGTTTTGAATCGAAAAACAAACTTTCTTTGTGTTTGTGAAATTTGGTGAAAAGTTATGTAGTAAAAGATACGATACAAATGATCTAAAAACATGTTATTTGAACTCCTCAAAGCGCTAAAATCTTGTTTTGAATCGAAAAACAAACTATCTTAGTGTTTGTGAAATGTTGGGAAAAGTTACGTAGTAAAAGATACGATACAAATGATCTAAAAACAAGTTATTTGAGCTCCTCAAAGCGTTAAAATCTTGTTTTGAATAGAAAAACAAACTTTCTTAGTGTTTGTAAAATTTGGTGAAAAGTTATGTAGTAAAAGATACGATACAAATGATCTAAAAACACGTTATTTGAACTACCCAAAGCGTTAAAATCTTGTTTTGAATCGAAAAACAAACTTTCTTAGTGTTTGTGAAATTTGGTGAAAAGTTATGTAGTAAAAGATACGATACAAATGATCTAAAAATACGTCATTTGAACTACTCAAAGCGTTAAAATCTTGTTTTGAATCGAAAAACAAACTTTCTTAGTGTTTGTGAAATTTGGTGAAAAGTTATGTAGTAAAAGATACGATATAAATGATCTAAAAACATGTTATTTGAACTCCTCAAAGCGCTAAAATCTTGTTTTGAATTGAAAAACAAACTATCTTAGTGTTTGTGAAATGTGGGGAAAAGTTACGTAGTAAAAGATATGATACAAATTATCTAAATATAAGTTATTTGAGCTCCTCAAAGCGTTAAAATCTTGTTTTGAATAGAAAAACAAACTTTCTTAGTGTTTGTGAAATTTGGTGAAAAGTTATGTAGTAAAAGATACGATACAAATGATCTAAAAACACGTTATTTGAACTACTCAAAGCGTTAAAATCTTGTTTTGAATCGAAAAACAAACTTTCTTGGTGTTTGTGAAATTTGATGAAAAGTTAGGTAGTAAAAGATACGATACAAATGATCTAAAAACATGTTATTTGAACTCCTCAAAGCGCTAAAATCTTGTTTTGAATCGATAAACAAACTTTCTTTGTGTTTGTGAAATTTGGTGAAAAGTTATGTAGTAAAAGATACGATACAAATGATCTAAAAACATGTTATTTGAACTCCTCAAAGCGCTAAAATCTTGTTTTGAATCGATAAACAAACGTTCTTAGTGTTTGTGAAATTTGGTGAAAAGTTATGTAGTAAAAGATACGATACAAATGATCTAAAAACAAGTTATTTGAACAACTGAAAGCGTTAAAATCTTGTTTTGAATCGAAAAACAAACTTTCTTAGTGTTTGTGAAATTTGGTGAAAAGTTATGTAGTAAAAGATACGATACAAATGATCTAAAAACACGTTATTTGAACTACTCAAAGCGTTAAAATCTTGTTTTGAATCGAAAAGCAAACTTTCTTACTGTTTGTGAAATTTGGTGAAAAGTTATGTAGTAAAGGATACGATACAAATGATCTAAAAACACGTTATTTGAGCTCCTCAAAGCGTAAAAATCTTGTTTTGAATCGAAAAACAAACTTTGTTAGTGTTTGTGAAATTTGGTGAAAAGTTACGTAGTAAAAGATACGATACAAATGATCTAAAAACACGTCATTTGAACTCCTCAAAGTGTTAAAATCTTGTTTTGAATCGAAAAACAAACATTATTAGTGTTTGTGAAATTTGGTTAAAAGTTATGTAGTAAAAGATACGGTAAAAATGATCTAAAATCACATTATTTGAACTCCTCAAAGCGTTAAAAGTTTGTTTTGAATCGAAAAACAAACTTTCTTAGTGTTTGTAAAATTTCGTAAAAAGTTATGTAGTAAAAGATACGATACAAATGATCTAAAAACACGTCATTTGAACTACTCAAAGCTTTAAAATTTTGTTTTGAATCGAAAAACAAACTTTATTAGGGTTTGTGAAATTTGGTGAAAAGTTATGTAGTAAAAGATACGATACAAATGATCTAAAAACACGTTATTTGAACACCTCAAAGCGTTAAAATCTTGTTTTGAATAGAAAAACAAACTTTATTTGTGTTTGTGAAATTTGGTGAAAAGTTATGTAGTAAAGGATACGATACAAATGATCTAAAAACACGTTATTTGACCTCCTCAAAGCGCTAAAATCTTGTTTTGAATCGAAAAACAAACTTTCTTTGTGTTTGTGAAATTTGGTGAAAAGTTATGTAGTAAAAGATACGATACAAATGATCTAAAAACATGTTATTTGAACTCCTCAAAGCGCTAAAATCTTGTTTTGAATCGAAAAACAAACTATCTTAGTGTTTGTGAAATGTGGGGAAAAGTTACGTAGTAAAAGATACGATACAAATGATCTAAAAACAAGTTATTTGAGCTCCTCAAAGCGTTAAAATCTTGTTTTGAATAGAAAAACAAACTTTCTTAGTGTTTGTGAAATTTGGTGAAAAGTTATGTAGTAAAAGATACGATACAAATGATCTAAAAACACGTTATTTGAACTACCCAAAGCGTTAAAATCTTGTTTTGAATCGAAAAACAAACTTTCTTAGTGTTTGTGAAATTTGGTGAAAAGTTATGTAGTAAAAGATACGATACAAATGATCTAAAAATACGTCATTTGAACTACTCAAAGCGTTAAAATCTTGTTTTGAATCGAAAAACAAACTTTCTTAGTGTTTGTGAAATTTGGTGAAAAGTTATGTAGTAAAAGATACGATACAAATGATCTAAAAACATGTTATTTGAACTCCTCAAAGCGCTAAAATCTTGTTTTGAATTGAAAAACAAACTATCTTAGTGTTTGTGAAATGTGGGGAAATGTTACGTAGTAAAAGATACGATACAAATTATCTAAATATAAGTTATTTGAGCTCCTCAAAGCGTTAAAATCTTGTTTTGAATAGAAAAACAAACTTTCTTAGTGTTTGTGAAATTTGGTGAAAAGTTATGTAGTAAAAGATACGATACAAATGATCTAAAAACACGTTATTTGAACTACTCAAAGCGTTAAAATCTTGTTTTGAATCGAAAAACAAACTTTCTTGGTGTTTGTGAAATTTGATGAAAAGTTAGGTAGTAAAAGATACGATACAAATGATCTAAAAACATGTTATTTGAACTCCTCAAAGCGCTAAAATCTTGTTTTGAATCGATAAACAAACTTTCTTAGTGTTTGTGAAATTTGGTGAAAAGTTACGTAGTAAAAGATACGATACAAATTATCTAAATATAAGTTATTTGAGCTCCTCAAAGCGTTAAAATCTTATTTTGAATAGAAAAACAAACTTTCTTGGTGTTTGTGAAATTTGATGAAAAGTTAGGTAGTAAAAGATACGATACAAATGATCTAAAAACATGTTATTTGAACTCCTCAAAGCGCTAAAATCTTGTTTTGAATCGATAAACAAACGTTCTTAGTGTTTGTGAAATTTGGTGAAAAGTTATGTAGTAAAAGATACGATACAAATGATCTAAAAACAAGTTATTTGAACTACTGAAAGCGTTAAAATCTTGTTTTGAATCGAAAAACAAACTTTCTTAGTGTTTGTAAAATTTGGTGAAAAGTTATGTAGTAAAAGATACGATACAAATGATCTAAAAACACGTTATTTGAACTACCCAAAGCGTTAAAATCTTGTTTTGAATCGAAAAACAAACTTTCTTAGTGTTTGTGAAATTTGGTGAAAAGTTATGTAGTAAAAGATACGATACAAATGATCTAAAAATACGTCATTTGAACTACTCAAAGCGTTAAAATCTTGTTTTGAATCGAAAAACAAACTTTCTTAGTGTTTGTGAAATTTGGTGAAAAGTTATGTAGTAAAAGATACGATATAAATGATCTAAAAACATGTTATTTGAACTCCTCAAAGCGCTAAAATCTTGTTTTGAATTGAAAAACAAACTATCTTAGTGTTTGTGAAATGTGGGGAAAAGTTACGTAGTAAAAGATATGATACAAATTATCTAAATATAAGTTATTTGAGCTCCTCAAAGCGTTAAAATCTTGTTTTGAATAGAAAAACAAACTTTCTTAGTGTTTGTGAAATTTGGTCAAAAAGTTATGTAGTAAAAGATACGATACAAATGATCTAAAAACACGTTATTTGAACTACTCAAAGCGTTAAAATCTTGTTTTGAATCGAAAAACAAACTTTCTTGGTGTTTGTGAAATTTGATGAAAAGTTAGGTAGTAAAAGATACGATACAAATGATCTAAAAACATGTTATTTGAACTCCTCAAAGCGCTAAAATCTTGTTTTGAATCGATAAACAAACTTTCTTTGTGTTTGTGAAATTTGGTGAAAAGTTATGTAGTAAAAGATACGATACAAATGATCTAAAAACATGTTATTTGAACTCCTCAAAGCGCTAAAATCTTGTTTTGAATCGATAAACAAACGTTCTTAGTGTTTGTGAAATTTGGTGAAAAGTTATGTAGTAAAAGATACGATACAAATGATCTAAAAACAAGTTATTTGAACTACTGAAAGCGTTAAAATCTTGTTTTGAATCGAAAAACAAACTTTCTTAGTGTTTGTGAAATTTGGTGAAAAGTTATGTAGTAAAAGATACGATACAAATGATCTAAAAACACGTTATTTGAACTACTCAAAGCGTTAAAATCTTGTTTTGAATCGAAAAGCAAACTTTCTTACTGTTTGTGAAATTTGGTGAAAAGTTATGTAGTAAAGGATACGATACAAATGATCTAAAAACACGTTATTTGAGCTCCTCAAAGCGTAAAAATCTTGTTTTGAATCGAAAAACAAACTTTGTTAGTGTTTGTGAAATTTGGTGAAAAGTTACGTAGTAAAAGATACGATACAAATGATCTAAAAACACGTCATTTGAACTCCTCAAAGTGTTAAAATCTTGTTTTGAATCGAAAAACAAACATTATTAGTGTTTGTGAAATTTGGTTAAAAGTTATGTAGTAAAAGATACGGTAAAAATGATCTAAAATCACATTATTTGAACTCCTCAAAGCGTTAAAAGTTTGTTTTGAATCGAAAAACAAACTTTCTTAGTGTTTGTAAAATTTCGTAAAAAGTTATGTAGTAAAAGATACGATACAAATGATCTAAAAACACGTCATTTGAACTACTCAAAGCTTTAAAATTTTGTTTTGAATCGAAAAACAAACTTTATTAGGGTTTGTGAAATTTGGTGAAAAGTTATGTAGTAAAAGATACGATACAAATGATCTAAAAACACGTTATTTGAACACCTCAAAGCGTTAAAATCTTGTTTTGAATAGAAAAACAAACTTTATTTGTGTTTGTGAAATTTGGTGAAAAGTTATGTAGTAAAGGATACGATACAAATGATCTAAAAACACGTTATTTGACCTCCTCAAAGCGCTAAAATCTTGTTTTGAATCGAAAAACAAACTTTCTTTGTGTTTGTGAAATTTGGTGAAAAGTTATGTAGTAAAAGATACGATACAAATGATCTAAAAACATGTTATTTGAACTCCTCAAAGCGCTAAAATCTTGTTTTGAATCGAAAAACAAACTATCTTAGTGTTTGTGAAATGTGGGGAAAAGTTACGTAGTAAAAGATACGATACAAATGATCTAAAAACAAGTTATTTGAGCTCCTCAAAGCGTTAAAATCTTGTTTTGAATAGAAAAACAAACTTTCTTAGTGTTTGTGAAATTTGGTGAAAAGTTATGTAGTAAAAGATACGATACAAATGATCTAAAAACACGTTATTTGAACTACCCAAAGCGTTAAAATCTTGTTTTGAATCGAAAAACAAACTTTCTTAGTGTTTGTGAAATTTGGTGAAAAGTTATGTAGTAAAAGATACGATACAAATGATCTAAAAATACGTCATTTGAACTACTCAAAGCGTTAAAATCTTGTTTTGAATCGAAAAACAAACTTTCTTAGTGTTTGTGAAATTTGGTGAAAAGTTATGTAGTAAAAGATACGATACAAATGATCTAAAAACATGTTATTTGAACTCCTCAAAGCGCTAAAATCTTGTTTTGAATTGAAAAACAAACTATCTTAGTGTTTGTGAAATGTGGGGAAAAGTTACGTAGTAAAAGATACGATACAAATTATCTAAATATAAGTTATTTGAGCTCCTCAAAGCGTTAAAATCTTGTTTTGAATAGAAAAACAAACTTTCTTAGTGTTTGTGAAATTTGGTGAAAAGTTATGTAGTAAAAGATACGATACAAATGATCTAAAAACACGTTATTTGAACTACTCAAAGCGTTAAAATCTTGTTTTGAATCGAAAAACAAACTTTCTTGGTGTTTGTGAAATTTGATGAAAAGTTAGGTAGTAAAAGATACGATACAAATGATCTAAAAACATGTTATTTGAACTCCTCAAAGCGCTAAAATCTTGTTTTGAATCGATAAACAAACTTTCTTAGTGTTTGTGAAATTTGGTGAAAAGTTACGTAGTAAAAGATACGATACAAATTATCTAAATATAAGTTATTTGAGCTCCTCAAAGCGTTAAAATCTTATTTTGAATAGAAAAACAAACTTTCTTGGTGTTTGTGAAATTTGATGAAAAGTTAGGTAGTAAAAGATACGATACAAATGATCTAAAAACATGTTATTTGAACTCCTCAAAGCGCTAAAATCTTGTTTTGAATCGATAAACAAACGTTCTTAGTGTTTGTGAAATTTGGTGAAAAGTTATGTAGTAAAAGATACGATACAAATGATCTAAAAACAAGTTATTTGAACTACTGAAAGCGTTAAAATCTTGTTTTGAATCGAAAAACAAACTTTCTTAGTGTTTGTGAAATTTGGTGAAAAGTTATGTAGTAAAAGATACGATACAAATGATCTAAAAACACGTTATTTGAACTACTCAAAGCGTTAAAATCTTGTTTTGAATCGAAAAGCAAACTTTCTTACTGTTTGTGAAATTTGGTGAAAAGTTATGTAGTAAAGGATACGATACAAATGATCTAAAAACACGTTATTTGAGCTCCTCAAAGCGTAAAAATCTTGTTTTGAATCGAAAAACAAACTTTCTTAGTGTTTGTGAAATTTGGTGAAAAGTTACGTAGTAAAAGATACGATACAAATGATCTAAAAACACGTCATTTGAACTCCTCAAAGTGTTAAAATCTTGTTTTGAATCGAAAAACAAACATTATTAGTGTTTGTGAAATTTGGTTAAAAGTTATGTAGTAAAAGATACGGTAAAAATGATCTAAAATCACATTATTTGAACTCCTCAAAGCGTTAAAAGTTTGTTTTGAATCGAAAAACAAACTTTCTTAGTGTTTGTAAAATTTCGTAAAAAGTTATGTAGTAAAAGATACGATACAAATGATCTAAAAACACGTCATTTGAACTACTCAAAGCTTTAAAATTTTGTTTTGAATCGAAAAACAAACTTTATTAGGGTTTGTGAAATTTGGTGAAAAGTTATGTAGTAAAAGATACGATACAAATGATCTAAAAACACGTTATTTGAACACCTCAAAGCGTTAAAATCTCGTTTTGAATAGAAAAACAAACTTTATTTGTGTTTGTGAAATTTGGTGAAAAGTTATGTAGTAAAGGATACGATACAAATGATCTAAAAACACGTTATTTGAACTCCTCAAAGCGCTAAAATCTTGTTTTGAATCGAAAAACAAACTTTATTTGTGTTTGTGAAATTTGGTGAAAAATTATGTAGTAAAATATATGATACAAATGATCTAAAAACACGTTATTTGAACTCCTGAAAGCGTTAAAAGTGTGTTTTGAATCGAAAAACAAACTTTATTAGGGTTTGTGAAATTTGGTGAAAAGTTATGTAGTAAAAGATACAATACAAATGATCTAAAAACACGTTATTTGAACACCTCAAAGCGTTAAAATCTTGTTTTGAATAGAAAAACAAACTTTATTTGTGTTTGTGAAATTTGGTGAAAAGTTATGTAGTAAAGGATACGATACAAATGATCTAAAAACACGTAATTTGAACTCCTCAAAGCGTTAAAATCTTGTTTTGAATCGAAAAGCTAACTTTCTTAGTGTTTGTGAAATTTGGTGAAAAGTTATGTAGTAAAAGATACGATACAAATGATCTAAAAACAGTATATTTGAACTCCTCAAACCTTTAAAATCTTGTTTTGAATCGAAAAACAAACTTTCTTAGTGTTTGTGAAATTTGGTGAAAAGTTCTGTAGTAAAAGATACGATAAAAATGATCCAAAAACACGTTATTTGAACTCCTCAAAGCGCTAAAATTTTGTTTTGAATCGAAAAACAAACATTCTTAGTGTTTGTGAAATTTGGTGAAAAGTTATGTAGTAAAAGATACGATACAAATGATCTAAAAACACGTTATTTGAACTACCCAAAGCGTTAAAATCTTGTTTTGAATCGAAAAACAAACTTTCTTAGTGTTTGTGAAATTTGGTGAAAAGTTATGTAGTAAAAGATACGATACAAATGATCTAAAAACACGTTATTTGAACTCCTCAAAGCGTTAAAATCTTGTTTTGAATCGAAAAACAAACTTTCTTAGTGTTTGTGAAATTTGGTGAAAAGTTTTGTAGTAAAAGATACGATATAAATGATCTAAAAACACGTTATTTGAACTACTCAAGGCGTTAAAATCTTGTTTTGAATCGAAAAACAAACTTTCTTAGTGTTTGTGAAATGTGGCGAAAAGTTATGTAGCAAAGGATACGATACAAAAGATCTAAAAACACGTTATTTGAACTCCTCAAAGCGTTAAAATCTTGTTTTGAATCGAAAAACAAACTTTCTTGGTGTTTGTGAAATTTGATGAAAAGTTAGGTAGTAAAAGATACGATACAAATGATCTAAAAACATGTTATTTGAACTCCTCAAAGCGCTAAAATCTTGTTTTGAATTGAAAAACAAACTATCTTAGTGTTTGTGAAATGTGGGGAAAAGTTACGTAGTAAAAGATACGATACAAATTATCTAAATATAAGTTATTTGAGCTCCTCAAAGCGTTAAAATCTTGTTTTGAATAGAAAAACAAACTTTCTTAGTGTTTGTGAAATTTGGTGAAAAGTTATGTAGTAAAAGATACGATACAAATGATCTAAAAACACGTTATTTGAACTACTCAAAGCGTTAAAATCTTGTTTTGAATCGAAAAACAAACTTTCTTGGTGTTTGTGAAATTTGATGAAAAGTTAGCTAGTAAAAGATACGATACAAATGATCTAAAAACATGTTATTTGAACTCCTCAAAGCGCTAAAATCTTGTTTTGAATCGATAAACAAACTTTCTTAGTGTTTGTGAAATTTGGTGAAAAGTTACGTAGTAAAAGATACGATACAAATTATCTAAATATAAGTTATTTGAGCTCCTCAAAGCGTTAAAATCTTATTTTGAATAGAAAAACAAACTTTCTTAGAGTTTGTTAAATTTGGTGAAAAGTTATGTAGTAAAAGATACGATACAAATGATCTAAAAACACGTTATTTGAACTACTCAAAGCGTTAAAATCTTGTTTTGAATCGAAAAACAAACTTTCTTGGTGTTTGTGAAATTTGATGAAAAGTTAGGTAGTAAAAGATACGATACAAATGATCTAAAAACATGTCATTTGAACTCCTCAAAGCGCTAAAATCTTGTTTTGAATCGATAAACAAACTTTCTTAGTGTTTGTGAAATTTGGTGAAAAGTTACGTAGTAAAAGATACGATACAAATGATCTAAAAACAAGTTATTTGAGCTCCTCAAAGCGTTAAAATCTTGTTTTTAATCGAAAAACAAACTTTCTTAGTGTTTGTGAAATTTGGTGAAAAGTTATGTAGTAAAAGATACGATACAAATGATCTAAAAACACGTCATTTGAACTACTCAAATCGTTAAAATTTTGGTTTGAATCGAAAAACAATATTTCTTAGTGTTTGTGAAATTTGGTGAAAAGTTATGTAGTAAAAGATACGATACAAATGATCCAAAAACATGTTATTTGAACTCCTCAAAGCGCTAAAATCTTGTTTTGAATCGAAAAACAAACTTTCTTAGTGTTTGTGAAATTTGGTGAAAAGTTATGTAGTAAAAGATACGATACAAATGATCTAAAAACACGTTATTTGAACTACTCAAAGCGTTAAAATCTTGTTTTGAATCGAAAAACAAATTTTCTTAGTGTTTGTGAAATTTGGTGAAAAGTTATGTAGTAAAAGATACGATACAAATGATCTAAAAACATGTTATTTGAACTCCTCAAAGCGCTAAAATCTTATTTTGAATCGAAAAGCAAACTTTCTTAGTGTTTGTGAAATTTGGTGAAAAGTTATGTAGTAAAAGATACGATACAAATGATCTAAAAACAAGTTATTTGAGCTCCTCAAAGCGTTAAAATCTTGTTTTGAATCGAAAAACAAACTTTCTTAGTGTTTGTGAAATTTGGTGAAAAATTATGTTGTAAAATATATGATACAAATGATCTAAAAACACGTTATTTGAACTCCTGAAAGCGTTAAAAGTGTGTTTTGAATCGAAAAACAAACTTTATTAGGGTTTGTGAAATTTGGTGAAAAGTTATGTAGTAAAAGATACGATACAAATGATCTAAAAACACGTTATTTGAACACCTCAAAGCGTTAAAATCTTGTTTTGAATAGAAAAACAAACTTTATTTGTGTTTGTGAAATTTGGTGAAAAGTTATGTAGTAAAGGATACGATACAAATGATCTAAAACACGTAATTTGAACTCCTCAAAGCGTTAAAATCTTGTTTTGAATCGAAAAGCAAACTTTCTTAGTGTTTGTGAAATTTGGTGAAAAGTTATGTAGTAAAAGATACGATACAAATGATCTAAAAACAGTATATTTGAACTCCTCAAACCTTTAAAATCTTGTTTTGAATCGAAAAACAAACTTTCTTAGTGTTTGTGAAATTTGGTGAAAAGTTCTGTAGTAAAAGATACGATAAAAATGATCCAAAAACACGTTATTTGAACTCCTCAAAGCGCTAAAATTTTGTTTTGAATCGAAAAACAAACATTCTTAGTGTTTGTGAAATTTGGTGAAAAGTTATGTAGTAAAAGATACGATACAAATGATCTAAAAACATGTTATTTGAAGTCCTCAAAGCGCTAAAATCTTGTTTTGAATCGAAAAACAAACTTTCTTAGTGTTTGTGAAATTTGGTGAAAAGTTATGTAGTAAAAGATACGATAAAAATGATCTAAAAACACGTTATTTGAACTCCTCAAAGCGTTAAAATCTTGTTTTCAATAAAAAAACAAACTTTCTTAGTGTTTGTGAAATTTGGTGAAAAGTTATGTAGTAAAAGATACGATATAAATGATCTAAAAACACGTTATTTGAACTACTCAAGGCGTTAAAATCTTGTTTTGAATCGAAAAACAAACTTTCTTACTGTTTGTGAAATTTGGTGAAAAGTTATGTAGCAAAGGATACGATACAAAAGATCTAAAATCACGTTATTTGAACTCCTCAAAGCGTTAAAAGTGTGTTTTGAATCGAAAAACAAACTTTCTTAGTGTTTGTGAAATTTGGTCAAAAAGTTATGTAGTAAAAGATACGATACAAATGATCTAAAAACACGTTATTTGAACTACTCAAAGCGTTAAAATCTTGTTTTGAATCGAAAAACAAACTTTCTTGGTGTTTGTGAAATTTGATGAAAAGTTAGGTAGTAAAAGATACGATACAAATGATCTAAAAACATGTTATTTGAACTCCTCAAAGCGCTAAAATCTTGTTTTGAATCGATAAACAAACTTTCTTTGTGTTTGTGAAATTTGGTGAAAAGTTATGTAGTAAAAGATACGATACAAATGATCTAAAAACATGTTATTTGAACTCCTCAAAGCGCTAAAATCTTGTTTTGAATCGATAAACAAACGTTCTTAGTGTTTGTGAAATTTGGTGAAAAGTTATGTAGTAAAAGATACGATACAAATGATCTAAAAACAAGTTATTTGAACTACTGAAAGCGTTAAAATCTTGTTTTGAATCGAAAAACAAACTTTCTTAGTGTTTGTGAAATTTGGTGAAAAGTTATGTAGTAAAAGATACGATACAAATGATCTAAAAACACGTTATTTGAACTACTCAAAGCGTTAAAATCTTGTTTTGAATCGAAAAGCAAACTTTCTTACTGTTTGTGAAATTTGGTGAAAAGTTATGTAGTAAAGGATACGATACAAATGATCTAAAAACACGTTATTTGAGCTCCTCAAAGCGTAAAAATCTTGTTTTGAATCGAAAAACAAACTTTGTTAGTGTTTGTGAAATTTGGTGAAAAGTTACGTAGTAAAAGATACGATACAAATGATCTAAAAACACGTCATTTGAACTCCTCAAAGTGTTAAAATCTTGTTTTGAATCGAAAAACAAACATTATTAGTGTTTGTGAAATTTGGTTAAAAGTTATGTAGTAAAAGATACGGTAAAAATGATCTAAAATCACATTATTTGAACTCCTCAAAGCGTTAAAAGTTTGTTTTGAATCGAAAAACAAACTTTCTTAGTGTTTGTAAAATTTCGTAAAAAGTTATGTAGTAAAAGATACGATACAAATGATCTAAAAACACGTCATTTGAACTACTCAAAGCTTTAAAATTTTGTTTTGAATCGAAAAACAAACTTTATTAGGGTTTGTGAAATTTGGTGAAAAGTTATGTAGTAAAAGATACGATACAAATGATCTAAAAACACGTTATTTGAACACCTCAAAGCGTTAAAATCTTGTTTTGAATAGAAAAACAAACTTTATTTGTGTTTGTGAAATTTGGTGAAAAGTTATGTAGTAAAGGATACGATACAAATGATCTAAAAACACGTTATTTGACCTCCTCAAAGCGCTAAAATCTTGTTTTGAATCGAAAAACAAACTTTCTTTGTGTTTGTGAAATTTGGTGAAAAGTTATGTAGTAAAAGATACGATACAAATGATCTAAAAACATGTTATTTGAACTCCTCAAAGCGCTAAAATCTTGTTTTGAATCGAAAAACAAACTATCTTAGTGTTTGTGAAATGTGGGGAAAAGTTACGTAGTAAAAGATACGATACAAATGATCTAAAAACAAGTTATTTGAGCTCCTCAAAGCGTTAAAATCTTGTTTTGAATAGAAAAACAAACTTTCTTAGTGTTTGTGAAATTTGGTGAAAAGTTATGTAGTAAAAGATACGATACAAATGATCTAAAAACACGTTATTTGAACTACCCAAAGCGTTAAAATCTTGTTTTGAATCGAAAAACAAACTTTCTTAGTGTTTGTGAAATTTGGTGAAAAGTTATGTAGTAAAAGATACGATACAAATGATCTAAAAATACGTCATTTGAACTACTCAAAGCGTTAAAATCTTGTTTTGAATCGAAAAACAAACATTCTTAGTGTTTGTGAAATTTGGTGAAAAGTTATGTAGTAAAAGATACGATACAAATGATCTAAAAACATGTTATTTGAACTCCTCAAAGCGCTAAAATCTTGTTTTGAATTGAAAAACAAACTATCTTAGTGTTTGTGAAATGTGGGGAAAAGTTACGTAGTAAAAGATACGATACAAATTATCTAAATATAAGTTATTTGAGCTCCTCAAAGCGTTAAAATCTTGTTTTGAATAGAAAAACAAACTTTCTTAGTGTTTGTGAAATTTGGTGAAAAGTTATGTAGTAAAAGATACGATACAAATGATCTAAAAACACGTTATTTGAACTACTCAAAGCGTTAAAATCTTGTTTTGAATCGAAAAACAAACTTTCTTGGTGTTTGTGAAATTTGATGAAAAGTTAGGTAGTAAAAGATACGATACAAATGATCTAAAAACATGTTATTTGAACTCCTCAAAGCGCTAAAATCTTGTTTTGAATCGATAAACAAACTTTCTTAGTGTTTGTGAAATTTGGTGAAAAGTTACGTAGTAAAAGATACGATACAAATTATCTAAATATAAGTTATTTGAGCTCCTCAAAGCGTTAAAATCTTATTTTGAATAGAAAAACAAACTTTCTTGGTGTTTGTGAAATTTGATGAAAAGTTAGGTAGTAAAAGATACGATACAAATGATCTAAAAACATGTTATTTGAACTCCTCAAAGCGCTAAAATCTTGTTTTGAATCGATAAACAAACGTTCTTAGTGTTTGTGAAATTTGGTGAAAAGTTATGTAGTAAAAGATACGATACAAATGATCTAAAAACAAGTTATTTGAACTACTGAAAGCGTTAAAATCTTGTTTTGAATCGAAAAACAAACTTTCTTAGTGTTTGTGAAATTTGGTGAAAAGTTATGTAGTAAAAGATACGATACAAATGATCTAAAAACACGTTATTTGAACTACTCAAAGCGTTAAAATCTTGTTTTGAATCGAAAAGCAAACTTTCTTACTGTTTGTGAAATTTGGTGAAAAGTTATGTAGTAAAGGATACGATACAAATGATCTAAAAACACGTTATTTGAGCTCCTCAAAGCGTAAAAATCTTGTTTTGAATCGAAAAACAAACTTTCTTAGTGTTTGTGAAATTTGGTGAAAAGTTACGTAGTAAAAGATACGATACAAATGATCTAAAAACACGTCATTTGAACTCCTCAAAGTGTTAAAATCTTGTTTTGAATCGAAAAACAAACATTATTAGTGTTTGTGAAATTTGGTTAAAAGTTATGTAGTAAAAGATACGGTAAAAATGATCTAAAATCACATTATTTGAACTCCTCAAAGCGTTAAAAGTTTGTTTTGAATCGAAAAACAAACTTTCTTAGTGTTTGTAAAATTTCGTAAAAAGTTATGTAGTAAAAGATACGATACAAATGATCTAAAAACACGTCATTTGAACTACTCAAAGCTTTAAAATTTTGTTTTGAATCGAAAAACAAACTTTATTAGGGTTTGTGAAATTTGGTGAAAAGTTATGTAGTAAAAGATACGATACAAATGATCTAAAAACACGTTATTTGAACACCTCAAAGCGTTAAAATCTTGTTTTGAATAGAAAAACAAACTTTATTTGTGTTTGTGAAATTTGGTGAAAAGTTATGTAGTAAAGGATACGATACAAATGATCTAAAAACACGTTATTTGAACTCCTCAAAGCGCTAAAATCTTGTTTTGAATCGAAAAACAAACTTTATTTGTGTTTGTGAAATTTGGTGAAAAATTATGTAGTAAAATATATGATACAAATGATCTAAAAACACGTTATTTGAACTCCTGAAAGCGTTAAAAGTGTGTTTTGAATCGAAAAACAAACTTTATTAGGGTTTGTGAAATTTGGTGAAAAGTTATGTAGTAAAAGATACAATACAAATGATCTAAAAACACGTTATTTGAACACCTCAAAGCGTTAAAATCTTGTTTTGAATAGAAAAACAAACTTTATTTGTGTTTGTGAAATTTGGTGAAAAGTTATGTAGTAAAGGATACGATACAAATGATCTAAAAACACGTAATTTGAACTCCTCAAAGCGTTAAAATCTTGTTTTGAATCGAAAAGCTAACTTTCTTAGTGTTTGTGAAATTTGGTGAAAAGTTATGTAGTAAAAGATACGATACAAATGATCTAAAAACAGTATATTTGAACTCCTCAAACCTTTAAAATCTTGTTTTGAATCGAAAAACAAACTTTCTTAGTGTTTGTGAAATTTGGTGAAAAGTTCTGTAGTAAAAGATACGATAAAAATGATCCAAAAACACGTTATTTGAACTCCTCAAAGCGCTAAAATTTTGTTTTGAATCGAAAAACAAACATTCTTAGTGTTTGTGAAATTTGGTGAAAAGTTATGTAGTAAAAGATACGATACAAATGATCTAAAAACACGTTATTTGAACTACCCAAAGCGTTAAAATCTTGTTTTGAATCGAAAAACAAACTTTCTTAGTGTTTGTGAAATTTGGTGAAAAGTTATGTAGTAAAAGATACGATACAAATGATCTAAAAACACGTTATTTGAACTCCTCAAAGCGTTAAAATCTTGTTTTGAATCGAAAAACAAACTTTCTTAGTGTTTGTGAAATTTGGTGAAAAGTTTTGTAGTAAAAGATACGATATAAATGATCTAAAAACACGTTATTTGAACTACTCAAGGCGTTAAAATCTTGTTTTGAATCGAAAAACAAACTTTCTTAGTGTTTGTGAAATGTGGCGAAAAGTTATGTAGCAAAGGATACGATACAAAAGATCTAAAAACACGTTATTTGAACTCCTCAAAGCGTTAAAATCTTGTTTTGAATCGAAAAACAAACTTTCTTGGTGTTTGTGAAATTTGATGAAAAGTTAGGTAGTAAAAGATACGATACAAATGATCTAAAAACATGTTATTTGAACTCCTCAAAGCGCTAAAATCTTGTTTTGAATTGAAAAACAAACTATCTTAGTGTTTGTGAAATGTGGGGAAAAGTTACGTAGTAAAAGATACGATACAAATTATCTAAATATAAGTTATTTGAGCTCCTCAAAGCGTTAAAATCTTGTTTTGAATAGAAAAACAAACTTTCTTAGTGTTTGTGAAATTTGGTGAAAAGTTATGTAGTAAAAGATACGATACAAATGATCTAAAAACACGTTATTTGAACTACTCAAAGCGTTAAAATCTTGTTTTGAATCGAAAAACAAACTTTCTTGGTGTTTGTGAAATTTGATGAAAAGTTAGCTAGTAAAAGATACGATACAAATGATCTAAAAACATGTTATTTGAACTCCTCAAAGCGCTAAAATCTTGTTTTGAATCGATAAACAAACTTTCTTAGTGTTTGTGAAATTTGGTGAAAAGTTACGTAGTAAAAGATACGATACAAATTATCTAAATATAAGTTATTTGAGCTCCTCAAAGCGTTAAAATCTTATTTTGAATAGAAAAACAAACTTTCTTAGAGTTTGTTAAATTTGGTGAAAAGTTATGTAGTAAAAGATACGATACAAATGATCTAAAAACACGTTATTTGAACTACTCAAAGCGTTAAAATCTTGTTTTGAATCGAAAAACAAACTTTCTTGGTGTTTGTGAAATTTGATGAAAAGTTAGGTAGTAAAAGATACGATACAAATGATCTAAAAACATGTCATTTGAACTCCTCAAAGCGCTAAAATCTTGTTTTGAATCGATAAACAAACTTTCTTAGTGTTTGTGAAATTTGGTGAAAAGTTACGTAGTAAAAGATACGATACAAATGATCTAAAAACAAGTTATTTGAGCTCCTCAAAGCGTTAAAATCTTGTTTTTAATCGAAAAACAAACTTTCTTAGTGTTTGTGAAATTTGGTGAAAAGTTATGTAGTAAAAGATACGATACAAATGATCTAAAAACACGTCATTTGAACTACTCAAATCGTTAAAATTTTGGTTTGAATCGAAAAACAATATTTCTTAGTGTTTGTGAAATTTGGTGAAAAGTTATGTAGTAAAAGATACGATACAAATGATCCAAAAACATGTTATTTGAACTCCTCAAAGCGCTAAAATCTTGTTTTGAATCGAAAAACAAACTTTCTTAGTGTTTGTGAAATTTGGTGAAAAGTTATGTAGTAAAAGATACGATACAAATGATCTAAAAACACGTTATTTGAACTACTCAAAGCGTTAAAATCTTGTTTTGAATCGAAAAACAAATTTTCTTAGTGTTTGTGAAATTTGGTGAAAAGTTATGTAGTAAAAGATACGATACAAATGATCTAAAAACATGTTATTTGAACTCCTCAAAGCGCTAAAATCTTATTTTGAATCGAAAAGCAAACTTTCTTAGTGTTTGTGAAATTTGGTGAAAAGTTATGTAGTAAAAGATACGATACAAATGATCTAAAAACAAGTTATTTGAGCTCCTCAAAGCGTTAAAATCTTGTTTTGAATCGAAAAACAAACTTTCTTAGTGTTTGTGAAATTTGGTGAAAAATTATGTTGTAAAATATATGATACAAATGATCTAAAAACACGTTATTTGAACTCCTGAAAGCGTTAAAAGTGTGTTTTGAATCGAAAAACAAACTTTATTAGGGTTTGTGAAATTTGGTGAAAAGTTATGTAGTAAAAGATACGATACAAATGATCTAAAAACACGTTATTTGAACACCTCAAAGCGTTAAAATCTTGTTTTGAATAGAAAAACAAACTTTATTTGTGTTTGTGAAATTTGGTGAAAAGTTATGTAGTAAAGGATACGATACAAATGATCTAAAACACGTAATTTGAACTCCTCAAAGCGTTAAAATCTTGTTTTGAATCGAAAAGCAAACTTTCTTAGTGTTTGTGAAATTTGGTGAAAAGTTATGTAGTAAAAGATACGATACAAATGATCTAAAAACAGTATATTTGAACTCCTCAAACCTTTAAAATCTTGTTTTGAATCGAAAAACAAACTTTCTTAGTGTTTGTGAAATTTGGTGAAAAGTTCTGTAGTAAAAGATACGATAAAAATGATCCAAAAACACGTTATTTGAACTCCTCAAAGCGCTAAAATTTTGTTTTGAATCGAAAAACAAACATTCTTAGTGTTTGTGAAATTTGGTGAAAAGTTATGTAGTAAAAGATACGATACAAATGATCTAAAAACATGTTATTTGAAGTCCTCAAAGCGCTAAAATCTTGTTTTGAATCGAAAAACAAACTTTCTTAGTGTTTGTGAAATTTGGTGAAAAGTTATGTAGTAAAAGATACGATAAAAATGATCTAAAAACACGTTATTTGAACTCCTCAAAGCGTTAAAATCTTGTTTTCAATAAAAAAACAAACTTTCTTAGTGTTTGTGAAATTTGGTGAAAAGTTATGTAGTAAAAGATACGATATAAATGATCTAAAAACACGTTATTTGAACTACTCAAGGCGTTAAAATCTTGTTTTGAATCGAAAAACAAACTTTCTTACTGTTTGTGAAATTTGGTGAAAAGTTATGTAGCAAAGGATACGATACAAAAGATCTAAAATCACGTTATTTGAACTCCTCAAAGCGTTAAAAGTGTGTTTTGAATCGAAAAACAAACTTTCTTTGTGTTTGTGAAATTTGGTGAAAAGTTATGTAGTAAAAGATACGATACAAATGATCTAAAAACACGTCATTTGAACTACTCAAAGCGTTAAAATCTTGTTTTGATTCGAAAAACAAACTTCCTTTGTGTTTGTGAAATTTGGTGAAAAGTTATGTAGTAAAAGATACGATACAAATGATCTAAAAACATGTTATTTGAACTCCTCAAAGTGCTAAAATCTTGTTTTGAATAGAAAAACAAACTTTCTTAGTGTTTGTGAAATTTGGTGAAAAGTTATGTAGTAAAAGATACGATACAAATGATCTAAAAACACGTTATTTGAACTACTCAAAGCGTTAAAATCTTGTTTTGAATCGAAAAACAAACTTTCTTAGTGTTTGTGAAATTTGGTGAAAAATTATGTAGTAAAAGATACGATATAAATGATCTAAAAACACGTTATTTGAACTACTCAAGGCGTTAAAATCTTGTTTTGAATCGAAAAACAAACTTTCTTAGTGTTCGTGAAATTTGGTGAAAAGTTATGTAGCAAAGGATACGGTACAAAAGATCGAAAAACACGTTATTTGAACTACTCAAAGTGTTAAAATCTTGTTTTGAATCGAAAAACACACTTTCTTAGTGTTTGTGAAATTTGGTGAAAAGTTATGTAGTAAAAGATACGATACAAATGATCTAAAAACACGTCATTTGAACTACTCAAAGCGTTAAAATCTTGTTTTGAATCGAAAAACAAACTTCCTTTGTGTTTGTGAAATTTGGTGAAAAGTTATGTAGTAAAAGATACGATACAAATGATCTAAAAACATGTTATTTGAACTCCTCAAAGTGCTAAAATCTTGTTTTGAATCAAAAAACAAACTATCTTAGTGTTTGTGAAATGTGGGGAAAAGTTACGTAGTAAAAGATACGATACAAATGATCTAAAAATAAGTTTTTTGAGCTCCTCAAAATGTTAAAATCTTGTTTTGAATCAAAAAACAAACTATCTTAGTGTTTGTGAAATTTGGTGAAAAGTTATGTAGTAAAAGATACGATACAAATGATCTAAAAACACGTCATTTGAACTACTCAAAGCGTTAAAATCTTGTTTTGAATCGAAAAACAAACTTCCTTTGTGTTTGTGAAATTTGGTGAAAAGTTATGTAGTAAAAGATACGATACAAATGATCTAAAAACATGTTATTTGAACTCCTCAAAGTGCTAAAATCTTGTATTGAATCAAAAAACAAACTATCTTAGTGTTTGTGAAATGTGGGGAAAAGTTATGTAGTAAAAGATACGATACAAATTATCTAAAAACATGTTATTTGAACTCCTCAAAGCGCTAAAATCTTATTTTGAATCGAAAAGCAAACTTTCTTAGTGTTTGTAAAATTTGGTGAAAAGTTATGTAGTAAAAGATACGATACAAATGATCTAAAAACAAGTTATTTGAGCTCATCAAAGCGTTAAAATCTTGTTTTGAATCGAAAAACAAACTTTCTTAGTGTTTGTGAAATTTGGTGAAAAATTATGTAGTAAAATATATGATACAAATGATCTAAAAACACGTTATTTGAACTCCTGAAAGCGCTAAAAGTGTGTTTTGAATCGAAAAACAAACTTTATTAGGGTTTGTGAAATTTGGTGAAAAGTTATGTAGTAAAAGATACAATACAAATGATCTAAAAACACGTAATTTGAACACCTCAAAGCGTTAAAATCTTGTTTTGAATAGAAAAACAAACTTTATTTGTGTTTGTGAAATTTGGTGAAAAGTTATGTAGTAAAGGATACGATACAAATGATCTAAAAACACGTTATTTTGAACTCCTCAAAGCGCTAAAATCTTGTTTTGAATTGAAAAACAAACTTTCTTTGTGTTTGTGAAATTTGGTGAAAAGTTATGTAGTAAAAGATACGATACAAATGATCTAAAAACATGTTATTTGAACTCCTCAAAGCGCTAAAATCTTGTTTTGAATCGAAAAACAAACTATCTTAGTGTTTGTGAAATGTTGGGAAAAGTTACGTAGTAAAAGATACGATACAAATGATCTAAAAACAAGTTATTTGAGCTCCTCAAAGCGTTAAAACCTTGTTTTGAATAGAAAAACAAACTTTCTTAGTGTTTGTGAAATTTGGTGAAAAGTTATGTAGTAAAAGATACGATACAAATGATCTAAAAACACGTTATTTGAACTACCCAAAGCGTTAAAATCTTGTTTTGAATCGAAAAACAAACTTTCCTAGTGTTTGTGAAATTTGGTGAAAAGTTATGTAGTAAAAGATACGATACAAATGATCTAAAAATACGTCATTTGAACTACTCAAAGCGTTAAAATCTTGTTTTGAATCGAAAAACAAACTTTCTTAGTGTTTGTGAAATTTGGTGAAAAGTTATGTAGTAAAAGATACGATATAAATGATCTAAAAACATGTTATTTGAACTCCTCAAAGCGCTAAAATCTTGTTTTGAATTGAAAAACAAACTATCTTAGTGTTTGTGAAATGTGGGGAAAAGTTACGTAGTAAAAGATATGATACAAATTATCTAAATATAAGTTATTTGAGCTCCTCAAAGCGTTAAAATCTTGTTTTGAATAGAAAAACAAACTTTCTTAGTGTTTGTGAAATTTGGTGAAAAGTTATGTAGTAAAAGATACGATACAAATGATCTAAAAACACGTTATTTGAACTACTCAAAGCGTTAAAATCTTGTTTTGAATCGAAAAACAAACTTTCTTGGTGTTTGTGAAATTTGATGAAAAGTTAGGTAGTAAAAGATACGATACAAATGATCTAAAAACATGTTATTTGAACTCCTCAAAGCGCTAAAATCTTGTTTTGAATCGATAAACAAACTTTCTTTGGGTTTGTGAAATTTGGTAAAAAGTTATGTAGTAAAAGATACGATACAAATGATCTAAAAACATGTTATTTGAACTCCTCAAAGCGCTAAAATCTTGTTTTGAATCGATAAACAAACGTTCTTAGTGTTTGTGAAATTTGGTGAAAAGTTATGTAGTAAAAGATACGATACAAATGATCTAAAAACAAGTTATTTGAACTACTGAAAGCGTTAAAATCTTGTTTTGAATCGAAAAACAAACTTTCTTAGTGTTTGTGAAATTTGGTGAAAAGTTATGTAGTAAAAGATACGATACAAATGATCTAAAAACACGTTATTTGAACTACTCAAAGCGTTAAAATCTTGTTTTGAATCGAAAAACAAACTTTCTTGGTGTTTGTGAAATTTGATGAAAAGTTAGCTAGTAAAAGATACGATACAAATGATCTAAAAACAAGTTATTTGAGCTCCTCAAAGCGTTAAAATCTTGTTTTGAATAGAAAAACAAACTTTCTTAGTGTTTGTGAAATTTGGTGAAAAGTTATGTAGTAAAAGATACGATACAAATGATCTAAAAACACGTTATTTGAACTACTCAAAGCGTTAAAATCTTGTTTTGAATCGAAAAACAAACTTTCTTGGTGTTTGTGAAATTTGATGAAAAGTTAGCTAGTAAAAGATACGATACAAATGATCTAAAAACATGTTATTTGAACTCCTCAAAGCGCTAAAATCTTGTTTTGAATCGATAAACAAACTTTCTTAGTGTTTGTGAAATTTGGTGAAAAGTTACGTAGTAAAAGATACGATACAAATTATCTAAATATAAGTTATTTGAGCTCCTCAAAGCGTTAAAATCTTATTTTGAATAGAAAAACAAACTTTCTTAGAGTTTGTTAAATTTGGTGAAAAGTTATGTAGTAAAAGATACGATACAAATGATCTAAAAACACGTTATTTGAACTACTCAAAGCGTTAAAATCTTGTTTTGAATCGAAAAACAAACTTTCTTGGTGTTTGTGAAATTTGATGAAAAGTTAGGTAGTAAAAGATACGATACAAATGATCTAAAAACATGTCATTTGAACTCCTCAAAGCGCTAAAATCTTGTTTTGAATCGATAAACAAACTTTCTTAGTGTTTGTGAAATTTGGTGAAAAGTTACGTACTAAAAGATACGATACAAATGATCTAAAAACAAGTTATTTGAGCTCCTCAAAGCGTTAAAATCTTGTTTTTAATCGAAAAACAAACTTTCTTAGTGTTTGTGAAATTTGGTGAAAAGTTATGTAGTAAAAGATACGATACAAATGATCTAAAAACACGTCATTTGAACTACTCAAATCGTTAAAATTTTGGTTTGAATCGAAAAACAATATTTCTTAGTGTTTGTGAAATTTGGTGAAAAGTTATGTAGTAAAAGATACGATACAAATGATCCAAAAACATGTTATTTGAACTCCTCAAAGCGCTAAAATCTTGTTTTGAATCGAAAAACAAACTTTCTTAGTGTTTGTGAAATTTGGTGAAAAGTTATGTAGTAAAAGATACGATACAAATGATCTAAAAACACGTTATTTGAACTACTCAAAGCGTTAAAATCTTGTTTTGAATCGAAAAACAAATTTTCTTAGTGTTTGTGAAATTTGGTGAAAAGTTATGTAGTAAAAGATACGATACAAATGATCTAAAAACATGTTATTTGAACTCCTCAAAGCGCTAAAATCTTATTTTGAATCGAAAAGCAAACTTTCTTAGTGTTTGTGAAATTTAGTGAAAAGTTATGTAGTAAAAGATACGATACAAATGATCTAAAAACAAGTTATTTGAGCTCCTCAAAGCGTTAAAATCTTGTTTTGAATCGAAAAACAAACTTTCTTAGTGTTTGTGAAATTTGGTGAAAAATTATGTTGTAAAATATATGATACAAATGATCTAAAAACACGTTATTTGAACTCCTGAAAGCGTTAAAAGTGTGTTTTGAATCGAAAAACAAACTTTATTAGGGTTTGTGAAATTTGGTGAAAAGTTATGTAGTAAAAGATACGATACAAATGATCTAAAAACACGTTATTTGAACACCTCAAAGCGTTAAAATCTTGTTTTGAATAGAAAAACAAACTTTATTTGTGTTTGTGAAATTTGGTGAAAAGTTATGTAGTAAAGGATACGATACAAATGATCTAAAACACGTAATTTGAACTCCTCAAAGCGTTAAAATCTTGTTTTGAATCGAAAAGCAAACTTTCTTAGTGTTTGTGAAATTTGGTGAAAAGTTATGTAGTAAAAGATACGATACAAATGATCTAAAAACAGTATATTTGAACTCCTCAAACCTTTAAAATCTTGTTTTGAATCGAAAAACAAACTTTCTTAGTGTTTGTGAAATTTGGTGAAAAGTTATGTAGTAAAAGATACGATAAAAATGATCTAAAAACACGTTATTTGAACTCCTCAAAGCGTTAAAATCTTGTTTTCAATAAAAAAACAAACTTTCTTAGTGTTTGTGAAATTTGGTGAAAAGTTATGTAGTAAAAGATACGATATAAATGATCTAAAAACACGTTATTTGAACTACTCAAGGCGTTAAAATCTTGTTTTGAATCGAAAAACAAACTTTCTTACTGTTTGTGAAATTTGGTGAAAAGTTATGTAGCAAAGGATACGATACAAAAGATCTAAAATCACGTTATTTGAACTCCTCAAAGCGTTAAAAGTGTGTTTTGAATCGAAAAACAAACTTTCTTTGTGTTTGTGAAATTTGGTGAAAAGTTATGTAGTAAAAGATACGATACAAATGATCTAAAAACACGTCATTTGAACTACTCAAAGCGTTAAAATCTTGTTTTGATTCGAAAAACAAACTTCCTTTGTGTTTGTGAAATTTGGTGAAAAGTTATGTAGTAAAAGATACGATACAAATGATCTAAAAACATGTTATTTGAACTCCTCAAAGTGCTAAAATCTTGTTTTGAATAGAAAAACAAACTTTCTTAGTGTTTGTGAAATTTGGTGAAAAGTTATGTAGTAAAAGATACGATACAAATGATCTAAAAACACGTTATTTGAACTACTCAAAGCGTTAAAATCTTGTTTTGAATCGAAAAACAAACTTTCTTAGTGTTTGTGAAATTTGGTGAAAAATTATGTAGTAAAAGATACGATATAAATGATCTAAAAACACGTTATTTGAACTACTCAAGGCGTTAAAATCTTGTTTTGAATCGAAAAACAAACTTTCTTAGTGTTCGTGAAATTTGGTGAAAAGTTATGTAGCAAAGGATACGGTACAAAAGATCGAAAAACACGTTATTTGAACTACTCAAAGCGTTAAAATCTTGTTTTGAATCGAAAAACACACTTTCTTAGTGTTTGTGAAATTTGGTGAAAAGTTATGTAGTAAAAGATACGATACAAATGATCTAAAAACACGTCATTTGAACTACTCAAAGCGTTAAAATCTTGTTTTGAATCGAAAAACAAACTTCCTTTGTGTTTGTGAAATTTGGTGAAAAGTTATGTAGTAAAAGATACGATACAAATGATCTAAAAACATGTTATTTGAACTCCTCAAAGTGCTAAAATCTTGTTTTGAATCAAAAAACAAACTATCTTAGTGTTTGTGAAATGTGGGGAAAAGTTACGTAGTAAAAGATACGATACAAATGATCTAAAAATAAGTTTTTTGAGCTCCTCAAAATGTTAAAATCTTGTTTTGAATCAAAAAACAAACTATCTTAGTGTTTGTGAAATTTGGTGAAAAGTTATGTAGTAAAAGATACGATACAAATGATCTAAAAACACGTCATTTGAACTACTCAAAGCGTTAAAATCTTGTTTTGAATCGAAAAACAAACTTCCTTTGTGTTTGTGAAATTTGGTGAAAAGTTATGTAGTAAAAGATACGATACAAATGATCTAAAAACATGTTATTTGAACTCCTCAAAGTGCTAAAATCTTGTATTGAATCAAAAAACAAACTATCTTAGTGTTTGTGAAATGTGGGGAAAAGTTATGTAGTAAAAGATACGATACAAATTATCTAAAAACATGTTATTTGAACTCCTCAAAGCGCTAAAATCTTATTTTGAATCGAAAAGCAAACTTTCTTAGTGTTTGTAAAATTTGGTGAAAAGTTATGTAGTAAAAGATACGATACAAATGATCTAAAAACAAGTTATTTGAGCTCATCAAAGCGTTAAAATCTTGTTTTGAATCGAAAAACAAACTTTCTTAGTGTTTGTGAAATTTGGTGAAAAATTATGTAGTAAAATATATGATACAAATGATCTAAAAACACGTTATTTGAACTCCTGAAAGCGCTAAAAGTGTGTTTTGAATCGAAAAACAAACTTTATTAGGGTTTGTGAAATTTGGTGAAAAGTTATGTAGTAAAAGATACAATACAAATGATCTAAAAACACGTAATTTGAACACCTCAAAGCGTTAAAATCTTGTTTTGAATAGAAAAACAAACTTTATTTGTGTTTGTGAAATTTGGTGAAAAGTTATGTAGTAAAGGATACGATACAAATGATCTAAAAACACGTTATTTTGAACTCCTCAAAGCGCTAAAATCTTGTTTTGAATTGAAAAACAAACTTTCTTTGTGTTTGTGAAATTTGGTGAAAAGTTATGTAGTAAAAGATACGATACAAATGATCTAAAAACATGTTATTTGAACTCCTCAAAGTGCTAAAATCTTGTTTTGAATAGAAAAACAAACTTTCTTAGTGTTTGTGAAATTTGGTGAAAAGTTATGTAGTAAAAGATACGATACAAATGATCTAAAAACACGTTATTTGAACTACTCAAAGCGTTAAAATCTTGTTTTGAATCGAAAAACAAACTTTCTTAGTGTTTGTGAAATTTGGTGAAAAATTATGTAGTAAAAGATACGATATAAATGATCTAAAAACACGTTATTTGAACTACTCAAGGCGTTAAAATCTTGTTTTGAATCGAAAAACAAACTTTCTTAGTGTTCGTGAAATTTGGTGAAAAGTTATGTAGCAAAGGATACGGTACAAAAGATCGAAAAACACGTTATTTGAACTACTCAAAGTGTTAAAATCTTGTTTTGAATCGAAAAACACACTTTCTTAGTGTTTGTGAAATTTGGTGAAAAGTTATGTAGTAAAAGATACGATACAAATGATCTAAAAACACGTCATTTGAACTACTCAAAGCGTTAAAATCTTGTTTTGAATCGAAAAACAAACTTCCTTTGTGTTTGTGAAATTTGGTGAAAAGTTATGTAGTAAAAGATACGATACAAATGATCTAAAAACATGTTATTTGAACTCCTCAAAGTGCTAAAATCTTGTTTTGAATCAAAAAACAAACTATCTTAGTGTTTGTGAAATGTGGGGAAAAGTTACGTAGTAAAAGATACGATACAAATGATCTAAAAATAAGTTTTTTGAGCTCCTCAAAATGTTAAAATCTTGTTTTGAATCAAAAAACAAACTATCTTAGTGTTTGTGAAATTTGGTGAAAAGTTATGTAGTAAAAGATACGATACAAATGATCTAAAAACACGTCATTTGAACTACTCAAAGCGTTAAAATCTTGTTTTGAATCGAAAAACAAACTTCCTTTGTGTTTGTGAAATTTGGTGAAAAGTTATGTAGTAAAAGATACGATACAAATGATCTAAAAACATGTTATTTGAACTCCTCAAAGTGCTAAAATCTTGTATTGAATCAAAAAACAAACTATCTTAGTGTTTGTGAAATGTGGGGAAAAGTTATGTAGTAAAAGATACGATACAAATTATCTAAAAACATGTTATTTGAACTCCTCAAAGCGCTAAAATCTTATTTTGAATCGAAAAGCAAACTTTCTTAGTGTTTGTAAAATTTGGTGAAAAGTTATGTAGTAAAAGATACGATACAAATGATCTAAAAACAAGTTATTTGAGCTCATCAAAGCGTTAAAATCTTGTTTTGAATCGAAAAACAAACTTTCTTAGTGTTTGTGAAATTTGGTGAAAAATTATGTAGTAAAATATATGATACAAATGATCTAAAAACACGTTATTTGAACTCCTGAAAGCGCTAAAAGTGTGTTTTGAATCGAAAAACAAACTTTATTAGGGTTTGTGAAATTTGGTGAAAAGTTATGTAGTAAAAGATACAATACAAATGATCTAAAAACACGTAATTTGAACACCTCAAAGCGTTAAAATCTTGTTTTGAATAGAAAAACAAACTTTATTTGTGTTTGTGAAATTTGGTGAAAAGTTATGTAGTAAAGGATACGATACAAATGATCTAAAAACACGTTATTTTGAACTCCTCAAAGCGCTAAAATCTTGTTTTGAATTGAAAAACAAACTTTCTTTGTGTTTGTGAAATTTGGTGAAAAGTTATGTAGTAAAAGATACGATACAAATGATCTAAAAACATGTTATTTGAACTCCTCAAAGCGCTAAAATCTTGTTTTGAATCGAAAAACAAACTATCTTAGTGTTTGTGAAATGTTGGGAAAAGTTACGTAGTAAAAGATACGATACAAATGATCTAAAAACAAGTTATTTGAGCTCCTCAAAGCGTTAAAACCTTGTTTTGAATAGAAAAACAAACTTTCTTAGTGTTTGTGAAATTTGGTGAAAAGTTATGTAGTAAAAGATACGATACAAATGATCTAAAAACACGTTATTTGAACTACCCAAAGCGTTAAAATCTTGTTTTGAATCGAAAAACAAACTTTCCTAGTGTTTGTGAAATTTGGTGAAAAGTTATGTAGTAAAAGATACGATACAAATGATCTAAAAATACGTCATTTGAACTACTCAAAGCGTTAAAATCTTGTTTTGAATCGAAAAACAAACTTTCTTAGTGTTTGTGAAATTTGGTGAAAAGTTATGTAGTAAAAGATACGATATAAATGATCTAAAAACATGTTATTTGAACTCCTCAAAGCGCTAAAATCTTGTTTTGAATTGAAAAACAAACTATCTTAGTGTTTGTGAAATGTGGGGAAAAGTTACGTAGTAAAAGATATGATACAAATTATCTAAATATAAGTTATTTGAGCTCCTCAAAGCGTTAAAATCTTGTTTTGAATAGAAAAACAAACTTTCTTAGTGTTTGTGAAATTTGGTGAAAAGTTATGTAGTAAAAGATACGATACAAATGATCTAAAAACACGTTATTTGAACTACTCAAAGCGTTAAAATCTTGTTTTGAATCGAAAAACAAACTTTCTTGGTGTTTGTGAAATTTGATGAAAAGTTAGGTAGTAAAAGATACGATACAAATGATCTAAAAACATGTTATTTGAACTCCTCAAAGCGCTAAAATCTTGTTTTGAATCGATAAACAAACTTTCTTTGGGTTTGTGAAATTTGGTAAAAAGTTATGTAGTAAAAGATACGATACAAATGATCTAAAAACATGTTATTTGAACTCCTCAAAGCGCTAAAATCTTGTTTTGAATCGATAAACAAACGTTCTTAGTGTTTGTGAAATTTGGTGAAAAGTTATGTAGTAAAAGATACGATACAAATGATCTAAAAACAAGTTATTTGAACTACTGAAAGCGTTAAAATCTTGTTTTGAATCGAAAAACAAACTTTCTTAGTGTTTGTGAAATTTGGTGAAAAGTTATGTAGTAAAAGATACGATACAAATGATCTAAAAACACGTTATTTGAACTACTCAAAGCGTTAAAATCTTGTTTTGAATCGAAAAACAAACTTTCTTGGTGTTTGTGAAATTTGATGAAAAGTTAGCTAGTAAAAGATACGATACAAATGATCTAAAAACAAGTTATTTGAGCTCCTCAAAGCGTTAAAATCTTGTTTTGAATAGAAAAACAAACTTTCTTAGTGTTTGTGAAATTTGGTGAAAAGTTATGTAGTAAAAGATACGATACAAATGATCTAAAAACACGTTATTTGAACTACTCAAAGCGTTAAAATCTTGTTTTGAATCGAAAAACAAACTTTCTTGGTGTTTGTGAAATTTGATGAAAAGTTAGCTAGTAAAAGATACGATACAAATGATCTAAAAACATGTTATTTGAACTCCTCAAAGCGCTAAAATCTTGTTTTGAATCGATAAACAAACTTTCTTAGTGTTTGTGAAATTTGGTGAAAAGTTACGTAGTAAAAGATACGATACAAATTATCTAAATATAAGTTATTTGAGCTCCTCAAAGCGTTAAAATCTTATTTTGAATAGAAAAACAAACTTTCTTAGAGTTTGTTAAATTTGGTGAAAAGTTATGTAGTAAAAGATACGATACAAATGATCTAAAAACACGTTATTTGAACTACTCAAAGCGTTAAAATCTTGTTTTGAATCGAAAAACAAACTTTCTTGGTGTTTGTGAAATTTGATGAAAAGTTAGGTAGTAAAAGATACGATACAAATGATCTAAAAACATGTCATTTGAACTCCTCAAAGCGCTAAAATCTTGTTTTGAATCGATAAACAAACTTTCTTAGTGTTTGTGAAATTTGGTGAAAAGTTACGTACTAAAAGATACGATACAAATGATCTAAAAACAAGTTATTTGAGCTCCTCAAAGCGTTAAAATCTTGTTTTTAATCGAAAAACAAACTTTCTTAGTGTTTGTGAAATTTGGTGAAAAGTTATGTAGTAAAAGATACGATACAAATGATCTAAAAACACGTCATTTGAACTACTCAAATCGTTAAAATTTTGGTTTGAATCGAAAAACAATATTTCTTAGTGTTTGTGAAATTTGGTGAAAAGTTATGTAGTAAAAGATACGATACAAATGATCCAAAAACATGTTATTTGAACTCCTCAAAGCGCTAAAATCTTGTTTTGAATCGAAAAACAAACTTTCTTAGTGTTTGTGAAATTTGGTGAAAAGTTATGTAGTAAAAGATACGATACAAATGATCTAAAAACACGTTATTTGAACTACTCAAAGCGTTAAAATCTTGTTTTGAATCGAAAAACAAATTTTCTTAGTGTTTGTGAAATTTGGTGAAAAGTTATGTAGTAAAAGATACGATACAAATGATCTAAAAACATGTTATTTGAACTCCTCAAAGCGCTAAAATCTTATTTTGAATCGAAAAGCAAACTTTCTTAGTGTTTGTGAAATTTAGTGAAAAGTTATGTAGTAAAAGATACGATACAAATGATCTAAAAACAAGTTATTTGAGCTCCTCAAAGCGTTAAAATCTTGTTTTGAATCGAAAAACAAACTTTCTTAGTGTTTGTGAAATTTGGTGAAAAATTATGTTGTAAAATATATGATACAAATGATCTAAAAACACGTTATTTGAACTCCTGAAAGCGTTAAAAGTGTGTTTTGAATCGAAAAACAAACTTTATTAGGGTTTGTGAAATTTGGTGAAAAGTTATGTAGTAAAAGATACGATACAAATGATCTAAAAACACGTTATTTGAACACCTCAAAGCGTTAAAATCTTGTTTTGAATAGAAAAACAAACTTTATTTGTGTTTGTGAAATTTGGTGAAAAGTTATGTAGTAAAGGATACGATACAAATGATCTAAAACACGTAATTTGAACTCCTCAAAGCGTTAAAATCTTGTTTTGAATCGAAAAGCAAACTTTCTTAGTGTTTGTGAAATTTGGTGAAAAGTTATGTAGTAAAAGATACGATACAAATGATCTAAAAACAGTATATTTGAACTCCTCAAACCTTTAAAATCTTGTTTTGAATCGAAAAACAAACTTTCTTAGTGTTTGTGAAATTTGGTGAAAAGTTATGTAGTAAAAGATACGATAAAAATGATCTAAAAACACGTTATTTGAACTCCTCAAAGCGTTAAAATCTTGTTTTCAATAAAAAAACAAACTTTCTTAGTGTTTGTGAAATTTGGTGAAAAGTTATGTAGTAAAAGATACGATATAAATGATCTAAAAACACGTTATTTGAACTACTCAAGGCGTTAAAATCTTGTTTTGAATCGAAAAACAAACTTTCTTACTGTTTGTGAAATTTGGTGAAAAGTTATGTAGCAAAGGATACGATACAAAAGATCTAAAATCACGTTATTTGAACTCCTCAAAGCGTTAAAAGTGTGTTTTGAATCGAAAAACAAACTTTCTTTGTGTTTGTGAAATTTGGTGAAAAGTTATGTAGTAAAAGATACGATACAAATGATCTAAAAACACGTCATTTGAACTACTCAAAGCGTTAAAATCTTGTTTTGATTCGAAAAACAAACTTCCTTTGTGTTTGTGAAATTTGGTGAAAAGTTATGTAGTAAAAGATACGATACAAATGATCTAAAAACATGTTATTTGAACTCCTCAAAGTGCTAAAATCTTGTTTTGAATAGAAAAACAAACTTTCTTAGTGTTTGTGAAATTTGGTGAAAAGTTATGTAGTAAAAGATACGATACAAATGATCTAAAAACACGTTATTTGAACTACTCAAAGCGTTAAAATCTTGTTTTGAATCGAAAAACAAACTTTCTTAGTGTTTGTGAAATTTGGTGAAAAATTATGTAGTAAAAGATACGATATAAATGATCTAAAAACACGTTATTTGAACTACTCAAGGCGTTAAAATCTTGTTTTGAATCGAAAAACAAACTTTCTTAGTGTTCGTGAAATTTGGTGAAAAGTTATGTAGCAAAGGATACGGTACAAAAGATCGAAAAACACGTTATTTGAACTACTCAAAGCGTTAAAATCTTGTTTTGAATCGAAAAACACACTTTCTTAGTGTTTGTGAAATTTGGTGAAAAGTTATGTAGTAAAAGATACGATACAAATGATCTAAAAACACGTCATTTGAACTACTCAAAGCGTTAAAATCTTGTTTTGAATCGAAAAACAAACTTCCTTTGTGTTTGTGAAATTTGGTGAAAAGTTATGTAGTAAAAGATACGATACAAATGATCTAAAAACATGTTATTTGAACTCCTCAAAGTGCTAAAATCTTGTTTTGAATCAAAAAACAAACTATCTTAGTGTTTGTGAAATGTGGGGAAAAGTTACGTAGTAAAAGATACGATACAAATGATCTAAAAATAAGTTTTTTGAGCTCCTCAAAATGTTAAAATCTTGTTTTGAATCAAAAAACAAACTATCTTAGTGTTTGTGAAATTTGGTGAAAAGTTATGTAGTAAAAGATACGATACAAATGATCTAAAAACACGTCATTTGAACTACTCAAAGCGTTAAAATCTTGTTTTGAATCGAAAAACAAACTTCCTTTGTGTTTGTGAAATTTGGTGAAAAGTTATGTAGTAAAAGATACGATACAAATGATCTAAAAACATGTTATTTGAACTCCTCAAAGTGCTAAAATCTTGTATTGAATCAAAAAACAAACTATCTTAGTGTTTGTGAAATGTGGGGAAAAGTTATGTAGTAAAAGATACGATACAAATTATCTAAAAACATGTTATTTGAACTCCTCAAAGCGCTAAAATCTTATTTTGAATCGAAAAGCAAACTTTCTTAGTGTTTGTAAAATTTGGTGAAAAGTTATGTAGTAAAAGATACGATACAAATGATCTAAAAACAAGTTATTTGAGCTCATCAAAGCGTTAAAATCTTGTTTTGAATCGAAAAACAAACTTTCTTAGTGTTTGTGAAATTTGGTGAAAAATTATGTAGTAAAATATATGATACAAATGATCTAAAAACACGTTATTTGAACTCCTGAAAGCGCTAAAAGTGTGTTTTGAATCGAAAAACAAACTTTATTAGGGTTTGTGAAATTTGGTGAAAAGTTATGTAGTAAAAGATACAATACAAATGATCTAAAAACACGTAATTTGAACACCTCAAAGCGTTAAAATCTTGTTTTGAATAGAAAAACAAACTTTATTAGGGTTTGTGAAATTTGGTGAAAAGTTATGTAGTAAAGGATACGATACAAATGATCTAAAAACACGTTATTTTGAACTCCTCAAAGCGCTAAAATCTTGTTTTGAATTGAAAAACAAACTTTCTTTGTGTTTGTGAAATTTGGTGAAAAGTTATGTAGTAAAAGATACGATACAAATGATCTAAAAACATGTTATTTGAACTCCTCAAAGCGCTAAAATCTTGTTTTGAATCGAAAAACAAACTATCTTAGTGTTTGTGAAATGTTGGGAAAAGTTACGTAGTAAAAGATACGATACAAATGATCTAAAAACAAGTTATTTGAGCTCCTCAAAGCGTTAAAATCTTGTTTTGAATAGAAAAACAAACTTTCTTAGTGTTTGTGAAATTTGGTGAAAAGTTATGTAGTAAAAGATACGATACAAATGATCTAAAAACACGTTATTTGAACTACCCAAAGCGTTAAAATCTTGTTTTGAATCGAAAAACAAACTTTCCTAGTGTTTGTGAAATTTGGTGAAAAGTTATGTAGTAAAAGATACGATACAAATGATCTAAAAATACGTCATTTGAACTACTCAAAGCGTTAAAATCTTGTTTTGAATCGAAAAACAAACTTTCTTAGTGTTTGTGAAATTTGGTGAAAAGTTATGTAGTAAAAGATACGATATAAATGATCTAAAAACATGTTATTTGAACTCCTCAAAGCGCTAAAATCTTGTTTTGAATTGAAAAACAAACTATCTTAGTGTTTGTGAAATGTGGGGAAAAGTTACGTAGTAAAAGATATGATACAAATTATCTAAATATAAGTTATTTGAGCTCCTCAAAGCGTTAAAATCTTGTTTTGAATAGAAAAACAAACTTTCTTAGTGTTTGTGAAATTTGGTGAAAAGTTATGTAGTAAAAGATACGATACAAATGATCTAAAAACACGTTATTTGAACTACTCAAAGCGTTAAAATCTTGTTTTGAATCGAAAAACAAACTTTCTTGGTGTTTGTGAAATTTGATGAAAAGTTAGGTAGTAAAAGATACGATACAAATGATCTAAAAACATGTTATTTGAACTCCTCAAAGCGCTAAAATCTTGTTTTGAATCGATAAACAAACTTTCTTTGTGTTTGTGAAATTTGGTAAAAAGTTATGTAGTAAAAGATACGATACAAATGATCTAAAAACATGTTATTTGAACTCCTCAAAGCGCTAAAATCTTGTTTTGAATCGATAAACAAACGTTCTTAGTGTTTGTGAAATTTGGTGAAAAGTTATGTAGTAAAAGATACGATACAAATGATCTAAAAACAAGTTATTTGAACTACTGAAAGCGTTAAAATCTTGTTTTGAATCGAAAAACAAACTTTCTTAGTGTTTGTGAAATTTGGTGAAAAGTTATGTAGTAAAAGATACGATACAAATGATCTAAAAACACGTTATTTGAACTACTCAAAGCGTTAAAATCTTGTTTTGAATCGAAAAGCAAACTTTCTTACTGTTTGTGAAATTTGGTGAAAAGTTATGTAGTAAAGGATACGATACAAATGATCTAAAAACACGTTATTTGAGCTCCTCAAAGCGTAAAAATCTTGTTTTGAATCGAAAAACAAACTTTCTTAGTGTTTGTGAAATTTGGTGAAAAGTTACGTAGTAAAAGATACGATACAAATGATCTAAAAACACGTCATTTGAACTCCTCAAAGTGTTAAAATCTTGTTTTGAATCGAAAAACAAACATTATTAGTGTTTGTGAAATTTGGTTAAAAGTTATGTAGTAAAAGATACGGTAAAAATGATCTAAAATCACATTATTTGAACTCCTCAAAGCGTTAAAAGTTTGTTTTGAATCGAAAAACAAACTTTCTTAGTGTTTGTAAAATTTCGTAAAAAGTTATGTAGTAAAAGATACGATACAAATGATCTAAAAACACGTCATTTGAACTACTCAAAGCTTTAAAATTTTGTTTTGAATCGAAAAACAAACTTTATTAGGGTTTGTGAAATTTGGTGAAAAGTTATGTAGTAAAAGATACGATACAAATGATCTAAAAACACGTTATTTGAACACCTCAAAGCGTTAAAATCTTGTTTTGAATAGAAAAACAAACTTTATTTGTGTTTGTGAAATTTGGTGAAAAGTTATGTAGTAAAGGATACGATACAAATGATCTAAAAACACGTTATTTGAACTCCTCAAAGCGCTAAAATCTTGTTTTGAATCGAAAAACAAACTTTCTTTGTGTTTGTGAAATTTGGTGAAAAGTTATGTAGTAAAAGATACGATACAAATGATCTAAAAACATGTTATTTGAACTCCTCAAAGCGCTAAAATCTTGTTTTGAATCGAAAAACAAACTATCTTAGTGTTTGTGAAATGTGGGGAAAAGTTACGTAGTAAAAGATACGATACAAATGATCTAAAAACAAGTTATTTGAGCTCCTCAAAGCGTTAAAATCTTGTTTTGAATAGAAAAACAAACTTTCTTAGTGTTTGTGAAATTTGGTGAAAAGTTATGTAGTAAAAGATACGATACAAATGATCTAAAAACACGTTATTTGAACTACCCAAAGCGTTAAAATCTTGTTTTGAATCGAAAAACAAACTTTCTTAGTGTTTGTGAAATTTGGTGAAAAGTTATGTAGTAAAAGATACGATACAAATGATCTAAAAATACGTCATTTGAACTACTCAAAGCGTTAAAATCTTGTTTTGAATCGAAAAACAAACTTTCTTAGTGTTTGTGAAATTTGGTGAAAAGTTATGTAGTAAAAGATACGATACAAATGATCTAAAAACATGTTATTTGAACTCCTCAAAGCGCTAAAATCTTGTTTTGAATTGAAAAACAAACTATCTTAGTGTTTGTGAAATGTGGGGAAAAGTTACGTAGTAAAAGATACGATACAAATTATCTAAATATAAGTTATTTGAGCTCCTCAAAGCGTTAAAATCTTGTTTTGAATAGAAAAACAAACTTTCTTAGTGTTTGTGAAATTTGGTGAAAAGTTATGTAGTAAAAGATACGATACAAATGATCTAAAAACACGTTATTTGAACTACTCAAAGCGTTAAAATCTTGTTTTGAATCGAAAAACAAACTTTCTTGGTGTTTGTGAAATTTGATGAAAAGTTAGGTAGTAAAAGATACGATACAAATGATCTAAAAACATGTTATTTGAACTCCTCAAAGCGCTAAAATCTTGTTTTGAATCGATAAACAAACTTTCTTAGTGTTTGTGAAATATGGTGAAAAGTTACGTAGTAAAAGATACGATACAAATTATCAAAATATAAGTTATTTGAGCTCCACAAAGCGTTAAAATCTTATTTTGAATAGAAAAACAAACTTTCTTGGTGTTTGTGAAATTTGATGAAAAGTTAGGTAGTAAAAGATACGATACAAATGATCTAAAAACATGTTATTTGAACTCCTCAAAGCGCTAAAATCTTGTTTTGAATCGATAAACAAACGTTCTTAGTGTTTGTGAAATTTGGTGAAAACTTATGTAGTAAAAGATACGATACAAATGATCTAAAAACAAGTTATTTGAACTACTGAAAGCGTTAAAATCTTGTTTTGAATCGAAAAACAAACTTTCTTAGTGTTTGTGAAATTTGGTGAAAAGTTATGTAGTAAAAGATACGATACAAATGATCTAAAAACACGTTATTTGAACTACTCAAAGCGTTAAAATCTTGTTTTGAATCGAAAAACAAACTTTCTTGGTGTTTGTGAAATTTGATGAAAAGTTAGGTAGTAAAAGATACGATACAAATGATCTAAAAACACGTTATTTGAGCTCCTCAAAGCGTAAAAATCTTGTTTTGAATCGAAAAACAAACTTTATTTGTGTTTGTGAAATTTGGTGAAAAATTATGTAGTAAAATATATGATACAAATGATCTAAAAACACGTTATTTGAACTCCTGAAAGCGTTAAAAGTGTGTTTTGAATCGAAAAACAAACTTTATTAGGGTTTGTGAAATTTGGTGAAAAGTTATGTAGTAAAAGATACAATACAAATGATCTAAAAACACGTTATTTGAACACCTCAAAGCGTTAAAATCTTGTTTTGAATAGAAAAACAAACTTTATTTGTGTTTGTGAAATTTGGTGAAAAGTTATGTAGTAAAGGATACGATACAAATGATCTAAAAACACGTAATTTGAACTCCTCAAAGCGTTAAAATCTTGTTTTGAATCGAAAAGCTAACTTTCTTAGTGTTTGTGAAATTTGGTGAAAAGTTATGTAGTAAAAGATACGATACAAATGATCTAAAAACAGTATATTTGAACTCCTCAAACCTTTAAAATCTTGTTTTGAATCGAAAAACAAACTTTCTTAGTGTTTGTGAAATTTGGTGAAAAGTTCTGTAGTAAAAGATACGATAAAAATGATCCAAAAACACGTTATTTGAACTCCTCAAAGCGCTAAAATTTTGTTTTGAATCGAAAAACAAACATTCTTAGTGTTTGTGAAATTTGGTGAAAAGTTATGTAGTAAAAGATACGATACAAATGATCTAAAAACACGTTATTTGAACTACCCAAAGCGTTAAAATCTTGTTTTGAATCGAAAAACAAACTTTCTTAGTGTTTGTGAAATTTGGTGAAAAGTTATGTAGTAAAAGATACGATACAAATGATCTAAAAACACGTTATTTGAACTCCTCAAAGCGTTAAAATCTTGTTTTGAATCGAAAAACAAACTTTCTTAGTGTTTGTGAAATTTGGTGAAAAGTTTTGTAGTAAAAGATACGATATAAATGATCTAAAAACACGTTATTTGAACTACTCAAGGCGTTAAAATCTTGTTTTGAATCGAAAAACAAACTTTCTTAGTGTTTGTGAAATGTGGCAAAAAGTTATGTAGCAAAGGATACGATACAAAAGATCTAAAAACACGTTATTTGAACTCCTCAATGCGTTAAAATCTTGTTTTGAATCGAAAAACAAACTTTCTTGGTGTTTGTGAAATTTGATGAAAAGTTAGGTAGTAAAAGATACGATACAAATGATCTAAAAACATGTTATTTGAACTCCTCAAAGCGCTAAAATCTTGTTTTGAATCGATAAACAAACTTTCTTAGTGTTTGTGAAATTTGGTGAAAAGTTATGTAGTAAAAGATACGATACAAATGATCTAAAAATACGTCATTTGAACTACTCAAAGCGTTAAAATCTTGTTTTGAATCGAAAAACAAACTTTCTTAGAGTTTGTGAAATTTGGTGAAAAGTTATGTAGTAAAAGATACGATACAAATGATCTAAAAACATGTTATTTGAACTCCTCAAAGCGCTAAAATCTTGTTTTGAATTGAAAAACAAACTATCTTAGTGTTTGTGAAATGTGGGGAAAAGTTACGTAGTAAAAGATACGATACAAATTATCTAAATATAAGTTATTTGAGCTCCTCAAAGCGTTAAAATCTTGTTTTGAATAGAAAAACAAACTTTCTTAGTGTTTGTGAAATTTGGTGAAAAGTTATGTAGTAAAAGATACGATACAAATGATCTAAAAACACGTTATTTGAACTACTCAAAGCGTTAAAATCTTGTTTTGAATCGAAAAACAAACTTTCTTGGTGTTTGTGAAATTTGATGAAAAGTTAGGTAGTAAAAGATACGATACAAATGATCTAAAAACATGTTATTTGAACTCCTCAAAGCGCTAAAATCTTGTTTTGAATCGATAAACAAACTTTCTTAGTGTTTGTGAAATTTGGTGAAAAGTTACGTAGTAAAAGATACGATACAAATTATCTAAATATAAGTTATTTGAGCTTCTCAAAGCGTTAAAATCTTATTTTGAATAGAAAAACAAACTTTCTTAGAGTTTGTTAAATTTGGTGAAAAGTTATGTAGTAAAAGATACGATACAAATGATCTAAAAACACGTTATTTGAACTACTCAAAGCGTTAAAATCTTGTTTTGAATCGAAAAACAAACTTTCTTGGTGTTTGTGAAATTTGATGAAAAGTTAGGTAGTAAAAGATACGATACAAATGATCTAAAAACATGTTATTTGAACTCCTCAAAGCGCTAAAATCTTGTTTTGAATCGATAAACAAACTTTCTTAGTGTTTGTGAAATTTGGTGAAAAGTTACGTAGTAAAAGATACGATACAAATGATCTAAAAACAAGTTATTTGAGCTCCTCAAAGCGTTAAAATCTTGTTTTTAATCGAAAAACAAACTTTCTTAGTGTTTGTGAAATTTGGTGAAAAGTTATGTAGTAAAAGATACGATACAAATGATCTAAAAACACGTCATTTGAACTACTCAAATCGTTAAAATTTTGGTTTGAATCGAAAAACAATATTTCTTAGTGTTTGTGAAATTTGGTGAAAAGTTATGTAGTAAAAGATACGATACAAATGATCCAAAAACATGTTATTTGAACTCCTCAAAGCGCTAAAATCTTGTTTTGAATCGAAAAACAAACTTTCTTAGTGTTTGTGAAATTTGGTGAAAAGTTACGTAGTAAAAGATACGATACAAATGATCTAAAAATAAGTTTTTTGAGCTCCTCAAAACGTTAAAATCTTGTTTTGAATCGAAAAACAAAATTTCTTAGTGTTTGTGAAATTTGGTGAAAAGTTATGTAGTAAAAGATACGATACAAATGATCTAAAAACACGTTATTTGAACTACTCAAAGCGTTAAAATCTTGTTTTGAATCGAAAAACAAACTTTCTTAGTGTTTGTGAAATTTGGTGAAAAATTATGTAGTAAAATATATGATACAAATGATCTAAAAACACGTTATTTGAACTACTCAAAGCGTTAAAAGTGTGTTTTGAATCGAAAAACAAACTTTATTAGGGTTTGTGAAATTTGGTGAAAAGTTATGTAGTAAAATATATGATACAAATGATCTAAAAACACGTTATTTGAACTCCTGAAAGCGTTAAAAGTGTGTTTTGAATCGAAAAACAAACTTTCTTAGTGTTTGTGAAATTTGGTGAAAAGTTATGTAGTAAAAGATACGATACAAATGATCTAAATATAAGTTATTTGAACTCCTCAAAGCGTTAAAATCTTGTTTTGAATCGAAAAACAAACTTTCTTAGTGTTTGTGAAATTTGGTGAAAAGTTTTGTAGTAAAAGATACGATATAAATGATCTAAAAACACGTTATTTGAACTACTCAAGGCGTTAAAATCTTGTTTTGAATCGAAAAACAAACTTTCTTAGTGTTTGTGAAATGTGGCGAAAAGTTATGTAGCAAAGTATACGATAAAAAAGATCTAAAAACACGTTATTTGAACTCCTCAAAGCGTTAAAATCTTGTTTTGAATCGAAAAACAAACTTTCTTGGTGTTTGTGAAATTTGGTGAAAAGTTATGTAGTAAAAGATACGATACAAATGATCTAAAAACACGTCATTTGAACTCCTCAAAGCGTTAAAATCTTGTTTTGAATCGATAAACAAACTTCCTTTGTGTTTGTGAAATTTGATGAAAAGTTAGGTAGTAAAAGATACGATACAAATGATCTAAAAACACGTCATTTGAACTACCCAAAGCGTTAAAATCTTGTTTTGAATCGAAAAACAAACTTTCTTAGTGTTTGTGAAATTTGGTGAAAAGTTATGTAGTAAAAGATACGATACAAATGATCTAAAAATACGTCATTTGAACTACTCAAAGCGTTAAAATCTTGTTTTGAATCGAAAAACAAACTTTCTTAGTGTTTGTGAAATTTGGTGAAAAGTTATGTAGTAAAAGATACGATACAAATGATCTAAAAACATGTTATTTGAACTCCTCAAAGCGCTAAAATCTTGTTTTGAATTGAAAAACAAACTATCTTAGTGTTTGTGAAATGTGGGGAAAAGTTACGTAGTAAAAGATACGATACAAATTATCTAAATATAAGTTATTTGAGCTCCTCAAAGCGTTAAAATCTTATTTTGAATAGAAAAACAAACTTTCTTAGAGTTTGTGAAATTTGGTGAAAAGTTATGTAGTAAAAGATACGATACAAATGATCTAAAAACACGTTATTTGAACTACTCAAAGCGTTAAAATCTTGTTTTGAATCGAAAAACAAACTTTCTTGGTGTTTGTGAAATTTGATGAAAAGTTAGGTAGTAAAAGATACGATACAAATGATCTAAAAACATGTTATTTGAACTCCTCAAAGCGCTAAAATCTTGTTTTGAATCGATAAACAAACTTTCTTAGTGTTTGTGAAATTTGGTGAAAAGTTACGTAGTAAAAGATACGATACAAATGATCTAAAAACAAGTTATTTGAGCTCCTCAAAGCGTTAAAATCTTGTTTTTAATCGAAAAACAAACTTTCTTAGTGTTTGTGAAATTTGGTGAAAAGTTATGTAGTAAAAGATACGATACAAATGATCTAAAAACACGTCATTTGAACTACTCAAATCGTTAAAATTTTGGTTTGAATCGAAAAACAATATTTCTTAGTGTTTGTGAAATTTGGTGAAAAGTTATGTAGTAAAAGATACGATACAAATGATCCAAAAACATGTTATTTGAACTCCTCAAAGCGCTAAAATCTTGTTTTGAATCGAAAAACAAACTTTCTTAGTGTTTGTGAAATTTGGTGAAAAGTTACGTAGTAAAAGATACGATACAAATGATCTAAAAATAAGTTTTTTGAGCTCCTCAAAACGTTAAAATCTTGTTTTGAATCGAAAAACAAAATTTCTTAGTGTTTGTGAAATTTGGTGAAAAGTTATGTAGTAAAAGATACGATACAAATGATCTAAAAACACGTTATTTGAACTACTCAAAGCGTTAAAATCTGATTTTGAATCGAAAAACAAACTTTCTTAGTGTTTGCGAAATTTGGTGAAAAGTTATGTAGTAAAAGATACGATACAAATGATCTAAAAACACGTTATTTGAACTACTCAAAGCGTTAAAATCTTGTTTTGAATCGAAAAACAAACTTTCTATGTGTTTGTGAAATTTGGTGAAAAGTTATGTAGTAAAGGATACGATACAAATGATCTAAAAACACGTTATTTGAACTACTCAAAGCGTTAAAATCTTGTTTTGAATCGAAAAACAAACTTTCTTAGTGTTTGTGAAATTTGGTGAAAAGTTATGTAGTAAAAGATACGATACAAATGATCTAAAAACATGTTATTTGAACTCCTCAAAGCGCTAAAATCTTATTTTGAATCGAAAAGCAAACTTTCTTAGTGTTTGTGAAATTTGGTGAAAAGTTATGTAGTAAAAGATACGATACAAATGATCTAAAAACAAGTTATTTGAGCTCCTCAAAGCGTTAAAATCTTGTTTTGAATCGAAAAACAAACTTTCTTAGTGTTTGTGAAATTTGGTGAAAAATTATGTAGTAAAATATATGATACAAATGATCTAAAAACACGTTATTTGAACTCCTGAAAGCGTTAAAAGTTTGTTTTGAATCGAAAAACAAACTTTATTAGGGTTTGTGAAATTTGGTGAAAAGTTATGTAGTAAAAGATACAATACAAATGATCTAAAAACACGTTATTTGAACACCTCAAAGCGTTAAAATCTTGTTTTGAATAGAAAAACAAACTTTATTTGTGTTTGTGAAATTTGGTGAAAAGTTATGTAGTAAAGGATACGATACAAATGATCTAAAAACACGTTATTTGAACTCCTCAAAGCGCTAAAATCTTGTTTTGAATCGAAAAACAAACTTTCTTTGTGTTTGTGAAATTTGGTGAAAAGTTATGTAGTAAAAGATACGATACAAATGATCTAAAAACATGTTATTTGAACTCCTCAAAGCGCTAAAATCTTGTTTTGAATCGAAAAACAAACTATCTTAGTGTTTGTGAAATGTGGGGAAAAGTTACGTAGTAAAAGATACGATACAAATGATCTAAAAACAAGTTATTTGAGCTCCTCAAAGCGTTAAAATCTTGTTTTGAATAGAAAAACAAACTTTCTTAGTGTTTGTGAAATTTGGTGAAAAGTTATGTAGTAAAAGATACGATACAAATGATCTAAAAACACGTTATTTGAACTACCCAAAGCGTTAAAATCTTGTTTTGAATCGAAAAACAAACTTTCTTAGTGTTTGTGAAATTTGGTGAAAAGTTATGTAGTAAAAGATACAATACAAATGATCTAAAAATACGTCATTTGAACTACTCAAAGCGTTAAAATCTTGTTTTGAATCGAAAAACAAACTTTCTTAGTGTTTGTGAAATTTGGTGAAAAGTTATGTAGTAAAAGATACGATACAAATGATCTAAAAACATGTTATTTGAACTCCTCAAAGCGCTAAAATCTTGTTTTGAATTGAAAAACAAACTATCTTAGTGTTTGTGAAATGTGGGGAAAAGTTACGTAGTAAAAGATACGATACAAATTATCTAAATATAAGTTATTTGAGCTCCTCAAAGCGTTAAAATCTTGTTTTGAATAGAAAAACAAACTTTCTTAGTGTTTGTGAAATTGGGTGAAAAGTTATGTAGTAAAAGATACGATACAAATGATCTAAAAACACGTTATTTGAACTACTCAAAGCGTTAAAATCTTGTTTTGAATCGAAAAACAAACTTTCTTGGTGTTTGTGAAATTTGGTGAAAAGTTAGGTAGTAAAAGATACAATACAAATGATCTAAAAACATGTTATTTGAACTCCTCAAAGCGCTAAAATCTTGTTTTGAATCGATAAACAAACTTTCTTAGTGTTTGTGAAATTTGGTGAAAAGTTACGTAGTAAAAGATACGATACAAATGATCTAAAAACAAGTTATTTGAGCCCCTCAAAGCATTAAAATCTTGTTTTGAATCGAAAAACAAACTTTCTTAGTGTTTGTGAAATTTGGTGAAAAATTATGTAATAAAATATATGATACAAATGATCTAAAAACACGTTATTTGAACTCCTGAAAGCGTTAAAAGTGTGTTTTGAATCGAAAAACAAACTTTATTAGGGTTTGTGAAATTTGGTGAAAAGTTATGTAGTAAAAGATACAATACAAATGATCTAAAAACACGTTATTTGAACACCTCAAAGCGTTAAAATCTTGTTTTGAATAGAAAAACAAACTTTATTTGTGTTTGTGAAATTTGATGAAAAGTTAGGTAGTAAAAGATACGATACAAATGATCTAAAAACATGTTATTTGAACTCCTCAAAGCGCTAAAATCTTGTTTTGAATCGATAAACAAACGTTCTTAGTGTTTGTGAAATTTGGTGAAAACTTATGTAGTAAAAGATACGATACAAATGATCTAAAAACAAGTTATTTGAACTACTGAAAGCGTTAAAATCTTGTTTTGAATCGAAAAACAAACTTTCTTAGTGTTTGTGAAATTTGGTGAAAAGTTATGTAGTAAAAGATACGATACAAATGATCTAAAAACACGTTATTTGAACTACTCAAAGCGTTAAAATCTTGTTTTGAATCGAAAAACAAACTTTCTTGGTGTTTGTGAAATTTGATGAAAAGTTAGGTAGTAAAAGATACGATACAAATGATCTAAAAACACGTTATTTGAGCTCCTCAAAGCGTAAAAATCTTGTTTTGAATCGAAAAACAAACTTTATTTGTGTTTGTGAAATTTGGTGAAAAATTATGTAGTAAAATATATGATACAAATGATCTAAAAACACGTTATTTGAACTCCTGAAAGCGTTAAAAGTGTGTTTTGAATCGAAAAACAAACTTTATTAGGGTTTGTGAAATTTGGTGAAAAGTTATGTAGTAAAAGATACAATACAAATGATCTAAAAACACGTTATTTGAACACCTCAAAGCGTTAAAATCTTGTTTTGAATAGAAAAACAAACTTTATTTGTGTTTGTGAAATTTGGTGAAAAGTTATGTAGTAAAGGATACGATACAAATGATCTAAAAACACGTAATTTGAACTCCTCAAAGCGTTAAAATCTTGTTTTGAATCGAAAAGCTAACTTTCTTAGTGTTTGTGAAATTTGGTGAAAAGTTATGTAGTAAAAGATACGATACAAATGATCTAAAAACAGTATATTTGAACTCCTCAAACCTTTAAAATCTTGTTTTGAATCGAAAAACAAACTTTCTTAGTGTTTGTGAAATTTGGTGAAAAGTTCTGTAGTAAAAGATACGATAAAAATGATCCAAAAACACGTTATTTGAACTCCTCAAAGCGCTAAAATTTTGTTTTGAATCGAAAAACAAACATTCTTAGTGTTTGTGAAATTTGGTGAAAAGTTATGTAGTAAAAGATACGATACAAATGATCTAAAAACACGTTATTTGAACTACCCAAAGCGTTAAAATCTTGTTTTGAATCGAAAAACAAACTTTCTTAGTGTTTGTGAAATTTGGTGAAAAGTTATGTAGTAAAAGATACGATACAAATGATCTAAAAACACGTTATTTGAACTCCTCAAAGCGTTAAAATCTTGTTTTGAATCGAAAAACAAACTTTCTTAGTGTTTGTGAAATTTGGTGAAAAGTTTTGTAGTAAAAGATACGATATAAATGATCTAAAAACACGTTATTTGAACTACTCAAGGCGTTAAAATCTTGTTTTGAATCGAAAAACAAACTTTCTTAGTGTTTGTGAAATGTGGCAAAAAGTTATGTAGCAAAGGATACGATACAAAAGATCTAAAAACACGTTATTTGAACTCCTCAATGCGTTAAAATCTTGTTTTGAATCGAAAAACAAACTTTCTTGGTGTTTGTGAAATTTGATGAAAAGTTAGGTAGTAAAAGATACGATACAAATGATCTAAAAACATGTTATTTGAACTCCTCAAAGCGCTAAAATCTTGTTTTGAATCGATAAACAAACTTTCTTAGTGTTTGTGAAATTTGGTGAAAAGTTATGTAGTAAAAGATACGATACAAATGATCTAAAAATACGTCATTTGAACTACTCAAAGCGTTAAAATCTTGTTTTGAATCGAAAAACAAACTTTCTTAGAGTTTGTGAAATTTGGTGAAAAGTTATGTAGTAAAAGATACGATACAAATGATCTAAAAACATGTTATTTGAACTCCTCAAAGCGCTAAAATCTTGTTTTGAATTGAAAAACAAACTATCTTAGTGTTTGTGAAATGTGGGGAAAAGTTACGTAGTAAAAGATACGATACAAATTATCTAAATATAAGTTATTTGAGCTCCTCAAAGCGTTAAAATCTTGTTTTGAATAGAAAAACAAACTTTCTTAGTGTTTGTGAAATTTGGTGAAAAGTTATGTAGTAAAAGATACGATACAAATGATCTAAAAACACGTTATTTGAACTACTCAAAGCGTTAAAATCTTGTTTTGAATCGAAAAACAAACTTTCTTGGTGTTTGTGAAATTTGATGAAAAGTTAGGTAGTAAAAGATACGATACAAATGATCTAAAAACATGTTATTTGAACTCCTCAAAGCGCTAAAATCTTGTTTTGAATCGATAAACAAACTTTCTTAGTGTTTGTGAAATTTGGTGAAAAGTTACGTAGTAAAAGATACGATACAAATTATCTAAATATAAGTTATTTGAGCTTCTCAAAGCGTTAAAATCTTATTTTGAATAGAAAAACAAACTTTCTTAGAGTTTGTTAAATTTGGTGAAAAGTTATGTAGTAAAAGATACGATACAAATGATCTAAAAACACGTTATTTGAACTACTCAAAGCGTTAAAATCTTGTTTTGAATCGAAAAACAAACTTTCTTGGTGTTTGTGAAATTTGATGAAAAGTTAGGTAGTAAAAGATACGATACAAATGATCTAAAAACATGTTATTTGAACTCCTCAAAGCGCTAAAATCTTGTTTTGAATCGATAAACAAACTTTCTTAGTGTTTGTGAAATTTGGTGAAAAGTTACGTAGTAAAAGATACGATACAAATGATCTAAAAACAAGTTATTTGAGCTCCTCAAAGCGTTAAAATCTTGTTTTTAATCGAAAAACAAACTTTCTTAGTGTTTGTGAAATTTGGTGAAAAGTTATGTAGTAAAAGATACGATACAAATGATCTAAAAACACGTCATTTGAACTACTCAAATCGTTAAAATTTTGGTTTGAATCGAAAAACAATATTTCTTAGTGTTTGTGAAATTTGGTGAAAAGTTATGTAGTAAAAGATACGATACAAATGATCCAAAAACATGTTATTTGAACTCCTCAAAGCGCTAAAATCTTGTTTTGAATCGAAAAACAAACTTTCTTAGTGTTTGTGAAATTTGGTGAAAAGTTACGTAGTAAAAGATACGATACAAATGATCTAAAAATAAGTTTTTTGAGCTCCTCAAAACGTTAAAATCTTGTTTTGAATCGAAAAACAAAATTTCTTAGTGTTTGTGAAATTTGGTGAAAAGTTATGTAGTAAAAGATACGATACAAATGATCTAAAAACACGTTATTTGAACTACTCAAAGCGTTAAAATCTTGTTTTGAATCGAAAAACAAACTTTCTTAGTGTTTGTGAAATTTGGTGAAAAATTATGTAGTAAAATATATGATACAAATGATCTAAAAACACGTTATTTGAACTACTCAAAGCGTTAAAAGTGTGTTTTGAATCGAAAAACAAACTTTATTAGGGTTTGTGAAATTTGGTGAAAAGTTATGTAGTAAAATATATGATACAAATGATCTAAAAACACGTTATTTGAACTCCTGAAAGCGTTAAAAGTGTGTTTTGAATCGAAAAACAAACTTTCTTAGTGTTTGTGAAATTTGGTGAAAAGTTATGTAGTAAAAGATACGATACAAATGATCTAAATATAAGTTATTTGAACTCCTCAAAGCGTTAAAATCTTGTTTTGAATCGAAAAACAAACTTTCTTAGTGTTTGTGAAATTTGGTGAAAAGTTTTGTAGTAAAAGATACGATATAAATGATCTAAAAACACGTTATTTGAACTACTCAAGGCGTTAAAATCTTGTTTTGAATCGAAAAACAAACTTTCTTAGTGTTTGTGAAATGTGGCGAAAAGTTATGTAGCAAAGTATACGATAAAAAAGATCTAAAAACACGTTATTTGAACTCCTCAAAGCGTTAAAATCTTGTTTTGAATCGAAAAACAAACTTTCTTGGTGTTTGTGAAATTTGGTGAAAAGTTATGTAGTAAAAGATACGATACAAATGATCTAAAAACACGTCATTTGAACTCCTCAAAGCGTTAAAATCTTGTTTTGAATCGATAAACAAACTTCCTTTGTGTTTGTGAAATTTGATGAAAAGTTAGGTAGTAAAAGATACGATACAAATGATCTAAAAACACGTCATTTGAACTACCCAAAGCGTTAAAATCTTGTTTTGAATCGAAAAACAAACTTTCTTAGTGTTTGTGAAATTTGGTGAAAAGTTATGTAGTAAAAGATACGATACAAATGATCTAAAAATACGTCATTTGAACTACTCAAAGCGTTAAAATCTTGTTTTGAATCGAAAAACAAACTTTCTTAGTGTTTGTGAAATTTGGTGAAAAGTTATGTAGTAAAAGATACGATACAAATGATCTAAAAACATGTTATTTGAACTCCTCAAAGCGCTAAAATCTTGTTTTGAATTGAAAAACAAACTATCTTAGTGTTTGTGAAATGTGGGGAAAAGTTACGTAGTAAAAGATACGATACAAATTATCTAAATATAAGTTATTTGAGCTCCTCAAAGCGTTAAAATCTTATTTTGAATAGAAAAACAAACTTTCTTAGAGTTTGTGAAATTTGGTGAAAAGTTATGTAGTAAAAGATACGATACAAATGATCTAAAAACACGTTATTTGAACTACTCAAAGCGTTAAAATCTTGTTTTGAATCGAAAAACAAACTTTCTTGGTGTTTGTGAAATTTGATGAAAAGTTAGGTAGTAAAAGATACGATACAAATGATCTAAAAACATGTTATTTGAACTCCTCAAAGCGCTAAAATCTTGTTTTGAATCGATAAACAAACTTTCTTAGTGTTTGTGAAATTTGGTGAAAAGTTACGTAGTAAAAGATACGATACAAATGATCTAAAAACAAGTTATTTGAGCTCCTCAAAGCGTTAAAATCTTGTTTTTAATCGAAAAACAAACTTTCTTAGTGTTTGTGAAATTTGGTGAAAAGTTATGTAGTAAAAGATACGATACAAATGATCTAAAAACACGTCATTTGAACTACTCAAATCGTTAAAATTTTGGTTTGAATCGAAAAACAATATTTCTTAGTGTTTGTGAAATTTGGTGAAAAGTTATGTAGTAAAAGATACGATACAAATGATCCAAAAACATGTTATTTGAACTCCTCAAAGCGCTAAAATCTTGTTTTGAATCGAAAAACAAACTTTCTTAGTGTTTGTGAAATTTGGTGAAAAGTTACGTAGTAAAAGATACGATACAAATGATCTAAAAATAAGTTTTTTGAGCTCCTCAAAACGTTAAAATCTTGTTTTGAATCGAAAAACAAAATTTCTTAGTGTTTGTGAAATTTGGTGAAAAGTTATGTAGTAAAAGATACGATACAAATGATCTAAAAACACGTTATTTGAACTACTCAAAGCGTTAAAATCTGATTTTGAATCGAAAAACAAACTTTCTTAGTGTTTGCGAAATTTGGTGAAAAGTTATGTAGTAAAAGATACGATACAAATGATCTAAAAACACGTTATTTGAACTACTCAAAGCGTTAAAATCTTGTTTTGAATCGAAAAACAAACTTTCTATGTGTTTGTGAAATTTGGTGAAAAGTTATGTAGTAAAGGATACGATACAAATGATCTAAAAACACGTTATTTGAACTACTCAAAGCGTTAAAATCTTGTTTTGAATCGAAAAACAAACTTTCTTAGTGTTTGTGAAATTTGGTGAAAAGTTATGTAGTAAAAGATACGATACAAATGATCTAAAAACATGTTATTTGAACTCCTCAAAGCGCTAAAATCTTATTTTGAATCGAAAAGCAAACTTTCTTAGTGTTTGTGAAATTTGGTGAAAAGTTATGTAGTAAAAGATACGATACAAATGATCTAAAAACAAGTTATTTGAGCTCCTCAAAGCGTTAAAATCTTGTTTTGAATCGAAAAACAAACTTTCTTAGTGTTTGTGAAATTTGGTGAAAAATTATGTAGTAAAATATATGATACAAATGATCTAAAAACACGTTATTTGAACTCCTGAAAGCGTTAAAAGTTTGTTTTGAATCGAAAAACAAACTTTATTAGGGTTTGTGAAATTTGGTGAAAAGTTATGTAGTAAAAGATACAATACAAATGATCTAAAAACACGTTATTTGAACACCTCAAAGCGTTAAAATCTTGTTTTGAATAGAAAAACAAACTTTATTTGTGTTTGTGAAATTTGGTGAAAAGTTATGTAGTAAAGGATACGATACAAATGATCTAAAAACACGTTATTTGAACTCCTCAAAGCGCTAAAATCTTGTTTTGAATCGAAAAACAAACTTTCTTTGTGTTTGTGAAATTTGGTGAAAAGTTATGTAGTAAAAGATACGATACAAATGATCTAAAAACATGTTATTTGAACTCCTCAAAGCGCTAAAATCTTGTTTTGAATCGAAAAACAAACTATCTTAGTGTTTGTGAAATGTGGGGAAAAGTTACGTAGTAAAAGATACGATACAAATGATCTAAAAACAAGTTATTTGAGCTCCTCAAAGCGTTAAAATCTTGTTTTGAATAGAAAAACAAACTTTCTTAGTGTTTGTGAAATTTGGTGAAAAGTTATGTAGTAAAAGATACGATACAAATGATCTAAAAACACGTTATTTGAACTACCCAAAGCGTTAAAATCTTGTTTTGAATCGAAAAACAAACTTTCTTAGTGTTTGTGAAATTTGGTGAAAAGTTATGTAGTAAAAGATACGATACAAATGATCTAAAAATACGTCATTTGAACTACTCAAAGCGTTAAAATCTTGTTTTGAATCGAAAAACAAACTTTCTTAGTGTTTGTGAAATTTGGTGAAAAGTTATGTAGTAAAAGATACGATACAAATGATCTAAAAACATGTTATTTGAACTCCTCAAAGCGCTAAAATCTTGTTTTGAATTGAAAAACAAACTATCTTAGTGTTTGTGAAATGTGGGGAAAAGTTACGTAGTAAAAGATACGATACAAATTATCTAAATATAAGTTATTTGAGCTCCTCAAAGCGTTAAAATCTTGTTTTGAATAGAAAAACAAACTTTCTTAGTGTTTGTGAAATTGGGTGAAAAGTTATGTAGTAAAAGATACGATACAAATGATCTAAAAACACGTTATTTGAACTACTCAAAGCGTTAAAATCTTGTTTTGAATCGAAAAACAAACTTTCTTGGTGTTTGTGAAATTTGGTGAAAAGTTAGGTAGTAAAAGATACAATACAAATGATCTAAAAACATGTTATTTGAACTCCTCAAAGCGCTAAAATCTTGTTTTGAATCGATAAACAAACTTTCTTAGTGTTTGTGAAATTTGGTGAAAAGTTACGTAGTAAAAGATACGATACAAATGATCTAAAAACAAGTTATTTGAGCCCCTCAAAGCATTAAAATCTTGTTTTGAATCGAAAAACAAACTTTCTTAGTGTTTGTGAAATTTGGTGAAAAATTATGTAATAAAATATATGATACAAATGATCTAAAAACACGTTATTTGAACTCCTGAAAGCGTTAAAAGTGTGTTTTGAATCGAAAAACAAACTTTATTAGGGTTTGTGAAATTTGGTGAAAAGTTATGTAGTAAAAGATACAATACAAATGATCTAAAAACACGTTATTTGAACACCTCAAAGCGTTAAAATCTTGTTTTGAATAGAAAAACAAACTTTATTTGTGTTTGTGAAATTTGGTGAAAAGTTATGTAGTAAAGGATACGATACAAATGATCTAAAAACACGTAATTTGAACTCCTCAAAGCGTTAAAATCTTGTTTTGAATCGAAAAGCTAACTTTCTTAGTGTTTGTGAAATTTGGTGAAAAGTTATGTAGTAAAAGATACGATACAAATGATCTAAAAACAGTATATTTGAACTCCTCAAACCTTTAAAATCTTGTTTTGAATCGAAAAACAAACTTTCTTAGTGTTTGTGAAATTTGGTGAAAAGTTCTGTAGTAAAAGATACGATAAAAATGATCCAAAAACACGTTATTTGAGCTCCTCAAAGCGCTAAAATTTTGTTTTGAATCGAAAAACAAACATTCTTAGTGTTTGTGAAATTTGGTGAAAAGTTATGTAGTAAAAGATACGATACAAATGATCTAAAAACACGTTATTTGAACTACCCAAAGCGTTAAAATCTTGTTTTGAATCGAAAAACAAACTTTCTTAGTGTTTGTGAAATTTGGTGAAAAGTTATGTAGTAAAAGATACGATACAAATGATCTAAAAACACGTTATTTGAACTCCTCAAAGCGTTAAAATCTTGTTTTGAATCGAAAAACAAACTTTCTTAGTGTTTGTGAAATTTGGTGAAAAGTTTTGTAGTAAAAGATACGATATAAATGATCTAAAAACACGTTATTTGAACTACTCAAGGCGTTAAAATCTTGTTTTGAATCGAAAAACAAACTTTCTTAGTGTTTGTGAAATGTGGCGAAAAGTTATGTAGCAAAGGATACGATACAAAAGATCTAAAAACACGTTATTTGAACTCCTCAAAGCGTTAAAAGTGTGTTTTGAATCGAAAAACAAACTTTCTTAGTGTTTGTGAAATTTGGTGAAAAGTTATGTTGTAAAAGATACAATACAAATGATCTAAAAACACGTCATTTGAACTACTCAAAGCGTTAAAATCTTGTTTTGAATCGAAAAACAAACTTCCTTTGTGTTTGTGAAATTTGATGAAAAGTTAGGTAGTAAAAGATACGATACAAATGATCTAAAAACATGTTATTTGAACTCCTCAAAGCGCTAAAATCATGTTTTGAATAGAAAAACAAACTTTCTTTGTGTTTGTGAAATTTGGTGAAAAGTTATGTAGTAAAAGATACGATACAAATGATCTAAAAACACGTTATTTGAACTACTCAAAGCGCTAAAATCTTGTTTTGAATCGAAAAACAAACGTTCTTAGTGTTTGTGAAATTTGGTGAAAAGTTATGTAGTAAAAGATACGATATAAATGATCTAAAAACAAGTTATTTGAACTACTGAAGGCGTTAAAATCTTGTTTTGAATCGAAAAACAAACTTTCTTAGTGTTCGTGAAATTTGGTGAAAAGTTATGTAGCAAAGGATACGGTACAAAAGATCTAAAAACACGTTATTTGAACTACTCAAAGCGTTAAAATCTTGTTTTGAATCGAAAAACAAACTTTCTTAGTGTTTGTGAAATTTGGTGAAAAGTTATGTAGTAAAAGATACGATACAAATGATCTAAAAACACGTCATTTGAACTACTCAAAGCGTAAAAATCTTGTTTTGAATCGAAAAACAAACTTGCTTAGTGTTTGTGAAATTTGGTGAAAAGTTACGTAGTAAAAGATAGATACAAATGATCTAAAAACACGTCATTTGAACTCCTCAAAGTGTTAAAATCTTGTTTTGAATCGAAAAACAAACATTATTAGTGTTTGTGAAATTTGGTTAAAAGTTATGTAGTAAAAGATACGATAAAAATGATCTAAAATCACATTATTTGAACTCCTCAAAGCGTTAAATGTTTGTTTTGAATCGAAAAACAAACTTTCTTAGTGTTTGTAAAATTTCGTAAAAAGTTATGTAGTAAAAGATACGATACAAATGATCTAAAAACACGTCATTTGAACTACTCAAAGCTTTAAAATTTTGTTTTGAATCGAAAAACAAAATTTCTTAGTGTTTGTGAAATTAGGTGAAAAGTTATGTTGTAAAAGATACGATACAAATGATCCAAAAACATGTTATTTGAACTCCTCAAAGCGCTAAAATCTTGTTTTGAATCGAAAAACAAACTTTCTTAGTGTTTGTGAAATTTGGTGAAAAGTTCTGTAGTAAAAGATACGATAAAAATGATCCAAAAACACGTTATTTGAGCTCCTCAAAGCGCTAAAATTTTGTTTTGAATCGAAAAACAAACTTTCTTAGTGTTTGTGAAATTTGGTGAAAAGTTACGTAGTAAAAGATACGATACAAATGATCTAAAAACAAGTTATTTGAGCCCCTCAAAGCGTTAAAATCTTGTTTTGAATCGAAAAACAAACTTTCTTAGTGTTTGTGAAATTTGGTGAAAAATTATGTAATAAAATATATGATACAAATGATCTAAAAACACGTTATTTGAACTCCTGAAAGCGTTAAAAGTGTGTTTTGAATCGAAAATAAACTTTATTTGGGTTTGTGAAATTTGGTGAAAAGTTATGTAGTAAAAGATACAATACAAATGATCTAAAAACACGTTATTTGAACACCTCAAAGCGTTAAAATCTTGTTTTGAATAGAAAAACAAACTTTATTTGTGTTTGTGAAATTTGGTGAAAAGTTATGTAGTAAAGGATACGATACAAATGATCTAAAAACACGTTATTTGAACTCCTCAAAGCGCTAAAATCTTGTTTTGAATCGAAAAACAAACTTTCTTTGTGTTTGTGAAATTTGGTGAAAAGTTATGTAGTAAAAGATACGATACAAATGATCTAAAAACATGTTATTTGAACTCCTCAAAGCGCTAAAATCTTGTTTTGAATCGAAAAACAAACTATCTTAGTGTTTGTGAAATGTGGGGAAAACTTACGTAGTAAAAGATACGATACAAATGATCTAAAAACAAGTTATTTGAGCTCCTCAAAGCGTTAAAATCTTGTTTTGAATAGAAAAACAAACTTTCTTAGTGTTTGTGAAATTTGGTGAAAAGTTATGTAGTAAAAGATACGATACAAATGATCTAAAAACACGTTATTTGAACTACCCAAAGCGTTAAAATCTTGTTTTGAATCGAAAAACAAACTTTCTTAGTGTTTGTGAAATTTGGTGAAAAGTTATGTAGTAAAAGATACGATACAAATGATCTAAAAATACGTCATTTGAACTACTCAAAGCGTTAAAATCTTGTTTTGAATCGAAAAACAAACTTTCTTAGTGTTTGTGAAATTTGGTGAAAAGTTATGTAGTAAAAGATACGATACAAATGATCTAAAAACATGTTATTTGAACTCCTCAAAGCGCTGAAATCTTGTTTTGAATTGAAAAACAAACTATCTTAGTGTTTGTGAAATGTGGGGAAAAGTTACGTAGTAAAAGATACGATACAAATTATCTAAATATAAGTTATTTGAGCTCCTCAAAGCGTTAAAATCTTGTTTTGAATAGAAAAACAAACTTTCTTAGTGTTTGTGAAATTTGGTGAAAAGTTATGTAGTAAAAGATACGATACAAATGATCTAAAAACACGTTATTTGAACTACTCAAAGCATTAAAATCTTGTTTTGAATCGAAAAACAAACTTTCTTGGTGTTTGTGAAATTTGATGAAAAGTTAGGTAGTAAAAGATACGATACAAATGATCTAAAAACATGTTATTTGAACTCCTCAAAGCGCTAAAATCTTGTTTTGAATCGATAAACAAACTTTCTTTGTGTTTGTGAAATTTGGTGAAAAGTTATGTAGTAAAAGATACGATACAAATGATCTAAAAACATGTTATTTGAACTCCTCAAAGCGCTAAAATCTTGTTTTGAATCGATAAACAAACTTTCTTAGTGTTTGTGAAATTTGGTGAAAAGTTATGTAGTAAAAGATACGATACAAATGATCTAAAAATACGTCATTTGAACTACTCAAAGCGTTAAAATCTTGTTTTGAATCGAAAAACAAACTTTCTTAGTGTTTGTGAAATTTGGTGAAAAGTTATGTAGTAAAAGATACGATACAAATGATCTAAAAACATGTTATTTGAACTCCTCAAAGCGCTAAAATCTTGTTTTGAATTGAAAAACAAACTATCTTAGTGTTTGTGAACTGTGGGGAAAAGTTACGTAGTAAAAGATACGATACAAATTATCTAAATATAAGTTATTTGAGCTCCTCAAAGCGTTAAAATCTTGTTTTGAATAGAAAAACAAACTTTCTTAGTGTTTGTGAAATTTGGTGAAAAGTTATGTAGTAAAAGATACGATACAAATGATCTAAAAACACGTTATTTGAACTACTCAAAGCATTAAAATCTTGTTTTGAATCGAAAAACAAACTTTCTTAGTGTTTGTGAAATTTGGTGAAAAGTTATGTAGTAAAAGATACGATACAAATGATCTAAAAACACGTTATTTGAACTACTCAAAGCGTTAAAATCTTGTTTTGAATCGAAAAACAAACTTTCTTGGTATTTGTGAAATTTGATGAAAAGTTAGGTAGTAAAAGATACGATACAAATGATCTAAAAACATGTTATTTGAACTCCTCAAAGCGCTAAAATCTTGTTTTGAATTGAAAAACAAACTATCTTAGTGTTTGTGAAATGTGGGGAAAAGTTACGTAGTAGAAGATATGATACAAATTATCTAAATATAAGTTATTTGAGCTCCTCAAAGCGTTCAAATCTTGTTTTGAATAGAAAAACAAACTTTCTTAGTGTTTGTGAAATTTGGTGAAAAGTTATGTAGTAAAAGATACGATACAAATGATCTAAAAACACGTTATTTGAACTACTCAAAGCGTTAAAATCTTGTTTTGAATCGAAAAACAAACTTTCTTGGTGTTTGTGAAATTTGATGAAAAGTTAGGTAGTAAAAGATACGATACAAATGATCTAAAAACACGTTATTTGAACTCCTCAAAGCGCTAAAATCTTGTTTTGAATCGAAAAACAAACTTTCTTTGTGTTTGTGAAATTTGGTGAAAAGTTATGTAGTAAAAGATACGATACAAATGATCTAAAAACATGTTATTTGAACTCCTCAAAGCGCTAAAATCTTGTTTTGAATCGAAAAACAAACTATCTTAGTGTTTGTGAAATGTGGGGAAAAGTTACGTAGTAAAAGATACGATACAAATGATCTAAAAACAAGTTATTTGAGCTCCTCAAAGCGTTAAAATCTTGTTTTGAATAGAAAAACAAACTTTCTTAGTGTTTGTGAAATTTGGTGAAAAGTTATGTAGTAAAAGATACGATACAAATGATCTAAAAACACGTTATTTGAACTACCCAAAGCGTTAAAATCTTGTTTTGAATCGAAAAACAAACTTTCTTAGTGGTTGTGAAATTTGGTGAAAAGTTATGTAGTAAAAGATACGATACAAATGATCTAAAAATACGTCATTTGAACTACTCAAAGCGTTAAAATCTTGTTTTGAATCGAAAAACAAACTTTCTTAGTGTTTGTGAAATTTGGTGAAAAGTTATGTAGTAAAAGATACGATACAAATGATCTAAAAACATGTTATTTGAACTCCTCAAAGCGCTAAAATCTTGTTTTGAATTGAAAAACAAACTATCTTAGTGTTTGTGAAATGTGGGGAAAAGTTACGTAGTAAAAGATACGATACAAATTATCTAAATATAAGTTATTTGAGCTCCTCAAAGCGTTAAAATCTTGTTTTGAATAGAAAAACAAACTTTCTTAGTGTTTGTGAAATTGGGTGAAAAGTTATGTAGTAAAAGATACGATACAAATGATCTAAAAACACGTTATTTGAACTACTCAAAGCGTTAAAATCTTGTTTTGAATCGAAAAACAAACTTTCTTGGTGTTTGTGAAATTTGGTGAAAAGTTAGGTAGTAAAAGATACAATACAAATGATCTAAAAACATGTTATTTGAACTCCTCAAAGCGCTAAAATCTTGTTTTGAATCGATAAACAAACTTTCTTAGTGTTTGTGAAATTTGGTGAAAAGTTACGTAGTAAAAGATACGATACAAATGATCTAAAAACAAGTTATTTGAGCCCCTCAAAGCGTTAAAATCTTGTTTTGAATCGAAAAACAAACTTTCTTAGTGTTTGTGAAATTTGGTGAAAAATTATGTAATAAAATATATGATACAAATGATCTAAAAACACGTTATTTGAACTCCTGAAAGCGTTAAAAGTGTGTTTTGAATCGAAAAACAAACTTTATTAGGGTTTGTGAAATTTGGTGAAAAGTTATGTAGTAAAAGATACAATACAAATGATCTAAAAACACGTTATTTGAACACCTCAAAGCGTTAAAATCTTGTTTTGAATTGAAAAACAAACTTTATTTGTGTTTGTGAAATTTGGTGAAAAGTTATGTAGTAAAGGATACGATACAAATGATCTAAAAACACGTAATTTGAACTCCTCAAAGCGTTAAAATCTTGTTTTGAATCGAAAAGCTAACTTTCTTAGTGTTTGTGAAATTTGGTGAAAAGTTATGTAGTAAAAGATACGATACAAATGATCTAAAAACAGTATATTTGAACTCCTCAAACCTTTAAAATCTTGTTTTGAATCGAAAAACAAACTTTCTTAGTGTTTGTGAAATTTGGTGAAAAGTTCTGTAGTAAAAGATACGATAAAAATGATCCAAAAACACGTTATTTGAGCTCCTCAAAGCGCTAAAATTTTGTTTTGAATCGAAAAACAAACATTCTTAGTGTTTGTGAAATTTGGTGAAAAGTTATGTAGTAAAAGATACGATACAAATGATCTAAAAACACGTTATTTGAACTACCCAAAGCGTTAAAATCTTGTTTTGAATCGAAAAACAAACTTTCTTAGTGTTTGTGAAATTTGGTGAAAAGTTATGTAGTAAAAGATACGATACAAATGATCTAAAAACACGTTATTTGAACTCCTCAAAGCTTTAAAATCTTGTTTTGAATCGAAAAACAAACTTTCTTAGTGTTTGTGAAATTTGGTGAAAAGTTTTGTAGTAAAAGATACGATATAAATGATCTAAAAACACGTTATTTGAACTACTCAAGGCGTTAAAATCTTGTTTTGAATCGAAAAACAAACTTTCTTAGTGTTTGTGAAATGTGGCGAAAAGTTATGTAGCAAAGGATACGATACAAAAGATCTAAAAACACGTTATTTGAACTCCTCAAAGCGTTAAAAGTGTGTTTTGAATCGAAAAACAAACTTTCTTAGTGTTTGTGAAATTTGGTGAAAAGTTATGTTGTAAAAGATACAATACAAATGATCTAAAAACACGTCATTTGAACTACTCAAAGCGTTAAAATCTTGTTTTGAATCGAAAAACAAACTTCCTTTGTGTTTGTGAAATTTGATGAAAAGTTAGGTAGTAAAAGATACGATACAAATGATCTAAAAACATGTTATTTGAACTCCTCAAAGCGCTAAAATCATGTTTTGAATAGAAAAACAAACTTTCTTTGTGTTTGTGAAATTTGGTGAAAAGTTATGTAGTAAAAGATACGATACAAATGATCTAAAAACACGTTATTTGAACTACTCAAAGCGCTAAAATCTTGTTTTGAATCGAAAAACAAACGTTCTTAGTGTTTGTGAAATTTGGTGAAAAGTTATGTAGTAAAAGATACGATATAAATGATCTAAAAACAAGTTATTTGAACTACTGAAGGCGTTAAAATCTTGTTTTGAATCGAAAAACAAACTTTCTTAGTGTTCGTGAAATTTGGTGAAAAGTTATGTAGCAAAGGATACGGTACAAAAGATCTAAAAACACGTTATTTGAACTACTCAAAGCGTTAAAATCTTGTTTTGAATCGAAAAACAAACTTTCTTAGTGTTTGTGAAATTTGGTGAAAAGTTATGTAGTAAAAGATACGATACAAATGATCTAAAATCACGTCATTTGAACTACTCAAAGCGTAAAAATCTTGTTTTGAATCGAAAAACAAACTTGCTTAGTGTTTGTGAAATTTGGTGAAAAGTTACGTAGTAAAAGATAGATACAAATGATCTAAAAACACGTCATTTGAACTCCTCAAAGTGTTAAAATCTTGTTTTGAATCGAAAAACAAACATTATTAGTGTTTCTGAAATTTGGTTAAAAGTTATGTAGTAAAAGATACGATAAAAATGATCTAAAATCACATTATTTGAACTCCTCAAAGCGTTAAAAGTTTGTTTTGAATCGAAAAACAAACTTTCTTAGTGTTTGTAAAATTTCGTAAAAAGTTATGTAGTAAAAGATACGATACAAATGATCTAAAAACACGTCATTTGAACTACTCAAAGCTTTAAAATTTTGTTTTGAATCGAAAAACAAAATTTCTTAGTGTTTGTGAAATTAGGTGAAAAGTTATGTTGTAAAAGATACGATACAAATGATCCAAAAACATGTTATTTGAACTCCTCAAAGCGCTAAAATCTTGTTTTGAATCAAAAAACAAACTATCTTAGTGTTTGTGAAATGTGGGGAAAAGTTATGTAGTAAAAGATACGATACAAATGATCTAAAAACATGTTATTTGAACTCCTCAAAGCGCTAAAATCTTATTTTGAATCGAAAAGCAAACTTTCTTAGTGTTTGTAAAATTTGGTGAAAAGTTATGTAGTAAAAGATACGATACAAATGATCTAAAAACAAGTTATTTGAGCTCCTCAAAGCGTTAAAATCTTGTTTTGAATCGAAAAACAAACTTTCTTAGTGTTTGTGAAATTTGGTGAAAAATTATGTAGTAAAATATATGATACAAATGATCTAAAAACACGTTATTTGAACTCTTGAAAGCGTTAAAAGTGTGTTTTGAATCGAAAATAAACTTTATTTGGGTTTGTGAAATTTGGTGAAAAGTTATGTAGTAAAAGATACAATACAAATGATCTAAAAACACGTTATTTGAACACCTCAAAGCGTTAAAATCTTGTTTTGAATAGAAAAACAAACTTTATTTGTGTTTGTGAAATTTGGTGAAAAGTTATGTAGTAAAGGATACGATACAAATGATCTAAAAACACGTTATTTGAACTCCTCAAAGCGCTAAAATCTTGTTTTGAATCGAAAAACAAACTTTCTTTGTGTTTGTGAAATTTGGTGAAAAGTTATGTAGTAAAAGATACGATACAAATGATCTAAAAAAATGTTATTTGAACTCCTCAAAGCGCTAAAATCTTGTTTTGAATCGAAAAACAAACTATCTTAGTGTTTGTGAAATGTGGGGAAAAGTTACGTAGTAAAAGATACGATACAAATGATCTAAAAACAAGTTATTTGAGCTCCTCAAAGCGTTAAAATCTTGTTTTGAATAGAAAAACAAACTTTCTTAGTGTTTGTGAAATTTGGTGAAAAGTTATGTAGTAAAAGATACGATACAAATGATCTAAAAACACGTTATTTGAACTACCCAAAGCGTTAAAATCTTGTTTTGAATCGAAAAACAAACTTTCTTAGTGTTTGTGAAATTTGGTGAAAAGTTATGTAGTAAAAGATACGATACAAATGATCTAAAAATACGTCATTTGAACTACTCAAAGCGTTAAAATCTTGTTTTGAATCGAAAAACAAACTTTCTTAGTGTTTGTGAAATTTGGTGAAAAGTTATGTAGTAAAAGATACGATACAAATGATCTAAAAACATGTTATTTGAACACCTCAAAGCGCTGAAATCTTGTTTTGAATTGAAAAACAAACTATCTTAGTGTTTGTGAAATGTGGGGAAAAGTTACGTAGTAAAAGATACGATACAAATTATCTAAATATAAGTTATTTGAGCTCCTCAAAGCGTTAAAATCTTGTTTTGAATAGAAAAACAAACTTTCTTAGTGTTTGTGAAATTTGGTGAAAATTTATGTAGTAAAAGATACGATACAAATGATCTAAAAACACGTTATTTGAACTACTCAAAGCATTAAAATCTTGTTTTGAATCGAAAAACAAACTTTCTTGGTGTTTGTGAAATTTGATGAAAAGTTAGGTAGTAAAAGATACGATACAAATGATCTAAAAACATGTTATTTGAACTCCTCAAAGCGCTAAAATCTTGTTTTGAATCGATAAACAAACTTTCTTTGTGTTTGTGAAATTTGGTGAAAAGTTATGTAGTAAAAGATACGATACAAATGATCTAAAAACATGTTATTTGAACTCCTCAAAGCGCTAAAATCTTGTTTTGAATCGATAAACAAACTTTCTTAGTGTTTGTGAAATTTGGTGAAAAGTTATGTAGTAAAAGATACGATACAAATGATCTAAAAATACGTCATTTGAACTACTCAAAGCGTTAAAATCTTGTTTTGAATCGAAAAACAAACTTTCTTAGTGTTTGTGAAATTTGGTGAAAAGTTATGTAGTAAAAGATACGATACAAATGATCTAAAAACATGTTATTTGAACTCCTCAAAGCGCTAAAATCTTGTTTTGAATTGAAAAACAAACTATCTTAGTGTTTGTGAAATGTGGGGAAAAGTTACGTAGTAAAAGATACGATACAAATTATCTAAATATAAGTTATTTGAGCTCCTCAAAGCGTTAAAATCTTGTTTTGAATAGAAAAACAAACTTTCTTAGTGTTTGTGAAATTTGGTGAAAAGTTATGTAGTAAAAGATACGATACAAATGATCTAAAAACACGTTATTTGAACTACTCAAAGCATTAAAATCTTGTTTTGAATCGAAAAACAAACTTTCTTAGTGTTTGTGAAATTTGGTGAAAAGTTATGTAGTAAAAGATACGATACAAATGATCTAAAAACATGTTATTTGAACTCCTCAAAGCGCTAAAATCTTGTTTTGAATCGATAAACAAACTTTCTTAGTGTTTGTGAAATTTGGTGAAAAGTTATGTAGTAAAAGATACGATACAAATGATCTAAAAATACGTCATTTGAACTACTCAAAGCGTTAAAATCTTGTTTTGAATCGAAAAACAAACTTTCTTAGTGTTTGTGAAATTTGGTGAAAAGTTATGTAGTAAAAGATACGATACAAATGATCTAAAAACATGTTATTTGAACTCCTCAAAGCGCTAAAATCTTGTTTTGAATTGAAAAACAAACTATCTTAGTGTTTGTGAAATGTGGGGAAAAGTTACGTAGTAAAAGATACGATACAAATTATCTAAATATAAGTTATTTGAGCTCCTCAAAGCGTTAAAATCTTGTTTTGAATAGAAAAACAAACTTTCTTAGTGTTTGTGAAATTTGGTGAAAAGTTATGTAGTAAAAGATACGATACAAATGATCTAAAAACACGTTATTTGAACTACTCAAAGCATTAAAATCTTGTTTTGAATCGAAAAACAAACTTTCTTAGTGTTTGTGAAATTTGGTGAAAAGTTATGTAGTAAAAGATACGATACAAATGATCTAAAAACACGTTATTTGAACTACTCAAAGCGTTAAAATCTTGTTTTGAATCGAAAAACAAACTTTCTTGGTATTTGTGAAATTTGATGAAAAGTTAGGTAGTAAAAGATACGATACAAATGATCTAAAAACATGTTATTTGAACTCCTCAAAGCGCTAAAATCTTGTTTTGAATTGAAAAACAAACTATCTTAGTGTTTGTGAAATGTGGGGAAAAGTTACGTAGTAGAAGATATGATACAAATTATCTAAATATAAGTTATTTGAGCTCCTCAAAGCGTTCAAATCTTGTTTTGAATAGAAAAACAAACTTTCTTAGTGTTTGTGAAATTTGGTGAAAAGTTATGTAGTAAAAGATACGATACAAATGATCTAAAAACACGTTATTTGAACTACTCAAAGCGTTAAAATCTTGTTTTGAATCGAAAAACAAACTTTCTTGGTGTTTGTGAAATTTGATGAAAAGTTAGGTAGTAAAAGATACGATACAAATGATCTAAAAACACGTTATTTGAACTCCTCAAAGCACTAAAATCTTGTTTTGAATCGATAAACAAACTTTCTTAGTGTTTGTGAAATTTGGTGAAAAGTTTTGTAGTAAAAGATACGATATAAATGATCTAAAAACACGTTATTTGAACTACTCAAAGCATTAAAATCTTGTTTTGAATCGAAAAACAAACTTTCTTAGTGTTTGTGAAATTTGGTGAAAAGTTATGTAGTAAAAGATACGATACAAATGATCTAAAAACACGTTATTTGAACTACTCAAAGCGTTAAAATCTTGTTTTGAATCGAAAAACAAACTTTCTTGGTGTTTGTGAAATTTGATGAAAAGTTAGGTAGTAAAAGATACGATACAAATGATCTAAAAACATGTTATTTGAACTCCTCAAAGCGCTAAAATCTTGTTTTGAATTGAAAAACAAACTATCTTAGTGTTTGTGAAATTTGGTGAAAAGTTATGTAGTAAAAGATACGATACAAATGATCTAAAAACAAGTTATTTGAACTACTAAAAGCGTTAAAATCTTGTTTTGAATAGAAAAACAAACTTTCTTAGTGTTTGTGAAATTTGGTGAAAAGTTATGTAGTAAAAGATACGATACAAATGATCTAAAAACACGTTATTTGAACTACTCAAAGCGTTAAAATCTTGTTTTGAATCGAAAAACAAACTTTCTTGGTGTTTGTGAAATTTGGTGAAAAGTTAGGTAGTAAAAGATACAATACAAATGATCTAAAAACATGTTATTTGAACTCCTCAAAGCGCTAAAATCTTGTTTTGAATCGATAAACAAACTTTCTTAGTGTTTGTGAAATTTGGTGAAAAGTTACGTAGTAAAAGATACGATACAAATGATCTAAAAACAAGTTATTTGAGCCCCTCAAAGCGTTAAAATCTTGTTTTGAATCGAAAAACAAACTTTCTTAGTGTTTGTGAAATTTGGTAAAAAATTATGTAATAAAATATATGATACAAATGATCTAAAAACACGTTATTTGAACTCCTGAAAGCGTTAAAAGTGTGTTTTGAATCGAAAAACAAACTTTATTAGGGTTTGTGAAATTTGGTGAAAAGTTATGTAGTAAAAGATACAATACAAATGATCTAAAAACACGTTATTTGAACACCTCAAAGCGTTAAAATCTTGTTTTGAATAGAAAAACAAACTTTATTTGTGTTTGTGAAATTTGGTGAAAAGTTATGTAGTAAAGGATACGATACAAATGATCTAAAAACACGTAATTTGAACTCCTCAAAGCGTTAAAATCTTGTTTTCAATCGAAAAGCTAACTTTCTTAGTGTTTGTGAAATTTGGTGAAAAGTTATGTAGTAAAAGATACGATACAAATGATCTAAAAACAGTATATTTGAACTCCTCAAACCTTTAAAATCTTGTTTTGAATCGAAAAACAAACTTTCTTAGTGTTTGTGAAATTTGGTGAAAAGTTCTGTAGTAAAAGATACGATAAAAATGATCCAAAAACACGTTATTTGAGCTCCTCAAAGCGCTAAAATTTTGTTTTGAATCGAAAAACAAACATTCTTAGTGTTTGTGAAATTTGGTGAAAAGTTATGTAGTAAAAGATACGATACAAATGATCTAAAAACACGTTATTTGAACTACCCAAAGCGTTAAAATCTTGTTTTGAATCGAAAAACAAACTTTCTTAGTGTTTGTGAAATTTGGTGAAAAGTTATGTAGTAAAAGATACGATACAAATGATCTAAAAACACGTTATTTGAACTCCTCAAAGCGTTAAAATCTTGTTTTGAATCGAAAAACAAACTTTCTTAGTGTTTGTGAAATTTGGTGAAAAGTTTTGTAGTAAAAGATACGATATAAATGATCTAAAAACACGTTATTTGAACTACTCAAGGCGTTAAAATCTTGTTTTGAATCGAAAAACAAACTTTCTTAGTGTTTGTGAAATGTGGCGAAAAGTTATGTAGCAAAGGATACGATACAAAAGATCTAAAAACACGTTATTTGAACTCCTCAAAGCGTTAAAAGTGTGTTTTGAATCGAAAAACAAACTTTCTTAGTGTTTGTGAAATTTGGTGAAAAGTTATGTTGTAAAAGATACAATACAAATGATCTAAAAACACGTCATTTGAACTACTCAAAGCGTTAAAATCTTGTTTTGAATCGAAAAACAAACTTCCTTTGTGTTTGTGAAATTTGATGAAAAGTTAGGTAGTAAAAGATACGATACAAATGATCTAAAAACATGTTATTTGAACTCCTCAAAGCGCTAAAATCATGTTTTGAATAGAAAAACAAACTTTCTTTGTGTTTGTGAAATTTGGTGAAAAGTTATGTAGTAAAAGATACGATACAAATGATCTAAAAACACGTTATTTGAACTACTCAAAGCGCTAAAATCTTGTTTTGAATCGAAAAACAAACGTTCTTAGTGTTTGTGAAATTTGGTGAAAAGTTATGTAGTAAAAGATACGATATAAATGATCTAAAAACAAGTTATTTGAACTACTGAAGGCGTTAAAATCTTGTTTTGAATCGAAAAACAAACTTTCTTAGTGTTCGTGAAATTTGGTGAAAAGTTATGTAGCAAAGGATACGGTACAAAAGATCTAAAAACACGTTATTTGAACTACTCAAAGCGTTAAAATCTTGTTTTGAATCGAAAAACAAACTTTCTTAGTGTTTGTGAAATTTGGTGAAAAGTTATGTAGTAAAAGATACGATACAAATGATCTAAAAACACGTCATTTGAACTACTCAAAGCGTAAAAATCTTGTTTTGAATCGAAAAACAAACTTGCTTAGTGTTTGTGAAATTTGGTGAAAAGTTACGTAGTAAAAGATAGATACAAATGATCTAAAAACACGTCATTTGAACTCCTCAAAGTGTTAAAATCTTGTTTTGAATCGAAAAACAAACATTATTAGTGTTTGTGAAATTTGGTTAAAAGTTATGTAGTAAAAGATACGATAAAAATGATCTAAAATCACATTATTTGAACTCCTCAAAGCGTTAAATGTTTGTTTTGAATCGAAAAACAAACTTTCTTAGTGTTTGTAAAATTTCGTAAAAAGTTATGTAGTAAAAGATACGATACAAATGATCTAAAAACACGTCATTTGAACTACTCAAAGCTTTAAAATTTTGTTTTGAATCGAAAAACAAAATTTCTTAGTGTTTGTGAAATTAGGTGAAAAGTTATGTTGTAAAAGATACGATACAAATGATCCAAAAACATGTTATTTGAACTCCTCAAAGCGCTAAAATCTTGTTTTGAATCAAAAAACAAACTATCTTAGTGTTTGTGAAATGTGGGGAAAAGTTATGTAGTAAAAGATACGATACAAATGATCTAAAAACATGTTATTTGAACTCCTCAAAGCGCTAAAATCTTATTTTGAATCGAAAAGCAAACTTTCTTAGTGTTTGTAAAATTTGGTGAAAAGTTATGTAGTAAAAGATACGATACAAATGATCTAAAAACAAGTTATTTGAGCTCCTCAAAGCGTTAAAATCTTGTTTTGAATCGAAAAACAAACTTTCTTAGTGTTTGTGAAATTTGGTGAAAAATTATGTAGTAAAATATATGATACAAATGATCTAAAAACACGTTATTTGAATTCTTGAAAGCGTTAAAAGTGTGTTTTGAATCGAAAATAAACTTTATTTGGGTTTGTGAAATTTGGTGAAAAGTTATGTAGTAAAAGATACAATACAAATGATCTAAAAACACATTATTTGAACACCTCAAAGCGTTAAAATCTTGTTTTGAATAGAAAAACAAACTTTATTTGTGTTTGTGAAATTTGGTGAAAAGTTATGTTGTAAAGGATACGATACAAATGATCTAAAAACACGTTATTTGAACTCCTCAAAGCGCTAAAATCTTGTTTTGAATCGAAAAACAAACTTTCTTTGTGTTTGTGAAATTTGGTGAAAAGTTATGTAGTAAAAGATACGATACAAATGATCTAAAAACATGTTATTTGAACTCCTCAAAGCGCTAAAATCTTGTTTTGAATCGAAAAACAAACTATCTTAGTGTTTGTGAAATGTGGGGAAAAGTTACGTAGTAAAAGATACGATACAAATGATCTAAAAACAAGTTATTTGAGCTCCTCAAAGCGTTAAAATCTTGTTTTGAATAGAAAAACAAACTTTCTTAGTGTTTGTGAAATTTGGTGAAAAGTTATGTAGTAAAAGATACGATACAAATGATCTAAAAACACGTTATTTGAACTACCCAAAGCGTTAAAATCTTGTTTTGAATCGAAAAACAAACTTTCTTAGTGTTTGTGAAATTTGGTGAAAAGTTATGTAGTAAAAGATACGATACAAATGATCTAAAAATACGTCATTTGAACTACTCAAAGCGTTAAAATCTTGTTTTGAATCGAAAAACAAACTTTCTTAGTGTTTGTGAAATTTGGTGAAAAGTTATGTAGTAAAAGATACGATACAAATGATGTAAAAACATGTTATTTGAACTCCTCAAAGCGCTGAAATCTTGTTTTGAATTGAAAAACAAACTATCTTAGTGTTTGTGAAATGTGGGGAAAAGTTACGTAGTAAAAGATACGATACAAATTATCTAAATATAAGTTATTTGAGCTCCTCAAAGCGTTAAAATCTTGTTTTGAATAGAAAAACAAACTTTCTTAGTGTTTGTGAAATTTGGTGAAAAGTTATGTAGTAAAAGATACGATACAAATGATCTAAAAACACGTTATTTGAACTACTCAAAGCATTAAAATCTTGTTTTGAATCGAAAAACAAACTTTCTTGGTGTTTGTGAAATTTGATGAAAAGTTAGGTAGTAAAAGATACGATACAAATGATCTAAAAACATGTTATTTGAACTCCTCAAAGCGCTAAAATCTTGTTTTGAATCGATAAACAAACTTTCTTTGTGTTTGTGAAATTTGGTGGAAAGTTATGTAGTAAAAGATACGATACAAATGATCTAAAAACATGTTATTTGAACTCCTCAAAGCGCTAAAATCTTGTTTTGAATCGATAAACAAACTTTCTTAGTGTTTGTGAAATTTGGTGAAAAGTTATGTAGTAAAAGATACGATACAAATGATCTAAAAATACGTCATTTGAACTACTCAAAGCGTTAAAATCTTGTTTTGAATCGAAAAACAAACTTTCTTAGTGTTTGCGAAATTTGGTGAAAAGTTATGTAGTAAAAGATACGATACAAATGATCTAAAAACATGTTATTTGAACTCCTCAAAGCGCTAAAATCTTGTTTTGAATTGAAAAACAAACTATCTTAGTGTTTGTGAAATGTGGGGAAAAGTTACGTAGTAAAAGATACGATACAAATTATCTAAATATAAGTTATTTGAGCTCCTCAAAGCGTTAAAATCTTGTTTTGAATAGAAAAACAAACTTTCTTAGTGTTTGTGAAATTTGGTGAAAAGTTATGTAGTAAAAGATACGATACAAATGATCTAAAAACACGTTATTTGAACTACTCAAAGCATTAAAATCACGTTTTGAATCGAAAAACAAACTTTCTTAGTGTTTGTGAAATTTGGTGAAAAGTTATGTAGTAAAAGATACGATACAAATGATCTAAAAACACGTTATTTGAACTACTCAAAGCGTTAAAATCTTGTTTTGAATCGAAAAACAAACTTTCTTGGTGTTTGTGAAATTTGATGAAAAGTTAGGTAGTAAAAGATACGATACAAATGATCTAAAAACATGTTATTTGAACTCCTCAAAGCGCTAAAATCTTGTTTTGAATTGAAAAACAAACTATCTTAGTGTTTGTGAAATGTGGGGAAAAGTTACGTAGTAGAAGATATGATACAAATTATCTACATATAAGTTATTTGAGCTCCTCAAAGCGTTCAAATCTTGTTTTGAATAGAAAAACAAACTTTCTTAGTGTTTGTGAAGTTTGGTGAAAAGTTATGTAGTAAAAGATACGATACAAATGATCTAAAAACACGTTATTTGAACTACTCAAAGCGTTAAAATCTTGTTTTGAATCGAAAAACAAACTTTCTTGGTGTTTGTGAAATTTGATGAAAAGTTAGGTAGTAAAAGATACGATACAAATGATCTAAAAACACGTTATTTGAACTCCTCAAAGCGCTAAAATCTTGTTTTGAATCGATAAACAAACTTTCTTAGTGTTTGTGAAATTTGGTGAAAAGTTTTGTAGTAAAAGATACGATATAAATGATCTAAAAACACGTTATTTGAACTACTCAAAGCGTTAAAATCTTGTTTTGAATCGAAAAACAAACTTTCTTGGTGTTTGTGAAATTTGATGAAAAGTTAGGTAGTAAAAGATACGATACAAATGATCTAAAAACATGTTATTTGAACTCCTCAAAGCGCTAAAATCTTGTTTTGAATCGATAAACAAACTTTCTTTGTGTTTGTGAAATTTGGTGAAAAGTTATGTAATAAAAGATACGATACAAATGATCTAAAAACATGTTATTTGAACTCCTCAAAGCGCTAAAATCTTATTTTGAATCGATAAACAAACTTTCTTGGTGTTTGTGAAATTTGGTGAAAAGTTATGTAGTATAAGATACGATACAAATGATCTAAGAACAAGTTATTTGAACTACTGAAAGCGTTAAAATCTTGTATTGAATCGAAAAACAAACTTTCTTAGTGTTTGTGAAATTTGGTGAAAAGTTATGTAGTAAAACATACGATACAAATGATCTAAAAACACGTTATTTGAACTACTCAAAGCGTTAAAATCTTGTTTTGAATCGAAAAACAAACTTTCTTGGTGTTTGTGAAATTTGATGAAAAGTTAGGTAGTAAAAGATACGATACAAATGATCTAAAAACATGTTATTTGAACTCCTCAAAGCGCTAAAATCTTGTTTTGAATTGAAAAACAAGCTATCTTAGTGTTTGTGAAATGTGGGGAAAAGTTACGTAGTAAAAGATATGATACAAATTATCTAAATATAAGTTATTTGAGCTCCTCAAAGCGTTAAAATCTTGTTTTGAATAGGAAAACAAACTTTCTTAGTGTTTGTGAAATTTGGTGAAAAGTTATGTAGTAAAAGATACGATACAAATGATCTAAAAACACGTTATTTGAACTACTCAAAGCGTTAAAATCTTGTTTTGAATCGAAAAACAAACTTTCTTGGTGTTTGTGAAATTTGATGAAAAGTTAGGTAGTAAAAGATACGATACAAATGATCTAAAAACATGTTATTTGAACTCCTCAAAGCGCTAAAATCTTGTTTTGAATCGATAAACAAACTTTCTTTGTGTTTGTGAAATTTGGTGAAAAGTTATGTAGTAAAAGATACGATACAAATGATCTAAAAACATGTTATTTGAACTCCTCAAAGCGCTAAAATCTTATTTTGAATCGATAAACAAACTTTCTTAGTGTTTGTGAAATTTGGTGAAAAGTTATGTAGTAAAAGATACGATACAAATGATCTAAAAACAAGTTATTTGAACTACTGAAAGCGTTAAAATCTTGTTTTGAATCGAAAAACAAACTTTCTTAGTGTTTGTGAAATTTGGTGAAAAGTTATGTAGTAAAAGATACGATACAAATGATCTAAAAACACGTTATTTGAACTACTCAAAGCGTTAAAATCTTGTTTTGAATCGAAAAACAAACTTTCTTGGTGTTTGTGAAATTTGATGAAAAGTTAGGTAGTAAAAGATACGATACAAATGATCTAAAAACATGTTATTTGAACTCCTCAAAGCGCTAAAATCTTGTTTTGAATCGATAAACAAACTTTCTTTGTGTTTGTGAAATTTGGTGAAAAGTTATGTAGTAAAAGATACGATACAAATGATCTAAAAACAAGTTATTTGAACTACTGAAAGCGTTAAAATCTTGTTTTGAATCGAAAAACAAACTTTCTTAGTGTTTGTGAAATTTGGTGAAAAGTTATGTAGTAAAAGATACGATACAAATGATCTAAAAACACGTTATTTCAACTACTCAAAGCGTTAAAATCTTGTTTTGAATCGAAAAACAAACTTTCTTGGTGTTTGTGAAATTTGATGAAAAGTTAGGTAGTAAAAGATACGATACAAATGATCTAAAAACATGTTATTTGAACTCCTCAAAGCGCTAAAATCTTGTTTTGAATCGATAAACAAACTTTCATAGTGTTTGTGAAATTTGGTGAAAAGTTATGTAGTAAAAGATACGATACAAATGATCTAAAAACAAGTTATTTGAACTACTGAAAGCGTTAAAATCTTGTTTTGAATCGAAAAACAAACTTTGTTAGTGTTTGTGAAATTTGGTGAAAAGTAATGTAGTAAAATATACGATACAAATGATCTAAAAACACGTTATTTGAACTACTCAAAGCGTTAAAATCTTGTTTTGAATCGAAAAACAAACTTTCTTGGTGTTTGTGAAATTTGATGAAAAGTTAGGTAGTAAAAGATACGATACAAATGATCTAAAAACACGTTATTTGAACTCCTCAAAGCGCTAAAATCTTGTTTTGAATCGATAAACAAACTTTCTTTGTGTTTGTGAAATTTGGTGAAAAGTTTTGTAGTAAAAGATACGATATAAATGATCTAAAAACACGTTATTTGAACTACTCAAAGCGTTAAAATCTTGTTTTGAATCGAAAAACAAACTTTCTTGGTGTTTGTGAAATTTGATGAAAAGTTAGGTAGTAAAAGATACGATACAAATGATCTAAAAACATGTTATTTGAACTCCTCAAAGCGCTAAAATCTTGTTTTGAATCGATAAACAAACTTTCTTAGTGTTTGTGAAATTTGGTGAAAAGTTATGTAGTAAAAGATACGATACAAATGATCTAAAAACAAGTTATTTGAACTACTGAAAGCGTTAAAATCTTGTTTTGAATCGAAAAACAAACTTTCTTAGTGTTTGTGAAATTTGGTGAAAAGTTATGTAGTAAAAGATACGATACAAATGATCTAAAAACAAGTTATTTGAACTACTGAAAGCGTTAAAATCTTGTTTTGAATCGAAAAACAAACTTTCTTAGTGTTTGTGAAATTTGGTGAAAAGTTATGTAGTAAAAGATACGATACAAATGATCTAAAAACACGTTATTTGAACTACTCAAAGCGTTAAAATCTTGTTTTGAATCGAAAAACAAACTTTCTTGGTGTTTGTGAAATTTGATGAAAAGTTAGGTAGTAAAAGATACGATACAAATGATCTAAAAACATGTTATTTGAACTCCTCAAAGCGCTAAAATCTTGTTTTGAATCGATAAACAAACTTTCTTTGTGTTTGTGAAATTTGGTGAAAATTTATGTAGTAAAAGATACGATACAAATGATCTAAAAACATGTTATTTGAACTACTCAAAGCGCTAAAATCTTGTTTTGAATCGATAAACAAACTTTCTTTGTGTTTGTGAAATTTGGTGAAAAGTTATGTAGTAAAAGATACGATACAAATGATCTAAAAACATGTTATTTGAACTCCTCAAAGCGCTAAAATCTTATTTTGAATCGATAAACAAACTTTCTTAGTGTTTGTGAAATTTGGTGAAAAGTTATGTAGTAAAAGATACAATACAAATGATCTAAAAACAAGTTATTTGAACTACTGAAAGCGTTAAAATCTTGTTTTGAATCGAAAAACAAACTTTCTTAGTGTTTGTGAAATTTGGTGAAAAGTTATGTAGTAAAAGATACGATACAACTGATCTAAAAACACGTTATTTGAACTCCTCAAAGCGTTAAAATCTTGTTTTGAATAGAAAAACAAACTTTCTTAGTGTTTGTGAAATTTGGTGAAAAGTTATGTAGTAAAAGATACGATACAAATGATCTAAAAACACGTTATTTGAACTACTCAAAGCGCTAAAATCTTGTTTTGAATTGAAAAACAAACTTTCTTGGTGTCTGTGAAATGTGGGGAAAAGTTACGTAGTAAAAGATATGATACAAATGATCTAAAAACATGTTATTTGAACTCCTCAAAGCGCTAAAATCTTGTTTTGAATAGAAAAACAAACTTTCTTAGTGTTTGTGAAATGTGGTGAAAAGTTATGTAGTAAAAGATACGATACAAATTATCTAAAAACACGTTATTTGAACTACTCAAAGCGTTAAAATCTTGTTTTGAATCGAAAAACAAACTTTCTTGGTGTTTGTGAAATTTGATGAAAAGTTAGGTAGTAAAAGATACGATACAAATGATCTAAAAACACGTTATTTGAACTACTCAAAGCGCTAAAATCTTGTTTTGAATCGATAAACAAACTTTCTTGGTGTTTGTGAAATTTTGTGAAAAGTTATGTAGTAAAAGATACGATACAAATGATCTAAAAACATGTTATTTGAACTCCTCAAAGCGCTAAAATCTTGTTTTGAATCGATAAACAAACTTTCTTGGTGTTTGTGAAATTTGATGAAAAGTTAGGTAGTAAAAGATACGATATAAATGATCTAAAAACACGTTATTTGAACTACTCAAAGCGTTAAAATCTTGTTTTGAATCGAAAAACAAACTTTCTTGGTGTTTGTGAAATTTGATGAAAAGTTAGGTAGTAAAAGATACGATACAAATGATCTAAAAACATGTTATTTGAACTCCTCAAAGCGCTAAAATCTTGTTTTGAATCGATAAACAAACTTTCTTTGTGTTTGTGAAATTTGGTGAAAAGTTATGTAGTAAAAGATACGATACAAATGATCTAAAAACATGTTATTTGAACTCCTCAAAGCGCTAAAATCTTATTTTGAATCGATAAACAAACTTTCTTAGTGTTTGTGTAATTTGGTGAAAAGTTATGTAGTAAAAGATACGATACAAATGATCTAAAAACAAGTTATTTGAACTACTGAAAGCGTTAAAATCTTGTTTTGAATCGAAAAACAAACTTTCTTAGTGTTTGTGAAATTTGGTGAAAAGTTATGTAGTAAAAGATACGATACAAATGATCTAAAAACACGTTATTTGAACTACTCAAAGCGTTAAAATCTTGTTTTGAATCGAAAAACAAACTTTCTTGGTGTTTGTGAAATTTGATGAAAAGTTAGGTAGTAAAAGATACGATACAAATGATCTAAAAACATGTTATTTGAAGTCCTCAAAGCGCTAAAATCTTGTTTTGAATCGATAAACAAACTTTCTTTGTGTTTGTGAAATTTGGTGAAAAGTTATGTAGTAAAAGATACGATACAAATGATCTAAAAACATTTTATTTGAACTCCACAAAGCGCTAAAATCTTGTTTTGAATTGAAAAACAAACTATCTTAGTGTTTGTGAAATGTGGGGAAAAGTTACGTAGTAAAAGATACGATACAAATTATCTAAATATAAGTTATTTGAGCTCCTCAAAGCGTTAAAATCTTGTTTTGAATAGAAAAACAAACTTTCTTAGTGTTTGTGAAATTTGGTGAAAAGTTATGTAGTAAAAGATACGATACAAATGATCTAAAAACACGTTATTTGAACTACTCAAAGCGTTAAAATCTTGTTTTGAATCGAAAAACAAACTTTCTTGGTGTTTGTGAAATTTGATGAAAAGTTAGGTAGTAAAAGATACGATACAAATGATCTAAAAACATGTTATTTGAACTCCTCAAAGCGCTAAAATCTTGTTTTGAATTGAAAAACAAGCTATCTTAGTGTTTGTGAAATGTGGGGAAAAGTTACGTAGTAAAAGATATGATACAAATTATCTAAATATAAGTTATTTGAGCTCCTCAAAGCGTTAAAATCTTGTTTTGAATAGAAAAACAAACTTTCTTAGTGTTTGTGAAATTTGGTGAAAACTTATGTAGTAAAAGATACGATATAAATGATCTAAAAACACGTTATTTGAACTACTCAAAGCGTTAAAATCTTGTTTTGAATCCAAAAACAAACTTTCTTGGTGTTTGTGAAATTTGATGAAAAGTTAGGTAGTAAAAGATACGATACAAATGATCTAAAAACATGTTATTTGAACTCCTCAAAGCGCTAAAATCTTGTTTTGAATCGATAAACAAACTTTCTTTGTGTTTGTGAAATTTGGTGAAAATTTATGTAGTAAAAGATACGATACAAATGATCTAAAAACATGTTATTTGAACTCCTCAAAGCGCTAAAATCTTGTTTTGAATCGATAAACAAACTTTCTTAGTGTTTGTGAAATTTGGTGAAAAGTTATGTAGTAAAAGATACGATACAAATGATCTAAAAACACGTTATTTGAACTACTCAAAGCGTTAAAATCTTGTTTTGAATCGAAAAACAAACTTTCTTGGTGTTTGTGAAATTTGATGAAAAGTTAGGTAGTAAAAGATACGGTACAAATGATCTAAAAACATGTTATTTGAACTCCTCAAAGCGCTAAAATCTTGTTTTGAATCGATAAACAAACTTTCTTAGTGTTTGTGAAATTTGGTGAAAAGTTATGTAGTAAAAGATACGATACAAATGATCTAAAAACAAGTTATTTGAACTACTGAAAGCATTAAAATCTTGTTTTGAATCGAAAAACAAACTTTCTTAGTGTTTGTGAAATTTGGTGAAAAGTCATGTAGTAAAAGATACGATACAAATGATCTAAAAACACGTTATTTGAACTACTCAAAGCGTTAAAATCTTGTTTTGAATCGAAAAACAAACTTTCTTGGTGTTTGTGAAATTTGATGAAAAGTTAGGTAGTAAAAGATACGATACAAATGATCTAAAAACACGTTATTTGAACTCCTCAAAGCGCTAAAATCTTGTTTTGAATTGAAAAACAAACTATCTTAGTGTTTGTGAAATGTGGGGAAAAGTTACGTAGTAGAAGATATGATACAAATTATCTAAATATAAGTTATTTGAGCTCCTCAAAGCGTTAAAATCTTGTTTTGAATAGAAAAACAAACTTTCTTAGTGTTTGTGAAATTTGGTGAAAAGTTATGTAGTAAAAGATACGATACAAATGATCTAAAAACACGTTATTTGAACTACTCAAAGCGTTAAAATCTTGTTTTGAATTGAAAAACAAACTTTCTTGGTGTTTGTGAAATTTGATGAAAAGTTAGGTAGTAAAAGATACGATACAAATGATCTAAAAACACGTTATTTGAACTCCTCAAAGCGCTAAAATCTTGTTTTGAATCGATAAACAAACTTTCTTAGTGTTTGTGAAATTTGGTGAAAAGTTTTGTAGTAAAAGATACGATATAAATGATCTAAAAACACGTTATTTGAACTACTCAAAGCGTTAAAATCTTGTTTTGAATCGAAAAACAAACTTTCTTGGTGTTTGTGAAATTTGATAAAAAGTTAGGTAGTAAAAGATACGATACAAATGATCTAAAAACATGTTATTTGAACTACTCAAAGCGCTAAAATCTTGTTTTGAATCGATAAACAAACTTTCTTTGTGTTTGTGAAATTTGGTGAAAAGTTATGTAGTAAAAGATACGATACAAATGATCTAAAAACATGTTATTTGAACTCCTCAAAGCGCTAAAATCTTATTTTGAATCGATAAACAAACTTTCTTAGTGTTTGTGAAATTTGGTGAAAAGTTATGTAGTAAAAGATACAATACAAATGATCTAAAAACAAGTTATTTGAACTACTGAAAGCGTTAAAATCTTGTTTTGAATCGAAAAACAAACTTTCTTAGTGTTTGTGAAATTTGGTGAAAAGTTATGTAGTAAAAGATACGATACAACTGATCTAAAAACACGTTATTTGAACTCCTCAAAGCGTTAAAATCTTGTTTTGAATAGAAAAACAAACTTTCTTAGTGTTTGTGAAATTTGGTGAAAAGTTATGTAGTAAAAGATACGATACAAATGATCTAAAAACACGTTATTTGAACTACTCAAAGCGCTAAAATCTTGTTTTGAATTGAAAAACAAACTTTCTTGGTGTCTGTGAAATGTGGGGAAAAGTTACGTAGTAAAAGATATGATACAAATGATCTAAAAACATGTTATTTGAACTCCTCAAAGCGCTAAAATCTTGTTTTGAATAGAAAAACAAACTTTCTTAGTGTTTGTGAAATGTGGTGAAAAGTTATGTAGTAAAAGATACGATACAAATTATCTAAAAACACGTTATTTGAACTACTCAAAGCGTTAAAATCTTGTTTTGAATCGAAAAACAAACTTTCTTGGTGTTTGTGAAATTTGATGAAAAGTTAGGTAGTAAAAGATACGATACAAATGATCTAAAAACACGTTATTTGAACTACTCAAAGCGCTAAAATCTTGTTTTGAATCGATAAACAAACTTTCTTGGTGTTTGTGAAATTTTGTGAAAAGTTATGTAGTAAAAGATACGATACAAATGATCTAAAAACATGTTATTTGAACTCCTCAAAGCGCTAAAATCTTGTTTTGAATCGATAAACAAACTTTCTTAGTGTTTGTGAAATTTGGTGAAAAGTTATGTAGTAAAAGATACGATACAAATGATCTAAAAACACGTTATTTGAACTCCTCAAAGCGTTAAAATCTTATTTTGAATCGAAAAACAAACTTTCTTGGTGTTTGTGAAATTTGATGAAAAGTTATGTAGTAAAAGATACGATACAAATGATCTAAAAACATGTTATTTGAACTCCTCAAAGCGCTAAAATCTTGTTTTGAATCGATAAACAAACTTTCTTAGTGTTTGTGAAATTTGGTGAAAAGTTATGTAGTAAATGATACGATACAAATGATCTAAAAACAAGTTATTTGAACTACTCAAAGCGTTAAAATCTTGTTTTGAATCGAAAAACAAACTTTCTTGGTGTTTGTGAAATTTGATGAAAATTTATGTAGTAAAAGATACGATACAAATGATCTAAAAACACGTTATTTGAACTCCTCAAAGCGCTAAAATCTTGTTTTGAATCGATAAACAAACTTTCTTGGTGTTTGTGAAATTTTGTGAAAAGTTATGTAGTAAAAGATACGATACAAATGATCTAAAAACATGTTATTTGAACTCCTCAAAGCGCTAAAATCTTGTTTTGAATCGATAAACAAACTTTCTTAGTGTTTGTGAAATTTGGTGAAAAGTTATGTAGTAAAAGATACGATACAAATGATCTAAAAACACGTTATTTGAACTCCTCAAAGCGTTAAAATCTTATTTTGAATCGAAAAACAAACTTTCTTGGTGTTTGTGAAATTTGATGAAAAGTTATGTAGTAAAAGATACGATACAAATGATCTAAAAACATGTTATTTGAACTCCTCAAAGCGCTAAAATCTTGTTTTGAATCGATAAACAAACTTTCTTAGTGTTTGTGAAATTTGGTGAAAAGTTATGTAGTAAATGATACGATTCAAATGATCTAAAAACAAGTTATTTGAACTACTCAAAGCGTTAAAATCTTGTTTTGAATCGAAAAACAAACTTTCTTGGTGTTTGTGAAATTTGATGAAAATTTATGTAGTAAAAGATACGATACAAATGATCTAAAAACAAGTTATTTGAACTACTCAAAGCGTTAAAATCTTGTTTTGAATCGAAAAACAAACTTTCTTGGTGTTTGTGAAATTTGGTGAAAAGTTATGTAGTAAAAGATACGATACAAATGATCTAAAAACAAGTTATTTGAACTACTGAAAGCGTTAAAATCTTGTTTTGAATCGAAAAACAAACTTTCTTAGTGTTTGTGAAATTTGGTGAAAAGTCATGTAGTAAAAGATACGATACAAATGATCTAAAAACACGTTATTTGAACTACTCAAAGCGTTAAAATCTTGTTTTGAATCAAAAAACAAACTTTCTTGGTGTTTGTGAAATTTGATGAAAAGTTAGGTAGTAAAAGATACGATACAAATGATCTAAAAACACGTTATTTGAACTCCTCAAAGCGCTAAAATCTTGTTTTGAATCGATAAACAAACTTTCTTAGTGTTTGTGAAATTTGGTGAAAAGTTTTGTAGTAAAAGATACGATATAAATGATCTAAAAACACGTTATTTGAACTACTCAAAGCGTTAAAATCTTGTTTTGAATCGAAAAACAAACTTTCTTGGTGTTTGTGAAATTTGATAAAAAGTTAGGTAGTAAAAGATACGATACAAATGATCTAAAAACATGTTATTTGAACTACTCAAAGCGCTAAAATCTTGTTTTGAATCGATAAACAAACTTTCTTTGTGTTTGTGAAATTTGGTGAAAAGTTATGTAGTAAAAGATACGATACAAATGATCTAAAAACATGTTATTTGAACTCCTCAAAGCGCTAAAATCTTATTTTGAATCGATAAACAAACTTTCTTAGTGTTTGTGAAATTTGGTGAAAAGTTATGTAGTAAAAGATACAATACAAATGATCTAAAAACAAGTTATTTGAACTACTGAAAGCGTTAAAATCTTGTTTTGAATCGAAAAACAAACTTTCTTAGTGTTTGTGAAATTTGGTGAAAAGTTATGTAGTAAAAGATACGATACAACTGATCTAAAAACACGTTATTTGAACTCCTCAAAGCGTTAAAATCTTGTTTTGAATAGAAAAACAAACTTTCTTAGTGTTTGTGAAATTTGGTGAAAAGTTATGTAGTAAAAGATACGATACAAATGATATAAAAACACGTTATTTGAACTACTCAAAGCGCTAAAATCTTGTTTTGAATTGAAAAACAAACTTTCTTGATGTATGTGAAATGTGGGGAAAAGTTACGTAGTAAAAGATATGATACAAATGATCTAAAAACATGTTATTTGAACTCCTCAAAGCGCTAAAATCTTGTTTTGAATAGAAAAACAAACTTTCTTAGTGTTTGTGAAATGTGGTGAAAAGTTATGTAGTAAAAGATACGATACAAATTATCTAAAAACACGTTATTTGAACTACTCAAAGCGTTAAAATCTTGTTTTGAATCGAAAAACAAACTTTCTTGGTGTTTGTGAAATTTGATGAAAAGTTAGGTAGTAAAAGATACGATCCAAATGATCTAAAAACACGTTATTTGAACTACTCAAAGCGCTAAAATCTTGTTTTGAATCGATAAACAAACTTTCTTGGTGTTTGTGAAATTTTGTGAAAAGTTATGTAGTAAAAGATACGATACAAATGATCTAAAAACATGTTATTTGAACTCCTCAAAGCGCTAAAATCTTGTTTTGAATCGATAAACAAACTTTCTTAGTATTTGTGAAATTTGGTGAAAAGTTATGTAGTAAAAGATACGATACAAATGATCTAAAAACACGTTATTTGAACTCCTCAAAGCGTTAAAATCTTATTTTGAATCGAAAAACAAACTTTCTTGGTGTTTGTGAAATTTGATGAAAAGTTATGTAGTAAAAGATACGATACAAATGATCTAAAAACATGTTATTTGAACTCCTCAAAGCGCTAAAATCTTGTTTTGAATTGAAAAACAAACTATCTTAGTGTTTGTGAAATGTGGGGAAAAGTTACGTAGTAGAAGATATGATACAAATTATCTAAATATAAGTTATTTGAGCTCCTCAAAGCGTTAAAATCTTGTTTTGAATAGAAAAACAAACTTTCTTAGTGTTTGTGAAATTTGGTGAAAAGTCATGTAGTAAAAGATACGATACAAATGATCTAAAAACACGTTATTTGAACTACTCAAAGCGTTAAAATCTTGTTTTGAATCGAAAAACAAACTTTCTTGGTGTTTGTGAAATTTGATGAAAAGTTAGGTAGTAAAAGATACGATACAAATGATCTAAAAACACGTTATTTGAACTCCTCAAAGAGCTAAAATCTTGTTTTGAATCGATAAACAAACTTTCTTAGTGTTTGTGAAATTTGGTGAAAAGTTTTGTAGTAAAAGATACGATATAAATGATCTAAAAACACGTTATTTGAACTACTCAAAGCGTTAAAATCTTGTTTTGAATCGAAAAACAAACTTTCTTGGTGTTTGTGAAATTTGATGAAAAGTTAGGTAGTAAAAGATACGATACAAATGATCTAAAAACATGTTATTTGAACTCCTCAAAGCGCTAAAATCTTGTTTTGAATCGATAAACAAACTTTCTTTGTGTTTGTGAAATTTGGTGAAAAGTTATGTAGTAAAAGATACGATACAAATGATCTAAAAACATGTTATTTGAACTCCTCAAAGCGCTAAAATCTTATTTTGAATCGATAAACAAACTTTCTTAGTGTTTGTGTAATTTGGTGAAAAGTTATGTAGTAAAAGATACGATACAAATGATCTAAAAACAAGTTATTTGAACTACTGAAAGCGTTAAAATATTGTTTTGAATCGAAAAACAAACTTTCTTAGTGTTTGTGAAATTTGGTGAAAAGTTATGTAGTAAAAGATACGATACAAATGATCTAAAAACACGTTATTTGAACTACTCAAAGCGTTAAAATCTTGTTTTGAATCGAAAAACAAACTTTCTTGGTGTTTGTGAAATTTGATGAAAAGTTAGGTAGTAAAAGATACGATACAAATGATCTAAAAACATGTTATTTGAAGTCCTCAAAGCGCTAAAATCTTGTTTTGAATCGATAAACAAACTTTCTTTGTGTTTGTGAAATTTGGTGAAAAGTTATGTAGTAAAAGATACGATACAAATGATCTAAAAACATTTTATTTGAACTCCACAAAGCGCTAAAATCTTGTTTTGAATTGAAAAACAAACTATCTTAGTGTTTGTGAAATGTGGGGAAAAGTTACGTAGTAAAAGATACGATACAAATTATCTAAATATAAGTTATTTGAGCTCCTCAAAGCGTTAAAATCTTGTTTTGAATAGAAAAACAAACTTTCTTAGTGTTTGTGAAATTTGGTGAAAAGTTATGTAGTAAAAGATACGATACAAATGATCTAAAAACACGTTATTTGAACTACTCAAAGCGTTAAAATCTTGTTTTGAATCGAAAAACAAACTTTCTTGGTGTTTGTGAAATTTGATGAAAAGTTAGGTAGTAAAAGATACGATACAAATGATCTAAAAACATGTTATTTGAACTCCTCAAAGCGCTAAAATCTTGTTTTGAATTGAAAAACAAGCTATCTTAGTGTTTGTGAAATGTGGGGAAAAGTTACGTAGTAAAAGATATGATACAAATTATCTAAATATAAGTTATTTGAGCTCCTCAAAGCGTTAAAATCTTGTTTTGAATAGAAAAACAAACTTTCTTAGTGTTTGTGAAATTTGGTGAAAAGTTATGTAGTAAAAGATACGATATAAATGATCTAAAAACACGTTATTTGAACTACTCAAAGCGTTAAAATCTTGTTTTGAATCCAAAAACAAACTTTCTTGGTGTTTGTGAAATTTGATGAAAAGTTAGGTAGTAAAAGATACGATACAAATGATCTAAAAACATGTTATTTGAACTCCTCAAAGCGCTAAAATCTTGTTTTGAATCGATAAACAAACTTTCTTTGTGTTTGTGAAATTTGGTGAAAATTTATGTAGTAAAAGATACGATACAAATGATCTAAAAACATGTTATTTGAACTCCTCAAAGCGCTAAAATCTTGTTTTGAATCGATAAACAAACTTTCTTAGTGTTTGTGAAATTTGGTGAAAAGTTATGTAGTAAAAGATACGATACAAATGATCTAAAAACACGTTATTTGAACTACTCAAAGCGTTAAAATCTTGTTTTGAATCGAAAAACAAACTTTCTTGGTGTTTGTGAAATTTGATGAAAAGTTAGGTAGTAAAAGATACGATACAAATGATCTAAAAACACGTTATTTGAACTCCTCAAAGCGCTAAAATCTTGTTTTGAATCGATAAACAAACTTTCTTAGTGTTTGTGAAATTTGGTGAAAAGTTTTGTAGTAAAAGATACGATATAAATGATCTAAAAACACGTTATTTGAACTACTCAAAGCGTTAAAATCTTGTTTTGAATCGAAAAACAAACTTTCTTGGTGTTTGTGAAATTTGATAAAAAGTTAGGTAGTAAAAGATACGATACAAATGATCTAAAAACATGTTATTTGAACTACTCAAAGCGCTAAAATCTTGTTTTGAATCGATAAACAAACTTTCTTTGTGTTTGTGAAATTTGGTGAAAAGTTATGTAGTAAAAGATACGATACAAATGATCTAAAAACATGTTATTTGAACTCCTCAAAGCGCTAAAATCTTATTTTGAATCGATAAACAAACTTTCTTAGTGTTTGTGAAATTTGGTGAAAAGTTATGTAGTAAAAGATACAATACAAATGATCTAAAAACAAGTTATTTGAACTACTGAAAGCGTTAAAATCTTGTTTTGAATCGAAAAACAAACTTTCTTAGTGTTTGTGAAATTTGGTGAAAAGTTATGTAGTAAAAGATACGATACAACTGATCTAAAAACACGTTATTTGAACTCCTCAAAGCGTTAAAATCTTGTTTTGAATAGAAAAACAAACTTTCTTAGTGTTTGTGAAATTTGGTGAAAAGTTATGTAGTAAAAGATACGATACAAATGATCTAAAAACACGTTATTTGAACTACTCAAAGCGCTAAAATCTTGTTTTGAATTGAAAAACAAACTTTCTTGGTGTCTGTGAAATGTGGGGAAAAGTTACGTAGTAAAAGATATGATACAAATGATCTAAAAACATGTTATTTGAACTCCTCAAAGCGCTAAAATCTTGTTTTGAATAGAAAAACAAACTTTCTTAGTGTTTGTGAAATGTGGTGAAAAGTTATGTAGTAAAAGATACGATACAAATTATCTAAAAACACGTTATTTGAACTACTCAAAGCGTTAAAATCTTGTTTTGAATCGAAAAACAAACTTTCTTGGTGTTTGTGAAATTTGATGAAAAGTTAGGTAGTAAAAGATACGATACAAATGATCTAAAAACACGTTATTTGAACTACTCAAAGCGCTAAAATCTTGTTTTGAATCGATAAACAAACTTTCTTGGTGTTTGTGAAATTTTGTGAAAAGTTATGTAGTAAAAGATACGATACAAATGATCTAAAAACATGTTATTTGAACTCCTCAAAGCGCTAAAATCTTGTTTTGAATCGATAAACAAACTTTCTTAGTGTTTGTGAAATTTGGTGAAAAGTTATGTAGTAAAAGATACGATACAAATGATCTAAAAACACGTTATTTGAACTCCTCAAAGCGTTAAAATCTTATTTTGAATCGAAAAACAAACTTTCTTGGTGTTTGTGAAATTTGATGAAAAGTTATGTAGTAAAAGATACGATACAAATGATCTAAAAACATGTTATTTGAACTCCTCAAAGCGCTAAAATCTTGTTTTGAATCGATAAACAAACTTTCTTAGTGTTTGTGAAATTTGGTGAAAAGTTATGTAGTAAATGATACGATACAAATGATCTAAAAACAAGTTATTTGAACTACTCAAAGCGTTAAAATCTTGTTTTGAATCGAAAAACAAACTTTCTTGGTGTTTGTGAAATTTGATGAAAATTTATGTAGTAAAAGATACGATACAAATGATCTAAAAACACGTTATTTGAACTCCTCAAAGCGCTAAAATCTTGTTTTGAATCGATAAACAAACTTTCTTGGTGTTTGTGAAATTTTGTGAAAAGTTATGTAGTAAAAGATACGATACAAATGATCTAAAAACATGTTATTTGAACTCCTCAAAGCGCTAAAATCTTGTTTTGAATCGATAAACAAACTTTCTTAGTGTTTGTGAAATTTGGTGAAAAGTTATGTAGTAAAAGATACGATACAAATGATCTAAAAACACGTTATTTGAACTCCTCAAAGCGTTAAAATCTTATTTTGAATCGAAAAACAAACTTTCTTGGTGTTTGTGAAATTTGATGAAAAGTTATGTAGTAAAAGATACGATACAAATGATCTAAAAACATGTTATTTGAACTCCTCAAAGCGCTAAAATCTTGTTTTGAATCGATAAACAAACTTTCTTAGTGTTTGTGAAATTTGGTGAAAAGTTATGTAGTAAATGATACGATTCAAATGATCTAAAAACAAGTTATTTGAACTACTCAAAGCGTTAAAATCTTGTTTTGAATCGAAAAACAAACTTTCTTGGTGTTTGTGAAATTTGATGAAAATTTATGTAGTAAAAGATACGATACAAATGATCTAAAAACAAGTTATTTGAACTACTCAAAGCGTTAAAATCTTGTTTTGAATCGAAAAACAAACTTTCTTGGTGTTTGTGAAATTTGGTGAAAAGTTATGTAGTAAAAGATACGATACAAATGATCTAAAAACAAGTTATTTGAACTACTGAAAGCGTTAAAATCTTGTTTTGAATCGAAAAACAAACTTTCTTAGTGTTTGTGAAATTTGGTGAAAAGTCATGTAGTAAAAGATACGATACAAATGATCTAAAAACACGTTATTTGAACTACTCAAAGCGTTAAAATCTTGTTTTGAATCAAAAAACAAACTTTCTTGGTGTTTGTGAAATTTGATGAAAAGTTAGGTAGTAAAAGATACGATACAAATGATCTAAAAACACGTTATTTGAACTCCTCAAAGCGCTAAAATCTTGTTTTGAATCGATAAACAAACTTTCTTAGTGTTTGTGAAATTTGGTGAAAAGTTTTGTAGTAAAAGATACGATATAAATGATCTAAAAACACGTTATTTGAACTACTCAAAGCGTTAAAATCTTGTTTTGAATCGAAAAACAAACTTTCTTGGTGTTTGTGAAATTTGATAAAAAGTTAGGTAGTAAAAGATACGATACAAATGATCTAAAAACATGTTATTTGAACTACTCAAAGCGCTAAAATCTTGTTTTGAATCGATAAACAAACTTTCTTTGTGTTTGTGAAATTTGGTGAAAAGTTATGTAGTAAAAGATACGATACAAATGATCTAAAAACATGTTATTTGAACTCCTCAAAGCGCTAAAATCTTATTTTGAATCGATAAACAAACTTTCTTAGTGTTTGTGAAATTTGGTGAAAAGTTATGTAGTAAAAGATACAATACAAATGATCTAAAAACAAGTTATTTGAACTACTGAAAGCGTTAAAATCTTGTTTTGAATCGAAAAACAAACTTTCTTAGTGTTTGTGAAATTTGGTGAAAAGTTATGTAGTAAAAGATACGATACAACTGATCTAAAAACACGTTATTTGAACTCCTCAAAGCGTTAAAATCTTGTTTTGAATAGAAAAACAAACTTTCTTAGTGTTTGTGAAATTTGGTGAAAAGTTATGTAGTAAAAGATACGATACAAATGATATAAAAACACGTTATTTGAACTACTCAAAGCGCTAAAATCTTGTTTTGAATTGAAAAACAAACTTTCTTGATGTATGTGAAATGTGGGGAAAAGTTACGTAGTAAAAGATATGATACAAATGATCTAAAAACATGTTATTTGAACTCCTCAAAGCGCTAAAATCTTGTTTTGAATAGAAAAACAAACTTTCTTAGTGTTTGTGAAATGTGGTGAAAAGTTATGTAGTAAAAGATACGATACAAATTATCTAAAAACACGTTATTTGAACTACTCAAAGCGTTAAAATCTTGTTTTGAATCGAAAAACAAACTTTCTTGGTGTTTGTGAAATTTGATGAAAAGTTAGGTAGTAAAAGATACGATCCAAATGATCTAAAAACACGTTATTTGAACTACTCAAAGCGCTAAAATCTTGTTTTGAATCGATAAACAAACTTTCTTGGTGTTTGTGAAATTTTGTGAAAAGTTATGTAGTAAAAGATACGATACAAATGATCTAAAAACATGTTATTTGAACTCCTCAAAGCGCTAAAATCTTGTTTTGAATCGATAAACAAACTTTCTTAGTATTTGTGAAATTTGGTGAAAAGTTATGTAGTAAAAGATACGATACAAATGATCTAAAAACACGTTATTTGAACTCCTCAAAGCGTTAAAATCTTATTTTGAATCGAAAAACAAACTTTCTTGGTGTTTGTGAAATTTGATGAAAAGTTATGTAGTAAAAGATACGATACAAATGATCTAAAAACATGTTATTTGAACTCCTCAAAGCGCTAAAATCTTGTTTTGAATTGAAAAACAAACTATCTTAGTGTTTGTGAAATGTGGGGAAAAGTTACGTAGTAGAAGATATGATACAAATTATCTAAATATAAGTTATTTGAGCTCCTCAAAGCGTTAAAATCTTGTTTTGAATAGAAAAACAAACTTTCTTAGTGTTTGTGAAATTTGGTGAAAAGTCATGTAGTAAAAGATACGATACAAATGATCTAAAAACACGTTATTTGAACTACTCAAAGCGTTAAAATCTTGTTTTGAATCGAAAAACAAACTTTCTTGGTGTTTGTGAAATTTGATGAAAAGTTAGGTAGTAAAAGATACGATACAAATGATCTAAAAACACGTTATTTGAACTCCTCAAAGAGCTAAAATCTTGTTTTGAATCGATAAACAAACTTTCTTAGTGTTTGTGAAATTTGGTGAAAAGTTTTGTAGTAAAAGATACGATATAAATGATCTAAAAACACGTTATTTGAACTACTCAAAGCGTTAAAATCTTGTTTTGAATCGAAAAACAAACTTTCTTGGTGTTTGTGAAATTTGATGAAAAGTTAGGTAGTAAAAGATACGATACAAATGATCTAAAAACATGTTATTTGAACTCCTCAAAGCGCTAAAATCTTGTTTTGAATCGATAAACAAACTTTCTTTGTGTTTGTGAAATTTGGTGAAAAGTTATGTAGTAAAAGATACGATACAAATGATCTAAAAACATGTTATTTGAACTCCTCAAAGCGCTAAAATCTTATTTTGAATCGATAAACAAACTTTCTTAGTGTTTGTGTAATTTGGTGAAAAGTTATGTAGTAAAAGATACGATACAAATGATCTAAAAACAAGTTATTTGAACTACTGAAAGCGTTAAAATATTGTTTTGAATCGAAAAACAAACTTTCTTAGTGTTTGTGAAATTTGGTGAAAAGTTATGTAGTAAAAGATACGATACAAATGATCTAAAAACACGTTATTTGAACTACTCAAAGCGTTAAAATCTTGTTTTGAATCGAAAAACAAACTTTCTTGGTGTTTGTGAAATTTGATGAAAAGTTAGGTAGTAAAAGATACGATACAAATGATCTAAAAACATGTTATTTGAAGTCCTCAAAGCGCTAAAATCTTGTTTTGAATCGATAAACAAACTTTCTTTGTGTTTGTGAAATTTGGTGAAAAGTTATGTAGTAAAAGATACGATACAAATGATCTAAAAACATTTTATTTGAACTCCACAAAGCGCTAAAATCTTGTTTTGAATTGAAAAACAAACTATCTTAGTGTTTGTGAAATGTGGGGAAAAGTTACGTAGTAAAAGATACGATACAAATTATCTAAATATAAGTTATTTGAGCTCCTCAAAGCGTTAAAATCTTGTTTTGAATAGAAAAACAAACTTTCTTAGTGTTTGTGAAATTTGGTGAAAAGTTATGTAGTAAAAGATACGATACAAATGATCTAAAAACACGTTATTTGAACTACTCAAAGCGTTAAAATCTTGTTTTGAATCGAAAAACAAACTTTCTTGGTGTTTGTGAAATTTGATGAAAAGTTAGGTAGTAAAAGATACGATACAAATGATCTAAAAACATGTTATTTGAACTCCTCAAAGCGCTAAAATCTTGTTTTGAATTGAAAAACAAGCTATCTTAGTGTTTGTGAAATGTGGGGAAAAGTTACGTAGTAAAAGATATGATACAAATTATCTAAATATAAGTTATTTGAGCTCCTCAAAGCGTTAAAATCTTGTTTTGAATAGAAAAACAAACTTTCTTAGTGTTTGTGAAATTTGGTGAAAAGTTATGTAGTAAAAGATACGATATAAATGATCTAAAAACACGTTATTTGAACTACTCAAAGCGTTAAAATCTTGTTTTGAATCCAAAAACAAACTTTCTTGGTGTTTGTGAAATTTGATGAAAAGTTAGGTAGTAAAAGATACGATACAAATGATCTAAAAACATGTTATTTGAACTCCTCAAAGCGCTAAAATCTTGTTTTGAATCGATAAACAAACTTTCTTTGTGTTTGTGAAATTTGGTGAAAATTTATGTAGTAAAAGATACGATACAAATGATCTAAAAACATGTTATTTGAACTCCTCAAAGCGCTAAAATCTTGTTTTGAATCGATAAACAAACTTTCTTAGTGTTTGTGAAATTTGGTGAAAAGTTATGTAGTAAAAGATACGATACAAATGATCTAAAAACACGTTATTTGAACTACTCAAAGCGTTAAAATCTTGTTTTGAATCGAAAAACAAACTTTCTTGGTGTTTGTGAAATTTGATGAAAAGTTAGGTAGTAAAAGATACGATACAAATGATCTAAAAACATGTTATTTGAACTCCTCAAAGCGCTAAAATCTTGTTTTGAATCGATAAACAAACTTTCTTAGTGTTTGTGAAATTTGGTGAAAAGTTATGTAGTAAAAGATACGATACAAATGATCTAAAAACAAGTTATTTGAACTACTGAAAGCATTAAAATCTTGTTTTGAATCGAAAAACAAACTTTCTTAGTGTTTGTGAAATTTGGTGAAAAGTCATGTAGTAAAAGATACGATACAAATGATCTAAAAACACGTTATTTGAACTACTCAAAGCGTTAAAATCTTGTTTTGAATCGAAAAACAAACTTTCTTGGTGTTTGTGAAATTTGATGAAAAGTTAGGTAGTAAAAGATACGATACAAATGATCTAAAAACACGTTATTTGAACTCCTCAAAGCGCTAAAATCTTGTTTTGAATTGAAAAACAAACTATCTTAGTGTTTGTGAAATGTGGGGAAAAGTTACGTAGTAGAAGATATGATACAAATTATCTAAATATAAGTTATTTGAGCTCCTCAAAGCGTTAAAATCTTGTTTTGAATAGAAAAACAAACTTTCTTAGTGTTTGTGAAATTTGGTGAAAAGTTATGTAGTAAAAGATACGATACAAATGATCTAAAAACACGTTATTTGAACTACTCAAAGCGTTAAAATCTTGTTTTGAATTGAAAAACAAACTTTCTTGGTGTTTGTGAAATTTGATGAAAAGTTAGGTAGTAAAAGATACGATACAAATGATCTAAAAACACGTTATTTGAACTCCTCAAAGCGCTAAAATCTTGTTTTGAATCGATAAACAAACTTTCTTAGTGTTTGTGAAATTTGGTGAAAAGTTTTGTAGTAAAAGATACGATATAAATGATCTAAAAACACGTTATTTGAACTACTCAAAGCGTTAAAATCTTGTTTTGAATCGAAAAACAAACTTTCTTGGTGTTTGTGAAATTTGATAAAAAGTTAGGTAGTAAAAGATACGATACAAATGATCTAAAAACATGTTATTTGAACTACTCAAAGCGCTAAAATCTTGTTTTGAATCGATAAACAAACTTTCTTTGTGTTTGTGAAATTTGGTGAAAAGTTATGTAGTAAAAGATACGATACAAATGATCTAAAAACATGTTATTTGAACTCCTCAAAGCGCTAAAATCTTATTTTGAATCGATAAACAAACTTTCTTAGTGTTTGTGAAATTTGGTGAAAAGTTATGTAGTAAAAGATACAATACAAATGATCTAAAAACAAGTTATTTGAACTACTGAAAGCGTTAAAATCTTGTTTTGAATCGAAAAACAAACTTTCTTAGTGTTTGTGAAATTTGGTGAAAAGTTATGTAGTAAAAGATACGATACAACTGATCTAAAAACACGTTATTTGAACTCCTCAAAGCGTTAAAATCTTGTTTTGAATAGAAAAACAAACTTTCTTAGTGTTTGTGAAATTTGGTGAAAAGTTATGTAGTAAAAGATACGATACAAATGATCTAAAAACACGTTATTTGAACTACTCAAAGCGCTAAAATCTTGTTTTGAATTGAAAAACAAACTTTCTTGGTGTCTGTGAAATGTGGGGAAAAGTTACGTAGTAAAAGATATGATACAAATGATCTAAAAACATGTTATTTGAACTCCTCAAAGCGCTAAAATCTTGTTTTGAATCGATAAACAAACTTTCTTAGTGTTTGTGAAATTTGGTGAAAAGTTATGTAGTAAAAGATACGATACAAATGATCTAAAAACACGTTATTTGAACTACTCAAAGCGTTAAAATCTTGTTTTGAATCGAAAAACAAACTTTCTTGGTGTTTGTGAAATTTGATGAAAAGTTAGGTAGTAAAAGATACGATACAAATGATCTAAAAACATGTTATTTGAACTCCTCAAAGCGCTAAAATCTTGTTTTGAATCGATAAACAAACTTTCTTAGTGTTTGTGAAATTTGGTGAAAAGTTATGTAGTAAAAGATACGATACAAATGATCTAAAAACAAGTTATTTGAACTACTGAAAGCATTAAAATCTTGTTTTGAATCGAAAAACAAACATTCTTAGTGTTTGTGAAATTTGGTGAAAAGTCATGTAGTAAAAGATACGATACAAATGATCTAAAAACACGTTATTTGAACTACTCAAAGCGTTAAAATCTTGTTTTGAATCGAAAAACAAACTTTCTTGGTGTTTGTGAAATTTGATGAAAAGTTAGGTAGTAAAAGATACGATACAAATGATCTAAAAACACGTTATTTGAACTCCTCAAAGCGCTAAAATCTTGTTTTGAATTGAAAAACAAACTATCTTAGTGTTTGTGAAATGTGGGGAAAAGTTACGTAGTAGAAGATATGATACAAATTATCTAAATATAAGTTATTTGAGCTCCTCAAAGCGTTAAAATCTTGTTTTGAATAGAAAAACAAACTTTCTTAGTGTTTGTGAAATTTGGTGAAAAGTTATGTAGTAAAAGATACGATACAAATGATCTAAAAACACGTTATTTGAACTACTCAAAGCGTTAAAATCTTGTTTTGAATTGAAAAACAAACTTTCTTGGTGTTTGTGAAATTTGATGAAAAGTTAGGTAGTAAAAGATACGATACAAATGATCTAAAAACACGTTATTTGAACTCCTCAAAGCGCTAAAATCTTGTTTTGAATCGATAAACAAACTTTCTTAGTGTTTGTGAAATTTGGTGAAAAGTTTTGTAGTAAAAGATACGATATAAATGATCTAAAAACACGTTATTTGAACTACTCAAAGCGTTAAAATCTTGTTTTGAATCGAAAAACAAACTTTCTTGGTGTTTGTGAAATTTGATAAAAAGTTAGGTAGTAAAAGATACGATACAAATGATCTAAAAACATGTTATTTGAACTACTCAAAGCGCTAAAATCTTGTTTTGAATCGATAAACAAACTTTCTTTGTGTTTGTGAAATTTGGTGAAAAGTTATGTAGTAAAAGATACGATACAAATGATCTAAAAACATGTTATTTGAACTCCTCAAAGCGCTAAAATCTTATTTTGAATCGATAAACAAACTTTCTTAGTGTTTGTGAAATTTGGTGAAAAGTTATGTAGTAAAAGATACAATACAAATGATCTAAAAACAAGTTATTTGAACTACTGAAAGCGTTAAAATCTTGTTTTGAATCGAAAAACAAACTTTCTTAGTGTTTGTGAAATTTGGTGAAAAGTTATGTAGTAAAAGATACGATACAACTGATCTAAAAACACGTTATTTGAACTCCTCAAAGCGTTAAAATCTTGTTTTGAATAGAAAAACAAACTTTCTTAGTGTTTGTGAAATTTGGTGAAAAGTTATGTAGTAAAAGATACGATACAAATGATCTAAAAACACGTTATTTGAACTACTCAAAGCGCTAAAATCTTGTTTTGAATTGAAAAACAAACTTTCTTGGTGTCTGTGAAATGTGGGGAAAAGTTACGTAGTAAAAGATATGATACAAATGATCTAAAAACATGTTATTTGAACTCCTCAAAGCGCTAAAATCTTGTTTTGAATAGAAAAACAAACTTTCTTAGTGTTTGTGAAATGTGGTGAAAAGTTATGTAGTAAAAGATACGATACAAATTATCTAAAAACACGTTATTTGAACTACTCAAAGCGTTAAAATCTTGTTTTGAATCGAAAAACAAACTTTCTTGGTGTTTGTGAAATTTGATGAAAAGTTAGGTAGTAAAAGATACGATACAAATGATCTAAAAACACATTATTTGAACTACTCAAAGCGCTAAAATCTTGTTTTGAATCGATAAACAAACTTTCTTGGTGTTTGTGAAATTTTGTGAAAAGTTATGTAGTAAAAGATACGATACAAATGATCTAAAAACATGTTATTTGAACTCCTCAAAGCGCTAAAATCTTGTTTTGAATCGATAAACAAACTTTCTTAGTGTTTGTGAAATTTGGTGAAAAGTTATGTAGTAAAAGATACGATACAAATGATCTAAAAACACGTTATTTGAACTCCTCAAAGCGTTAAAATCTTATTTTGAATCGAAAAACAAACTTTCTTGGTGTTTGTGAAATTTGATGAAAAGTTATGTAGTAAAAGATACGATACAAATGATCTAAAAACATGTTATTTGAACTCCTCAAAGCGCTAAAATCTTGTTTTGAATCGATAAACAAACTTTCTTAGTGTTTGTGAAATTTGGTGAAAAGTTATGTAGTAAATGATACGATACAAATGATCTAAAAACAAGTTATTTGAACTACTCAAAGCGTTAAAATCTTGTTTTGAATCGAAAAACAAACTTTCTTGGTGTTTGTGAAATTTGATGAAAATTTATATAGTAAAAGATACGATACAAATGATCTAAAAACACGTTATTTGAACTCCTCAAAGCGCTAAAATCTTGTTTTGAATCGAAAAACAAACTTTCTTGGTGTTTGTGAAATTTGATGAAAAGTTAGGTAGTAAAAGATACGATACAAATGATCTAAAAACATGTTATTTGAACTCCTCAAAGCGCTAAAATCTTGTTTTGAATTGAAAAACAAACAATCTTAGTGTTTGTGAAATGTGGGGAAAAGTTACGTAGTAGAAGATATGATACAAATTATCTAAATATATGTTATTTGAGCTCCTCAAAGCGTTAAAATCTTGTTTTGAATAGAAAAACAAACTTTCTTAGTGTTTGTGAAATTTGGTGAAAAGTCATGTAGTAAAAGATACGATACAAATGATCTAAAAACACGTTATTTGAACTACTGAAAGCGTTAAAATCTTGTTTTGAATCGAAAAACAAACTTTCTTGGTGTTTGTGAAATTTGATGAAAAGTTAGGTAGTAAAAGATACGATACAAATGATCTAAAAACACGTTATTTGAACTCCTCAAAGCGCTAAAATCTTGTTTTGAATCGATAAACAAACTTTCTTAGTGTTTGTGAAATTTGGTGAAAAGTTTTGTAGTAAAAGATACGATATAAATGATCTAAAAACACGTTATTTGAACTACTCAAAGCGTTAAAATCTTGTTTTGAATCGAAAAACAAACTTTCTTGGTGTTTGTGAAATTTGATGAAAAGTTAGGTAGTAAAAGATACGATACAAATGATCTAAAAACATGTTATTTGAACTCCTCAAAGCGCTAAAATCTTGTTTTGAATCGATAAACAAACTTTCTTTGTGTTTGTGAAATTTGGTGAAAAGTTATGTAGTAAAAGATACGATACAAATGATCTAAAAACATGTTATTTGAACTCCTCAAAGCGCTAAAATCTTATTTTGAATCGATAAACAAACTTTCTTAGTGTTTGTGAAATTTGGTGAAAAGTTATGTAGTAAAAGATACGATACAAATGATCTAAAAACAAGTTATTTGAACTACTGAAAGCGTTAAAATCTTGTTTTGAATCGAAAAACAAACTTTCTTAGTGTTTGTGAAATTTGGTGAAAAGTTATGTAGTAAAAGATACGATACAAATGATCTAAAAACACGTTATTTGAACTACTCAAAGCGTTAAAATCTTGTTTTGAATCGAAAAACAAACTTTCTTGGTGTTTGTGAAATTTGATGAAAAGTTAGGTAGTAAAAGATACGATACAAATGATCTAAAAACACGTTATTTGAACTCCTCAAAGCGCTAAAATCTTGTTTTGAATTGAAAAACAAACTATCTTAGTGTTTGTGAAATGTGGGGAAAAGTTACGTAGTAGAAGATATGATACAAATTATCTAAATATAAGTTATTTGAGCTCCTCAAAGCGTTAAAATCTTGTTTTGAATAGAAAAACAAACTTTCTTAGTGTTTGTGAAATTTGGTGAAAAGTTATGTAGTAAAAGATACGATACAAATGATCTAAAAACACGTTATTTGAACTACTCAAAGCGTTAAAATCTTGTTTTGAATTGAAAAACAAACTTTCTTGGTGTTTGTGAAATTTGATGAAAAGTTAGGTAGTAAAAGATACGATACAAATGATCTAAAAACACGTTATTTGAACTCCTCAAAGCGCTAAAATCTTGTTTTGAATCGATAAACAAACTTTCTTAGTGTTTGTGAAATTTGGTGAAAAGTTTTGTAGTAAAAGATACGATATAAATGATCTAAAAACACGTTATTTGAACTACTCAAAGCGTTAAAATCTTGTTTTGAATCGAAAAACAAACTTTCTTGGTGTTTGTGAAATTTGATAAAAAGTTAGGTAGTAAAAGATACGATACAAATGATCTAAAAACATGTTATTTGAACTACTCAAAGCGCTAAAATCTTGTTTTGAATCGATAAACAAACTTTCTTTGTGTTTGTGAAATTTGGTGAAAAGTTATGTAGTAAAAGATACGATACAAATGATCTAAAAACATGTTATTTGAACTCCTCAAAGCGCTAAAATCTTATTTTGAATCGATAAACAAACTTTCTTAGTGTTTGTGAAATTTGGTGAAAAGTTATGTAGTAAAAGATACAATACAAATGATCTAAAAACAAGTTATTTGAACTACTGAAAGCGTTAAAATCTTGTTTTGAATCGAAAAACAAACTTTCTTAGTGTTTGTGAAATTTGGTGAAAAGTTATGTAGTAAAAGATACGATACAACTGATCTAAAAACACGTTATTTGAACTCCTCAAAGCGTTAAAATCTTGTTTTGAATAGAAAAACAAACTTTCTTAGTGTTTGTGAAATTTGGTGAAAAGTTATGTAGTAAAAGATACGATACAAATGATCTAAAAACACGTTATTTGAACTACTCAAAGCGCTAAAATCTTGTTTTGAATTGAAAAACAAACTTTCTTGGTGTCTGTGAAATGTGGGGAAAAGTTACGTAGTAAAAGATATGATACAAATGATCTAAAAACATGTTATTTGAACTCCTCAAAGCGCTAAAATCTTGTTTTGAATAGAAAAACAAACTTTCTTAGTGTTTGTGAAATGTGGTGAAAAGTTATGTAGTAAAAGACACGATACAAATTATCTAAAAACACGTTATTTGAACTACTCAAAGCGTTAAAATCTTGTTTTGAATCGAAAAACAAACTTTCTTGGTGTTTGTGAAATTTGATGAAAAGTTAGGTAGTAAAAGATACGATACAAATGATCTAAAAACACATTATTTGAACTACTCAAAGCGCTAAAATCTTGTTTTGAATCGATAAACAAACTTTCTTGGTGTTTGTGAAATTTTGTGAAAAGTTATGTAGTAAAAGATACGATACAAATGATCTAAAAACATGTTATTTGAACTCCTCAAAGCGCTAAAATCTTGTTTTGAATCGATAAACAAACTTTCTTAGTGTTTGTGAAATTTGGTGAAAAGTTATGTAGTAAAAGATACGATACAAATGATCTAAAAACACGTTATTTGAACTCCTCAAAGCGTTAAAATCTTATTTTGAATCGAAAAACAAACTTTCTTGGTGTTTGTGAAATTTGATGAAAAGTTATGTAGTAAAAGATACGATACAAATGATCTAAAAACATGTTATTTGAACTCCTCAAAGCGCTAAAATCTTGTTTTGAATCGATAAACAAACTTTCTTAGTGTTTGTGAAATTTGGTGAAAAGTTATGTAGTAAATGATACGATACAAATGATCTAAAAACAAGTTATTTGAACTACTCAAAGCGTTAAAATCTTGTTTTGAATCGAAAAACAAACTTTCTTGGTGTTTGTGAAATTTGATGAAAATTTATGTAGTAAAAGATACGATACAAATGATCTAAAAACACGTTATTTGAACTCCTCAAAGCGCTAAAATCTTGTTTTGAATCGAAAAACAAACTTTCTTGGTGTTTGTGAAATTTGATGAAAAGTTAGGTAGTAAAAGATACGATACAAATGATCTAAAAACATGTTATTTGAACTCCTCAAAGCGCTAAAATCTTGTTTTGAATTGAAAAACAAACAATCTTAGTGTTTGTGAAATGTGGGGAAAAGTTACGTAGTAGAAGATATGATACAAATTATCTAAATATATGTTATTTGAGCTCCTCAAAGCGTTAAAATCTTGTTTTGAATAGAAAAACAAACTTTCTTAGTGTTTGTGAAATTTGGTGAAAAGTCATGTAGTAAAAGATACGATACAAATGATCTAAAAACACGTTATTTGAACTACTGAAAGCGTTAAAATCTTGTTTTGAATCGAAAAACAAACTTTCTTGGTGTTTGTGAAATTTGATGAAAAGTTAGGTAGTAAAAGATACGATACAAATGATCTAAAAACACGTTATTTGAACTCCTCAAAGCGCTAAAATCTTGTTTTGAATCGATAAACAAACTTTCTTAGTGTTTGTGAAATTTGGTGAAAAGTTTTGTAGTAAAAGATACGATATAAATGATCTAAAAACACGTTATTTGAACTACTCAAAGCGTTAAAATCTTGTTTTGAATCGAAAAACAAACTTTCTTGGTGTTTGTGAAATTTGATGAAAAGTTAGGTAGTAAAAGATACGATACAAATGATCTAAAAACATGTTATTTGAACTCCTCAAAGCGCTAAAATCTTGTTTTGAATCGATAAACAAACTTTCTTTGTGTTTGTGAAATTTGGTGAAAAGTTATGTAGTAAAAGATACGATACAAATGATCTAAAAACATGTTATTTGAACTCCTCAAAGCGCTAAAATCTTATTTTGAATCGATAAACAAACTTTCTTAGTGTTTGTGAAATTTGGTGAAAAGTTATGTAGTAAAAGATACGATACAAATGATCTAAAAACAAGTTATTTGAACTACTGAAAGCGTTAAAATCTTGTTTTGAATCGAAAAACAAACTTTCTTAGTGTTTGTGAAATTTGGTGAAAAGTTATGTAGTAAAAGATACGATACAAATGATCTAAAAACACGTTATTTGAACTACTCAAAGCGTTAAAATCTTGTTTTGAATCGAAAAACAAACTTTCTTGGTGTTTGTGAAATTTGATGAAAAGTTAGGTAGTAAAAGATACGATACAAATGATCTAAAAACATGTTATTTGAACTCCTCAAAGCGCTAAAATCTTGTTTTGAATCGATAAACAAACTTTCTTTGTGTTTGTGAAATTTGGTGAAAAGTTATGTAGTAAAAGATACGATACAAATGATCTAAAAACATTTTATTTGAACTCCTCAAAGCGCTAAAATCTTGTTTTGAATTGAAAAACAAACTATCTTAGTGTTTGTGAAATGTGGGGAAAAGTTACGTAGTAAAAGATACGATACAAATTATCTAAATATAAGTTATTTGAGCTCCTCAAAGCGTTAAAATCTTGTTTTGAATAGAAAAACAAGCTTTCTTAGTGTTTGTGAAATTTGGTGAAAAGTTATGTAGTAAAAGATACGATACAAATGATCTAAAAACACGTTATTTGAACTACTCAAAGCGTTAAAATCTTGTTTTGAATCGAAAAACAAACTTTCTTGGTGTTTGTGAAATTTGATGAAAAGTTAGGTAGTAAAAGATACGATACAAATGATCTAAAAACATGTTATTTGAACTCCTCAAAGCGCTAAAATCTTGTTTTGAATTGAAAAACAAGCTATCTTAGTGTTTGTGAAATGTGGGGAAAAGTTACGTAGTAAAAGATATGATACAAATTATCTAAATATAAGTTATTTGAGCTCCTCAAAGCGTTAAAATCTTGTTTTGAATAGAAAAACAAACTTTCTTAGTGTTTGTGAAATTTGGTGAAAAGTTATGTAGTAAAAGATACGATACAAATGATCTAAAAACACGTTATTTGAACTACTCAAAGCGTTAAAATCTTGTTTTGAATCGAAAAACAAACTTTCTTGGTGTTTGTGAAATTTGATGAAAAGTTAGGTAGTAAAAGATACGATACAAATGATCTAAAAACATGTTATTTGAACTCCTCAAAGCGCTAAAATCTTGTTTTGAATCGATAAACAAACTTTCTTTGTGTTTGTGAAATTTGGTGAAAAGTTATGTAGTAAAAGATACGATACAAATGATCTAAAAACATGTTATTTGAACTCCTCAAAGCGCTAAAATCTTATTTTGAATCGATAAACAAACTTTCTTAGTGTTTGTGAAATTTGGTGAAAAGTTATGTAGTAAAAGATACGATACAAATGATCTAAAAACAAGTTATTTGAACTACTGAAAGCGTTAAAATCTTGTTTTGAATCGAAAAACAAACTTTCTTAGTGTTTGTGAAATTTGGTGAAAAGTTATGTAGTAAAAGATACGATACAAATGATCTAAAAACACGTTATTTGAACTACTCAAAGCGTTAAAATCTTGTTTTGAATCGAAAAACAAACTTTCTTGGTGTTTGTGAAATTTGATGAAAATTTAGGTAGTAAAAGATACGATACAAATGATCTAAAAACATGTTATTTGAACTCCTCAAAGCGCTAAAATCTTGTTTTGAATCGATAAACAAACTTTCTTTGTGTTTGTGAAATTTGGTGAAAAGTTATGTAGTAAAAGATACGATACAAATGATCTAAAAACATGTTATTTGAACTCCTCAAAGCGCTAAAATCTTATTTTGAATCGATAAACAAACTTTCTTAGTGTTTGTGAAATTTGGTGAAAAGTTATGTAGTAAAAGATACGATACAAATGATCTAAAAACAAGTTATTTGAACTACTGAATGCGTTAAAATCTTGTTTTGAATCGAAAAACAAACTTTCTTAGTGTTTGTGAAATTTGGTGAAAAGTTATGTAGTAAAATATACGATACAAATGATCTAAAAACACGTTATTTAAACTACTCAAAGCGTTAAAATCTTGTTTTGAATCGAAAAACAAACTTTCTTGGTGTTTGTGAAATTTGATGAAAAGTTAGGTAGTAAAAGATACGATACAAATGATCTAAAAACAAGTTATTTGAACTACTGAAAGCGTTAAAATCTTGTTTTGAATCGAAAAACAAACTTTCTTAGTGTTTGTGAAATTTGGTGAAAAGTTATGTAGTAAAAGATACAATACAAATGATCTAAAAACACGTTATTTGAACACCTCAAAGCGTTAAAATCTTGTTTCGAATAGAAAAACAAACTTTATTTGTGTTTGTGAAATTTGGTGAAAAGTTATGTAGTAAAGGATACGATACAAATGATCTAAAAACACGTTATTTGAACTCCTCAAAGCGCTAAAATCTTGTTTTGAATCGAAAAACAAACTTTCTTTGTGTTTGTGAAATTTGGTGAAAAGTTATGTAGTAAAAGATACGATACAAATGATCTAAAAACATGTTATTTGAACTCCTCAAAGCGCTAAAATCTTGTTTTGAATCGAAAAACAAACTATCTTAGTGTTTGTGAAATGTGGGGAAAAGTTACGTAGTAAAAGATACGATACAAATGATCTAAAAACAAGTTATTTGAGCTCCTCAAAGCGTTAAAATCTTGTTTTGAATAGAAAAACAAACTTTCTTAGTGTTTGTGAAATTTGGTGAAAAGTTATGTAGTAAAAGATACGATACAAATGATCTAAAAACACGTTATTTGAACTACCCAAAGCGTTAAAATCTTGTTTTGAATCGAAAAACAAACTTTCTTAGTGTTTGTGAAATTTGGTGAAAAGTTATGTAATAAAAGATACGATACAAATGATCTAAAAATACGTCATTTGAACTACTCAAAGCGTTAAAATCTTGTTTTGAATCGAAAAACAAACTTTCTTAGTGTTTGTGAAATTTGGTGAAAAGTTATGTAGTAAAAGATACGATACAAATGATCTAAAAACATGTTATTTGAACTCCTCAAAGCGCTAAAATCTTGTTTTGAATTGAAAAACAAACTATCTTAGTGTTTGTGAAATGTGGGGAAAAGTTACGTAGTAAAAGATACGATACAAATTATCTAAATATAAGTTATTTGAGCTCCTCAAAGCGTTAAAATCTTGTTTTGAATAGAAAAACAAACTTTCTTAGTGTTTGTGAAATTTGGTGAAAAGTTATGTAGTAAAAGATACGATACAAATGATCTAAAAACACGTTATTTGAACTACTCAAAGCGTTAAAATCTTGTTTTGAATCAAAAAACAAACTTTCTTGGTGTTTGTGAAATTTGATGAAAAGTTAGGTAGTAAAAGATACGATACAAATGATCTAAAAACATGTTATTTGAACTCCTCAAAGCGCTAAAATCTTGTTTTGAATCGATAAACAAACTTTCTTAGTGTTTGTGAAATTTGGTGAAAAGTTACGTAGTAAAAGATACGATACAAATGATCTAAAAACAAGTTATTTGAGCTCCTCAAAGCGTTAAAATCTTGTTTTTAATCGAAAAACAAACTTTCTTAGTGTTTGTGAAATTTGGTGAAAAGTTATGTAGTAAAAGATACGATACAAATGATCTAAAAACACGTCATTTGAACTACTCAAATCGTTAAAATTTTGTTTTGAATCGAAAAACAATATTTCTTAGTGTTTGTGAAATTTGGTGAAAAGTTATGTAGTAAAAGATACGATACAAATGATCCAAAAACGTGTTATTTGAACTCCTCAAAGCGCTAAAATCTTGTTTTGAATCGAAAAACAAACTTTCTTAGTGTTTGTGAAATTTGGTGAAAAATTATGTAGTAAAAGATACGATACAAATGATCTAAAAACATGTTATTTGAACTCCTCAAAGCGCTAAAATCTTGTTTTGAATTGAAAAACAAACTATCTTAGTGTTTGTGAAATGTGGGGAAAAGTTACGTAGTAAAAGATACGATACAAATTATCTAACTATAAGTTATTTGAGCTCCTCAAAGCGTTAAAATCTTGTTTTGAATAGAAAAACAAACTTTCTTAGTGTTTGTGAAATTTGGTGAAAAGTTATGTAGTAAAAGATACGATACAAATGATCTAAAAACACGTTATTTGAACTACTCAAAACGTTAAAATCTTGTTTTGAATCGAAAAACAAACTTTCTTGGTGTTTGTGAAATTTGATGAAAAGTTAGGTAGTAAAAGATACGATACAAATGATCTAAAAACATGTTATTTGAACTCCTCAAAGCGCTAAAATCTTGTTTTGAATCGATAAACAAACTTTCTTAGTGTTTGTGAAATTTGGTGAAAAGTTACGTAGTAAAAGATACGATACAAATGATCTAAAAACAAGTTATTTGAGCTCCTCAAAGCGTTAAAATCTTGTTTTTAATCGAAAAACAAACTTTCTTAGTGTTTGTGAAATTTGGTGAAAAGTTATGTAGTAAAAGATACGATACAAATGATCTAAAAACACGTCATTTGAACTACTCAAATCGTTAAAATTTTGTTTTGAATCGAAAAACAATATTTCTTAGTGTTTGTGAAATTTGGTGAAAAGTTATGTAGTAAAAGATACGATACAAATGATCCAAAAACATGTTATTTGAACTCCTCAAAGCGCTAAAAATCTTGTTTTGAATCGAAAAACAAACTTTCTTAGTGTTTGTGAAATTTGGTGAAAAGTTACGTAGTAAAAGATACGATACAAATGATCTAAAAAGAAGTTTTTTGAGCTCCTCAAAACGTTAAAATCTTGTTTTGAATCGAAAAACAAAATTTCTTAGTGTTTGTGAAATTTGGTGAAAAGTTATGTAGTAAAAGATACGATACAAATGATCCAAAAACACGTTATTTGAACTACTCAAAGCGTTAAAATCTGATTTTGAATCGAAAAACAAACTTTCTTAGTGTTTGCGAAATTTGGTGACAAGTTATGTAGTAAAAGATACGATACAAATGATCTAAAAACACGTTATTTGAACTACTCAAAGCGTTAAAATCTTGTTTTGAATCGAAAAACAAACTTTCTTTGTGTTTGTGAAATTTGGTGAAAAGTTATGTAGTAAAGGATACGATACAAATGATCTAAAAACACGTTATTTGAACTACTCAAAGCGTTAAAATCTTGTTTTGAATCGAAAAACAAACTTTCTTAGTGTTTGTGAAATTTGGTGAAAAGTTATGTAGTAAAAGATACGATACAAATGATCTAAAAACATGTTATTTGAACTCCTCAAAGCGCTAAAATCTTATTTTGAATCGAAAAGCAAACTTTCTTAGTGTTTGTGAAATTTGGTGAAAAGTTGTGTAGTAAAAGATACGATACAAATGATCTAAAAACAAGTTATTTGAGCTCCTCAAAGCGTTAAAATCTTGTTTTGAATCGAAAAACAAACTTTCTTAGTGTTTGTGAAATTTGGTGAAAAATTATGTAGTAAAATATATGATACAAATGATCTAAAAACACGTTATTTGAACTCCTGAAAGCGTTAAAAGTGTGTTTTGAATCGAAAAACAAACTTTATTAGGGTTTGTGAAATTTGGTGAAAAGTTATGTAGTAAAAGATACAATACAAATGATCTAAAAACACGTTATTTGAACACCTCAAAGCGTTAAAATCTTGTTTTGAATAGAAAAACAAACTTTATTTGTGTTTGTGAAATTTGGTGAAAAGTTATGTAGTAAAGGATACGATACAAATGATCTAAAAACACGTTATTTGAACTCCTCAAAGCGCTAAAATCTTGTTTTGAATCGAAAAACAAACTTTCTTTGTGTTTGTGAAATTTGGTGAAAAGTTATGTAGTAAAAGATACGATACAAATGATCTAAAAACATGTTATTTGAACTCCTCAAAGCGCTAAAATCTTGTTTTGAATCGAAAAACAAACTATCTTAGTGTTTGTGAAATGTGGGGAAAAGTTACGTAGTAAAAGATACGATACAAATGATCTAAAAACAAGTTATTTGAGCTCCTCAAAGCGCTAAAATCTTATTTTGAATCGATAAACAAACTTTCTTAGTGTTTGTGAAATTTGGTGAAAAGTTATGTAGTAAAAGATACGATACAAATGATCTAAAAACATGTTATTTGAACTCCTCAAAGCGCTAAAATCTTATTTTGAATCGATAAACAAACTTTCTTAGTGTTTGTGAAATTTGGTGAAAAGTTATGTAGTAAAAGATACGATACAAATGATCTAAAAACAAGTTATTTGAACTACTGAATGCGTTAAAATCTTGTTTTGAATCGAAAAACAAACTTTCTTAGTGTTTGTGAAATTTGGTGAAAAGTTATGTAGTAAAATATACGATACAAATGATCTAAAAACACGTTATTTAAACTACTCAAAGCGTTAAAATCTTGTTTTGAATCGAAAAACAAACTTTCTTGGTGTTTGTGAAATTTGATGAAAAGTTAGGTAGTAAAAGATACGATACAAATGATCTAAAAACAAGTTATTTGAACTACTGAAAGCGTTAAAATCTTGTTTTGAATCGAAAAACAAACTTTCTTAGTGTTTGTGAAATTTGGTGAAAAGTTATGTAGTAAAAGATACGATACAAATGATCTAAAAACACGTTATTTGAACACCTCAAAGCGTTAAAATCTTGTTTCGAATAGAAAAACAAACTTTATTTGTGTTTGTGAAATTTGGTGAAAAGTTATGTAGTAAAGGATACGATACAAATGATCTAAAAACACGTTATTTGAACTCCTCAAAGCGCTAAAATCTTGTTTTGAATCGAAAAACAAACTTTCTTTGTGTTTGTGAAATTTGGTGAAAAGTTATGTAGTAAAAGATACGATACAAATGATCTAAAAACATGTTATTTGAACTCCTCAAAGCGCTAAAATCTTGTTTTGAATCGAAAAACAAACTATCTTAGTGTTTGTGAAATGTGGGGAAAAGTTACGTAGTAAAAGATACGATACAAATGATCTAAAAACAAGTTATTTGAGCTCCTCAAAGCGTTAAAATCTTGTTTTGAATAGAAAAACAAACTTTCTTAGTGTTTGTGAAATTTGGTGAAAAGTTATGTAGTAAAAGATACGATACAAATGATCTAAAAACACGTTATTTGAACTACCCAAAGCGTTAAAATCTTGTTTTGAATCGAAAAACAAACTTTCTTAGTGTTTGTGAAATTTGGTGAAAAGTTATGTAATAAAAGATACGATACAAATGATCTAAAAATACATCATTTGAACTACTCAAAGCGTTAAAATCTTGTTTTGAATCGAAAAACAAACTTTCTTAGTGTTTGTGAAATTTGGTGAAAAGTTATGTAGTAAAAGATACGATACAAATGATCTAAAAACATGTTATTTGAACTCCTCAAAGCGCTAAAATCTTGTTTTGAATTGAAAAACAAACTATCTTAGTGTTTGTGAAATGTGGGGAAAAGTTACGTAGTAAAAGATACGATACAAATTATCTAAATATAAGTTATTTGAGCTCCTCAAAGTGTTAAAATCTTGTTTTGAATAGAAAAACAAACTTTCTTAGTGTTTGTGAAATTTGGTGAAAAGTTATGTAGTAAAAGATACGATACAAATGATCTAAAAACACGTTATTTGAACTACTCAAAGCGTTAAAATCTTGTTTTGAATCAAAAAACAAACTTTCTTGGTGTTTGTGAAATTTGGTGAAAAGTTAGGTAGTAAAAGATACGATACAAATGATCTAAAAACATGTTATTTGAACTCCTCAAAGCGCTAAAATCTTGTTTTGAATCGATAAACAAACTTTCTTAGTGTTTGTGAAATTTGGTGAAAAGTTACGTAGTAAAAGATACGATACAAATGATCTAAAAACAAGTTATTTGAGCTCCTCAAAGCGTTAAAATCTTGTTTTTAATCGAAAAACAAACTTTCTTAGTGTTTGTGAAATTTGGTGAAAAGTTATGTAGTAAAAGATACGATACAAATGATCTAAAAACACGTCATTTGAACTACTCAAATCGTTAAAATTTTGTTTTGAATCGAAAAACAATATTTCTTAGTGTTTGTGAAATTTGGTGAAAAGTTATGTAGTAAAAGATACGATACAAATGATCCAAAAACGTGTTATTTGAACTCCTCAAAGCGCTAAAATCTTGTTTTGAATCGAAAAACAAACTTTCTTAGTGTTTGTGAAATTTGGTGAAAAATTATGTAGTAAAAGATACGATACAAATGATCTAAAAACATGTTATTTGAACTCCTCAAAGCGCTAAAATCTTGTTTTGAATTGAAAAACAAACTATCTTAGTGTTTGTGAAATGTGGGGAAAAGTTACGTAGTAAAAGATACGATACAAATTATCTAACTATAAGTTATTTGAGCTCCTCAAAGCGTTAAAATCTTGTTTTGAATAGAAAAACAAACTTTCTTAGTGTTTGTGAAATTTGGTGAAAAGTTATGTAGTAAAAGATACGATACAAATGATCTAAAAACACGTTATTTGAACTACTCAAAACGTTAAAATCTTGTTTTGAATCGAAAAACAAACTTTCTTGGTGTTTGTGAAATTTGATGAAAAGTTAGGTAGTAAAAGATACGATACAAATGATCTAAAAACATGTTATTTGAACTCCTCAAAGCGCTAAAATCTTGTTTTGAATCGATAAACAAACTTTCTTAGTGTTTGTGAAATTTGGTGAAAAGTTACGTAGTAAAAGATACGATACAAATGATCTAAAAACAAGTTATTTGAGCTCCTCAAAGCGTTAAAATCTTGTTTTTAATCGAAAAACAAACTTTCTTAGTGTTTGTGAAATTTGGTGAAAAGTTATGTAGTAAAAGATACGATACAAATGATCTAAAAACACGTCATTTGAACTACTCAAATCGTTAAAATTTTGTTTTGAATCGAAAAACAATATTTCTTAGTGTTTGTGAAATTTGGTGAAAATTTATGTAGTAAAAGATACGATACAAATGATCCAAAAACATGTTATTTGAACTACTCAAAGCGCTAAAAATCTTGTTTTGAATCGAAAAACAAACTTTCTTAGTGTTTGTGAAATTTGGTGAAAAGTTACGTAGTAAAATATACGATACAAATGATCTAAAAAGAAGTTTTTTGAGCTCCTCAAAACGTTAAAATCTTGTTTTGAATCGAAAAACAAAATTTCTTAGTGTTTGTGAAATTTGGTGAAAAGTTATGTAGTAAAAGATACGATACAAATGATCCAAAAACACGTTATTTGAACTACTCAAAGCGTTAAAATCTGATTTTGAATCGAAAAACAAACTTTCTTAGTGTTTGCGAAATTTGGTGACAAGTTATGTAGTAAAAGATACGATACAAATGATCTAAAAACACGTTATTTGAACTACTCAAAGCGTTAAAATCTTGTTTTGAATCGAAAAACAAACTTTCTTTGTGTTTGTGAAATTTGGTGAAAAGTTATGTAGTAAAGGATACGATACAAATGATCTAAAAACACGTTATTTGAACTACTCAAAGCGTTAAAATCTTGTTTTGAATCGAAAAACAAACTTTCTTAGTGTTTGTGAAATTTGGTGAAAAGTTATGTAGTAAAAGATACGATACAAATGATCTAAAAACATGTTATTTGAACTCCTCAAAGCGCTAAAATCTTATTTTGAATCGAAAAGCAAACTTTCTTAGTGTTTGTGAAATTTGGTGAAAAGTTGTGTAGTAAAAGATACGATACAAATGATCTAAAAACAAGTTATTTGAGCTCCTCAAAGCGTTAAAATCTTGTTTTGAATCGAAAAACAAACTTTCTTAGTGTTTGTGAAATTTGGTGAAAAATTATGTAGTAAAATATATGATACAAATGATCTAAAAACACGTTATTTGAACTCCTGAAAGCGTTAAAAGTGTGTTTTGAATCGAAAAACAAACTTTATTAGGGTTTGTGAAATTTGGTGAAAAGTTATGTAGTAAAAGATACAATACAAATGATCTAAAAACACGTTATTTGAACACCTCAAAGCGTTAAAATCTTGTTTTGAATAGAAAAACAAACTTTATTTGTGTTTGTGAAATTTGGTGAAAAGTTATGTAGTAAAGGATACGATACAAATGATCTAAAAACACGTTATTTGAACTCCTCAAAGCGCTAAAATCTTGTTTTGAATCGAAAAACAAACTTTCTTTGTGTTTGTGAAATTTGGTGAAAAGTTATGTAGTAAAAGATACGATACAAATGATCTAAAAACATGTTATTTGAACTCCTCAAAGCGCTAAAATCTTGTTTTGAATCGAAAAACAAACTATCTTAGTGTTTGTCAAATGTGGGGAAAAGTTACGTAGTAAAAGATACGATACAAATGATCTAAAAACAAGTTATTTGAGCTCCTCAAAGCGTTAAAATCTTGTTTTGAATAGAAAAACAAACTTTCTTAGTGTTTGTGAAATTTGGTGAAAAGTTATGTAGTAAAAGATACGATACAAATGATCTAAAAACACGTTATTTGAACTACCCAAAGCGTTAAAATCTTGTTTTGAATCGAAAAACAAACTTTCTTAGTGTTTGTGAAATTTGGTGAAAAGTTATGTAGTAAAAGATACGATACAAATGATCTAAAAATACGTCATTTGAACTACTCAAAGCGTTAAAATCTTGTTTTGAATCGAAAAACAAACTTTCTTAGTGTTTGTGAAATTTGGTAAAAAGTTATGTAGTAAAAGATACGATACAAATGATCTAAAAACATGTTATTTGAACTCCTCAAAGCGCTAAAATCTTGTTTTGAATTGAAAAACAAACTATCTTAGTGTTTGTGAAATGTGGGGAAAAGTTACGTAGTAAAAGATACGATACAAATTATCTAAATATAAGTTATTTGAGCTCCTCAAAGCGTTAAAATCTTGTTTTGAATAGAAAAACAAACTTTCTTAGTGTTTGTGAAATTTGGTGAAAAGTTATGTAGTAAAAGATACGATACAAATGATCTAAAAACACGTTATTTGAACTACTCAAAGCGTTAAAATCTTGTTTTGAATCGAAATACAAACTTTCTTGGTGTTTGTGAAATTTGATGAAAAGTTAGGTAGTAAAAGATACAATACAAATGATCTAAAAACATGTTATTTGAACTCCTCAAAGCGCTAAAATCTTGTTTTGAATCGATAAACAAACTTTCTTAGTGTTTGTGAAATTTGGTGAAAAGTTACGTAGTAAAAGATACGATACAAATGATCTAAAAACAAGTTATTTGAGCTCCTCAAAGCGTTAAAATCTTGTTTTTAATCGTAAAACAAACTTTCTTAGTGTTTGTGAAATTTGGTGAAAAGTTATGTAGTAAAATATACGATACAAATGATCTAAAAACACGTCATTTGAAATACTCAAATCGTTAAAATTTTGTTTTGAATCGAAAAACAATATTTCTTAGTGTTTGTGAAATTTGGTGAAAAGTTATGTAGTAAAAGATACGATACAAATGATCCAAAAACATGTTATTTGAACTCCTCAAAGCGCTAAAATCTTGTTTTGAATCGAAAAACAAACTTTCTTAGTGTTTGTGAAATTTGGTGAAAAGTTACGTAGTAAAAGATACGATACAAATGATCTAAAAATAAGTTTTTTGAGCTCCTCAAAATGTTAAAATCTTGTTTTGAATCGAAAAACAAAATTTCTTAGTGTTTGTGAAATTTGGTGAAAAGTTATGTAGTAAAAGATACGATACAAATGATCTAAAAACACGTTATTTGAACTACTCAAAGCGTTAAAATCTGATTTTGAATCGAAAAACAAACTTTCTTAGTGTTTGCGAAATTTGGTGAAAAGTTATGTAGTAAAAGATACGATACAAATGATCTAAAAACACGTTATTTGAACTACTCAAAGCGTTAAAATCTTGTTTTGAATCGAAAAACAAACTTTCTTTGTGTTTGTGAAATTTGGTGAAAAGTTATGTAGTAAAGGATACGATACAAATTATCTAAAAACACGTTATTTGAACTACTCGAAGCGTTAAAATCTTGTTTTGAATCGAAAAACAAACTTTCTTAGTGTTTGTGAAATTTGGTGAAAAGTTATGTAGTAAAAGATACGATACAAATGATCTAAAAACATGTTATTTGAACTCCTCAAAGCGCTAAAATCTTATTTTGAATCGAAAAGCAAACTTTCTTAGTGTTTGTGAAATTTGGTGAAAAGTTATGTAGTAAAAGATACGATACAAATGATCTAAAAACAAGTTATTTGAGCTCCTCAAAGCGTTAAAATCTTGTTTTGAATCGAAAAACAAACTTTCTTAGTGTTTGTGAAATTTGGTGAAAAATTATGTAGTAAAATATATGATACAAATGATCTAAAAACACGTTATTTGAACTCCTGAAAGCGTTAAATGTGTGTTTTGAATCGAAAAACAAACTTTATTAGGGTTTGTGAAATTTGGTGAAAAGTTATGTAGTAAAAGATACAATACAAATGATCTAAAAACACGTTATTTGAACACCTCAAAGCGTTAAAATCTTGTTTTGAATAGAAAAACAAACTTTATTTGTGTTTGTGAAATTTGGTGAAAAGTTATGTAGTAAAGGATACGATACAAATGATCTAAAAACACGTAATTTGAACTCCTCAAAGCGTTAAAATCTTGTTTTGAATCGAAAAGCAAACTTTCCTAGTGTTTGTGAAATTTGGTGAAAAGTTATGTCGTAAAAGATACGATACAAATGATCTAAAAACAGTATATTTGAACTCCTCAAACCTTTAAAATCTTGTTTTGAATCGAAAAACAAACTTTCTTAGTGTTTGTGAAATTGGGTGAAAAGTTCTGTAGTAAAAGATACGATAAAAATGATCCAAAAACACGTTATTTGAACTGCTCAAAGCACTAAAATTTTGTTTTGAATCGAAAAACAAACATTCTTAGTGTTTGTGAAATTTGGTGAAAAGTTATGTAGTAAAAGATACGATACAAATGATCTAAAAACATGTTATTTGAAGTCCTCAAAGCGCTAAAATCTTGTTTTGAATCGAAAAACAAACTTTCTTAGTGTTTGTGAAATTTGGTGAAAAGTTATGTAGTAAAAGATACGATAAAAATGATCTAAAAACACGTTATTTGAACTCCTCAAAGCGTTAAAATCTTGTTTTCAATCAAAAAACAAACTTTCTTAGTGTTTGTGAAGTTTGGTGAAAAGTTATGTAGGAAAAGATACGATATAAATGATCTAAAAACACGTTATTTGAACTACTCAAGGCGTTAAAATCTCGTTTTGAATCGAAAAACAAACTTTCTTACTGTTTGTGAAATTTGGTGAAAAGTTATGTAGCAAAGGATACGATACAAAAGATCTAAAAACACGTTATTTGAACTCCTCAAAGCGTTAAAAGTGTGTTTTGAATCGAAAAACAAACTTTCTTAGTGTTTGTGAAATTTGGTGAAAAGTTATGTAGTAAAAGATACGATACAAATGATCTAAAAACACGTCATTTGAACTACTCAAAGCGTTAAAATCTTGTTTTGAATCGAAAAACAAACTTCCTTTGTGTTTGTGAAATTTGGTGAAAAGTTATGTAGTAAAAGATACGATACAAATGATCTAAAAACATGTTATTTGAACTCCTCAAAGTGCTAAAATCTTGTTTTGAATAGAAAAACAAACTTTCTTAGTTTTTGTGAAATTTGGTGAAAAGTTATGTAGTAAAAGATACGATAAAAATGATCTAAAAACACGTTATTTGAACTACTCAAAGTGTTAAAATCTTGTTTTGAATCGAAAAACAAACTTTCTTAGTGTTGTGAAATTTGGTGAAAAATTATGTAGTAAAAGATACGATATAAATGATCTAAAAACACGTTATTTGAACTACTCAAGGCGTTAAAATCTTCTTTTGAATCGAAAAACAAACTTTCTTAGTGTTCGTGAAATTTGGTGAAAAGTTATGTAGCAAAGGATACGGTACAAAAGATCTAAAAACACGTTATTTGAACTACTCAAAGCGTTAAAATCTTGTTTTGAATCGAAAAACAAACTTTCTTAGTGTTTGTGAAATTTGGTGAAAAGTTATGTAGTAAAAGATACGATACAAATGATCTAAAAACACGTCATTTGAACTACTCAAAGCGTTAAAATCTTGTTTTGAATCGAAAAACAAACTTCGTTTGTGTTTGTGAAATTTGGTGAAAAGTTATGTAGTAAAAGATACGATACAAATTATCTAAAAACATGTTATTTGAACTCCTCAAAGTGCTAAAATCTTGTTTTGAATCAAAAAACAAACTATTTTAGTGTTTGTGAAATGTGGGGAAAAGTTACGTAGTAAAAGATACGATACAAATTATCTAAAAATAAGTTATTTGAGCTCCTCAAAACGTTAAAATCTTGTTTTGAATAGAAAAACAAACTTTCTTTGTGTTTGTGAAATTTGGTGAAAAGTTATGTAGTAAAAGATACGATACAAATGATCTAAAAACACGTTATTTGAACTACTCAAAGCGTTAAAATCTTGTTTTGAATCGAAAAACAAACTTTCTTAGTGTTTCTGAAATTTGATGAAAAGTTATGTAGTAAAAGATACGATACAAATGATCTAAAAACACGTTATTTGAACTACTCAAAGCGTTAAAATCTTGTTTTCAATCGAAAAACAAACTTTCTTGGTGTTTGTGAAATTTGATGAAAAGTTAGGTAGTAAAAGATACGATACAAATGATCTAAAAACATGTTATTTGAACTCCTCAAAGCGCTAAAATCTTGTTTTGAATCGATAAACAAACTTTCTTAGTGTTTGTGAAATTTGGTGAAAAGTTACGTAGTAAAAGATACGATACAAATGATCTAAAAACAAGTTATTTGAGCTGCTCAAAGCGTTAAAATCTTGTTTTTAATCGAAAAACAAAATTTCTTAGTGTTTGTGAAATTTGGTGAAAAGTTATGTAGTAAAAGATACGATACAAATGATCCAAAAACACGTTATTTGAACTACTCAAAGCGTTAAAATCTGATTTTGAATCGAAAAACAAACTTTCTTAGTGTTTGCGAAATTTGGTGACAAGTTATGTAGTAAAAGATACGATACAAATGATCTAAAAACACGTTATTTGAACTACTCAAAGCGTTAAAATCTTGTTTTGAATCGAAAAACAAACTTTCTTTGTGTTTGTGAAATTTGGTGAAAAGTTATGTAGTAAAGGATACGATACAAATGATCTAAAAACACGTTATTTGAACTACTCAAAGCGTTAAAATCTTGTTTTGAATCGAAAAACAAACTTTCTTAGTGTTTGTGAAATTTGGTGAAAAGTTATGTAGTAAAAGATACGATACAATTGATCTAAAAACATGTTATTTGAACTCCTCAAAGCGCTAAAATCTTATTTTGAATCGAAAAGCAAACTTTCTTAGTGTTTGTGAAATTTGGTGAAAAGTTATGTAGTAAAAGATACGATACAAATGATCTAAAAACAAGTTATTTGAGCTCCTCAAAGCGTTAAAATCTTGTTTTCAATCGAAAAACAAACTTTCTTAGTGTTTGTGAAATTTGGTGAAAAATTATGTAGTAAAATATATGATACAAATGATCTAAAAACACGTTATTTGAACTCCTGAAAGCGTTAAAAGTGTGTTTTGAATCGAAAAACAAACTTTATTGGGGTTTGTGAAATTTGGTGAAAAGTTATGTAGTAAAAGATACAATACAAATGATCTAAAAACACGTTATTTGAACACCTCAAAGCGTTAAAATCTTGTTTTGAATAGAAAAACAAACTTTATTTGTGTTTGTGAAATTTGGTGAAAAGTTATGTAGTAAAGGATACGATACAAATGATCTAAAAACACGTTATTTGAACTCCTCAAAGCGCTAAAATCTTGTTTTGAATCGAAAAACAAACTTTCTTTGTGTTTGTGAAATTTGGTGAAAAGTTATGTAGTAAAAGATACGATACAAATGATCTAAAAACATGTTATTTGAACTCCTCAAAGCGCTAAAATCTTGTTTTGAATCGAAAAACAAACTATCTTAGTGTTTGTCAAATGTGGGGAAAAGTTACGTAGTAAAAGATACGATACAAATGATCCAAAAACAAGTTATTTGAGCTCCTCAAAGCGTTAAAATCTTGTTTTGAATAGAAAAACAAACTTTCTTAGTGTTTGTGAAATTTGGTGAAAAGTTATGTAGTAAAAGATACGATACAAATGATCTAAAAACACGTTATTTGAACTACCCAAAGCGTTAAAATCTTGTTTTGAATCGAAAAACAAACTTTCTTAGTGTTTGTGAAATTTGGTGAAAAGTTATGTAGTAAAAGATACGATACAAATGATCTAAAAATACGTCATTTGAACTACTCAAAGCGTTAAAATCTTGTTTTGAATCGAAAAACAAACTTTCTTAGTGTTTGTGAAATTTGGTGAAAAGTTATGTAGTAAAAGATACGATACAAATGATCTAAAAACATGTTATTTGAACTCCTCAAAGCGCTAAAATCTTTTTTTGAATTGAAAAACAAACTATCTTAGTGTTTGTGAAATGTGGGGAAAAGTTACGTAGTAAAAGATACGATACAAATTATCTAAATATAAGTTATTTGAGCTCCTCAAATCGTTAAAATCTTGTTTTGAATAGAAAAACAAACTTTCTTAGTGTTTGTGAAATTTGGTGAAAAGTTATGTAGTAAAAGATACGATACAAATGATCTAAAAACACGTTATTTGAACTACTCAAAGCGTTAAAATCTTGTTTTGAATCGAAAAACAAACTTTCTTGGTGTTTGTGAAATTTGATGAAAAGTTAGGTAGTAAAAGATACAATACAAATGATCTAAAAACATGTTATTTGAACTCCTCAAAGCGCTAAAATCTTGTTTTGAATCGATAAACAAACTTTCTTAGTGTTTGTGAAATTTGGTGAAAAGTTACGTAGTAAAAGATACGATACAAATGATCTAAAAACAAGTTATTTGAGCTCCTCAAAGCGTTAAAATCTTGTTTTTAATCGAAAAACAAACTTTCTTAGTGTTTGTGAAATTTGGTGAAAAGTTATGTAGTAAAAGATACGATACAAATGATCTAAAAACACGTCATTTGAAATACTCAAATCGTTAAAATTTTGTTTTGAATCGAAAAACAATATTTCTTAGTGTTTGTGAAATTCGGTAAAAAGTTATGTAGTAAAAGATACGATACAAATGATCCAAAAACATGTTATTTGAACTCCTCAAAGCGCTAAAATCTTGTTTTGAATCGAAAAACAAACTTTCTTAGTGTTTGTGAAATTTGGTGAAAAGTTACGTAGTAAAAGATACGATACAAATGATCTAAAAATAAGTTTTTTGAGCTCCTCAAAATGTTAAAATCTTGTTTTGAATCGAAAAACAAAATTTCTTAGTGTTTGTGAAATTTGGTGAAAAGTTATGTAGTAAAAGATACGATACAAATGATATAAAAACACGTTATTTGAACTACTCAAAAGCGTTAAAATCTGATTTTGAATCGAAAAACAAACTTTCTTAGTGTTTGCGAAATTTGGTGAAAAGTTATGTAGTAAAAGATACGATACAAATGATCTAAAAACACGTTATTTGAACTACTCAAAGCGTTAAAATCTTGTTTTGAATCGAAAAACAAACTTTCTTTGTGTTTGTGAAATTTGGTGAAAAGTTATGTAGTAAAGGATACGATACAAATGATCTAAAAACACGTTATTTGAACTACTCAAAGCGTTAAAATCTTGTTTTGAATCGAAAAACAAACTTTCTTAGTGTTTGTGAAATTTGGTGAAAATTTATGTAGTAAAAGATACGATACAAATGATCTAAAAACATGTTATTTGAACTCCTCAAAGCGCTAAAATCTTATTTTGAATCGAAAAGCAAACTTTCTTAGTGTTTGTGAAATTTGGTGAAAAGTTATGTAGTAAAAGATACGATTCAAATGATCTAAAAACAAGTTATTTGAGCTCCTCAAAGCGTTAAAATCTTGTTTTGAATCGAAAAACAAACTTTCTTAGTGTTTGTGAAATTTGGTGAAAAATTATGTAGTAAAATATATGATACAAATGATCTAAAAACACGTTATTTGAACTCCTGAAAGCGTTAAAAGTGTGTTTTGAATCGAAAAACAAACTTTATTAGGGTTTGTGAAATTTGGTGAAAAGTTATGTAGTAAAAGATACAATACAAATGATCTAAAAACACGTTATTTGAACACCTCAAAGCGTTAAAATCTTGTTTTGAATAGAAAAACAAACTTTATTTGTGTTTGTGAAATTTGGTGAAAAGTTATGTAGTAAAGGATACGATACAAATGATCTAAAAACACGTAATTTGAACTCCTCAAAGCGTTAAAATCTTGTTTTGAATCGAAAAGCAAACTTTCTTAGTGTTTGTGAAATTTGGTGAAAAGTTATGTAGTAAAAGATACGATACAAATGATCTAAAAACAGTATATTTGAACTCCTCAAACCTTTAAAATCTTGTTTTGAATCGAAAAACAAACTTTCTTAGTGTTTGTGAAATTGGGTGAAAAGTTCTGTAGTAAAAGATACGATAAAAATGATCCAAAAACACGTTATTTGAACTGCTCAAAGCGCTAAAATTTTGTTTTGAATCGAAAAACAAACATTCTTAGTGTTTGTGAAATTTGGTGAAAAGTTATGTAGTAAAAGATACGATACAAATGATCTAAAAACATGTTATTTGAAGTCCTCAAAGCGCTAAAATCTTGTTTTGAATCGAAAAACAAACTTTCTTAGTGTTTGTGAAATTTGGTGAAAAGTTATGTAGTAAAAGATACGATAAAAATGATCTAAAAACACGTTATTTGAACTCCTCAAAGCGTTAAAATCTTGTTTTCAATCAAAAAACAAACTTTCTTAGTGTTTGTGAAATTTGGTGAAAAGTTATGTAGTAAAAGATACGATATAAATGATCTAAAAACACGTTATTTGAACTACTCAAGGCGTTAAAATCTCGTTTTGAATCGAAAAACAGACTTTCTTACTGTTTGTGAAATTTGGTGAAAAGTTATGTAGCAAAGGATACGATACAAAAGATCTAAAAACACGTTATTTGAACTCCTCAAAGCGTTAAAAGTGTGTTTTGAATCGAAAAACAAACTTTCTTAGTGTTTGTGAAATTTGGTGAAAAGTTATGTAGTAAAAGATACGATACAAATGATCTAAAAACACGTCATTTGAACTACTCAAAGCGTTAAAATCTTGTTTTGAATCGAAAAACAAACTTCCTTTGTGTTTGTGAAATTTGGTGAAAAGTTATGTAGTAAAAGATACGATACAAATGATCTAAAAACATGTTATTTGAACTCCTCAAAGTGCTAAAATCTTGTTTTGAATAGAAAAACAAACTTTCTTAGTTTTTGTGAAATTTGGTGAAAAGTTATGTAGTAAAAGATACGATACAAATGATCTAAAAACACGTTATTTGAACTACTCAAAGCGTTAAAATCTTGTTTTGAATCGAAAAACAAACTTTCTTAGTGTTGTGAAATTTGGTGAAAAATTATGTAGTAAAAGATACGATATAAATGATCTAAAAACACGTTATTTGAACTACTCAAGGCGTTAAAATCTTGTTTTGAATCGAAAAACAAACTTTCTTAGTGTTCGTGAAATTTGGTGAAAAGTTATGTAGCAAAGGATACGGTACAAAAGATCTAAAAACACGTTATTTGAACTACTCAAAGCGTTAAAATCTTGTTTTGAATCGAAAAACAAACTTTCTTAGTGTTTGTGAAATTTGGTGAAAAGTTATGTAGTAAAAGATACGATACAAATGATCTAAAAACACGTCATTTGAACTACTCAAAGCGTTAAAATCTTGTTTTGAATCGAAAAACAAACTTCCTTTGTGTTTGTGAAATTTGGTGAAAAGTTATGTAGTAAAAGATACGATACAAATGATCTAAAAACATGTTATTTGAACTCCTCAAAGTGCTAAAATCTTGTTTTGAATCAAAAAACAAACTATTTTAGTGTTTGTGAAATGTGGGGAAAAGTTACGTAGTAAAAGATACGATACAAATTATCTAAAAATAAGTTATTTGAGCTCCTCAAAACGTTAAAATCTTGTTTTGAATAGAAAAACAAACTTTCTTTGTGTTTGTGAAATTTGGTGAAAAGTTATGTAGTAAAAGATACGATACAAATGATCTAAAAACACGTTATTTGAACTACTCAAAGCGTTAAAATCTTGTTTTGAATCGAAAAACAAACTTTCTTAGTGTTTCTGAAATTTGATGAAAAGTTATGTAGTAAAAGATACGATACAAATGATCTAAAAACACGTTATTTGAACTACTCAAAGCGTTAAAATCTTTTTTTCAATCGAAAAACAAACTTTCTTGGTGTTTGTGAAATTTGATGAAAAGTTAGGTAGTAAAAGATACGATACAAATGATCTAAAAACATGTTATTTGAACTCCTCAAAGAGCTAAAATCTTGTTTTGAATCGATAAACAAACTTTCTTAGTGTTTGTGAAATTTGGTGAAAAGTTACGTAGTAAAAGATACGATACAAATGATCTAAAAACAAGTTATTTGAGCTGCTCAAAGCGTTAAAATCTTGTTTTTAATCGAAAAACAAACTTTCTTAGTGTTTGTGAAATTTGGTGAAAAGTTATGTAGTAAAAGATACGATACAAATGATCTAAAAACACGTCATTTGAACTACTCAAATCGTTAAAATTTTGTTTTGAATCGAAAAACAATATTTGTTAGTGTTTGTGAAATTTGGTGAAAAGTTATGTAGTAAAAGATACGATACAAATGATCCAAAAACGTGTTATTTGAACTCCTCAAAGCGCTAAAATCTTGTTTGGAATCGAAAAACAAACTTTCTTAGTGTTTGTGAAATTTGGTGAAAAATTATGTAGTAAAAGATACGATACAAATGATCTAAAAACATGTTATTTGAACTCCTCAAAGCGCTAAAATCTTGTTTTGAATTGAAAAACAAACTATCTTAGTGTTTGTGAAATGTGGGGAAAAGTTACGTAGTAAAAGATACGATACAAATTATCTAAATATAAGTTATTTGAGCTCCTCAAAGCGTTAAAATCTTGTTTTGAATAGAAAAACAAACTTTCTTAGTGTTTGTGAAATTTGGTGAAAAGTTATGTAGTAAAAGATACGATACAAATGATCTAAAAACACGTTATTTGAACTACTCAAAACGTTAAAATCTTGTTTTGAATCGAAAAACAAACTTTCTTGGTGTTTGTGAAATTTGATGAAAAGTTAGGTAGTAAAAGATACGATTCAAATGATCTAAAAACATGTTATTTGAACTCCTCAAAGCGCTAAAATCTTGTTTTGAATCGATAAACAAACTTTCTTAGTGTTTGTGAAATTTGGTGAAAAGTTATGTAGTAAAAGATACGATACAAATGATCTAAAAACAAGTTATTTGAGCTCCTCAAAGCGTTAAAATCTTGTTTTTAATCGAAAAACAAACTTTCTTAGTGTTTGTGAAATTTGGTGAAAAGTTATGTAGTAAAAGATACGATACAAATGATCTAAAAACACGTCATTTGAACTACTCAAATCGTTAAAATTTTGTTTTGAATCGAAAAACAATATTTCTTAGTGTTTGTGAAATTTGGTGAAAAGTTATGTAGTAAAAGATACGATGCAAATGATCCAAAAACATGTTATTTGAACTCCTCAAAGCGCTAAAATCTTGTTTTGAATCGAAAAACAAACTTTCTTAGTGTTTGTGAAATTTGGTGAAAAGTTACGTAGTAAAAGATACGATACAAATGATCTAAAAATAAGTTTTTTGAGCTCCTCAAAACGTTAAAATCTTGTTTTGAATCGAAAAACAAAATTTCTTAGTGTTTGTGAAATTTGGTGAAAAGTTATGTAGTAAAAGATACGATACAAATGATCTAAAAACACGTTATTTGAACTACTCAAAGCGTTAAAATCTGATTTTGAATCGAAAAACAAACTTTCTTAGTGTTTGCGAAATTTGGTGACAAGTTATGTAGTAAAAGATACGATACAAATGATCTAAAAACACGTTATTCGAACTACTCAAAGCGTTAAAATCTTGTTTTGAATCGAAAAACAAACTTTCTTTGTGTTTGTGAAATTTGGTGAAAAGTTATGTAGTAAAGGATACGATACAAATGATCTAAGAACACGTTATTTGAACTACTCAAAGCGTTAAAATCTTGTTTTGAATCGAAAAACAAACTTTCTTAGTGTTTGTGAAATTTGGTGAAAAGTTATGTAGTAAAAGATACGATACAAATGATCTAAAAACATGTTATTTGAACTCCTCAAAGCGCTAAAATCTTATTTTGAATCGAAAAGCAAACTTTCTTAGTGTTTGTGAAATTTGGTGAAAAGTTATGTAGTAAAAGATACGATACAAATGATCTAAAAACAAGTTATTTGAGCTCCTCAAAGCGTTAAAATCTTGTTTTGAATCGAAAAACAAACTTTCTTAGTGTTTGTGAAATTTGGTGAAAAATTATGTAGTAAAATATATGATACAAATGATCTAAAAACACGTTATTTGAACTCCTGAAAGCGTTAAAAGTGTGTTTTGAATCGAAAAACAAACTTTATTAGGGTTTGTGAAATTTGGTGAAAAGTTATGTAGTAAAAGATACAATACAAATGATCTAAAAACACGTTATTTGAACACCTCAAAGCGTTAAAATCTTGTTTTGAATAGAAAAACAAACTTTATTTGTGTTTGTGAAATTTGGTGAAAAGTTATGTAGTAAAGGATACGATACAAATGATCTAAAAACACGTTATTTGAACTCCTCAAAGCGCTAAAATCTTGTTTTGAATCGAAAAACAAACTTTCTTTGTGTTTGTGAAATTTGGTGAAAAGTTATGTAGTAAAAGATACGATACAAATGATCTAAAAACATGTTATTTGAACTCCTCAAAGCGCTAAAATCTTGTTTTGAATCGAAAAACAAACTATCTTAGTGTTTGTCAAATGTGGGGAAAAGTTACGTAGTAAAAGATACGATACAAATGATCTAAAAATAAGTTATTTGAGCTCCTCAAAGCGTTAAAATCTTGTTTTGAATAGAAAAACAAACTTTCTTAGTGTTTGTGAAATTTGGTGAAAAGTTATGTAGTAAAAGATACGATACAAATGATCTAAAAACACGTTATTTGAACTACCCAAAGCGTTAAAATCTTGTTTTGAATCGAAAAACAAACTTTCTTAGTGTTTGTGAAATTTGGTGAAAAGTTATGTAGTAAAAGATACGATACAAATGATCTAAAAATACGTCATTTGAACTACTCAAAGCGTTAAAATCTTGTTTTGAATCGAAAAACAAACTTTCTTAGTGTTTGTGAAATTTGGTGAAAAGTTATGTAGTAAAAGATACGATACAAATGATCTAAAAACATGTTATTTGAACTCCTCAAAGCGCTAAAATCTTGTTTTGAATTGAAAAACAAACTATCTTAGTGTTTGTGAAATGTGGGGAAAAGTTACGTAGTAAAAGATACGATACAAATTATCTAAATATAAGTTATTTGAGCTCCTCAAAGCGTTAAAATCTTGTTTTGAATAGAAAAACAAACTTTATTAGTGTTTGTGAAATTTGGTGAAAAGTTATGTAGTAAAAGATACGATACAAATGATCTAAAAACACGTTATTTGAACTACTCAAAGCGTTAAAATCTTGTTTTGAATCGAAAAACAAACTTTCTTGGTGTTTGTGAAATTTGATGAAAAGTTAGGTAGTAAAAGATACAATACAAATGATCTAAAAACATGTTATTTGAACTCCTCAAAGCGCTAAAATCTTGTTTTGAATCGATAAACAAACTTTCTTAGTGTTTGTGAAATTTGGTGAAAAGTTACGTAGTAAAAGATACGATACAAATGATCTAAAAACAAGTTATTTGAGCTCCTCAAAGCGTTAAAATCTTGTTTTTAATCGTAAAACAAACTTTCTTAGTGTTTGTGAAATTTGGTGAAAAGTTATGTAGTAAAAGATACGATACAAATGATCTAAAAACACGTCATTTGAAATACTCAAATCGTTAAAATTTTGTTTTGAATCGAAAAACAATATTTCTTAGTGTTTGTGAAATTTGGTGAAAAGTTATGTAGTAAAAGATACGATACAAATGATCTAAAAACATGTTATTTGAACTCCTCAAAGAGCTAAAATCTTGTTTTGAATCGAAAAACAAACTTTCTTAGTGTTTGTGAAATTTGGTGAAAAGTTACGTAGTAAAAGATACGATACAAATGATCTAAAAACATGTTATTTGAAGTCCTCAAAGCGCTAAAATCTTGTTTTGAATCGAAAAACAAACTTTCTTAGTGTTTGTGAAATTTGGTGAAAAGTTATGTAGTAAAAGATACGATAAAAATGATCTAAAAACACGTTATTTGAACTCCTCAAAGCGTTAAAATCTTGTTTTCAATCAAAAAACAAACTTTCTTAGTGTTTGTGAAATTTGGTGAAAAGTTATGTAGTAAAAGATACGATATAAATGATCTAAAAACACGTTATTTGAACTACTCAAGGCGTTAAAATCTCGTTTTGAATCGAAAAACAAACTTTCTTACTGTTTGTGAAATTTGGTGAAAAGTTATGTAGCAAAGGATACGATACAAAAGATCTAAAAACACGTTATTTGAACTCCTCAAAGCGTTAAAAGTGTGTTTTGAATCGAAAAACAAACTTTCTTAGTGTTTGTGAAATTTGGTGAAAAGTTATGTAGTAAAAGATACGATACAAATGATCTAAAAACACGTCATTTGAACTACTCAAAGCGTTAAAATCTTGTTTTGAATCGAAAAACAAACTTCCTTTGTGTTTGTGAAATTTGGTGAAAAGTTATGTAGTAAAAGATACGATACAAATGATCTAAAAACATGTTATTTGAACTCCTCAAAGTGCTAAAATCTTGTTTTGAATAGAAAAACAAACTTTCTTAGTTTTTGTGAAATTTGGTGAAAAGTTATGTAGTAAAAGATACGATACAAATGATCTAAAAACACGTTATTTGAACTACTCAAAGCGTTAAAATCTTGTTTTGAATCGAAAAACAAACTTTCTTAGTGTTGTGAAATTTGGTGAAAAATTATGTAGTAAAAGATACGATATAAATGATCTAAAAACACGTTATTTGAACTACTCAAGGCGTTAAAATCTTGTTTTGAATCGAAAAACAAACTTTCTTAGTGTTCGTGAAATTTGGTGAAAAGTTATGTAGCAAAGGATACGGTACAAAAGATCTAAAAACACGTTATTTGAACTACTCAAAGCGTTAAAATCTTGTTTTGAATCGAAAAACAAACTTTCTTAGTGTTTGTGAAATTTGGTGAAAAGTTATGTAGTAAAAGATACGATACAAATGATCTAAAAACACGTCATTTGAACTACTCAAAGCGTTAAAATCTTGTTTTGAATCGAAAAACAAACTTCCTTTGTGTTTGTGAAATTTGGTGAAAAGTTATGTAGTAAAAGATACGATACAAATGATCTAAAAACATGTTATTTGAACTCCTCAAAGTGCTAAAATCTTGTTTTGAATCAAAAAACAAACTATTTTAGTGTTTGTGAAATGTGGGGAAAAGTTACGTAGTAAAAGATACGATACAAATTATCTAAAAATAAGTTATTTGAGCTCCTCAAAACGTTAAAATCTTGTTTTGAATAGAAAAACAAACTTTCTTTGTGTTTGTGAAATTTGGTGAAAAGTTATGTAGTAAAAGATACGATACAAATGATCTAAAAACACGTTATTTGAACTACTCAAAGCGTTAAAATCTTGTTTTGAATCGAAAAACAAACTTTCTTAGTGTTTCTGAAATTTGATAAAAAGTTATGTAGTAAAAGATACGATACAAATGATCTAAAAACACGTTATTTGAACTACTCAAAGCGTTAAAATCTTGTTTTCAATCGAAAAACAAACTTTCTTGGTGTTTGTGAAATTTGATGAAAAGTTAGGTAGTAAAAGATACGATACAAATGATCTAAAAACATGTTATTTGAACTCCTCAAAGAGCTAAAATCTTGTTTTGAATCGATAAACAAACTTTCTTAGTGTTTGTGAAATTTGGTGAAAAGTTACGTAGTAAAAGATACGATACAAATGATCTAAAAATAAGTTTTTTGAGCTCCTCAAAATGTTAAAATCTTGTTTTGAATCGAAAAACAAAATTTCTTAGTGTTTGTGAAATTTGGTGAAAAGTTATGTAGTAAAAGATACGATACAAATGATATAAAAACACGTTATTTGAACTACTCAAAAGCGTTAAAATCTGATTTTGAATCGAAAAACAAACTTTCTTAGTGTTTGCGAAATTTGGTGAAAAGTTATGTAGTAAAAGATACGATACAAATGATCTAAAAACACGTTATTTGAACTACTCAAAGCGTTAAAATCTTGTTTTGAATCGAAAAACAAACTTTCTTTGTGTTTGTGAAATTTGGTGAAAAGTTATGTAGTAAAGGATACGATACAAATGATCTAAAAACACGTTATTTGAACTACTCAAAGCGTTAAAATCTTGTTTTGAATCGAAAAACAAACTTTCTTAGTGTTTGTGAAATTTGGTGAAAATTTATGTAGTAAAAGATACGATACAAATGATCTAAAAACATGTTATTTGAACTCCTCAAAGCGCTAAAATCTTATTTTGAATCGAAAAGCAAACTTTCTTAGTGTTTGTGAAATTTGGTGAAAAGTTATGTAGTAAAAGATACGATTCAAATGATCTAAAAACAAGTTATTTGAGCTCCTCAAAGCGTTAAAATCTTGTTTTGAATCGAAAAACAAACTTTCTTAGTGTTTGTGAAATTTGGTGAAAAATTATGTAGTAAAATATATGATACAAATGATCTAAAAACACGTTATTTGAACTCCTGAAAGCGTTAAAAGTGTGTTTTGAATCGAAAAACAAACTTTATTAGGGTTTGTGAAATTTGGTGAAAAGTTATGTAGTAAAAGATACAATACAAATGATCTAAAAACACGTTATTTGAACACCTCAAAGCGTTAAAATCTTGTTTTGAATAGAAAAACAAACTTTATTTGTGTTTGTGAAATTTGGTGAAAAGTTATGTAGTAAAGGATACGATACAAATGATCTAAAAACACGTAATTTGAACTCCTCAAAGCGTTAAAATCTTGTTTTGAATCGAAAAGCAAACTTTCTTAGTGTTTGTGAAATTTGGTGAAAAGTTATGTAGTAAAAGATACGATACAAATGATCTAAAAACAGTATATTTGAACTCCTCAAACCTTTAAAATCTAGTTTTGAATCGAAAAACAAACTTTCTTAGTGTTTGTGAAATTGGGTGAAAAGTTCTGTAGTAAAAGATACGATAAAAATGATCCAAAAACACGTTATTTGAACTGCTCAAAGCGCTAAAATTTTGTTTTGAATCGAAAAACAAACATTCTTAGTGTTTGTGAAATTTGGTGAAAAGTTATGTAGTAAAAGATACGATACAAATGATCTAAAAACATGTTATTTGAAGTCCTCAAAGCGCTAAAATCTTGTTTTGAATCGAAAAACAAACTTTCTTAGTGTTTGTGAAATTTGGTGAAAAGTTATGTAGTAAAAGATACGATAAAAATGATCTAAAAACACGTTATTTGAACTCCTCAAAGCGTTAAAATCTTGTTTTCAATCAAAAAACAAACTTTCTTAGTGTTTGTGAAATTTGGTGAAAAGTTATGTAGTAAAAGATACGATATAAATGATCTAAAAACACGTTATTTGAACTACTCAAGGCGTTAAAATCTCGTTTTGAATCGAAAAACAAACTTTCTTACTGTTTGTGAAATTTGGTGAAAAGTTATGTAGCAAAGGATACGATACAAAAGATCTAAAAAACACGTTATTTGAACTCCTCAAAGCGTTAAAAGTGTGTTTTGAATCGAAAAACAAACTTTCTTAGTGTTTGTGAAATTTGGTGAAAAGTTATGTAGTAAAAGATACGATACAAATGATCTAAAAACACGTCATTTGAACTACTCAAAGCGTTAAAATCTTGTTTTGAATCGAAAAACAAACTTCCTTTGTGTTTGTGAAATTTGGTGAAAAGTTATGTAGTAAAAGATACGATACAAATGATCTAAAAACATGTTATTTGAACTCCTCAAAGTGCTAAAATCTTGTTTTGAATAGAAAAACAAACTTTCTTAGTTTTTGTGAAATTTGGTGAAAAGTTATGTAGTAAAAGATACGATACAAATGATCTAAAAACACGTTATTTGAACTACTCAAAGCGTTAAAATCTTGTTTTGAATCGAAAAACAAACTTTCTTAGTGTTGTGAAATTTGGTGAAAAATTATGTAGTAAAAGATACGATATAAATGATCTAAAAACACGTTATTTGAACTACTCAAGGCGTTAAAATCTTGTTTTGAATCGAAAAACAAACTTTCTTAGTGTTCGTGAAATTTGGTGAAAAGTTATGTAGCAAAGGATACGGTACAAAAGATCTAAAAACACGTTATTTGAACTACTCAAAGCGTTAAAATCTTGTTTTGAATCGAAAAACAAACTTTCTTAGTGTTTGTGAAATTTGGTGAAAAGTTATGTAGTAAAAGATACGATACAAATGATCTAAAAACACGTCATTTGAACTACTCAAAGCGTTAAAATCTTGTTTTGAATCGAAAAACAAACTTCCTTTGTGTTTGTGAAATTTGGTGAAAAGTTATGTAGTAAAAGATACGATACAAATGATCTAAAAACATGTTATTTGAACTCCTCAAAGTGCTAAAATCTTGTTTTGAATCAAAAAACAAACTATTTTAGTGTTTGTGAAATGTGGGGAAAAGTTACGTAGTAAAAGATACGATACAAATTATCTAAAAATAAGTTATTTGAGCTCCTCAAAACGTTAAAATCTTGTTTTGAATAGAAAAACAAACTTTCTTTGTGTTTGTGAAATTTGGTGAAAAGTTATGTAGTAAAAGATACGATACAAATGATCTAAAAACACGTTATTTGAACTACTCAAAGCGTTAAAATCTTGTTTTGAATCGAAAAACAAACTTTCTTAGTGTTTCTGAAATTTGATGAAAAGTTATGTAGTAAAAGATACGATACAAATGATCTAAAAACACGTTATTTGAACTACTCAAAGCGTTAAAATCTTTTTTTCAATCGAAAAACAAACTTTCTTGGTGTTTGTGAAATTTGATGAAAAGTTAGGTAGTAAAAGATACGATACAAATGATCTAAAAACATGTTATTTGAACTCCTCAAAGAGCTAAAATCTTGTTTTGAATCGATAAACAAACTTTCTTAGTGTTTGTGAAATTTGGTGAAAAGTTACGTAGTAAAAGATACGATACAAATGATCTAAAAACAAGTTATTTGAGCTGCTCAAAGCGTTAAAATCTTGTTTTTAATCGAAAAACAAACTTTCTTAGTGTTTGTGAAATTTGGTGAAAAGTTATGTAGTAAAAGATACGATACAAATGATCTAAAAACACGTCATTTGAACTACTCAAATCGTTAAAATTTTGTTTTGAATCGAAAAACAATATTTCTTAGTGTTTGTGAAATTTGGTGAAAAGTTATGTAGTAAAAGATACGATACAAATGATCCAAAAACGTGTTATTTGAACTCCTCAAAGCGCTAAAATCTTGTTTTGAATCGAAAAACAAACTTTCTTAGTGTTTGTGAAATTTGGTGAAAAATTATGTAGTAAAAGATACGATACAAATGATCTAAAAACATGTTATTTGAACTCCTCAAAGCGCTAAAATCTTGTTTTGAATTGAAAAACAAACTATCTTAGTGTTTGTGAAATGTGGGGAAAAGTTACGTAGTAAAAGATACGATACAAATTATCTAAATATAAGTTATTTGAGCTCCTCAAAGCGTTAAAATCTTGTTTTGAATAGAAAAACAAACTTTCTTAGTGTTTGTGAAATTTGGTGAAAAGTTATGTAGTAAAAGATACGATACAAATGATCTAAAAACACGTTATTCGAACTACTCAAAACGTTAAAATCTTGTTTTGAATCGAAAAACAAACTTTCTAGGTGTTTGTGAAATTTGATGAAAAGTTAGGTAGTAAAAGATACGATACAAATGATCTAAAAACATGTTATTTGAACTCCTCAAAGCGCTAAAATCTTGTTTTGAATCGATAAACAAACTTTCTTAGTGTTTGTGAAATTTGGTGAAAAGTTATGTAGTAAAAGATACGATACAAATGATCTAAAAACAAGTTATTTGAGCTCCTCAAAGCGTTAAAATCTTGTTTTTAATCGAAAAACAAACTTTCTTAGTGTTTGTGAAATTTGGTGAAAAGTTATGTAGTAAAAGATACGATACAAATGATCTAAAAACACGTCATTTGAACTACTCAAATCGTTAAAATTTTGTTTTGAATCGAAAAACAATATTTCTTAGTGTTTGTGAAATTTGGTGAAAAGTTATGTAGTAAAAGATACGATGCAAATGATCCAAAAACATGTTATTTGAACTCCTCAAAGCGCTAAAATCTTGTTTTGAATCGAAAAACAAACTTTCTTAGTGTTTGTGAAATTTGGTGAAAAGTTACGTAGTAAAAGATACGATACAAATGATCTAAAAATAAGTTTTTTGAGCTCCTCAAAACGTTAAAATCTTGTTTTGAATCGAAAAACAAAATTTCTTAGTGTTTGTGAAATTTGGTGAAAAGTTATGTAGTAAAAGATACGATACAAATGATCTAAAAACACGTTATTTGAACTACTCAAAGCGTTAAAATCTGATTTTGAATCGAAAAACAAACTTTCTTAGTGTTTGCGAAATTTGGTGACAAGTTATGTAGTAAAAGATACGATACAAATGATCTAAAAACACGTTATTCAAACTACTCAAAGCGTTAAAATCTTGTTTTGAATCGAAAAACAAACTTTCTTTGTGTTTGTGAAATTTGGTGAAAAGTTATGTAGTAAAGGATACGATACAAATGATCTAAAAACACGTTATTTGAACTACTCAAAGCGTTAAAATCTTGTTTTGAATCGAAAAACAAACTTTCTTAGTGTTTGTGAAATTTGGTGAAAAGTTATGTAGTAAAAGATACGATACAAATGATCTAAAAACATGTTATTTGAACTCCTCAAAGCGCTAAAATCTTATTTTGAATCGAAAAGCAAACTTTCTTAGTGTTTCTGAAATTTGGTGAAAAGTTATGTAGTAAAAGATACGATACAAATGATCTAAAAACAAGTTATTTGAGCTCCTCAAAGCGTTAAAATCTTGTTTTGAATCGAAAAACAAACTTTCTTAGTGTTTGTGAAATTTGGTGAAAAATTATGTAGTAAAATATATGATACAAATGATCTAAAAACACGTTATTTGAACTCCTGAAAGCGTTAAAAGTGTGTTTTGAATCGAAAAACAAACTTTATTAGGGTTTGTGAAATTTGGTGAAAAGTTATGTAGTAAAAGATACAATACAAATGATCTAAAAACACGTTATTTGAACACCTCAAAGCGTTAAAATCTTGTTTTGAATAGAAAAACAAACTTTATTTGTGTTTGTGAAATTTGGTGAAAAGTTATGTAGTAAAGGATACGATACAAATGATCTAAAAACACGTTATTTGAACTCCTCAAAGCGCTAAAATCTTGTTTTGAATCGAAAAACAAACTTTCTTTGTGTTTGTGAAATTTGGTGAAAAGTTATGTAGTAAAAGATACGATACAAATGATCTAAAAACATGTTATTTGAACTCCTCAAAGCGCTAAAATCTTGTTTTGAATCGAAAAACAAACTATCTTAGTGTTTGTCAAATGTGGGGAAAAGTTACGTAGTAAAAGATACGATACAAATGATCTAAAAATAAGTTATTTGAGCTCCTCAAAGCGTTAAAATCTTGTTTTGAATAGAAAAACAAACTTTCTTAGTGTTTGTGAAATTTGGTGAAAAGTTATGTAGTAAAAGATACGATACAAATGATCTAAAAACACGTTATTTGAACTACCCAAAGCGTTAAAATCTTGTTTTGAATCGAAAAACAAACTTTCTTAGTGTTTGTGAAATTTGGTGAAAAGTTATGTAGTAAAAGATACGATACAAATGATCTAAAAATACGTCATTTGAACTACTCAAAGCGTTAAAATCTTGTTTTGAATCGAAAAACAAACTTTCTTAGTGTTTGTGAAATTTGGTGAAAAGTTATGTAGTAAAAGATACGATACAAATGATCTAAAAACATGTTATTTGAACTCCTCAAAGCGCTAAAATCTTGTTTTGAATTGAAAAACAAACTATCTTAGTGTTTGTGAAATGTGGGGAAAAGTTACGTAGTAAAAGATACGATACAAATTATCTAAATATAAGTTATTTGAGCTCCTCAAAGCGTTAAAATCTTGTTTTGAATAGAAAAACAAACTTTATTAGTGTTTGTGAAATTTGGTGAAAAGTTATGTAGTAAAAGATACGATACAAATGATCTAAAAACACGTTATTTGAACTACTCAAAGCGTTAAAATCTTGTTTTGAATCGAAAAACAAACTTTCTTGGTGTTTGTGAAATTTGATGAAAAGTTAGGTAGTAAAAGATACAATACAAATGATCTAAAAACATGTTATTTGAACTCCTCAAAGCGCTAAAATCTTGTTTTGAATCGATAAACAAACTTTCTTAGTGTTTGTGAAATTTGGTGAAAAGTTACGTAGTAAAAGATACGATACAAATGATCTAAAAACAAGTTATTTGAGCTCCTCAAAGCGTTAAAATCTTGTTTTTAATCGTAAAACAAACTTTCTTAGTGTTTGTGAAATTTGGTGAAAAGTTATGTAGTAAAAGATACGATACAAATGATCTAAAAACACGTCATTTGAAATACTCAAATCGTTAAAATTTTGTTTTGAATCGAAAAACAATATTTCTTAGTGTTTGTGAAATTTGGTGAAAAGTTATGTAGTAAAAGATACGATACAAATGATCCAAAAACATGTTATTTGAACTCCTCAAAGCGCTAAAATCTTGTTTTGAATCGAAAAACAAACTTTCTTAGTGTTTGTGAAATTTGGTGAAAAGTTACGTAGTAAAAGATACGATAGAAATGATCTAAAAACATGTTATTTGAAGTCCTCAAAGCGCTAAAATCTTGTTTTGAATCGAAAAACAAACTTTCTTAGTGTTTGTGAAATTTGGTGAAAAGTTATGTAGTAAAAGATACGATAAAAATGATCTAAAAACACGTTATTTGAACTCCTCAAAGCGTTAAAATCTTGTTTTCAATCAAAAAACAAACTTTCTTAGTGTTTGTGAAATTTGGTGAAAAGTTATGTAGTAAAAGATACGATATAAATGATCTAAAAACACGTTATTTGAACTACTCAAGGCGTTAAAATCTCGTTTTGAATCGAAAAACAAACTTTCTTACTGTTTGTGAAATTTGGTGAAAAGTTATGTAGCAAAGGATACGATACAAAAGATCTAAAAACACGTTATTTGAACTCCTCAAAGCGTTAAAAGTGTGTTTTGAATCGAAAAACAAACTTTCTTAGTGTTTGTGAAATTTGGTGAAAAGTTATGTAGTAAAAGATACGATACAAATGATCTAAAAACACGTCATTTGAACTACTCAAAGCGTTAAAATCTTGTTTTGAATCGAAAAACAAACTTCCTTTGTGTTTGTGAAATTTGGTGAAAAGTTATGTAGTAAAAGATACGATACAAATGATCTAAAAACATGTTATTTGAACTCCTCAAAGTGCTAAAATCTTGTTTTGAATAGAAAAACAAACTTTCTTAGTTTTTGTGAAATTTGGTGAAAAGTTATGTAGTAAAAGATACGATACAAATGATCTAAAAACACGTTATTTGAACTACTCAAAGCGTTAAAATCTTGTTTTGAATCGAAAAACAAACTTTCTTAGTGTTGTGAAATTTGGTGAAAAATTATGTAGTAAAAGATACGATATAAATGATCTAAAAACACGTTATTTGAACTACTCAAGGCGTTAAAATCTTGTTTTGAATCGAAAAACAAACTTTCTTAGTGTTCGTGAAATTTGGTGAAAAGTTATGTAGCAAAGGATACGGTACAAAAGATCTAAAAACACGTTATTTGAACTACTCAAAGCGTTAAAATCTTGTTTTGAATCGAAAAACAAACTTTCTTAGTGTTTGTGAAATTTGGTGAAAAGTTATGTAGTAAAAGATACGATACAAATGATCTAAAAACACGTCATTTGAACTACTCAAAGCGTTAAAATCTTGTTTTGAATCGAAAAACAAACTTCCTTTGTGTTTGTGAAATTTGGTGAAAAGTTATGTAGTAAAAGATACGATACAAATGATCTAAAAACATGTTATTTGAACTCCTCAAAGTGCTAAAATCTTGTTTTGAATCAAAAAACAAACTATTTTAGTGTTTGTGAAATGTGGGGAAAAGTTACGTAGTAAAAGATACGATACAAATTATCTAAAAATAAGTTATTTGAGCTCCTCAAAACGTTAAAATCTTGTTTTCAATAGAAAAACAAACTTTCTTTGTGTTTGTGAAATTTGGTGAAAAGTTATGTAGTAAAAGATACGATACAAATGATCTAAAAACACGTTATTTGAACTACTCAAAGCGTTAAAATCTTGTTTTGAATCGAAAAACAAACTTTCTTAGTGTTTCTGAAATTTGATGAAAAGTTATGTAGTAAAAGATACGATACAAATGATCTAAAAACACGTTATTTGAACTACTCAAAGCGTTAAAATCTTGTTTTCAATCGAAAAACAAACTTTCTTGGTGTTTGTGAAATTTGATGAAAAGTTAGGTAGTAAAAGATACGATACAAATGATCTAAAAACATGTTATTTGAACTCCTCAAAGAGCTAAAATCTTGTTTTGAATCGATAAACAAACTTTCTTAGTGTTTGTGAAATTTGGTGAAAAGTTACGTAGTAAAAGATACGATACAAATGATCTAAAAACAAGTTATTTGAGCTGCTCAAAGCGTTAAAATCTTGTTTTTAATCGAAAAACAAACTTTCTTAGTGTTTGTGAAATTTGGTGAAAAGTTATGTAGTAAAAGATACGATACAAATGATCTAAAAACACGTCATTTGAACTACTCAAATCGTTAAAATTTTGTTTTGAATCGAAAAACAATATTTCTTAGTGTTTGTGAAATTTGGTGAAAAGTTATGTAGTAAAAGATACGATACAAATGATCCAAAAACGTGTTATTTGAACTCCTCAAAGCGCTAAAATCTTGTTTTGAATCGAAAAACAAACTTTCTTAGTGTTTGTGAAATTTGGTGAAAAATTATGTAGTAAAAGATACGATACAAATGATCTAAAAACATGTTATTTGAACTCCTCAAAGCGCTAAAATCTTGTTTTGAATTGAAAAACAAACTATCTTAGTGTTTGTGAAATGTGGGGAAAAGTTACGTAGTAAAAGATACGATACAAATTATCTAAATATAAGTTATTTGAGCTCCTCAAAGCGTTAAAATCTTGTTTTGAATAGAAAAACAAACTTTCTTAGTGTTTGTGAAATTTGGTGAAAAGTTATGTAGTAAAAGATACGATACAAATGATCTAAAAACACGTTATTCGAACTACTCAAAACGTTAAAATCTTGTTTTGAATCGAAAAACAAACTTTCTTGGTGTTTGTGAAATTTGATGAAAAGTTAGGTAGTAAAAGATACGATACAAATGATCTAAAAACATGTTATTTGAACTCCTCAAAGCGCTAAAATCTTGTTTTGAATCGATAAACAAACTTTCTTAGTGTTTGTGAAATTTGGTGAAAAGTTATGTAGTAAAAGATACCATACAAATGATCTAAAAACAAGTTATTTGAGCTCCTCAAAGCGTTAAAATCTTGTTTTTAATCGAAAAACAAACTTTCTTAGTGTTTGTGAAATTTGGTGAAAAGTTATGTAGTAAAAGATACGATACAAATGATCTAAAAACACGTCATTTGAACTACTCAAATCGTTAAAATTTTGTTTTGAATCGAAAAACAATATTTCTTAGTGTTTGTGAAATTTGGTGAAAAGTTATGTAGTAAAAGATACGATGCAAATGATCCAAAAACATGTTATTTGAACTCCTCAAAGCGCTAAAATCTTGTTTTGAATCGAAAAACAAACTTTCTTAGTGTTTGTGAAATTTGGTGAAAAGTTACGTAGTAAAAGATACGATACAAATGATCTAAAAATAAGTTTTTTGAGCTCCTCAAAGTGCTAAAATCTTGTTTTGAATAGAAAAACAAACTTTCTTAGTTTTTGTGAAATTTGGTGAAAAGTTATGTAGTAAAAGATACGATACAAATGATCTAAAAACACGTTATTTGAACTACTCAAAGCGTTAAAATCTTGTTTTGAATCGAAAAACAAACTTTCTTAGTGTTGTGAAATTTGGTGAAAAATTATGTAGTAAAAGATACGATATAAATGATCTAAAAACACGTTATTTGAACTACTCAAGGCGTTAAAATCTTGTTTTGAATCGAAAAACAAACTTTCTTAGTGTTCGTGAAATTTGGTGAAAAGTTATGTAGCAAAGGATACGGTACAAAAGATCTAAAAACACGTTATTTGAACTACTCAAAGCGTTAAAATCTTGTTTTGAATCGAAAAACAAACTTTCTTAGTGTTTGTGAAATTTGGTGAAAAGTTATGTAGTAAAAGATACGATACAAATGATCTAAAAACACGTCATTTGAACTACTCAAAGCGTTAAAATCTTGTTTTGAATCGAAAAACAAACTTCCTTTGTGTTTGTGAAATTTGGTGAAAAGTTATGTAGTAAAAGATACGATACAAATGATCTAAAAACATGTTATTTGAACTCCTCAAAGTGCTAAAATCTTGTTTTGAATCAAAAAACAAACTATTTTAGTGTTTGTGAAATGTGGGGAAAAGTTACGTAGTAAAAGATACGATACAAATTATCTAAAAATAAGTTATTTGAGCTCCTCAAAACGTTAAAATCTTGTTTTGAATAGAAAAACAAACTTTCTTTGTGTTTGTGAAATTTGGTGAAAAGTTATGTAGTAAAAGATACGATACAAATGATCTAAAAACACGTTATTTGAACTACTCAAAGCGTTAAAATCTTGTTTTGAATCGAAAAACAAACTTTCTTAGTGTTTCTGAAATTTGATGAAAAGTTATGTAGTAAAAGATACGATACAAATGATCTAAAAACACGTTATTTGAACTACTCAAAGCGTTAAAATCTTGTTTTCAATCGAAAAACAAACTTTCTTGGTGTTTGTGAAATTTGATGAAAAGTTAGGTAGTAAAAGATACGATACAAATGATCTAAAAACATGTTATTTGAACTCCTCAAAGAGCTAAAATCTTGTTTTGAATCGATAAACAAACTTTCTTAGTGTTTGTGAAATTTGGTGAAAAGTTACGTAGTAAAAGATACGATACAAATGATCTAAAAACAAGTTATTTGAGCTGCTCAAAGCGTTAAAATCTTGTTTTTAATCGAAAAACAAACTTTCTTAGTGTTTGTGAAATTTGGTGAAAAGTTATGTAGTAAAAGATACGATACAAATGATCTAAAAACACGTCATTTGAACTACTCAAATCGTTAAAATTTTGTTTTGAATCGAAAAACAATATTTCTTAGTGTTTGTGAAATTTGGTGAAAAGTTATGTAGTAAAAGATACGATACAAATGATCCAAAAACGTGTTATTTGAACTCCTCAAAGCGCTAAAATCTTGTTTTGAATCGAAAAACAAACTTTCTTAGGGTTTGTGAAATTTGGTGAAAAATTATGTAGTAAAAGATACGATACAAATGATCTAAAAACATGTTATTTGAACTCCTCAAAGCGCTAAAATCTTGTTTTGAATTGAAAAACAAACTATCTTAGTGTTTGTGAAATGTGGGGAAAAGTTACGTAGTAAAAGATACGATACAAATTATCTAAATATAAGTTATTTGAGCTCCTCAAAGCGTTAAAATCTTGTTTTGAATAGAAAAACAAACTTTCTTAGTGTTTGTGAAATTTGGTGAAAAGTTATGTAGTAAAAGATACGATACAAATGATCTAAAAACACGTTATTCGAACTACTCAAAACGTTAAAATCTTGTTTTGAATCGAAAAACAAACTTTCTTGGTGTTTGTGAAATTTGATGAAAAGTTAGGTAGTAAAAGATACGATACAAATGATCTAAAAACATGTTATTTGAACTCCTCAAAGCGCTAAAATCTTGTTTTGAATCGATAAACAAACTTTCTTAGTGTTTGTGAAATTTGGTGAAAAGTTATGTAGTAAAAGATACGATACAAATGATCTAAAAACAAGTTATTTGAGCTCCTCAAAGCGTTAAAATCTTGTTTTTAATCGAAAAACAAACTTTCTTAGTGTTTGTGAAATTTGGTGAAAAGTTATGTAGTAAAAGATACGATACAAATGATCTAAAAACACGTCATTTGAACTACTCAAATCGTTAAAATTTTGTTTTGAATCGAAAAACAATATTTCTTAGTGTTTGTGAAATTTGGTGAAAAGTTATGTAGTAAAAGATACGATGCAAATGATCCAAAAACATGTTATTTGAACTCCTCAAAGCGCTAAAATCTTGTTTTGAATCGAAAAACAAACTTTCTTAGTGTTTGTGAAATTTGGTGAAAAGTTACGTAGTAAAAGATACGATACAAATGATCTAAAAATAAGTTTTTTGAGCTCCTCAAAACGTTAAAATCTTGTTTTGAATCGAAAAACAAAATTTCTTAGTGTTTGTGAAATTTGGTGAAAAGTTATGTAGTAAAAGATACGATACAAATGATCTAAAAACACGTTATTTGAACTACTCAAAGCGTTAAAATCTGATTTTGAATCGAAAAACAAACTTTCTTAGTGTTTGCGAAATTTGGTGACAAGTTATGTAGTAAAAGATACGATACAAATGATCTAAAAACACGTTATTCGAACTACTCAAAGCGTTAAAATCTTGTTTTGAATCGAAAAACAAACTTTCTTTGTGTTTGTGAAATTTGGTGAAAAGTTATGTAGTAAAGGATACGATACAAATGATCTAAAAACACGTTATTTGAACTACTCAAAGCGTTAAAATCTTGTTTTGAATCGAAAAACAAACTTTCTTAGTGTTTGTGAAATTTGGTGAAAAGTTATGTAGTAAAAGATACGATACAAATGATCTAAAAACATGTTATTTGAACTCCTCAAAGCGCTAAAATCTTATTTTGAATCGAAAAGCAAACTTTCTTAGTGTTTGTGAAATTTGGTGAAAAGTTATGTAGTAAAAGATACGATACAAATGATCTAAAAACAAGTTATTTGAGCTCCTCAAAGCGTTAAAATCTTGTTTTGAATCGAAAAACAAACTTTCTTAGTGTTTGTGAAATTTGGTGAAAAATTATGTAGTAAAATATATGATACAAATGATCTAAAAACACGTTATTTGAACTCCTGAAAGCGTTAAAAGTGTGTTTTGAATCGAAAAACAAACTTTATTAGGGTTTGTGAAATTTGGTGAAAAGTTATGTAGTAAAAGATACAATACAAATGATCTAAAAACACGTTATTTGAACACCTCAAAGCGTTAAAATCTTGTTTTGAATAGAAAAACAAACTTTATTTGTGTTTGTGAAATTTGGTGAAAAGTTATGTAGTAAAGGATACGATACAAATGATCTAAAAACACGTTATTTGAACTCCTCAAAGCGCTAAAATCTTGTTTTGAATCGAAAAACAAACTTTCTTTGTGTTTGTGAAATTTGGTGAAAAGTTATGTAGTAAAAGATACGATACAAATGATCTAAAAACATGTTATTTGAACTCCTCAAAGCGCTAAAATCTTGTTTTGAATCGAAAAACAAACTATCTTAGTGTTTGTCAAATGTGGGGAAAAGTTACGTAGTAAAAGATACGATACAAATGATCTAAAAATAAGTTATTTGAGCTCCTCAAAGCGTTAAAATCTTGTTTTGAATAGAAAAACAAACTTTCTTAGTGTTTGTGAAATTTGGTGAAAAGTTATGTAGTAAAAGATACGATACAAATGATCTAAAAACACGTTATTTGAACTACCCAAAGCGTTAAAATCTTGTTTTGAATCGAAAAACAAACTTTCTTAGTGTTTGTGAAATTTGGTGAAAAGTTATGTAGTAAAAGATACGATACAAATGATCTAAAAATACGTCATTTGAACTACTCAAAGCGTTAAAATCTTGTTTTGAATCGAAAAACAAACTTTCTTAGTGTTTGTGAAATTTGGTGAAAAGTTATGTAGTAAAAGATACGATACAAATGATCTAAAAACATGTTATTTGAACTCCTCAAAGCGCTAAAATCTTGTTTTGAATTGAAAAACAAACTATCTTAGTGTTTGTGAAATGTGGGGAAAAGTTACGTAGTAAAAGATACGATACAAATTATCTAAATATAAGTTATTTGAGCTCCTCAAAGCGTTAAAATCTTGTTTTGAATAGAAAAACAAACTTTATTAGTGTTTGTGAAATTTGGTGAAAAGTTATGTAGTAAAAGATACGATACAAATGATCTAAAAACACGTTATTTGAACTACTCAAAGCGTTAAAATCTTGTTTTGAATCGAAAAACAAACTTTCTTGGTGTTTGTGAAATTTGATGAAAAGTTAGGTAGTAAAAGATACAATACAAATGATCTAAAAACATGTTATTTGAACTCCTCAAAGCGCTAAAATCTTGTTTTGAATCGATAAACAAACTTTCTTAGTGTTTGTGAAATTTGGTGAAAAGTTACGTAGTAAAAGATACGATACAAATGATCTAAAAACAAGTTATTTGAGCTCCTCAAAGCGTTAAAATCTTGTTTTTAATCGTAAAACAAACTTTCTTAGTGTTTGTGAAATTTGGTGAAAAGTTATGTAGTAAAAGATACGATACAAATGATCTAAAAACACGTCATTTGAAATACTCAAATCGTTAAAATTTTGTTTTGAATCGAAAAACAATATTTCTTAGTGTTTGTGAAATTTGGTGAAAAGTTATGTAGTAAAAGATACGATACAAATGATCCAAAAACATGTTATTTGAACTCCTCAAAGCGCTAAAATCTTGTTTTGAATCGAAAAACAAACTTTCTTAGTGTTTGTGAAATTTGGTGAAAAGTTACGTAGTAAAAGATACGATACAAATGATCTAAAAATAAGTTTTTTGAGCTCCTCAAAATGTTAAAATCTTGTTTTGAATCGAAAAACAAAATTTCTTAGTGTTTGTGAAATTTGGTGAAAAGTTATGTAGTAAAAGATACGATACAAATGATCTAAAAACACGTTATTTGAACTACTCAAAGCGTTAAAATCTGATTTTGAATCGAAAAACAAACTTTCTTAGTGTTTGCGAAATTTGGTGAAAAGTTATGTAGTAAAAGATACGATACAAATGATCTAAAAACACGTTATTTGAACTACTCAAAGCGTTAAAATCTTGTTTTGAATCGAAAAACAAACTTTCTTTGTGTTTGTGAAATTTGGTGAAAAGTTATGTAGTAAAGGATACGATACAAATGATCTAAAAACACGTTATTTGAACTACTCAAAGCGTTAAAATCTTGTTTTGAATCGAAAAACAAACTTTCTTAGTGTTTGTGAAATTTGGTGAAAAGTTATGTAGTAAAAGATACGATACAAATGATCTAAAAACATGTTATTTGAACTCCTCAAAGCGCTAAAATCTTATTTTGAATCGAAAAGCAAACTTTCTTAGTATTTGTGAAATTTGGTGAAAAGTTATGTAGTAAAAGATACGATACAAATGATCTAAAAACAAGTTATTTGAGCTCCTCAAAGCGTTAAAATCTTGTTTTGAATCGAAAAACAAACTTTCTTAGTGTTTGTGGAATTTGGTGAAAAATTATGTAGTAAAATATATGATACAAATGATCTAAAAACACGTTATTTGAACTCCTGAAAGCGTTAAAAGTGTGTTTTGAATCGAAAAACAAACTTTATTAGGGTTTGTGAAATTTGGTGAAAAGTTATGTAGTAAAAGATACAATACAAATGATCTAAAAACACGTTATTTGAACACCTCAAAGCGTTAAAATCTTGTTTTGAATAGAAAAACAAACTTTATTTGTGTTTGTGAAATTTGGTGAAAAGTTATGTAGTAAAGGATACGATACAAATGATCTAAAAACACGTAATTTGAACTCCTCAAAGCGTTAAAATCTTGTTTTGAATCGAAAAGCAAACTTTCTTAGTGTTTGTGAAATTTGGTGAAAAGTTATGTAGTAATAGATACGATACAAATGATCTAAAAACAGTATATTTGAACTCCTCAAACCTTTAAAATCTTGTTTTGAATCAAAAAACAAACTTTCTTAGTGTTTGTGAAATTTGGTGAAAAGTTCTGTAGTAAAAGATACGATAAAAATGATCCAAAAACTCGTTATTTGAACTGCTCAAAGCGCTAAAATTTTGTTTTGAATCGAAAAACAAACATTCTTAGTGTTTGCGAAATTTGGTGAAAAGTTATGTAGTAAAAGATACGATACAAATGATCTAAAAACATGTTATTTGAAGTCCTCAAAGCGCTAAAATCTTGTTTTGAATCGAAAAACAAACTTTCTTAGTGTTTGTGAAATTTGGTGAAAAGTTATGTAGTAAAAGATACGATAAAAATGATCTAAAAACACGTTATTTGAACTCCTCAAAGCGTTAAAATCTTGTTTTCAATCAAAAAACAAACTTTCTTAGTGTTTGTGAAATTTGGTGAAAAGTTATGTAGTAAAAGATACGATATAAATGATCTAAAAACACGTTATTTGAACTACTCAAGGCGTTAAAATCTCGTTTTGAATCGAAAAACAAACTTTCTTACTGTTTGTGAAATTTGGTGAAAAGTTATGTAGCAAAGGATACGATACAAAAGATCTAAAAACACGTTATTTGAACTCCTCAAAGCGTTAAAAGTGTGTTTTGAATCGAAAAACAAACTTTCTTAGTGTTTGTGAAATTTGGTGAAAAGTTATGTAGTAAAAGATACGATACAAATGATCTAAAAACACGTCATTTGAACTACTCAAAGCGTTAAAATCTTGTTTTGAATCGAAAAACAAACTTCCTTTGTGTTTGTGAAATTTGGTGAAAAGTTATGTAGTAAAAGATACGATACAAATGATCTAAAAACATGTTATTTGAACTCCTCAAAGTGCTAAAATCTTGTTTTGAATAGAAAAACAAACTTTCTTAGTGTTTGTGAAATTTGGTGAAAAGTTATGTAGTAAAAGATACGATACAAATGATCTAAAAACACGTTATTTGAACTACTCAAAGCGTTAAAATCTTGTTTTGAATCGAAAAATAAACTTTCTTAGTGTTTGTGAAATTTGGTGAAAAATTATGTAGTAAAAGATACGATATAAATGATATAAAAACACGTTATTTGAACTACTCAAGGCGTTAAAATCTTGTTTTGAATCGAAAAACAAACTTTCTTAGTGTTCGTGAAATTTGGTGAAAGGTTATGTAGCAAAGGATACGGTACAAAAGATCTAAAAACACGTTATTTGAACTACTCAAAGCGTTAAAATCTTGTTTTGAATCGAAAAACAAACTTTCTTAGTGTTTGTGAAATTTGGTGAAAAGTTATGTAGTAAAAGATACGATACAAATGATCTAAAAACACGTCATTTGAACTACTCAAAGCGTTAAAATCTTGTTTTGAATCGAAAAACAAACTTCCTTTGTGTTTGTGAAATTTGGTGAAAAGTTATGTAGTAAAAGATACGATACAAATGATCTAAAAACATGTTATTTGAACTCCTCAAAGTGCTAAAATCTTGTTTTGAATCGATAAACAAACTTTCTTAGTGTTCGTGAAATTTGGTGAAAGGTTATGTAGCAAAGGATACGGTACAAAAGATCTAAAAACACGTTATTTGAACTACTCAAAGCGTTAAAATCTTGTTTTGAATCGAAAAACAAACTTCCTTTGTGTTTGTGAAATTTGGTGAAAAGTTATGTAGTAAAAGATACGATACAAATGATCTAAAAACATGTTATTAGAACTCCTCAAAGCGCTAAAATCTTGTTTTGAATCGATAAACAAACTTTCTTAGTGTTTGTGAAATTTGGTGAAAAGTTACGTAGTAAAAGATACGATACAAATGATCTAAAAACAAGTTATTTGAGCTCCTCAAAGCGTTAAAATCTTGTTTTTAATCGTAAAACAAACTTTCTTAGTGTTTGTGAAATTTGGTGAAAAGTTATGTAGTAAAAGATACGATACAAATGATCTAAAAACACGTCATTTGAAATACTCAAATCGTTAAAATTTTGTTTTGAATCGAAAAACAATATTTCTTAGTGTTTGTGAAATTTGGTGAAAAGTTATGTAGTAAAAGATACGATACAAATGATCCAAAAACATGTTATTTGAACTCCTCAAAGCGCTAAAATCTTGTTTTGAATCGAAAAACAAACTTTCTTAGTGTTTGTGAAATTTGGTGAAAAGTTACGTAGTAAAAGATACGATACAAATGATCTAAAAATAAGTTTTTTGAGCTCCTCAAAATGTTAAAATCTTGTTTTGAATCGAAAAACAAAATTTCTTAGTGTTTGTGAAATTTGGTGAAAAGTTATGTAGTAAAAGATACGATACAAATGATCTAAAAACACGTTATTTGAACTACTCAAAGCGTTAAAATCTGATTTTGAATCGAAAAACAAACTTTCTTAGTGTTTGCGAAATTTGGTGAAAAGTTATGTAGTAAAAGATACGATACAAATGATCTAAAAACACGTTATTTGAACTACTCAAAGCGTTAAAATCTTGTTTTGAATCGAAAAACAAACTTTCTTTGTGTTTGTGAAATTTGGTGAAAAGTTATGTAGTAAAGGATACGATACAAATGATCTAAAAACACGTTATTTGAACTACTCAAAGCGTTAAAATCTTGTTTTGAATCGAAAAACAAACTTTCTTAGTGTTTGTGAAATTTGGTGAAAAGTTATGTAGTAAAAGATACGATACAAATGATCTAAAAACATGTTATTTGAACTCCTCAAAGCGCTAAAATCTTATTTTGAATCGAAAAGCAAACTTTCTTAGTATTTGTGAAATTTGGTGAAAAGTTATGTAGTAAAAGATACGATACAAATGATCTAAAAACAAGTTATTTGAGCTCCTCAAAGCGTTAAAATCTTGTTTTGAATCGAAAAACAAACTTTCTTAGTGTTTGTGGAATTTGGTGAAAAATTATGTAGTAAAATATATGATACAAATGATCTAAAAACACGTTATTTGAACTCCTGAAAGCGTTAAAAGTGTGTTTTGAATCGAAAAACAAACTTTATTAGGGTTTGTGAAATTTGGTGAAAAGTTATGTAGTAAAAGATACAATACAAATGATCTAAAAACACGTTATTTGAACACCTCAAAGCGTTAAAATCTTGTTTTGAATAGAAAAACAAACTTTATTTGTGTTTGTGAAATTTGGTGAAAAGTTATGTAGTAAAGGATACGATACAAATGATCTAAAAACACGTAATTTGAACTCCTCAAAGCGTTAAAATCTTGTTTTGAATCGAAAAGCAAACTTTCTTAGTGTTTGTGAAATTTGGTGAAAAGTTATGTAGTAATAGATACGATACAAATGATCTAAAAACAGTATATTTGAACTCTTCAAACCTTTAAAATCTTGTTTTGAATCAAAAAACAAACTTTCTTAGTGTTTGTGAAATTTGGTGAAAAGTTCTGTAGTAAAAGATACGATAAAAATGATCCAAAAACTCGTTATTTGAACTGCTCAAAGCGCTAAAATTTTGTTTTGAATCGAAAAACAAACATTCTTAGTGTTTGCGAAATTTGGTGAAAAGTTATGTAGTAAAAGATACGATACAAATGATCTAAAAACATGTTATTTGAAGTCCTCAAAGCGCTAAAATCTTGTTTTGAATCGAAAAACAAACTTTCTTAGTGTTTGTGAAATTTGGTGAAAAGTTATGTAGTAAAAGATACGATAAAAATGATCTAAAAACACGTTATTTGAACTCCTCAAAGCGTTAAAATCTTGTTTTCAATCAAAAAACAAACTTTCTTAGTGTTTGTGAAATTTGGTGAAAAGTTATGTAGTAAAAGATACGATATAAATGATCTAAAAACACGTTATTTGAACTACTCAAGGCGTTAAAATCTCGTTTTGAATCGAAAAACAAACTTTCTTACTGTTTGTGAAATTTGGTGAAAAGTTATGTAGCAAAGGATACGATACAAAAGATCTAAAAACACGTTATTTGAACTCCTCAAAGCGTTAAAAGTGTGTTTTGAATCGAAAAACAAACTTTCTTAGTGTTTGTGAAATTTGGTGAAAAGTTATGTAGTAAAAGATACGATACAAATGATCTAAAAACACGTCATTTGAACTACTCAAAGCGTTAAAATCTTGTTTTGAATCGAAAAACAAACTTCCTTTGTGTTTGTGAAATTTGGTGAAAAGTTATGTAGTAAAAGATACGATACAAATGATCTAAAAACATGTTATTTGAACTCCTCAAAGTGCTAAAATCTTGTTTTGAATAGAAAAACAAACTTTCTTAGTGTTTGTGAAATTTGGTGAAAAGTTATGTAGTAAAAGATACGATACAAATGATCTAAAAACACGTTATTTGAACTACTCAAAGCGTTAAAATCTTGTTTTGAATCGAAAAATAAACTTTCTTAGTGTTTGTGAAATTTGGTGAAAAATTATGTAGTAAAAGATACGATATAAATGATATAAAAACACGTTATTTGAACTACTCAAGGCGTTAAAATCTTGTTTTGAATCGAAAAACAAACTTTCTTAGTGTTCGTGAAATTTGGTGAAAGGTTATGTAGCAAAGGATACGGTACAAAAGATCTAAAAACACGTTATTTGAACTACTCAAAGCGTTAAAATCTTGTTTTGAATCGAAAAACAAACTTTCTTAGTGTTTGTGAAATTTGGTGAAAAGTTATGTAGTAAAAGATACGATACAAATGATCTAAAAACACGTCATTTGAACTACTCAAAGCGTTAAAATCTTGTTTTGAATCGAAAAACAAACTTCCTTTGTGTTTGTGAAATTTGGTGAAAAGTTATGTAGTAAAAGATACGATACAAATGATCTAAAAACATGTTATTTGAACTCCTCAAAGTGCTAAAATCTTGTTTTGAATCAAAAAACAAACTATCTTAGTGTTTGTGAAATGTGGGGAAAAGTTACGTAGTAAAAGATACGATACAAATTATCTAAAAATAAGTTATTTGAGCTCCTCAAAGCGTTAAAATCTTGTTTTGAATCGAAAAACAAACTTTCTTAGTGTTTCTGAAATTTGATGAAAAGTTAGGTAGTAAAAGATACGATACAAATGATCTAAAAACATGTTATTTGAACTCCTCAAAGCGCTAAAATCTTGTTTTCAATCGAAAAACAAACTTTCTTAGTGTTTGTGAAATTTGGTGAAAAGTTACGAAGTAAAAGATACGATACAAATGATCTAAAAACAAGTTATTTGAGCTCCTCAAAGCGTTAAAATCTTGTTTTGAATCGAAAAACAAACTTTCTTAGTGTTTGTGAAATTTGGTGAAAAGTTATGTAGTAAAAGATAGGATACAAATGATCTAAAAACACGTCATTTGAACTACTCAAAGCGTTAAAATTTTGTTTTGAATCGAAAAACAATCTTTCTTATTGTTTGTGAAATTTGGTGAAAAGTTATGTAGTAAAAGATACGATACAAATGATCCAGAAACATGTTATTTGAACTCCTCAAAGTGCTAAAATCTTGTTTTGAATCGAAAAGCAAACTTTCTTAGTGTTTGTGAAATTTGGTGAAAAGTTACGTAGTAAAAGATACGATACAAATGATCTAAAAACAAGTTATTTGAGCTCCTCAAAGCGTTAAAATCTTGTTTTGAATCGAAAAACAAACTTTCTTAGTGTTTGTGAAATTTGGTGAAAAGTTATGTAGTAAAAGATAGGATACAAATGATCTAAAAACACGTTATTTGAACTACTCAAAGCGTTAAAATCTTGTTTTGAATCGAAAAACAAACTTTCTTAGTGTTTCTGAAATTTGATGAAAAGTTAGGTAGTAAAAGATACGATACAAATGATCTAAAAACATGTTATTTGAACTCCTCAAAGCGCTAAAATCTTGTTTTCAATCGAAAAACAAACTTTCTTAGTGTTTGTGAAATTTGGTGAAAAGTTACGAAGTAAAAGATACGATACAAATGATCTAAAAACAAGTTATTTGAGCTCCTCAAAGCGTTAAAATCTTGTTTTGAATCGAAAAACAAACTTTCTTAGTGTTTGTGAAATTTGGTGAAAAGTAATGTAGTAAAAGATAGGATACAAATGATCTAAAAACACGTCATTTGAACTACTCAAAGCGTTAAAATTTTGTTTTGAATCGAAAAACAATCTTTCTTAGTGTTTGTGAAATTTGGTGAAAAGTTATGTAGTAAAAGATACGATACAAATGATCCAGAAACATGTTATTTGAACTCCTCAAAGTGCTAAAATCTTGTTTTGAATCGAAAAGCAAACTTTCTTAGTGTTTGTGAAATTTGGTGAAAAGTTACGTAGTAAAAGATACGATACAAATGATCTAAAAACAAGTTATTTGAGCTCCTCAAAGCGTTAAAATCTTGTTTTGAATCGAAAAACAAACTTTCTTAGTGTTTGTGAAATTTGGTGAAAAGTTATGTAGTAAAAGAAACGATACAAATGATCTAAAAATACGTCATTTGAACTACTCAAAGCGTTAAAATCTTGTTTTGAATCGAAAAACAAACTTTGTTAGTGTTTGTGAAATTTGGTGAAAAGTTATGTAGTAAAAGATACGATACAAATGATCTAAAAATACGTCATTTGAACTACTCAAAGCGTTAAAATCTTGTTTTGAATCGAAAAACAAACTTTCTTAGTGTTTGTGAAATTTGGTGAAAAGTTATGTAGTAAAAGATACGATACAAATGATCTAAAAATACGTCATTTGAACTACTCAAAGCGTTAAAATCTTGTTTTGAATCGAAAAACAAACTTTCTTAGTGTTTGTGAAATTTGGTGAAAAGTTATGTAGTAAAAGATACGATACAAATGATCTAAAAACATGTTATTTGAACTCCTCAAATCGCTAAAATCTTGTTTTGAATCGAAAAACAAACTATCTTAGTGTTTGTGAAATGTGGGGAAAAGTAACGTAGTAAAAGATACGATACAAATTATCTAAAAATAAGTTATTTGGGCTCCTCAAAGCGTTAAAATCTTGTTTTGAATAGAAAAACAAACTTTCTTAGTGTTTGTGAAATTTGGTGAAAAGTTATGTAGTAAAAGATACGATACAAATGATCTAAAAACACGTTATTTGAACTACTCAAAGCGTTAAAATCTTGTTTTGAATCGAAAAACAAACTTTCTTGGTGTTTGTGAAATTTGATGAAAAGTTAGGTAGTAAAAGATACGATACAAATGATCTAAAAATATGTTATTTGAACTCCTCAAAGCGCTAAAATCTTGTTTTGAATTGATAAACAAACTTTCTTAGTGTTTGTGAAATTTGGTGAAAAGTTATGTAGTAAAAGATACGATACAAATGATCCAAAAACATGTTATTTGAACTCCTCAAAGCGCTAAAATCTTGTTTTGAATCGAAAAACAAACTTTCTTAGTGTTTGTGAAATTTGGTGAAAAGTTACGTAGTAAAAGATACGATACAAATGATCTAAAAATAAGTTTTTTGAGCTCCTCAAAGCGTTAAAATCTTGTTTTGAATCGAAAAACAAACTTTCTTAGTGTTTGTGAAATTTGGTGAAAAGTTATGTAGTAAAAGATACGATACAAATGATCTAAAAACACGTTATTTGAACTACTCAAAGCGTTAAAATCTTGTTTTGAATCGAAAAACAAACTTTCTTAGTGTTTGTGAAATTTGGTGAAAAGTTATGTAGTAAAAGATACGATACAAATGATCTAAAAACACGTTATTTGAACTACTCAAAGCGTTAAAATCTTGTTTTGAATCGAAAAACAAACTTTCTTTGCGTTTGTGAAATTTGGTGAAAAGTTATGTAGTAAAGGATACGATACAAATTATATAAAAACATGTTATTTGAACTACTCAAAGCGTTAAAATCTTGTTTTGAATCGAAAAACAAACTTTCTTAGTGTTTGTGAAATTTGGTGAAAAGTTATGTTGTAAAAGATACGATACAAATGATCTAAAAACATGTTATTTGAACTCCTCAAAGCGCTAAAATCTTATTTTGAATCGAAAAGCAAACTTTCTTAATGTTTGTGAAATTTGGTGAAAAGTTATGTAGTAAAAGATACGATACAAATGATCTAAAAACAAGTTATTTGAGCTCCTCAAAGCGTTAAAATCTTGTTGTGAATCGAAAAACAAACTTTCTTAGTGTTTGTGAAATTTGGTGAAAAATTATGTAGTAAAAGATATGATACAAATGACCTAAAAACACGTTATTTGAACTCCTGAAAGCGTTAAAAGTGTGTTTTGAATCGAAAAACAAACTTTATTAGGGTTTGTGAAATTTGGTGAAAAGTTATGTAGTAAAAGATACAATACAAATGATCTAAAAACACGTTCTCCTCAAAGCGTTAAAATCTTGTTTTGAATAGAAAAACAAACTTTATTTGTGTTTGTGAAATTTGGTGAAAAGTTATGTAGTAAAGGATACGATACAAATGATCTAAAAACACGTAATTTGAACTCCTCAAAGCGTTAAAATCTTGTTTTGAATCGAAAACAAACTTTCTTAGTGTTTGTGAAATTTGGTGAAAAATTATGTAGTAAAAGATACGATACAAATGATCTAAAAACAGTATATTTGAACTCCTCAAACCGTTAAAATCTTGTTTTGAATCGAAAAACAAACTTTCTTAGTGTTTGTGAAATTTGGTGAAAAGTTATGTAGCAAAAGATACGATAAAAATGATCCAAAAACACGTTATTTGAACTCCTCAAAGCGCTAAAATTTTGTTTTGAATCGAAAAACAAACATTCTTAGTGTTTGTAAAATTTGGTGAAAAGTTATGTAGTAAAGGATACGATACAAATGATCTAAAAACACGTTATTTGAGCTCCTCAAAGCGTTAAAATCTTGTTTTGAATCGAAAAACAAACTTTCTTAGTGTTTGTGAAATTTGGTGAAAAGTTATGTAGTAAAAGATACGATACAAATGATCTAAAAACACGTTATTTGAACTACTCAAAGCGTTAAAATCTTGTTTTGAATCGAAAAACAAACTTTCTTAGTGTTTCTGAAATTTGATGAAAAGTTAGGTAGTAAAAGATACGATACAAATGATCTAAAAACACGTTATTTGAACTCCTCAAAACGCTAAAATCTTGTTTTGAATCGAAAAACAAACTTTCTTAGTGTTTGTGAAATTTGGTGAAAAGTTACGTAGCAAAAGCTACGATACAAATGATCTAAAAACAAGTTATTTGAGCTCCTCAAAGCGTTAAAATATTGTTTTGAATCGAAAAACAAACTTTCTTAGTGTTTGTGAAATTTGGTGAAAAGTTATGTAGTAAAAGATAGGATACAAATGATCTAAAAACACGTCATTTGAACTACTCAAAGCGTTAAAATTTTGTTTTGAATCGAAAAACAATCTTTCTTAGTGTTTGTGAAATTTGGTGAAAAGTTATGAAGTAAAAGATACGATACAAATGATCCAAAAACATGTGATTTGAACTCCTCAAAGTGCTAAAATCTTGTTTTGAATCGAAAAGCAAACTTTCTTAGTGTTTGTGAAATTTGGTGAAAAGTTACGTAGTAAAAGATACGATACAAATGATCTAAAAATAAGTTATTTGAGCTCCTCAAAGCATTAAAATCTTGTTTTGAATCGAAAAACAAACTTTCTTAGTGTTTGTGAAATTTGGTGAAAAGTTATGTAGTAAAAGATACGATACAAATGATTTAAAAACACGTTATTTGAACTACTCAAAGCATTAAAATCTTGTTTTGAATCGAAAAACAAACTTTCTTAGTGTGTGTGAAATTTGGTGAAAAGTTACGTAGTAAAAGATACGATACAGTAAAAGATACGATACAAATGATCTAAAAACACGTTATTTTGACTACTCAAAGCGTTAAAATCTTGTTTTGAATCGAAAAACAAATTTTCTTACTGTTTGTGAAATTTGGTGAAAAGTTATGTAGTAAAGGATACGATACAAATGATCTAAGAACACGTTATTTGAACTACTCAAAGCGTTAAAATCTTGTTTTGAATCGAAAAACAAACTTTCTTAGTGTTTGTGAAATTTGGTGAAAAGTTATGTATTAAAAGATACGATACAAATGATCTAACAACATGTTATTTGAACTCCTCAAAGCGCTAAAATCTTATTTTGAATCGAAAAGCAAACTTTCTTAGTGTTTGTGAAATTTGGTGAAAAGTTACGTAGTAAAAGATACGATACAAATGATCTAAAAACAAGTTATTTGAGCTCCTCAAAGCGTTAAAATCTTGTTTTGAATCGAAAAACAAAATTTCTTAGTGTTTGTGAAATTTGGTGAAAAGTTATGTAGTAAAAGATACGATACAAATGATCTAAAAACACGTTATTTGAACTCCTCAAAGCGTTAAAAGTGTGTTTTGAATCGAAAAACAAAATTTCTTAGTGTTTGTGAAATTTGGTGAAAAGTTATGTAGTAAAAGATACGATACAAATGATCTAAAAACACGTTATTTGAACTACTCAAAGCGTTAAAATCTTGTTTTGAATAGAAAAACAAACTTTCTTAGTGTTTGTGAAATTTGGTGAAAAGTTATGTAGTAAAAGATACGATACAAATGATCTACAACACGTTATTTGAACTACTCAAAGCGTTAAAATCTTGTTTTTAATCGAAAACAAACTTTCTTAGTGTTTGTGAAATTTGGTGAAAAGTTATGTAGTAAAAGATACGATACAAATGATGTAAAAACACGTTATTTGAACTACTCAAAGCGTTAAAATCTTGTTTTGAATCGAAAAACAAAATTTCTTAGTGTTTCTGAAATTTGATGAAAAGTTAGGTAGTAAAAGATACGATACAAATGATCTAAAAACAGATATTAAATGAGAAAAAAATTAGGTTCCATGTATATTCTGTGGAGTATACTGTAAACATCTGGCCTATTAATAAGATAATATTTATGTTGGGCAATCTATAAGGTTTTATAGTCAAAAGGAGTATTGAATATCAAGAAATTGAAAGGAAATTCGAAAAACAGTACAACTCATTTTTTTTTCATAAAAATGCTTAAAAACATTTATTTAATATTTTATCATGATATTAGTTAATCCTAATAAAATCACAAAATTGTAAAAAAAAAAAAATTACACATACTTTCTATCGGAATTTATAAAGTACCGTGTCATTGAAATTTTAAGATTCCAATTTGCTAGAGCGTCGTGCTAATAACGTATTGAAAAATAAAATAACAATAACAAAACAATAAAAATTGAGAATTGGGAGAGGTAAAATTGTATTCAATGGATAAAATATATAATAGCTACTACCTTTTTTATATTATAAAATAAAAAATTAATACAATAGAATGTTTATAAAATTTCTATAATTACTTCTTCAATATTTATTGTTCATTTACAAATAGTATCAATATTATTTACTTATTCGTAACAGATATTAGGAATATACTGATCTAATATTTAAAGGGTTTTATTGGGATGTTCGTGAAATTTCAAGTTTTTCCAGGTATACCTAAAATTTGCCTTTAATCGTGGGATCTAATTTCTAAAGACTTTGTTCATCAATATTTGATAATCTGGGGTTGTAATTGTAAAATTCCCCGAAAAGTGAGATTTGCCTTTAATCTTTGGTGCTCCTCTCCAATTTTCTCTCCGTCGCCATTTTTTTCTCCCAAGTTCTCATCGCTGGTTGAAGTTCGTTGCTTTTGATCTAACCAGAGGAGCCCAATGGTAATTATTATTCATAGATTCACCTTTTATTCTCTGTTTTTCTGTATTTCCGTCTAATTAGTGCTACAATTTTGTGATAAATCTGACAAAAAAAAATCCTAATTAATAGTCGGCGTTATTTAATTTCCATTCTTTCTTGACGGTGGTGCTGCTCGTGATCTGCACTTGCAGCTACATCAAGATGCAATTCCCCTATATTCTTGATCGCAAAACCGGGTTAGTGAAATAAAGATCCAATATTTGTTTATTTTCGCTTATGTGAATATAAGAATTTGATTGATTTGATGCGTATACAAGGATAAACAATCGATTTAGCGAATTTGTATCTAGATTTTGATTCATATGGTGGAAGCTGATTAGTACTATCTGAGCAATTAAGCCTCAATTGAATCTCAATGCAATTCAACTTTATCTCGAACTCCCAATTAACCCTAACTGATACTAATTTCCTTTTTACCTTTGTCTCTGTAGATTTCGCGGTTTCTTCTGGAAGGCTGCTAGAATAGGTAAAATTAATTCTCAAACCCTTCTGATTTATCTGTATAATAACATATTTTATCGTGATTGTATCTTTTAGCGAGAAACTGGTACAAATAATTAGTTTTGAATTGGGTTTCGTTTCGATTTAATTTAATATAAGTACTGATTATTTCGTGTCTCAGGTGAAAGACTGAGTCCTTGGGTCGCATTTGGATGCTTGGTAATGGGTGTATCTATCATTATTTTTTGAATTACTATGCTACCAATATAACTATCGCCTTTTTTTAGTTTCATGTTTTTTTTTTAGTTATTACGGTTTCGATTTTAATTTTTCGTTAAGTATTGATGCGTGTAGGTTTTCTTGTGCTTTGTAAGGAATACAAAAAACGGATACATAACGAATGATATTTTATTATTTCTATTTGCATTTAATGTGTTATTTGTATGAAATGAAGTGATAATTTGGATTATTGATTAATAGATTAGATTTTAAAATTAGGTGTCGATTCTATACGCACTGAAAGATTCAAGTGTTTGATAAACATACTTCTATATTCTGTCTTCTTAGCAGTATTATTTAAATGTACATTTTATTGCATGTTTCAATAAGATCCAAGTCAAAATTACTTAATTATGCTTTTGCTTTATTGAAATCAAATTATTATTATGCTTTCTTATCCCATATCTGAAAAACCCTATATCTGATATTTTTTTCCGGCCCAAATTTAAGAGATGATTTGTCGGTCTTTCGTGCATTCCAAAAGAGCCTCTGTAATTCTTTTTGAAACTGAAAAAAGAACTTTCAATTCATACACATCTTTCTCCTTCACTGGCTGTTCAAAAGGTACATGAAAATTAAATTTCATTTTCTTTTCTTTCGAATTTTCATGTATTTACTGTGCACAAAGTTCGACTTAATTTAGATAATTGTATTTTCCTCTAATGTGCGTTTAAACCATTTAAGATCTAATCAATGGAATTAAATTTTTTGTCTCAGTAAATGATTGCATATCCAATCGAGATCACCAATTTGCTTAATTAAAGATCAATTGTGTCAGTTAGCTCTCAGTTATTCATATTTTAAATTCTCGATATATTTATTTATAATGAAAGTGAAGTCCCTTTTTTATTCCACCTTTAAAAGTTTAAATCACAATACTAATATTAATTTACTTTGTTCATATATTATGAAAGCTAGTTTTGCACAACCATCTCGGCATCAGATGTAAATTCGTCAGATATACGCCCATTCCTGTACTGAGAAATACTTTGGATTATTTAAAGAAGTTTCTAGAAAGTTCATCAAATCATCCATTAGAACTAGTTCGTGACTTTATCTTTGATCGAACAAGATCTATTATCAAAGACCTCACAATTCCAAAACATCGTCAATTTCGAAGCAGCTAAGGTTTATGAAGATATTGTATGTCTCTCTTTATTTTTTTGCTTTTCCTTCTGTTATGAAAAATAATCTTCACTGATATGATTTAACAACATTGCTCCGAAATTTTCAGGTTAAATATCATATGACTCATCCACTTCTTTGTCTTATCTAGGTACGGATCAGTTAATTGAATGTTTACACTCGTTATATGACATGTATAAAAAAACGATTATATTAGCAAAAAAACAAGCTGAATTTTATTGCGTTTATGTGCTTGTACATTTGGGCAATAATGTCCCTAAAATGGTAATTTTTTTGACTGAATTATCCCCATTTTTTATAATCAGTATTTTTAATTATACAAATCTAAAATCTTTTTCTTTAATAATAGGGTAAGTCGTTGTCTTTATGGTTTCGCCGATTAGCTTATCAAGTTCATCTCGAAAAGGAAATGCAATTAAATGGTTAAAATAAAATTTTCATAAGAAATGTTAATCTAATAGCAACCAATTAATCTGTGCACCACGCACATAAAAACACGCACTGTACCTGCACTCCTTAATTGGGTAGTATTTTTCCTAATTTTATTATCATTGCATTAATTACCCATTAAAAAGTTTACAATTATACCTGTGCTTGGTGGTTGGGGGTTTATAATTGCGGGGTGCCCATCATTTCTCAATAGCAACAACTAGAACAATTAAATTAAATAGTACTACTAATTTCGGAATCTAATTGGAGTACAAATGTCCAATCTCGGTTGAAAGCAAAATCCATCGGTATATTTATAGTAGGAGCATTTCTGCATGTAATCCGTTATGGGATGAAAATTCGAAAAATAACCCTTTTTTAAAAAATATCCCAGAAAGGACCCTAGCCGGGTTTTTAAAGCTCGGTGCTACAGTGTTTTGAAAGAAAAATATTTATTCTCCTCCAAAATGTACCCACCGAATTCTCCATCTATGTTCTAGTTAGTATATTTAAATAAAATGATAACTAGTACATGTTAGCTATTAACTTAATACATAATTAATATTTATTCGAATTCATAAATTGGAATAAATATTAATGAATATTTAATAATATGTTCTAATTATCACATTAATTAAATGTAATCTATGTTGCACGGATACGGATACGGGTATCGTATCCGATACGATACGGATACGGCGATACGGCAATTTTCAAAAAATTACGGATACGGATACGGCTATATAATTATTATTTTAATATATTTATATTGTATATAATAAATAAATAAATAATATTTTGAATTTAAATATCATGACAATAAATAAAATCAACATAATAATACAATTATCATAAAAGTATTCTAAATTTATTCTAGAAGTATCCTAGAACTAATTTAGAAGTATCCTAGAAATATCCTACAAGTATCTTATATAATTTATTTAAGAATATTATGGGCCAAAATATATAATGGGCCGAAGTATCCTAAATGGAGTATCCCAACCGTATCCTGAACGTATCCCAGCCGTATCCTGACGTATCCCCGCCGTATCCGAAAAAAATAAATATTAAAATAATCGGATACGCCACGTGGCGTATCCGATACGTATCGTACCCGTATCGTACCCGTATCCGTATCGGATACCTGTATCCTCATGATACTTCTGCGTTTTTGAAGTATCCGCGTAACATAGAATGTAATAGTTTAATAATGGAGAATTCATTAATATTACATTTAATTAATGTGATAATTAGAACATATCATTAAATATTCATTAATATTTATTCAAATTTATGAATTCGAATAAATATTAATTATGTATTAAGTTAGTAGTTAACATGTACTAGTTATCATTTTATTTAAATATACTAACTAGAACATAGATGAAGAATTCAGTGGGTACATTTTGGAGGAGAATAAATATTTTTCTTTCAAAACACCGTAGCACCGAGATTTAAAAATCCGGTTAGGGCCATTTCTGGAATATTTTTGAAAAGGGGGTTATTTTTCGAATTTTCATCCCATAACGGGTTACATGCAGAAATGCTCTGCTCCTTTATAGTATTAAGGTTGGGGACGAGGAGCATCATCGACCTTCTTCCAGACCTTTCGAATAAAATCAAACATTACTAAACTCTTCGATTTCGAAGCTATATAAAGGCATGTTTGGTTGATCGTATTAGAAATTACATCAAGTAAATTAACTTTCCGCAAGTCGACTTCCCGGAAGTGCACTTCAAACTCTATTGTTTGGATTCACGAAATTGAAATTATAGAATTTATAGTTTTTATGTTTGGGTTGATGTAATTGAACTATTAAATTTTAAGATTTATATGTATTAAAATTTGAAAATAAATTTAGGAAATTTTTTATAAAAAGACAGAATATGTTTCAGATTTACTACAATATTGAATAGATCAAAAAAATTGAAAATTTGTGATATGACACTCTTGAAAGGTCGAGAGATATAGAAATTGATTTTTTCCTTGATATATTAATCCATATTGCACCCATATATATGTATGGTTAAAATCTATATTATTTGAAAAACATCAAAATAAATATCATAATTCTTTATCAAATGTTAATAAATCGTATTTATAAGTATTTTATACCGAGAATAATTATATTTTTCAAAGAAAATAATTTTGACATAAAAAATATTTTGTTCAAATATAAATATGGATCATACTTTCATTTGATAACTTAAAAACATGAGGCGCCTTTCTTGACAAACTCTAAAGCATACGGGGCCTTGAAAATAATTGTTTCCTCCCATATAGCCTCTGCCTACCAAGACTAGCTTGTCGTGGATGTTCATTAAATTAACAAACTCTAAAGCATACGGCCTATTTCTTACCGTATTAATTAGAGAATTTGCTGCAGTTGGTTTCGATAATTCATATGATACCACCGCATGATATGGTTTCTGTCAATCTTGGGTTCTTTCTAGTGATACGTCCGAATCCAGCCATTTTTATTTGATTCATACAAATGAACGGTTATGTCCCATTCATCAGAGTGATGCTCTGCGGAGCCCTTAAATTAAGGAGAATTCAAAAAAAAATTCACGCGGGCAAAATATACTGATGAAATTATCAAAATATAATCTTCAAATTCGTAAAATATACTGATGAACTCAAGATGTTAACAAGGCTAAAAAGGGAATAAAATAGTATATTTGCAACAATATATTTTGCTAAATACAAGAATACATATTCCTAATTTCAATAATATATTTTGGTCTTTGAATTCTTTTTAGTATATATATGTGTGTGTGTGTGTGTGTGTGTGTGTGTGTGTGTGTGTGCGCGCGCGTGCGTGCGTGCGTGTGTGCGCTAACAAGAATCCATAAAAAGAATCGAAAAAAGAATCCAAGGATCAAAATATACTAATGAAATTAGCAAAATATATTCTTATATTTATCAAAATATATTATTGAAAACATATAATTTTATTCTCAATTTTAACTATGTTAAAATATTGGATTTATCAGTATATTTTGCTTGTTTCATCGGTATATTTTGCACGCGTGGATTTTTTTTGGATTTTTTTTTTGGATTCTCCTTAGCAAGCATGTATATATATATATATATATATATATATATATATATATGAAGGAGGCTAACCTACATAATTAACTACCAAAGTTTTGGTATTTAATGTTTTTAACCATTGAATTTGCATTGAGATTTGTGTTTTTTCATGATCATCAAATTTTGTGCACATCATTAAATGCACAGTTTTCAATTCAAATTCAATGGTTTAAAATCATTAAGTACCAAAATTTTAGTACTTAATTAAGTAGGTTAGCCTCCCTATATATATATTGGGAATGGATCAATATACAAATTATTGGACAAAAGATGAACAAGACATTTGCAACCATTGATTAAACCATGATAAAAACGGTTGTGATTAACATAACTTCTCAATATCTCCTCATCCAAACATTTCTAACCATTGATAGAGATTTGTGTTCTAATTTTTGTCTATTTTTTTGTCAATGGATCCGGCCCGATATAATTACACGTGATAAGCACTTATATTAAACAACAGATCATGACAAACCAAGTTCATACGATTTTCGAAAAAACTATTTTTCTAACACATCTGTCACTGTCCGACCGTACCCCGACAAGTTGTTTTCCTTCTATACATTAAAAAAAGGACACGTGTCCACTTTTCAGACAAATCCTTTTGTTTATACCCTTTAGAATAATTACACGTGTCCACATGATTTTAAGAAAAATCGCTTTCTTTGAATCCATTAGGGAAATGGCACGTGTATATAAAATGTCATGTGTCCAAATTTTTCTGACAGCGTTTTGTTCAGCCCTTAATTATAACGACACGTGTCCAACTTTTCAGAGTTTGTTGGACATTGTAAAGATATTATTTTATACGTTTTGTTCACGCTGACTGTCATGGTGGTGGTCGTGCGCCGCGCGATGCGGAGGTGATTTGGAATCGGATCTAAGAACTAGGATTCGCTTCGTGCTTTGGAGTTCATGGAGAGAGAGAGAGAGAGAGAGAGAGAGAGAGAGAGAGAGAGAGAGAGAGAGAGAGAGAGAGAGAGAGAGAGAGAGAGACGATGAGGACTAGTTAAGACCGAATGAAAAATTACGAAAATGTCCCTCCGCCTTTACATTGTTTAATTTCGCAAGAAAAATTACGATGAGGTCCCTCCGCCTTTACATGTTTAATTTTGATCCTTCTCGATTCATTTTGGATTTTATAAATGAATTTACTATAGCAATTCCATATATATATATATATATATATATATATATATATATATATATATATATATGGCATACATTTATTATTTGTATATGTATATGTTGTATCCGCAAGCAAAATCGTATTCGCGTCTGAATAAAATTATTCATATCCTTATTTGATTGTCATTCGGACATACCATCAATAGTTATAATTTAGAACATATCACAAGACCTTGACATGTGTCATAATTTTTTTTTTTAGTTATGTTTCTATTGCAACCCAAATTATACCCATGTATGCAAGAAAAATATAATTGGCTCCCAAACTCATCAAAATATCCTTGATGAGCTGACAAAGTGAATTGATTAACATTTTCAATTGACTCAATTAAATGTTAATTGACGCGTTTGATTAACACATCAATAATTTATAATATGTTAATTGAAGTGTCAATTCAATTAAAGAGTCGATTAAATCGTTAAGTGAGTCAGTCAATAATACTAATCAACATATTTAATCCTCTCTTTTTCCTTAATCAAGGATTTTATTTTTGTATTATTGGAGCTCCGTATATAATTTCCGTATAAAACTATGACTCAATTGTTTATTTCTTACGGCATAATTTAGAATTGTGTTCTTTTTTTAGAAAAAAATAATATATTTTATGTTAATGGATAACATTTTAAATATATATTTCAGTTTTGTATGTATTTTTTTTTTGAGTAAATTCGGAGAGGGCTCAAAGTCCCCCTTCCAAACACAATCTCCTTTTTTTTTTATTACAAACCCGTAGGCCGGCCCGTAGCCCACACACTCTATTCACTCATTTAACATTTAATCTATAATCAAGTGTCCCCGCCGGGAATCGAACCCAACACCTCTCGCTCCCTAGCCAAGATGTGTGACCAACTAGGCTAACTCTAGTTGGCAGTTTTGTGTGTATTATTCAAGGTTTTTTTTTATTTGTTTTGAAACTTTGATTTTGTTTGAATTATAACATGTTATATTTTATTTATTTTGTGTGGATTTATAATGATGAACAAATTTCATAGATTTTTATTAATTATAATGCATATATCTATGATAGACAAATTTCATGAATATTTATTAATTATAATACATTCATTGACATTAATATATTTGCAAACATAGCATAATTATATAATTGAGTTTAAAAATATCCGCGCAAATTATATTTAAACAAATTATAAAAAAATGTAAAAAAAAAAAATATGAAGTCCCGCGCAATTGTTGCACGGATTATTGCAAAAATACTTCTATGTGAATACGAATAATATCTGCCTCTTTTACGTCCTTACTCCTTGCCAAAATCTTAACCGAGTGGGAATTAAATACTCAACACGGTTCATTTGAAGGATGGCTAATGACTAATTTATTCATGTATTTGTTGGAACTATCAAATTGTTGCAACATAAATTATCAGCAATATAAATAACCTTTTGAACTTTTCAATTTTGGTTTGTACACTTGCAAAAGACGGGCTTTGCTTCTAGCAGAAAACACCAACTTCACTACCCACCACCCGGTCCTCCAATTTTGACTCCGTCTATCCTATCACTCAGCAACACATGCAAGATTATTTGCCTAGACCTGGATATCATGCACCTGAATCCCCTTACTTCGTAAATCGTTTAGTTTTGAAAAATATATTTCTTTGTTTGGGTCACATTTTGACTTTTTCATATAATATATATTTTACTTAGTATATTGATTTGACTTTGCATACCGTCTGAATTCTTAATAACAAATTCTTTGATATTAAACTATGATTATGTTAAGATATTTTAAAAAAGTAGATTTTAATATCAAAATTATATTTATTGCACAAAAATAACCGAAAACACGATTCAACCTACAATTTCTTTGGGAAATTCTTCAAAAATCCTCTGTCTTTTTTGAAAATTATGAAAAATCTTATATCTTTTTAGATTGCCAAAAATCCACTAACATTTTTAATTCCCTAAAAATCCCCTACCTTCTTGTTATGATTTTGAAGATGACCATTATAGTCTTTTTCATAAATTTATTTTATAAATATCCATAATTAATAAATGATAAATAAATATTAAAATACAAAAAATAAATAATACATATATATAAAATATTATAATAAATAATACATATATATTAAATTATTTTTATAAATAATACATAGATATTAAAATAATATAATAAATAATACATAGATATTTAAATATTAATAATTGTTGAAAATGATATTTTAATATCAATATATTATTTATTATAATATTTTAATATCTATTTATTATTTATCACAATATTTTAATATCTATGTATTATTTATTTTTTAACATTTTTTAATTTTTTTATTATAGTTTAATATCTATTATTTATCAATTATAGTGATTTATAAAATAAAATTATGGGGGGATAATGGTCATTTTTGAAAACATAACAAAAATAGGGGGTTTTTTAGCCAATCTAAAAATGTTAGAGGATTTTTGAAAGAAACAAAAAATATAGGAGAGTTTTGAGAGAATCTAAAGAATTTTCTAAAATGATAAGGGATTTTTTATAATTTGCAGAAAAGTCAGAAGATTTTTGAAGAATATACTAAAACATATTTCCCCAATTTCTTTTCATACTTCACAATTAAGTGGGGCCTAATTGTTAAAAATATACTAAAACATATTTCTTGTTATTTATTTATATACAGACTTTGTTTCGGATTATTTGTTTATTATACCAAATTATTATTAGAATTAACATAAGAAAAATATATTTTCTAATGAACATTACCAAGTCCAGTTGATAGTCTCTCTATTCAATGGTAAACCGGGTTCACTTAAAACTAAATCCAACTTATGACTTCGCTCTCTTCAACGGTAAGAACAAGGGAACAAAAATTGCCCTTTTTAAAGATCACGCAAACCTTGCTTTCTCTTCTTCCTCTTTCATCTCTGTCGTCAAAATCTTCGCAGTTTCTCGAATTTTAGAGAGAAATTGAGAGATAGTAGAGGAGAAAAATTAAGATGCCATTTTGTGTGATTAGTAGTAAATACTCAACAGAAGAAGAGGGTACGGAAGGAAGCGTCAGGATATTTTATCAGAGATATGGCCATGGCTCAACAAAAATTCTCCTAATAATCGGTACAAAACACAAATTTTCTATAATGAATGTACTTCAATTGCTCTGTTTTTATTAGTCTCTTTTGTTAATAATGGAGAGAAACTTTTGAACGCATGGACATGTCTTTATTTTAAGATTTCAATTGTGGTGAGCTCATTAATAGTTCCTTTGACTAACCAAATTTCGCATCGAAACAGAGTCTATTTTCTATGATAATTTCTTTTGTACTTACAAAGACAGGTTGACTTTTAATAAGGATTTCTGTTTTTGGGTTATTAGTTTCAATCTTCTAATGTGAACGCAGGGTTTGCAGGGACGCTCGAGTCGTGGGGCCCACAAATAAAGGGGCTTGTGGGGACCACTGAACCAAATGACGAGGAGTCGCCATCACCCGATTTTATGGGAGAAGATGGCGAGGGAATCGAAATATGCTGCTTTGATAATCGAGGGATTGGTCGAAGCTCGATTCCTACTAAGAAGTCGCAATACACGTGAGTGACTTTATGTTTGTTAATTTATTCATTCTTCTCCATTCCCTCGCAACAACATTGAATATTCGCAATTAAGCACAAAAAATGCAAAATCCAATATAATGGTGTTCGATTATTCAAACTTGATTTTTGTGGTGGAACGAATTGCAGGACTTTGATCATGGCAAAGGACGCTTTAGCTCTCATGGATCATCTCGGTTGGAAAAAGGCACATGTTTTTGGACATTCGATGGGTTAGTCAAGAAAACCGCGATACCTATAACTTAGTACCATAGATATTAAACAGAAAAAATTAATAAGAAATCGAGAAAATTAACCTTGTTTTTACAAATCTTAAATAGGGTCAATGATTGCGTCTAAATTAGCATCAATTTCGCCGCAAAGAGTAGCTTCGTTGGCTTTGCTAAATACAAGTGGTGGTGGATATGAATGCTGCCCAAAGGTATATGTTTACATTTCTAATCACACTTCACAGTTCAATTAATTTGATCTCCTATGTAGTAAAATATATGCTGATATTAATTACAGCTCGATCGTCAGACAGTATCACTCGCATACCGTTTTTTAAGAGCGAAAACTCCTGAACAGAGAGCTCTTGTTGACCTAGAAGTCCATTATACAAAGGTATACAATTGTATTACGTTCTTCATTATGTAATTTTTATTTTTTTACGGACATATTATTTTTATAGTGAACTAATTAGTGTGATTATGTAGGAATTTCTTGATGAACAAATCGAATCAAGTTCGCGGAGAGAGATTCTATATAAGGTAGATAAGCACATGATGAATATCCATTTTTGATAATGTATATAATAAATTGATATATCCAGAATGATGATATAATTTTTTCGGGTTATTGTGATAATTATAGGAATATGTTAAGGGTATATCATCATCAGGAATGCAATCGAATCATGGGTTTGAAGGACAGATTAATGCATGCTGGACCCACAAATTGAACCAAATTGAACTCGGTCGAATTCGATCTGCTGGAATTCTCATTTCAGTAATTCATGGGAGGTCTGCGTGTACATCTCTCTTTCTAATGACTTTTTTTTTTAAATATCAGACTATATAATATTAATTTGTAACATAAAGTTTTATAAATTAATAGGAATGACATAATTGCAAGATTGAGCAATGCAAGAAGGCTAGCGGAGAAGCTGTACCCCGTAGCCAGAATTGTTGAGCTTCATGGCGGCCATTTAGTAGGACACGAAAGATCCCTTGAGGTCGTTAAATCAAATCAATTCAATAAATACACCTTAATTTGTTAATTCAAATATTGATTCTTTTCATCAATATTATTCCTCATTTACCACTTGGTTAAACCGGCACAGGTTAACTTGTCGCTGTTGGAGCTAATAAGGGCTACAGAATCGAAGCTCATGCCAGAGAAATGGACCAACCTAACTGTAAACGATGAAGGTAATTAATTATGTGCAATTTTACATAATAATGAATTCAGAATTTCAAATGTTGAAATCTAGTATATCTCTAAACTTTTTTTGATCACACAGGTTGGAAGTTATCGACTTTCTCCGCTTCACTTACAAAGGGGAACGATGATGGCGTGACTTATGTCATGCCCATATACAAAATATTTGCTAAGCTACAATTCATCCTTGTCTTCATATTTGGAGCGATTTTTGTGATCCTTGAATTCGTGAGAAAATGGATTAGAGTTATGATTATGAAGCCAGTCAGAGTTACTGCTTTGGCTTCATAGGTAAGACAATGTCTTTCATGAAATGATAAAATTGATAATTCTTTTTTTTTCATGTTTAAAGTATCTTGTTGGCTAATTCAACAGAAATTTGAAACATTTTTCAGGAATAATTTCAAGAGGTGTCAGTCATATAACCTCTATATTATGATATTGAGTAAATTTTTAGCGAAAAATATACCGGAGAGGTTTCTACTATTTAACATTTTCACGTCTCAGTTTGTGGCAGCCATTCGCTTAAACTCGCCTACTATTTAAAATAGTTCAGAGGTTCATTTTAAATTGTTTTATATACTTTTCTTGTTCTTGTAAATGGAGCAAATTGTTTGTAACATCGTTCGTTTACATTGCCGATGCTTTCTTATAATTAATTATATATGGATTGTTTCCTTAGTTCTCTAATAAAGCATTTTTTGAATATTTATGAGTTGATATTTTATTATTTTAGTTACACAAATTATGTTGTATTGTTATAAGAGCTTTTTTTTTACTGTGCCCCCCATTTCACCATCAATTATTGATTAAGCCACTAATTACTCCTATCAATTAACGACTAATCCAAAATTATTGATTTTTGAATATTCTTAATTAACTATTAATTGAGAGAGACTCTATAATTAACTATTAATTGACAGAAACTCTAATTACATATAAATATCTTAGTAATCATTAATCAATCTTGTTAATTAGGATATTAGTTGAAAGATCTGACATCATCATGGAAGTGTGGAGGAAATTGGCGGGAGAGGAGGGGAGTAGAATATTTCTTGTTATAAATAATACTATAGAATATGAAATAAAATCCGCCGAGTTTTCACGAATTGCAAAAAGGAGGGATCGGATCTAATAGATGTGATTTTGCAAGAGGTAAGTGATATTAGGAGGTATGAGAAGGGAAGAGGGAGCCACCACCTATTAAAATTAATGTTTTTAGTTATATATTTTAATTATTTAATAAATAATTGATGTAGTAAATAAATTAGTGTATGGATAAAATATTAGTACGTAGATGGATAAGAATTAGTTTAACATGTAGGGTGTCTTATCCAAATAATAAGAATTGTGTTTGAGAATGAGCATTTGTATTTATAAATGCAACATATCTCTATGAATGTAAGATAAAAAAAACAATTTCAGAAAAATAAAATAAGAAGCGTAGAAAACAATCTCATCCTTATTTCAAAATATTGTAACCATTCAATATAGTTTGTGTAATTTTTGGTGGTTTGTATCTATCTATCTTATCTGTGTGTGCATCTTTTGGGAGGAGTGTATCATTATCCAATTATCTATTAAGAAAAACTTTCCGCAGAAGCCCAATTGTTTCTCTCAACAGCGTGCAACTCAATAGAATTTTATATTCTGTTTGATATCCATCCTCAATTAAACCTACAAATATTCTCCCATATAGAAATCCAAAAATCAAGCCATAAAATCCCAACATCACCATGTATCTGAACTTGAATTTGAAAGGACATATTAGAGAAGAAATGACGAGTGAATGTGGCCGCAAAATAAGGTGAATCGCTGAACAAGTGGGGGGACGAACAGGTCCGGTCCTGAGTTTTTGGAGGCCTTTGACGATTGTATTACGATATACCGAAGAAACTAAAGCGTTTGACAGTGTACAACATCTGACAATGTACAACATCTGACATTGTACAGTGTTCCTCTCACATCTTTTATTCACTGACAATGTACAGTGTTTGACAGTGCCAACCAATCAGAATTACTCTTTTTGAATTACTTTCTATTTGTTTCTCTCACATCTTTTATTCACTCCTTTCTTCTTCAATCTCTCCTCTTTCTTTCTTCATTTTTCCTCTCATTTTTTCCAGCGTTAATGGAAAACATTCATGGCATGGTTCGACAGATGAAGACTTTCCAACGTTCGATCATGAAGAACCTTACAAAGACAGTGGTGACCAGCATTTTACTCCTAGTTCATTCCAGTCTTACACAAGAAGAAAGTTTCACAAAGGTTTTGAGTTTCCAACCTTGTAGATTCGATTTTTCTAGTGTTTTTTCATCTTATATTAACTCATTTTTTTAGTTTTTTTAGATGTATTTTTTGTGTTATTTCACTCCCAAACATTTATTAAGGTAAAAAATAGAATGATTCAAGTTTATATGTTAGTTTTAGTTTAATTTTTGTTTTGGTAGTGATGAATTTTAACACTTACATTGATTTGCAATGAATTTTTTTAGCACATGAATAATCTTCAAGATTCCATGTAGCTACCATAAGTGATTAATGGTAAGGTCTATCATGTTAATTTTTTTGGAAAAATTCACAACTGTTAAACCATAGTCCATTTATTAGATGGTTGAAATTGTTTTAATGTTCTTTTTGTTAGATGGTTTGTAATAATATTTAACATGGATTATGTTTTAATGTTCTTTTTGTTCATGTTTATTTTGGAGTTTGATATTTGTGCACAAATAATTATGTCTTTGATTTGTTGTGACTATTTTAAAGGAACTGTTAAGTACAAAAAAACCAAGTTTAATGTTAAATGAAAATTAAAACAGTAATAAGTTCTCTAATGGTTGAAATTATTTCTATGATACCGTTTTCCAGTGTCAAACCTACAATGCAAAAGTAGGAGTTTTATGTTGAACAGTGATAAGCATATTGTTAAATGAAAAATTAGTTCAATAACAAATTTCAAATTTTATTGGAAACTGTTAAATACAAATCATATTTTTAAATACAATCCAAATCAATTACTGTTTGACACTTACCAAATTAATTAATGTTAAAACAATTTAAGTAAAAACAACAAATTTCAAAGATAAAAATAACAAATTCAAATGTAAAAATAACCAAATTTATGGTTAAAATAAAAATATTTTCATTAATAAAAAATATTTTCAAATTTAGAGAAAGTGATAAATGCAAAAATAGGAGTTTTATGTCACACATAATTATGTTTACTATTAAATACAAAAATATTTTTAAAATTAATGGACATGTTAAGTACAAAAATTAAGTTTATTGCTAAGTGAAAATTAAAACAATGATAGTGAAAATTAAACAGTGGTATGTTAAGCAAAATCATTGGTAAAATTATTGATAAAACCTTAACTATGTTAACTGCAATCTTAAAACTGAATTTATTGTGTAACAAATCAGCAAATAGAAGCATAAAACAAAATCATCGGTGAAATTACTCGTAAAAAACTGAATTGCGTTAAACAACAATCTTAAAACTGTATTTAATGTCAAACAAAATAAACAGAAGAAAAAACTGCAACATTTACCATTTCTAAATTACAATCGATTTCCACTAGAAAAAATAACGAATGAAAAGAAAAAAAAACACCACCACACAAGTGAATTAAAGGAGTATTTATAGAAGTGTTACCATGATTTCGAAATTCAAATGAAAATCGATTCCCTCCAACAGGTGTTAACTGTTAAACCACACCTACCACCATTAATATCATTAATGATGCTCTGCAAAGTAGCAGTTAACACTCAAGAAATGATTACAAAACTGACAACATAAGGTTTAACACATACAACATAAGATTTAACACTGACAGTCCGTTAAGTCTTAAGCTCGGTTATTTACTTGATTCTAGAAATAAAATTATGACCATAATTAAATTATGGAGAGTTTTTTATATTGAAAGAAGATGAACCATTTTAACATATTGCATGATTAATATCGATTTTATATGTATGCGATGTTAATGGCCCATAATTGATTTTATTTATACACCATGAAAACCGAAATGCAATCACCCTCTTTTTAATAATACTAGGAGAATACTCGCGCTACGCGGCGAGAATGTTAATTATATTTTTCATTGTAATACAAAGTACATATAAATATGTTAATATTGATTCATAATATAATTATTTGAACTAATTTGTTTATGATTATGTATATGTTTAATAATTATATTACATTATGAGGATAAAATTTTATTTTCTTAATCAAATAATAACACACATATAAATCTCATTGTATAATAATAATATATGAGATATACATGATTTTATAAAAAAAAAACATAACAACAAATATTATATCATTATTGTTCACAATATTTCATACAATGTCAAATATAAAAATAATGAATCAAACAACATACGTAGTAACATATCATTAATTATATAGTACTGATAATTTGTTATTGATTCAAAATGCAATGAAAATTATAAATCATATCAAACTTAATAGTGATAGTAATTTAATAAATAATATACAAAATTAATTTAGCATAAAAATAAATATATAATTATAGATGATATCAAACTTAATAGTGATATTAATTTAATTAATAATATCAAAAAACAATTTAGCATAAACACAAATATAAATTATTATATAGCATATGATTTTTTTAAATTTCATATTTTTAAAAATAAAATTATTACTTGATAAGTGTGTATAAATTTAAGAAATTATTTCGATGGATAAACTTTTTTTTATTTCTATTCTTTTTAAAAAAAATAATATTAAATTTGTTTGATTAAAAACACAGATATAATCAACTTAGTATTATATGATATTAGTATAGTTATGATTTTTTAAAAATAAATATTAATATTTAAAATTCTATTACGTCATTAAAATAATTAAATTTTATTTTGTAAAAATGCACTTTTTGCATTGTATTTTTCACATAATATTTTCACAAATTCAAATTGTGAAAAATGATATGTATGAAATAAACTAATATGGATGTCAAAATAAAGAGAAAATTAAAACGAATATATTTGATGAATTTTTAAAATTAAAATTCTAAAACTAATATTACTATATGATGTATGTTTATAATATTACATTTTAAGTTATTAGTATTTCATATATAAACTTTTCATCTTCCATTGCATTCACATTTGATCATGTAATCTTATGTGAAATGATTAATAATTGAATAAACTTGGTCTAACATGAATCTAACTAATAATAATAGTCCACGTCATTAATATATGATGATGTGGGTTTCTAAGAATTACTAAAACATAGTGTAAAATAAGGGACACATAAATGGTTACAGAGAAAAAATGTTTATAAAAAATCAATGTTAATCAATGGTCTAAATTTTGCCAAATATCATAATATAATGGTTATAAAGAAAGTGATGATGTGGCACAAGGAAATTGCACAAATATGGGTCCAAAATTAGGGTGTGGGTAAATTAAAGAAAACGAGTAAATGAAGAAGACTCCACAAATATTTATAATATAATAACAACGAAAATAATAGAGACTGCAGTCTCTCTTCCATTCTAATATACAGATCAATATTGATTTGATAAAGATAGAATATACCCCCTCTAGTTTCTTTAAAAATAATCGACAAATGATAATTCTTTCTTTTCAACTATGAAACTATTCAAGTATCAACTCGATTGAAGAATTTGATGAATTAATTTTTTTTAAGAAAAGAACATCCGTTATTTAATGTGCTATCAGAATCGGTATTCCAGAAATCGGGCATGATGGCCGATTAGTCCCCGACTAATCGCTAGTCGAAGGTCCGTCGTCTCGATAATCTCTTGATTTTTGTGTTTGACGGAAGTGTTCGCCAAGCCCACCGAGCGTCCACCACACCGATTTGTACATGTTTTTTTTTGGTCCAAATTTTTTGGACTAAAATTTTCAAATTTTTACAAAAAACTTTTTTTTTTCCTTTTATTTTTTTTTTCAGGTTTTTACAAGAATTTGATTTTGTGATTTAAATTGGAGTTTCTTATTTTGTAGATTTTGTGTTTTGTGATAATCTTGTGTTATTATACATTTTATTACATTATTTGAAAATTTGTTATGATATTTAAATTATCATTTAAGGTTATGTGGTGAAATATGTGTTTTAGTTTAATTATATTCGAGACTTGTTAAAAAAATTATGATTTGTATTTTTGTTTAATTAGTTTTGATATTAAATATATATAAAAGTAAAATCCGCCAAAACACGTCGAAATTCTCAATTAATCATCCTTGACGTTTAATGATCTCATGCCGACTTACGAGCGCCGAACGATTTTTGTAACATTGATCATTCGATATGAGTTCTCGAGGAGGAGAAACGCAAATCGTGCACAAGATGATGCCAATTTGTCTTTTAGAACAACAGTAGCACGATCACGTAGTTGCATCTATACTTGTCTTAGTTTATATTATTTTCTGTAAATATTTATTTTGTTTGGTTATTTTAAACGTATAACCCAACTATCTAAACAGGATCTATAAATTGAGTTACGATTATTTGCCATATGCACATATATATTTGTTTATTCATTTGGCTATATTCGCTGTCAAGTATATAGATCAATTAATTCCTTTTCATTTGTGGTGGTATGACTGTTATAGATTATTTTATATAACAAATGATTTTTTTTATATAATAAAAGACGATATTTGCCCAACAAGACCAACACATTGGCATGACCTAATAGCTTCGTTTTAATTTGGTAACGAATCAAACTTAATTCGTCACTCATAAGCGGTCGCTAATAAGACGTTATTATCACCCAAATTAAAACGAATGATCCGTGATCATTTACCTAGCGATAATTATGCGACTTAATCATTTTGTTTTACGATACATGTTAATCACAAGGTATTGTTGTCATGTCCACCTTAACAATATTACTATCAAATGTTAATATCATTTCGTGCACGTCTATGCATTTCTCCAGTCCCAATTCAACGAGAGAACAAAGACATCTCCCTCTAAAAAAAATAAACAAATCATGTTTTGGTCGTTCACATTCATTGTCGTGTTTCACTTAATTGAAGGTGATATGTCCTCGAACTATGTAATATTCATGGTGAGTTATAATGCAACATTATTTATTCAATAAAATTTGTTATTATTATTGTCAAGTGTGTTGAGTTTTTATTTTAGTTTTAAAAATATAAATCATGAATGACAATCTCAATCATATCATCAAAATACGTAATTTTGATAGTAAAAATAAGAACAAAAAAAATATCATTCTAACATTAATCATTAGTAATACATGAGATATTTGTGGACACGAACATGTTTATCTAGGAGAAAATGCAACAGGTTCAGGTTTTTCTCGAATAACGTAACTAGAACGCGTCACATGTAAAAATGTTCCGATAAATTAATCATACAACTTATGTACCGAGTTAATGCAAAATGATAAATAATTGTATATAATTGATTCAAAAATGAACCCAATAAATAATAATTGTACACAGCACTTATATAAAATAAGATGGATTAAAAATGCTCAAAATAAATTATTAACTAATTATTAAACCTTAAAAACATTAATATTTACACAAAAGAAAATTACCATAAAAACGTATGCCAGTTAATGATCACTAATTTTCAAAATGTTTTGTTATGCCTCGTGCGTATTATTTGTGTTAATTAAAAATAAACATGTTACCTTCAACAAAAGCATTAAATTATCACAATTAAAGGCATAGATGATCTACAATATTTTTGATAAAATAGGAAAATTAAAAGATAATATGCTTGTTTTTCATCCTTGTCTTCATAATCTAGTTAAATCCTGAAATATTACAGGAAATCATTGATGAAACATGAAGTAAACATTTGTTAGATTCTGATAAACAAATAAATTAACAGACCTAGTTTAAGATCTAAGCCATGGTAATTGAATGAACTGGAGGAGCCGGCCATGTCATTGAAATTCTGAGAATGTGTAAGCTGCAAGAAAAATATATCATAAAGCATAATTACAATAATTATATGCACCGTCCAATTAAAATTTTTCAATAATTCGGCATCATAATTTACAAATTATATGCATTAACTACTCATTGGAACTTCTAAATTAATGCATGCAATTTCTAAATTAATTCGCATAAAATATTTGGAATTTTCTAGTTTGGGAAATTTTCAAAAAAAATCTTGAACTTTTTGGATATTATAAAAAAAAAATCACTTTTTGAACTCTAAAAACCCCTTCTAACAAAATTTTTATTTTTAAATGTCTTCCTAAGAGTTCAACTTAATTTTGGTAGGTGTTAAATATTTTTTTAACCAAATTATCGTTCTATTTTCATATTAGATAATTTGGTACTTAAAAAATTGCTATATTTTGTTAATTTTAAAAAAATTCATAAATATTTTTTAACATATAATAATTTCAAAAAAATAATTATTATATGTTTAAGTTATATGATTTTAATATTTATTTATTATTTTTTCATGAAAAACTAACAACAAATAATAAAAATTAAACAATGATATTAAAAGAAAAATCTTGAAATTATAATGGTAGAAAAGTATTTTTAACTAGTTCTTATTTTCGTTCTCTTTATATTTATTTTTTTATAGTTTCATGATCTTTTATTTTTAAATATTTTCAAGGTGTTTTTTCTATTTTTTTCTTTATTTTATTATTATTTTCTTAAGAAAATAATTAAATATAATTTTTTGACTATCAAATATGAAAATAAAAAGTATTTTCGTCCCAAAAATATTTAATATCATTCAAAGTTAAATTTGACTTCTCTAGAGATATTTGAAAACAAAAACTTAGTTGGGTTATATATTCAACTCCCAAAACACCAAAAAGTAGCCTTGATGAAGTGATAAATGATGATTAAGTGAGTTGATTAGTATTATTAATTGATGTGATTAGCGATTTAATTGATCATTTAATTGAATTGACACATCAATTAATATGCACTAATATAATTTATTGACGTGTCAATTAACAATTAATTGAATCAATTAGAAAAACTAATCAACTGACAATCATTTTCTGCCACCTCATCGAGGGTTTGAGGGGTTGGGGTGTGTGTGTGTGTGTGGAGTATATTTTCCCAACTTAGTCGAGGACTTTTTTTGGAGTAAAAAAATTAAAGATTTTTACAATATCAAAAAAAATCAGGGTTTTTGTTTTTGAAATTTTTTCTTTTGGTTTGGTGAAAAGCATATAATCATTGACAATTATGTAAATAGAACAATGAGATGCATAAAACGTATCAAATCATATGTCAAAATTCACCGTATACAAATGTATAAAAGAAAATAAAAACAAGAAAAAAACATTTTCTTGCCTTATCACAGAGACCATAGCCTTCCTCTTGCTTGTTTCGGACCTGACAGAAATGAATCAAAAATTTAAATTTAAATGTGGAAAAAATGAAACATGAATAAACTAGAAGGATATTGGATTTTTATTCATTTCAACACACCATATTTTCTAAATAATTGATCTCTCTACCGATCTTGCGATCCATATCAACCCGAACTTTTTCGATAGCCATCTCCAAATTTCGCTCCAAGACTTCTATTCCTGGCATGGTGTAATTCTCCCTTTCATCCACAGTCATAATCCTGAAATTAAGCAAAAACCAGTTTTGAAGCCTACTACGTAAATTAAACTTAAAAACCAAATGAATCCACATAAGTCACATTAAAGAAAATTCTACTTCAAACTTTCTTAGTTATCTGTTTTAAACCTCGAAAAAGGGATAAAATAATTAAGTATTAATTCTAAAAACATTTACCTCAATTCCTTCTCCATTAAGTTACATAACTTCTCCACCTTCTCAATTTCTGCATCTCTTTCCTGTAAGCACGTAAAATATTTAAATTCTAGTCATAAAAATATATATTGTGTGTGTGTGTGTGTGTGTGTGTGTGTGTGTGTGAGAGAGAGAGAGAGAGAGAGAGAAACAATTGCATATTTACCAAGCGGTAGTCTCTTAAAACAGTAGTCTGTGTAACAGCCTCGTATCTCTGAACAAACTCGTTGACACTGCCCAGAAATCAAACAAGAACCTATTTAATAAACCCTAAACACGAAAAAAACAAGAAGTGAAAAGAAAGGATAATGTAGGTAAAACCTAGGAACTGAGGGTGCATGATATTCATAAATCTTGCCGGAAGAGGAAAAGATGAGAAGAAGAAGGTCAGCATCGCATAAAATGGAGATCTCCCGTGCTTTCTTGAACAAGCCATCTCTTCTTTTGTAGAAAGTAGATTGCCTCTGAGTTGGGTTCTCTATCCTCTTTATCTCCGTTCTCCCTCTCCCCATTTACTCCTATTTATTTAGTATTTATCTCTGTTTACTTTCACTTATACTCAAGTGCAGTGGAGGGGAGTGGCCGAGAATGAACGAATGCAACTCTTCTTTTTGGTTCCACCCCAAAACTAGCAAGGGTTTATAAAGAGTTTTAACATTTGTCTCCTTTCAGCATTCACTAAAACATATGTAGGGTCTACACTACACATTATTTATTCTGATTGCAGTGGGAGGTCACACCAATACCCTCTTTTATCTGACAATTTTCATTAGGGCAGGCGTGCCTCTTCTTCACCTTGTGTCTTTCATGTCCCATCGCATTAAGAGAAACCTCTACCTCTTCACTTTACTTCTTTCAAGTCCCATCGTGTTCAAATGAACAAAGAAATGAACAAAGAGAGAGAAAGCCCAGTAGAGGAAAGGAGAAGAAATCCATGGCTGTCCATTACAAGCATCGAGAGAAAGGAGTATTGAAGAAAAACAAGATTGAGATGTGGAGTATCCATGGCTGCCGATTTATGAGTGGGCGAACCAAATTCGCCATGAGAGATTGGAGATGTGGAGTATCCATGGCTGGCCGTATGAGTGGACGAATCGATTTCGCCGTGAGAGAGTGAAAGGCCCCAAAACGTGTTCCCTATTGAAAAAGACAATACTTGCGTCGGAAGAGAATTGAATACTATGATTTAAGTACCATACTTTAGTTATTTATTTATTTGTTTATCTATATTTTCATTGAGTATTTATATATTTATGTAATTATTGCAAAATTGGCTGGGTTAGTCTCAACTTTGCTTTTCTTTTCTCTTGTAGGTAAACGTGAAAGATTATGGGAGTTCACTGAAGACGGAAACACAAGTGAGATGTTCGACAAGAAGTATTCTTTTGAAGAGTTTTTGTTCGGTCATAATATATAATCATTAGAGACTAGTTTTACAGTTTATTTGTAGTTGGTCTTTTACAGTTTGTTCGTAGTTGGTCGTTCTAGATAGAAATAGTGACAAATTTTTTGATGTAAAAAGAGAAAATCTTTGTTCCAAATTATTCTTTTGCAACCAAATTCTTGTCGCTATTAAACGTATCTGATATTGAATTAATAATTTATGCTACGAATTTATAGTCGCTATAACCTGACATGATGCCCAATAGGGCCATGCATATTGAGCATTAACGACCACGAGTGTAGTTGAAATAGTTCTTTCTTCAGCAACAAACATCAAAATTGGTGGCAAAAAAAAAAGGAGAATTTCTTGTATATCCCTCCTAATATATAAAATATCAAATTTATCCCTTTAAAATTACAAATATCAAATTTATCCTTCTAAAATTTTAAACATATCGAATATATCCTTGTAAAACTTATCAAATATCAGATTTATCCAAATAGTTAACTTTCTGTTAAATGAACTTGATTAAATTTATAATCTCTAATTAAAATAATAAGTAAAAAATAATTTGACTAAAATACCCTTCTCCCAATAACACTAACCATTTCTCCCATTAACATTTCACGTACAGCATCTTACTTCACCTTTCTTCCTTTCTTCTTATTTCAATAGACTACTTATTTCACTGGAAACAACCATTCACTTTGTAGCATACTATTTAGAGGGTTTTGGTGATGACATATGTTCGTAAGTTCTCATACTCTGATATTACGAGTTAAACAACAGTTTATGAAGTAAATCGTTCTCTCTATTTATTGCTTATTCTTTTCCTTCTTTGGTTTACTAACAATCTTTGATTAATCTATCAAAGAAATAACCTTTCAATTGTGCCATGATGCGCTCGAGACATTTTTTGCCCAAAAAAAAGCACAAGTACACAAAAAATCAATAATAACAGTACAGAAAGATACTAAAAATCTAATTAAGAATTAAATGCAATACTGCTCTAAATGTTCCTAATTAAAACATCATAATTGATTTCAAATGTATCCTCAATTTTTTGCATAGTTAACTTTATTTCCTCCCAATCAACCATGATTCAATATAATTAATCCTAATTAATCCTAATTATCTCATAATATTGTCGTCAAAGGTTGAAAAACAGAGACAAACTGAGAAATGAGAAAAAATGGCTGTGAGAGGCAATGAAACATCATCTGTTGAAGCAGAGGAGGGAGTGAGGCACGACATTTAAATACTGCCGAGACACGAAGTAGGGCGATGGAGGGAGATGCAAAGTAAGGAAATGGAGCATCATCGTGTATTCAAAGGATGGGTTGCACTTCTCAGTTCGGTAGGGAACGAACTTTTCTGGTGAGCTCTAAAATTGACCCCATGCGAAGTTGAAAGTTGGAGCTTTGAATGGCTACGAAACTAAAGAAATGAATTGAAGAGAAGAGGGCTGAAGAGATGAAATGAAATGATTAATCATGCACTGCCATAAATAGGGGTGGGCATTCGGTTGAACCGAACCGAACCGAACCGAATAAGAGCAAACCGAATTAAACCGAACCGGACTAAATTCAAACCGAACCGAACCGATTTAAAACCGAACCGAATGAACCGAATTTCTTATTCGGTTTATTCGGTTGAACCGAATTAGAAGTTTTATAATGTTAAAATTCAAGTGGTATTTAGTAAAAAAATATAAAAACAGATCATATAAAATATATTTATCGTTATTTTTAATTTTACAGTATTAAATTTTAATTTTTTTTAAATGAACATAATAAAAAAGTAAAAAATAGTGTTAATTGGTCGGTTCGGTTTAATCGGTTCTGGAAATACCAAAACCGAACCGAACCGAATAAACCGAACGATATCAATTTTTGAACCGAACCGAACCAAATAAACCGAAAAACCGAACCGAATAAACCGAATTCGATCGGTTCGGTTCGGTTCCCAAATAAACCAAACCATTTGCCCACCCCTAGCCATAAATTAGAAAGAAGAATCTGACAATGGGTAGAGATGTCATTTCATACATCTGCTGTTAATTTTAACGGGAAAACTTAACTGTGGATATATTCGAGAGAAATGAAGTATGCAAGGGATAAATTTGATATTTGTTATTTTGGAGGGATAAATTTGTTATTTTCGGTTTTTTTTGAATTGTTTAAATTTTTTTTTTTTTGAATTGGTTATTTTCGGTTTTAGAAGGGACATGGCTGAAATTACCCCAAAAAAAAAAAAAAAATATCTGAGACGGGGAAGTCTAGTCGCAACAGTTTTTGCCTTAGACGACCATGAAAATTAGTTGCTAAAGAAAATCTATTTTTTTTAGAATAAAAAACGAGTAAATAAAAAAGGTTCGGTAGTCTCCATCCATTGAGGTCAATGGAATTCGAATCAACAATTTCTTTGCTAAAGAAAATCTGAGACGAGCAAGTCAGGTCGCAATAGTACTTTCTAGCGACGAACACGAAAATTGGTCGCTAAAGAGAATCTGTGACTGAGCAAATCTAGTCGCAATAGTTATATCTTTAGTGACAAACATCAGAATTTGTTGCTAAAAAGAATCTGAGACGGGGAAGTCTAGTCGCAAATGAATTGAATCAATAAATTCAACATATTCAAATAAGGTACAAATGAAAAACACAATCACAAAGAAACAATACCTGAACAGAGAGGGAGAGAGACTCTAGTAACTGGACATTCATTCTCAGTAACTGGACACCTCCAGTCCAATTCGTATTCTCTCTCAGCGTCTCCTCAATGGTTCACTACTGGATGAGTCCAGTGCTTGCTCAATGGCTAATGTAACAAATAATCTTCATGAATAACGGGTCAATAGCTCTCGTTGTGGCTTTATTCACAGCCATTTTATCAAGCATAAATGACTCGTGCATTATTAACCGTTACATTCCTTAACTGACTCCATCAGTAAAGGACTGAAGAATGTTTTTTTGTTTGTATTATTGACAATAAGGGCAGTATAGTAATTTTCTATCTTCATCTTGTAATACATAAGAACTCTTGTAAAATTAATGGTGAAATTAAGAAAAGAAAAAAGGAAAACTTGCTTATGAAAATCTTCATGAGAGAGAGATAGAGAGCGAGAATATGAGGCGTAAAGTTATATTGTTGCGCATAGTTGGCATCGCCTAACAGAGAGAGAAGATGAGGCGGTATCTTAGGGAGGAAAGTGCGAGAGAGAGCGAGGAGAGCCGGTGGGTCGCATAGAAGATGACGTGATGGTGAACGCTGCCGAGTCTCCATGCTCAGGCGTGTTCAATGCTCATGCCGTCATGCGTATTGTATTGCAGAGAAGAGAGACGATGATGAGAGAGAGAAGAGAGGGGAAGTATAGTGACATGGCACATTTGTTAATGAGGTCATTTCACTTTTCCTCATATGCATCACCACATCCTTTATATTCCTAATTAGCACACTTAATTAATTAATAATTAACAAGATATACGGCAATTAACAATTAATTAATATATCTAACATACACATGAATTAACAGTTGATAATTAATATTAGCATGAAAACCTCAAAACTTTCTTTCACCATCGATCTCAACTTTTGAAGAGTGAATACATTTAGCATGTATCTCTTCCAAAAATTTCAGTTCTTTCCGTCTAACTTTTCGGAATATAAAATTTGTGTCATACTACCGAATAAGGCCATGATCGTATACAAGTTGTCACTTACACAAAGAGACGGTTAATATTTTGCTATGATATCAATTGTTGTTTAATTAAGACCTAGAGGGGTAGGTCCAATTTTCGTGCTAGAGGTATACAATTACAATTAAGTGCGAAAGCGTAAATAAATTAGAAAAAAAAAAACAATAATGAAACAAATAACACACGATATTTGTTTACGGAGTTTGGTAGGTAATGGATATGTAAGTTTAACTCACTGACTACTTGCTCAATCGACCGATTCGATTGATTGTAAATACCTACGTCTTCGAGGATGTCTTGGGCCTTTTCGATTTTCTATTGAATTCCCAAATAAACACTTCCAAGGTTTTGCCTAGATCGATTTATACGCTTATGTCGATCTATGAAAGGTTTTACAACTCTTGTACAAGCATATTACAATTTTTCTAATACGAACTATAACGTGATCGGTCACACAAATTAGGAATCGTATTTGATTGGATTTGAAAGTGGATCTAATAATCCATAAGTTTGTTTTGAATGGTAATCTCAAGATCTTGACTAGGTTCCTTTCTTTTAGTTTGCTTTGAAAAAATGTGGAAAAATTGGTGAGATAAACCCAAGAGGAGAACTATTTATAGAACACATAGTCCCCTCCTAATACCTAATTTTTCTGCACAATCCGTCATGACGCAAGGTCTGGTGCGTCATGACGGACGACAAGTCAAACTATACGTTAGAACGATTATATTCAAAAACTGGGCGCTACCGTCATGACGGAAGAAATGTGTGTCATGATGGCGTGCCTTGTACTTAAGGTTCGTGTCAACGAACTAACACCTGGAACTTTTCTTGCCATTTCCGTCATGACGCAAGATATCATGCGTCACGACGGACTGGCTGTATTGGCTAAGAATTTTCCTATGTCTGTCATGACGTGCTTGGTGTGTCCGTCATGACGAATACTAAAGATATGAATGACATGTAGGTGCGTCATGACGCATAATATGGTCCGTCATGACGTACCTAAACTCAAGGCACATATTCATTAGTTTTTGTATTGTTTCGAATATATATACTTATTTTATTTTCTTGAATTTAATCATTTCAATAACAAGTTTAGGGATAACTATTTGGTTATTACGGTAATGATGTGATATCCCAACTTGCGGAATCTTCGATGTCTTGGTTCTTTATCGATCTTGATTATTCTTTGACATCTTGATTCTTCTTTAATTATGTTGATGTGCGTTGTCTATTTTCTTCTTTTGATCTTTTTGCGGTCTACATCTTTATCTCCACAAATGTCACTTACACAATTCGATTAGTAGTATCGAAATTATTTTGAAATAATCAAACTCTAGAAAATTTGAACCAATAATTTATACTTGATCGGATAAGGATTGGGTCAAAGATTGTGTATATCCAATATACACTTCCAGCAGCATGTCCGTTCGAACGGACCTCTTTCTGTCTTGAGTCTGTATAAAACAGTTTTATACTCGAAGTGGTCCATTCGAACGAACTCTTATAGCTCGTTCCACCGAACAATTCTCTGTCTCATTTATGTGTTAATTTCAAATTACATTGGTAGTAGTCTGTTCGAACGGATCCTAAGGTTTGTTAGTTCGAACCACTCTTTGGAACTTAACTTTGCATAATCATATTATGCACTTAAATAAATTCATGAACATTCATGTTCATATATTATTATACGTATATTTTTATCATTGATTCAAAAATATATTTCCTTCAATATTATATTATTATACTATATTATATGATATTGTATTTTATTGTATTGTATTTTGTTATGTGATATGATATGATGTTGTATTGTATTGTATTATTTGATTAGATTACATGATGTATGAAATGAAAATTAGATTATATTGTGTAATATTATATAGTATTTAAATGAAAGACAAAATACGTGGATAAGAACATATTTGGAAATCAATCAAAAGATTTTGGTTATCTCGTATTTTGAAATACATCTTGGCCAAAATACCTCAAATCAAGCATGCATGTTGTGTATATATAATTCTGATCTTTATATATAATTTGATACCGTATATCAACAAGGTAAATTTGATACGGCCTCATATTGGAAGAATGAAGAGGCAATAATAATAATATTTTTTAGTTTTTATATATTATATTTTACAATAAAATATACTAAATTTTTTAATACATAAATATATTCCTAATAAGTAAATTTTTATTATATTTAGTTACTTACTTTTATATATTATTTATTTATTTTAATTCTAAATTAAAATTTTTGTTTTTCAAATATATTTGTTTGATGTTATCCGAAACGAACATTCAACGAGAATATCGATATCCGACAAGCCAGGGTTTGATTTTTGTCACATATGTCATAGGAGATTTTGATCCCGAATGTTCAACAAGGTAAATTAGAATGTTTTTTTGTTCTTTTCCTCAACAAATGTAATTGCGATGGCCGGTCAAAAAAAGAGAGCAAAAGATGTCTTTGTACGATCAAACACATCCCAAACGGCACTTGTGAAGAATTGTATGAATCAAATGGGATGATGACCCAAGGCGACGAACGAGAGGAAAATCAAAGGCAGTACACATACGAAGTGACATGAGAATCATCCAGGCTAGAAAGAAACAAGACCTCTCAGACCAAGTACTACTATGCATTGCATCAGTTCACTTCAAGTACTATGGGCTGTAGGGTTTAGGTAAAAAATGTTAAAAATATAAATTCGTTTTTTTTAGATAAAGAGGACTCTTGAAGAGTCTCGAGTTAAGACGTACCGACAATTGTAGTCGGTTAAAGGGGCCAGCATTTCTTTAAGAGCCCACATTTATGGGGCCTCCTGTATTTTCCATTTCTTGACTACTACTTTTAATTAACAATATCATTAACAATTAATGCATAGTTAATGAAATATTAATATATAATTAAATTTCTTTCAATTAATTATTAATAATTAACATTAATATCTTATAAGAGTGTCGTTATTGTAAGAATCAACATGACTAAATTAATAGCGATTTCAATTTTTTTTTTATCAAATTACCGTTATATCTCTGTTAATGATAAATTGATGATTAATATTTTTTACATTTATTTTTTAGTTTATCACTTTCCATAAATCATGTAAATAAAATCTTTCATATATAAAAAATATTCTTATTCTTAATTTTTATCATCATAAAAAAATAATTAAATTGTAACATGTAATATATATTTAATGTTACAGAAATCGCTAGGCGCTAGTCGGGCGGACGGACACCGTTTAGCGCCTAGAGGGATTAATCGGGAATTAATCAAAGATTAATCGGATCTAGGAGGATTTGTAATTTTACATAGTTTTTGTCATATTTTTTTAATTTTTATATATTATAATTTGTGCTACAACTTTTTATACTAAAAATAATATATATGGATTTTATTTAAGACAACGTTCAAACAAATCATAACATGAAAATCTACAACATAACATTAACACCTATGTTGCTCGGATACACCGATACGGCGATACAGTTACGCGTATCGGATACGGCGATACGGCAATTTAACATATGATTTAGGATACGATACGCGTATCGGGTACGAGTTGATTTTGATTTTTCGGAGTATCCGTGCAACATAGAATTCAACACAAATCCAAATAAAGAAGGGTGCAGGTCTTAATAAAAAAAATAAAAAATTAAGTGGACTGGGTCTAGGCGGAATTATTCGGCGCCTAGGCGGTATCTAGGCGGGCCTAGGCGGAATTTCGCCTAGACAGAAATGATTAGGCTAAACCTGGACGTTTGGTGATTTTAATTAGTATATGTTAAAAAATATTTATGGTGATTTTAAATAATAAAATAATACAAAAAAATCTAAAATAAATTTCAATATAGAAAATCGAGGGTTATTTTGATCCAAAAAAAATATAACATAATGAAATACTCCTATATGGGGTAATTGAAAATGAAACCTTGTTATAGAGATTTTTTTGGAGTTTCTCAAATGTTAGGTTGTTTTTATAAATTCAGAAAAAATAAAGGATTATTTAAAAAAAAATCCATCACTATTTAGTGCTCTTATTTGTTAACATTATTATAATCCATAAATTGTGCAAACGTGAAGGAAATACAGTTTCAGGATCAACCGTAAAAGTGTACACAAGGATAAACGAATGTAGTCGTACATTCGTAGCCATATCTTTCAGTAGGAAAATCCGATTTGAATGGTTCAAATTGGGTAAGATAGATAATTAGATTATCTATAACCTTCATGTAGAAATATATTTCATATGAACGAAGTATAAGTGTCGTTTCTGTGAAATACCGAAAGGGTGCAACAGTATGACATACAGTTAGTAAAACAGTCATAACTTTTGCATACGAACTCCAATTGGGCTGGGCCAAATTGGGTCGAGTAGATAATGAGATTATCTACAACTTTCGTGTTGGTTGATTTTCTGTCAGAGAAATTTATCAATTTCGTCTGGACAGAATACTGACCAGGTTCATGCAGTTTTCTGTGTGAGAGGGTGTATATTGGATATACATGCCTTTTGGCTAATCCTGATCCTATTGTATATAAATATGATTTTCTCTCTCATCTTAAAAAACCAATTCATTCAGAATTATCCAGAAAATTGTGAGACAAATTTCTAGAGAGTGAAAAGGTGTAAAAGAGAGAAACCGTGAAAAGGTGTTTTACGGTTTAGAGAATCAATTCGATTAAGCAAGTTCACCGGTGCATCGTCTAGGCAGGTGCATCCGTGACCGACGTCTTGCGATTCAAGGTGGATACACGTAGAGGAGCAATAACTGAGGCTCTCACGATTGTGATCGATTCGGACGAGTAGATTGAGTCGGAGACGAAATCAAGCGAATCGGCGAAGTCAACGAGCGGTGAAAGACGCGTGGTGTGGGACGCGCGTATTGTCACCAACGTGACAGGAGAAAGAAGGCAGCGATCAACCCTTCGTGTGCAATCAATTTTGCACCGGTAAAGATCTAACCTTCTATTTGCATCGTACCCTCGAAGTCGTGGCGTGATCTCGGGAATCGGGGAACCGGACCGGGCCTACATATCCGCTGCGCGGGCCCGGGGCCGGGGATATTCCCCTTCAGTGGTATCAGAGCGATCGCCATCGATTCGAGGGTCGAATCATAGTCGTATATTAGATATACGCACGGGTTATCAAAGTTCGTACCCGTTTGCATGATGTTACATATTTAGAATGTCAAATTCCATTAAAATCACAAGTGAAATTCGCTAGAGATCGATCAATAGTTGATTGAGAGTATCTAGGAATAATCGTGAAAAGATTTCATGATTGATCGTTTTGGAAACGAGCGAAAACAGCAGTGCAAAAATCGCATAGTCCGTTGTAACGGACACTGTAGCAGATACAGGAAATTGAGAATTTTTCGAAAAAACACATATTCCGTTGTAACGGACTTGGAGTCCGTTGCAACGGACCCTGTATAGGATGCGGGGGTGTGAGGAGGACCGTGAAAACTGCATATTCCGTTGTAACGGACTTGGAGTCCGTTGTAACGGACCTTGTATCTGATACGAGGTTGCGGGGATGCCTAGGGTGTCTATTGGAGTCCGTTGTAACGGACTGGGTCCGTTGTAACGGAGCTCTACACAGTTTGTCCGTTGTAACGGACTGTATGTTGCGTTGTAACGGACTGGTCTCTGGAAATTTGGACGAAAGTTTGCAGAAAATAGCGTTGTAACGGACCTAGGTTGCGTTGTAACGGACATGTTTCTGGCAAAATTTGGCCAAACTCCGAAATAAATAGCGTTGTAACGGACTGGACTTCCGTTGTAACGGAGTGCCAAGTATACTGGAGGTCCGTTGTAACGGACTATGTTGCGTTACAACGGACTGGTTTCTGGTTGCTGATTTTGTTTTCGTGATAACTTTGGCTACACAACTTGGAATATTGAGTTCTTTATATCGATTTGATCGGCATCAATCATACTAGCATATAATTAGATAATTATTTAGAATAATTAGACTCCCAAATAAATACATATGCATTTATGAAAATCTTGTGATAGTGATATAATTGGATTATGTCACGGATTTAGAAACGTGCAATGGCATGATCCCTCATAATATTTAAGTCATGAAAATGCCTTCCATATTCACAACCACTATGATCGGTACTACGTCTCACATGGGTTAAGGCCAAAGCCGACATGGGTTATTGTAGTCATCGACGGGGTGGCAAGCGTTAAATAGGGACTGATAAGGGTTAAGGCCAAAGCCGACTTATTAGTAGTTTATTTGAACGATACGATGAGTATGGTTGTGACTTAACCGTTCTAGCCAGTAAGGGTTGAGGCCAAAGCCGACTTGATTGGAAGTTCGGGACATAGATAGGATGCACACACGGAACTGGGATTGTATTGGATACGATTCATCACCGAAATCCTATAAAGGTTCAAGAGTCGCATTGGATGCGATTGGATATAATCCTACCTAAATAGCGAGATCCCATTCGTCTGCCAAAGCAACTTATGGGAGGATCGTGATATATGGATCTTGAGTGTTATGGACTTGGAGTCCCGTATCGGTATGTGGGTTATCGATTCGATAAAATAACACTATCATATAATTATCATATAAGCATATAGATTAAGTACGCACGGTTAGGAATTAATCTTCATCATCCGTTTAGAATTATGTTTTCAAGCAACACCAAATATATCGATTAGATCGATATGATAGATGGCTTTTGGGTCGGAATTACCGTTATTAACCTTGATAGTCAAAGAATAGTTCTTAGACTTAAAGGAACGTGTTGGACACGGAAATGGTAGATTCGGGGCTCGAGGCTTTGGCTTTAGAGAAAGCCGGGTTCGATAAACTTAAGAAGGAATCGAACAATATTACGTGCCTTGTGGTGGCATGTATAGACGCAAATTTCTCAAAATTGTTTTGAGAATTCGGGTGTATATGAAAGTAAAACACAACGCTCATGAAATAGTTTCAAGAGCTAGAGCGCGTTGAATGACTCAATGCGGCTCAAAGAGTAGGTTAATTTTGAGACGCCTTATGGGTCTTTGATTAACACTCGTGTGTTGATGGTACGAGATTTGATGTTCGTGACCGAATATCATATGCATTCGATAGATAAGTCGATCCCGAAATTGCATATGATGCGATTTACATTTGAATTGGAGATGCTCAGAGTTTCCGAGGAATCCAATGCATATAGATGCGTGGATGTCCTTGTAATTCAAAAGCGGGATCGAAAGAAATGTATGTCTAAGGGTATTTTGGGAAAATGTTTTCCAAAATGGAAAGTTCGGACAAGGAGTTGTCCAAACTAGTGACTCAAAGAATGGTGAAATCCGAGGAGGATTAAACCTAGAAGTTGATTGCTTCTTTTGGCATTGCCGTCTTGGCCATATAAACGAGATACGCGTATCTAGATTCCATGTGATGGAATGCTAGAATCATTCGAATTAGATTTGATTGATTAATGCAATACTTATTTATTAGGCAAAACGACAAATGGCATCATTTTCCAAAGTATTGGAGAAAGATCCAGCGAATTATTGGAAATTATATTTACATATGATGTTCCGATAAGTTCCGAGGCAAGAGGAGGCTATCGGTATTTTGTTAAGTTTATGGACGGTTAAAGTAGATATGAAAATATCTATTTAATGCGTGCCGAAACAGAGACTTTTGAAGGATTCAAAGAGTTTCAAAAACGAAATACGAAATCAACTAAGCAAGAAAATCAAAGCTTTTCGATAGGATCGAGAAGGCGAGTATTTGAGCTAAACCTTTCGATAGGATCGAAGAGGCGATATTTGAGTTATGAATATTAATGATCATTTATGATTGTGGAATCGTTTCACGATTGCCTTTATTCGGAACATTGAGATGTGTCCGAAAAGAGGAAATGAACGCATGTTGGACATGGTTCGATAAATGATGAGTCAATAAGATCTCCCAAAAATGTTTTGGGGATACGCCCTTGAGACAGCGGCACTAATGAATGGTTGTATATAAGATATGAACCATAAACCTTCTAATCGGTACAAAAGACGCCATATGAGATATGGATCGGAATGGTTCCGAAGTTGTCACTTGTACAGATTTGAGGATGTGAGTGTATTTCGAAATTTGTTTCAGTTAAACTCAATCCCAAATCTGGAAATTGTTCGTTTATCCTTAAGGAAACTAAAGGGTATTTGTTAAAACGTCCCGACGAAAATGAGATTTTCGTGGCTCGAAGAGATGCCTTCTTGGAGGAGGACTAGATGCGCACAAGTTTGGAACTTGGTGCCATTTCTCTCTATGCGGGCTAGTGGGAGTAGAATAAATCTCGAAAGAGTTCGTGATTTGAAAATGAACATTGTACCGATGAAAGTTGACATGGCTTCATCAAGAGTTGATGAACGCAAGTCGAACACACAAAGGAATTTTTCGTAGATCAAGTAGGCTATATCATAAGCCGGTAAATACGGATTTATCGTGGCTAATGATGATAGATCGAAATCATATGATGATTCGATATCCTACAAGGATGCTATGAAAAGTTGATTCCACATGACATGGTGTCATGAAGTCTGAGATTCGATCCATGTGAATTATCAAGTTTAGAACTTGATTTCATTACTTTCTGGGTTAGACCCGTGAAATGTGAGTGGGTTTTTCAAGATGAAGAACCGGCATGGATAGGAATACGCATATATGTAAAGCGAGGCTTTTTGCGAAAAGTTTCATGCAATTCATAGTCGGACTATGCAGAAACGTTTTCGCTTGTTGCCATGCTTTCCCATTCTCGAAATTCTGCTTGCCATGGTCGCGTATTATGAATATGTGATGTGGCAAAATGAATGTCAAAACCGAATTTCTTGACAGAAATTTTATGAAAGGATGTGTACTTGACACAACCTTACGGTTTTGTCGATTCATAAGAATCGGGGATAAGATATGCACGCTTTAACGATCCATATGATGGATTAGAGAAAGCTTCTCGGAATTGGAATATTCGTTTTTGACGAAGTTATAAACTGTTATAAAATTGTCGAAACGAATGGAAACTTTGTATACACATGAAGGTTAGTGGGAGCTGCGTTATATTTCTTGTAACGACAAAGGATTTAGACGAGACCGCTTATGAAATAAGCGTGAAGATCTATAGGATAGATCTAAGAAGGTCCTCGTTCTATTTTATAGCACATATATCGACATATTGTTGAAAATTGTTTTCAACATGTAAACTCCTTGGAGGAGTTAAATCGAAATGTCGAATGACAGAAATTTTCAACGGCTCGATGTGAGACATCAAGCAGCGCGAAAAGTAATAATATGATGCCTTACATTTTGATGTTAGGATCTATTATATCTGTCATGATATGTATGTGACTATCTGTCGTACAAATAAAGCGTCTAATTCACCTTCAATACAATTCGTGGGAATCACATGAGTTTGAATGTAATTCGATTACATGAGACTAACTCTTGTGAATGTATAATGGTTATACAAATATATACATAATGGTTATGTATATTTAAACCCATCGAGATTTGTATTGATAGCGGTGAGGTTTATCCTTGAATACTTTGCGAAAGGATTCATGATTTTTTATCTATAATGGTGTGGAGGACGTGTTGGTTATAAAGAGATATAACAACAACAGTTTCCAAAGATTAAGCACGTCCAAATATGTAGCACGACTTTCGATCACAAAGTGTGTACATGTTTTGCTTAAATGAAAACTCGGTTATGTGGAAAGGTTCCACAAGACCAATAGTTTATGATTCTATTTACGGAGGCGAGTATATTGCGGTTATTAATCGCAAAAAGAAGTGGTATGGATCAAGGATACATGACCAAACTCTCGTAGCCACGAGTTATCGGATTTATGGTTGTTTATTGCGTGAACCGCAATAGTACAAGCCAAAAATGCCGAGGTCACAACCACTTCTAACTAATACTCAGAAAATTTCATTGATCCATGAAATTTTGCGAAAAGATGTGATCGTGGGTATTGGAAATGTTCCAATCCTGCAGAAGATTAACACTAGCGGGAACGTGCGGACCCGTTTACAAAACCGCTCTCTCTAGTCGCGCGTGACTGTCATGCGATGACTATGGGTATGGAGATACCTAGAGGAGGAAGAAGAGAGTAGAGTGTAGTTATCTAATACGATAGTCCTCGCAGGTTGTGAGTATAGAGATACCCATAGGTAAACGTTGTATCACCCAAATACTTAGTCCATATGAATGTATCCCTTTTAAAAATTTTGTTTACTTAAATTTTCATGCATTCACCTTATATGAAAACTGTGTGCGGGTTGTGTAATATGATTGTTACATGAACCCTGATTTGAGCTTGTGTGGACGTCGACATGGTTGAGGACCATGTGCAGCGAAACCGTCACACTTAAAGTGTCATTTCTAAACATCCCTAGTCGCGGGTCAGTTTGCTTAAGAGAGAAGCATTACTATTACAAGGGAATAGACTGAACGCGTACACTAGTACGTTTGCCGAGGAGATGATTATGTTTTGCTAATCATGGGACAAAGGAGTTTGTCGAATCGGGAACGTAGATATATGTTAGGTTACATGTATTGGATATGACCGAAGCCGCGAGACCATGACATGGTTTAGTCATTATAGATGGACTTGCGACGGATGGGGTTTTAGATTCTTCATACTTGAGGGATCATTGATTGCGTTACGTGCGTAACACAATGCTTTGATATGATCTTACGCTCACCGTAACAGGGAGTTAAAAGGGTCATCATTGGGTATTGTCCGAAACACGGAATTCAATGTGAGTCTCCAAGATAGGAATTGTTTATTCCGAAAGGAAGAGATATCTCTTAGGCGCCGCTCGATGAGTCGATTAACGAAAACCGTGGCCACGGTCAATGATATTAATGGTTAATATCGATTGAAATTTGTTAACTCAACTCGGAATCGGGGAATAAGTGTAGTTAATCAAATTATAAGGATGACTATTACCATGCCTTTTGATTAACGGATATCGTAAACAAGAGAACTAGTAAGCGCTATTCGAGATAGGCACAATGATCACAATTATTTTTCGTTTAACATGGGTAGCTATGATGGAGTGACTAGATCCCGCTCATGAGCTTGTAGGCATTGGAAACAACCTACTACCATCGTTAAGTCGAACCTACATGGTCACACAACGAGTCGTACTAAGTCGGGCTTGATCATAAAATCGGCACATTGGATGTGCATAGCTTGGTATTTGATACGCGAGCTATATTCTCTAAAATCGTGCGTATTGGATATGCATGAGTACCTTTTAGGTAGATCTGAAATTGAGTGGGAGACTGAAAGAAATACAGTTTCGGATCAACCGTAAAAGTGTACACAAGGATAAACGAATGTAGTCGTACATTCGTGGCCATAACTTTCAGTGGGAAAATCCAATTAGAATGGTTCAAATTGGGTTAGATAGATAATGAGATTATCTACAACCTTCATATAGAAATATATTTCATATGAACGAAGTATAAGTGTCGTTTCTGTGAAATACCGAAAGGGTGCAACAGTATGACATACAGTTAGTAAAACAGTCATAACTTTTGCATACGAACTCCAATTGGGCTGGGCCAAATTGGGTTGTGTAGATAATAAGATTATCTACAACTTTCTTGTTGGTTGATTTTCTGTCAGAGAAATTTATCAATTTCGTCTGGACAGAATACTGAACAGGTTCATACAGTTTTCTGTGTGAAAGGGTGTATATTGGATATACATGCCTTTTGGCTAATCCTTATCCTATTTAGGTATAAATAGGATTTTCTCTCTCATCTTCACTAAGCAATTCAATCAGTTGAATCATTCTAAGCAAGTGATTATTCTGCCCAATATACACAAGAAAAAGAGCAAATTCAGATTTGATCTTTAGTGAGTGAAAGGGTGCGAAGAGAGAGAAATCGAGAAAGGAGTTTCTCGAGTAATAGAGAATCGATTAGATCGAGCAAGTTCGCCGGTGCATCGTCTAGGCAGGTGCATCCGCGACCGACGTCTTGCGACTCACGGTGGATACAAGTAGAGGAGCGACAATTGTGGCTCTTGGATTGTGATCGACTCAAGGAGTGAGAAGACGGTCAACGAACGGTGAAAGACGCGTGGTATGGGACGCGCGGATTGTCACCAACGTGACAGGAGATAGAAGGCGGCGATCAACCCTTCGTGCGTGATCAATTTCACGCTGGTATAGATCTATCCTTCTATTCGCATCGTACCCTCGAAGTCATGGCGTGATCTCGGGAATCGGGGAATCGGACCGGGCCTTCATTCCGCTGCGCGGGCCCGGGGTCGAGGATATTTCCCTACACTATTATATCTGTCATGATATGTATGTGGCTATCTGTCATACAAATAAAGCGTCTAGTTCACCGTCAATAAAATTCATGGGAATCACATGAGTTTGAATGTAATTCGATTACATGAGACTAACTCTTGTGATTGTATAATGGTTATACAAATATATACATAATGGTTATGTATATTTAAAACCCATCGGGATTTGTATTGATAGAGGTGAAGTTTATCCTTGAATACTTTGCGAAAGAATTCAGGATTTATTATCTATAATGGTGTGGAGGACGTGTTGGTTATAAAGAGTTATAACAAACAACAGTTTCCAAAGATGAAGCACGTCCAAATATGTAGCACGACTTTCGATCACAAAGTGTGTACATGTTTTGCTTAAATGAAAACACGGTTATGTGGAAAGGTTCCACAAGACCAATAGTTTATGATTCTATTTACGGTGGCGAGTATATTGCGGTTATTAATCGCAAAAGGAAGTGGTATGGATCAAGGATACATGACCAAACTCTAGTAGTCACGAGTTATCGGATTTATGGTTGTTTATTGCGTGAGACGCAATAGTACAAGCCAAAAATGCCGAGGTCACAACCACTTCTAGCCAATACTCAGAAAATTTCATTTGATCCATGAAATTTTGTGAAAAGATGTGATCATAGGTATTGGAAATGTTCCAATCCTGATGATGATTAACACTAGCGAGAACGTGCGGACCCGTTTACAAAACCGCTCTCTCTAGTCGCGCGTGACTGTCATACGATGACTATGGGTATGGAGATACCTAGAGGAGGAAGAAGAGAGTAGAGTGTAGTTATCTAATACGATAGTCCTCGCAGGTTATGGGTATGGAGAGATCCATAGGTAAACGTTGTATCACCCAAATACTTAGTCCATATGAATGCATCCCTTTTAAAATTTTGTTTACTTAAATTAATATGCATTCACCTTATATGAAAACTGTGTGCTGGGTTGTGTAATATGATTGTTACATGAAGCTTGATTTGAACTTGTGTGGACGTCGACATGGTTGAGGACCATGTGCAGCGAAACCGTCACACTTAAAGTGTCATTTCTAAACATGCCTAGTCGCGGGTCAGTTTGCTTAAGAGAGAAGCATTACTATTACAAGGGAATAGACTGAACGCGTACACTAGTACGTTTGCCGAGGAGATGATTATGTTTTGCTAATCATGGGACAAAGGAGTTTGTCGAATCGGGAACGTAGATATATGTTAGGTTACATGTATTGGATATGACCGAAGCCGCGAGACCATGACATGGTTTAGTCATTATAGATGGACTTGCGACGGATGGGGTTTTAGATTCTTCAAACTTGAGGGGATCATTGATTGCGTTTCGTGCGTAACACAATGCTTTGATATGATCTTACGCTCACCGTAACAGGGAGTTAAAAGGGTCATCATTGGGTATTGTCCGAAACACGGAATTCAATGTGAGTCTCCAAGATAGGAATTGTTTATTCCGAAAGGAAGAGATATCTCTTAGGCGCCGCTCGATGAGTCGATTAACGAAACCTGCGGCCGCAGTCAATGATATTAATGGTTAATATCGATTGAAATTTGTTAACTCAACTCGGAATCGGGGAATAAGTGTAGTTAATCAAATTATAAGGATGACTATTACCATGCCTTTTGATTAACGGATATCGCAAACAAAAGAACTAGTAACCGTTATTCGAGATAGGCACAATGATCACAATCATTATTCGTTTAACATGGGTAGCTATGATGGAGTGACTAGATCCCGCTCATGAGCTTGTAGGTATTGGAAACAACCTACTGCCATCGTTAAGTCGAACCTACATGGTCACACAACGAGCCGTACTAAGTCGGGCTTGATCATAAAATTGGCACATAGGATGTGCATAGCTTGGTATTTGATACGCGAGCTATATTCTCTAAAATCGTGCGTATTGGATATGCATGAGTACCTTTTAGGTAGATCTGAAATTGAGTGGGAGACTGAAGGAAATACAGTTTCAGGATCAACCGTAAAAGTGTACACAAGGATAAACGAATGTAGTCGTACATTCGTAGCCATATCTTTCAGTAGGAAAATCCGATTTGAATGGTTCAAATTGGGTAAGATAGATAATTAGATTATCTATAACCTTCATGTAGAAATATATTTCATATGAACGAAGTATAAGTGTCGTTTCTGTGAAATACCGAAAGGGTGCAACAGTATGACATACAGTTAGTAAACCAGTCATAACGTTTGCATACGAACTCCAATTGGGCTGGTCCAAATTGGGTCGAGTAGATAATGAGATTATCTACAACTTTCGTGTTGGTTGATTTTCTGTCAGAGAAATTTATCAATTTCGTCTGGACAGAATACTGACCAGGTTCATGCAGTTTTCTGTGTGAGAGGGTGTATATTGGATATACATGCCTTTTGGCTAATCCTGATCCTATTGTATATAAATAGGATTTTCTCTCTCATCTTAAAAAACCAATTCATTCAGAATTATCCAGAAAATTGTGAGACAAATTTCTAGAGAGTGAAAAGGTGTAAAAGAGAGAAACCGTGAAAAGGTGTTTTACGGTTTAGAGAATCAATTCGATTAAGCAAGTTCACCGGTGCATCGTCTAGGCAGGTGCATCCGTGACCGACGTCTTGCGATTCAAGGTGGATACACGTAGAGGAGCAATAACTGAGGCTCTCACGATTGTGATCGATTCGGACGAGTAGATTGAGTCGGAGACGAAATCAAGCGAATCGGCGAAGTCAACGAGCGGTGAAAGACGCGTGGTGTGGGACGCGCGTATTGTCACCAACGTGACAGGAGAAAGAAGGCAGCGATCAACCCTTCGTGTGCAATCAATTTTGCACCGGTAAAGATCTAACCTTCTATTTGCATCGTACCCTCGAAGTCGTGGCGTGATCTCGGGAATCGGGGAACCGGACCGGGCCTACATATCCGCTGCGCGGGCCCGGGGCCGGGGATATTCCCCTTCAAAACGAATCTTTTATATATATAAAACCATAATATCTTCAATCGTAAACAATCATAATTCTTAAAAACGACTTACACAATTTTCATTGAATTAATACATTAGAAATAATAACTTTTAAAATTTAAAATTGGGTATCTTTGGCCAGCAATTTTTTTTTTCAAATATGATGGTCGAATATAATTATTTTTCCATTTTGAAATTCAACATATATTTTGTTTTGTTTTATGTTATAATATTCAATATCAAGAGAACATATACGAGCAATTTTATACGAGTAATTTTATTCTTTATATTTGGAATGAAAACATATCTATTGTTTACGTACAAAACAATAAATAATAATCATCATAAATGAGGATAAAATAATTATTAATTTGATTTTTTTTTTTAATTTTTTTTTATTAAGCTATGTTGGCTTTTGCAATAGCGCTGCCCTAAAGTTAAAGGGAAAATAATTTGGCGTTGTTAATTTGTTGGTGGTCATTAACTGTTTAGGTTAATTCATCAAAAGATAGTATTATTTTTAAGAGGAAGTTATTTTCTATTTTTCTCCTAGTTCCAGACTTGATTTTGCCTCCGAAACTCACTAGCACGAGATGAGATCCCATTATTTGCCTTAGACTTTGTTTTATGGGAAAATATAACACGTCTCCCAATCTGACTTGAACAATTTTGATGTGTCAATCGAGAATATTTAAGTGAATTGGTTAGATTCTAAATTAATAATTAAATTGATTGATTCAGTTAAAAATTAATTGATTCAATTAAGGAATATAATCAAACCATTTAAAAACTCTCAATTGACGCAGAAGGATGTTTATAATCTTTTCTAGTCTCTAGAAAAAATTCAGTGATTTAAGCCTATTTGGGCCCTTCAATTTGTAACGGACCCTTCGAATGAATTCTAGTATGATCAGAAAACGATAAGAATCCATGGATTCATGTCCAAATAAATTCGAGCGATCTGGCGGATACTCGCCTAAATGACATATTGTGGTCGCAAAGCCAGATGTAGCGACTGCAGAGTCTTCCACGCAAGATTTTCTTGTGGTCAAAAGAATGGTCTTGCGACCGTAATAATTTTGGGTTCGGATTGGGTCATTTCGGATTCGGATCATCGGGTCGTTCAGGTCGCGGGTCGTTCGGATTCAGGTTCTGGTCGTTTCGGTTTTCTGATCATTCGGTTCCGGATTGTTTCGGTTTTCGGCTCATTCGGGTTCGGGACGTTTCGGTTTTTTGGTCATTCGGTTTCGGATCGTTTCGGTTTCGGATCATTCGGTTCCAGGTCGTTTCGATTTTCGGGTCATTCGGGTCTTGGCTATTTTGATTTTCGGATAATTCGTATTTCACAAAATTTAATTTCGAATCATTCGATTTTCCAAAAATTTAGATTTCGAGTAATTCCGGATTTATTTTATTGATTCCAAGATATTTTACCAATATTATATTGACTTCAACAATAATATTTTAATTTTCGGATCATTCGGATCGTGAATTTCGGATCATTCGGGTTCAGGTTAGTTCGGGTTTCGGGTCGTTCGGATTATTCGGTTTCGGGGCGATTTCGGATTCGGGGCATTCGGTTTCGGATCGATTTCGGGTTTGGATCATTCGGTTTCGGTTTCGGGTTCGGGTCGTTGACTTGTCAATATTTTCGGATCGGGTCGGGTCGGGTTCGGATTCGGACGGATCGGGTCATTTTTTCGAGTCGGTCAGATTTTGCCAGCTCTAACTTCACCTTCCAAGTTGAAATCAGGATCATATGGCTGGATTCATAAAACACATTCCGAAATGCAAGCAACTGGCATGGATGCAAATGAACATTTGTCACATGGAATTTGTTCTGACAAAATTAGTAATATTGATTAATGGATGAATATAATGAGAAATATTTAGCTGGCCTTTTATTTCATCTTTAATGTTGCAAATAAAACACCGCAACCCCAATTTTTAAAGAGGCCATATTTGTGGTGCCCCCATATTTCACCAAAACATTATTTAAATTTAATTAACATATAATACATAATTAAGTATATTAATTAACACATGTTAATTATAATATAGAGAATGCTTTGGTGAATTCTGGAGGCAAAGTAAAATTCCCCAGTATTTTGCAGGATTTGAATGATAATTTTCATGATACTGATTTCAACTCATTCCACACGCTGCAAGTCAAGAAAGGGATCATTTAATAGTTAATTGACTCCATTATCTTTTATAATAATTTTTGTGGTCTTTAAATTTACACTAAATTATTTCAAAATGTGGATACATTTTTCTAGAAACTGAAATCACATGTGTCTTGTGCATCCCCATCATTCAACCAGTCGGCAGGAAAAAAAAAACACAAACAATGAAAGCATTCTTATTCAATCGCATTGAAACACACTTAGACTCTGATTGATGAAAAATAAAATTTTGATCGTAATTAATATCATAATCAAATAAAACCTCTCTATTAAACAAAGATGCATGCAAAAAGAATGAATACTAAATTTTAAGGGAAAATATACTTGGTCCTCCCAAACTCATCCCGAATCAATGAGTTGGCAAAACAAAATTAAATGAATTGATTAATATTTCTAATTGATTTAATTTATTATTAATTGATACGTTAATAAATTATACATATTAATTGACATATCAATTCAATTATACAATCAACTAAATCGAATCAAATTAATAATACTAATCATCTTACTTAATTTTTTCTTCGGAATTATTTTTTTGTGTTTGATAGGGCTCGGTATATAACCCCAAATTTTAAGGCCTTGAATCCACACAATTAAATTAAATTAACTATATAAAATATCAAACCCAATAAACAACACAATGATTTCTGAAATACCCATACAAACAACACAAATTAATTGATAAAACAATAATTATACATCAGTACTACTAATCCAATTGCAAGAGTTGAAACCCTAACTTCCGATGGGGCTCCTGCCTTAACAGGTGAATTCGCCGGTGATTGAGCATCAGGTGCTTGTGCACCGGGAGTTCCAGATGGTGGTGGTGTAGCAATCGATGGACCTTGAGATACTGAAGGTGAAGAAGCTGGAGACGAAAATGGAGATGGGCTTGTTTTAGGTGATGAAACAGGGGAATTCGTAGGCGGTGCAACTGGAGAAATTGAAGGTGGTGAAGCAGGGGAGCTCTTTGGTGGTGCAACTGGAGAAGAAGAAGGAACTGGAGAAATTGAAGGTGATGAAGCAGGGGAGCCCTTTGGTGGTGCAACTGGAGAAGAAGAAGGAACTGGAGAAGAAGATGGAACTGGAGAAATTGAAGGTGATGAAGCAGGGGAGCCCTTTGGTGGTGCAACTGGAGAAGAAGAAGGAACTGGAGAAGAAGATGGAACTGGAGAAATTGAAGGTGGTGAAGCAGGGGAGCCCTTTGGTGGTGCAACTGGAGAAGAAGAAGGAACTGGAGAAGAAGATGGAACTGGAGAAATTGAAGGTGATGAAGCAGGGGAGCCCTTTGGTGGTGCAACTGGAGAAGAAGAAGGAACTGGAGATACCGGAGGCGATGAAACAGGGGAATGCTGAGGCGGTGCAACTGGAGGAGAAGATGGAACCGGTGATGGACCAACTGGAGGAGTAGAAGGAGACACAGGTATTTTGGGACGTTCTGCCAAGACAACAACGGCAAGCTTTTCGCCTTGTGTGCACCGGTCACCGGTGCCGCTTACAAAGAAGAAAGCTCCCGATCTATCGAACTTAAATACTGAGTCGCCTGTATCCATTTTCTGTATCGGGTTGTTCAAGTTGCACTGATCATAGTCTTGTTGGTTCACCACCAATACTGAATCTTCTCCATTTTTGTACTTGAACACTACACAATCAAAATGAAATTAAGAACTATGCAAAATATTTCAAAAAGAGAAAAAGTAAAAACAAGTTTTGTTAAGTACCAATCGTGTCGTTAATTTGAAATCGATTCCTCGAGGACCAAGCTGAATAGCTCTCAGATGGATGCAAGACCCAGCCGTCTTTACCGCCGGCATAGAAAGTATAAGCCTCTGAATAAGATATGAACAGAGATAATACGAGAAGAAAGTAAGAAGAACAAATTATAGATTTCTCCATCACAAAACTATGGATTTCTTTTTTCTTTTTTCTTATTTTTTTCTAAAGAAGGAAGAATGAAGATGGAAGATAGAAAGTGAGGAAGAGACGAGAGAGGGAACTCCAGAATAAATAGAGAAAATCAAAGCACAAAACCTTGGAAGGATATAGTATGACTGAGCCAATGAAAATGGGACATTAAATTCAGTGAATCGGTTTTATCTTTGATAATGGAAGGACAAATGGCTGCATTAGAGCGAGCCAACGGTAACATAGCTATTGGAAAATTAATGCATCATTATTTCTTTTGAAAATGTATTTAATTAGGATCAAATCTAGGTAATTATTGACTCCATTTATTTGTGATTTTGAGATTACAGCAGTCAAGGAAGTCGTTTTTTGTTTGTTTGGGAGAATTGATTGTGATTTGTGATTATTAACGAGGCCATATAACACTGCCCCAGATTTCACCACCACATTTATGTATTCTAATTAACACTATAATTAATACATGTCACGTAATTCACAATTAATTTATATTTAATTAACATCCATATAAATTAATATTTTTTAATTAATATTAATTATCATATTAATTAAACGTGTTAATCGTGAGTACATAATTGTTAATTATGTACTGATTATTATGTCATTGTTATAGCAATTCAATAGTACTGAATATTATGTGTCTACCTGTCATTCTAATTGCGTGACCAAATTATGATTGATTTCTCGACGTGTCTAATGTTCTATTTTGATTTCTCGACGTGTCTAATATTCTATTTATTGCTAATATCTTTGTAATATATATTCTCTTTCGAGTTCAAAGAAATAATGAATTCGTGATATATAAGAGGAGAAAATTCATGAAGACTCTTCAAATTGACTAAGTATGATTGTGATTGTAATTGTTTTGTTCACACTGGAACTAAGCAAAGTTACAGATGTCATTTACAAATTAATCAGCGACCGATAAATGATATAATCGAAAAATGATATGATCGATATAACGAATTCATATCGAATCATATTAGTGATATACCAGTTATATATATATATATATATATATATATATATATAGGGAAATTTTAGTATTCCCCTCAAATGTCCACCAAATTTCCCCCAAAATAGTAATCCATGATTAATTCATGGATTAATATTTTTGATTAACGATTAATTCATGATTATTAAAATTTAATTACTTCGAATTAATCATCAATTGATATGGATCTTAATTATATATTAAAATTTTAATAATCATGAATTAATCGTTAATCAAAAATACTAATCCATGGATTAACCATGGATTATTATTTTGGGGGAAATTTGGTGGACATTCTAGGGGCACAGTAAATGGCCTCATATATATATGGACAGGCTCAGTGGCCAACATGGTTGTTTGGCCAACATGACCAATATTTTCCGAACCGTTGGATTTTCAAATCGAACGGAGGTAATCAAATCCTGCACTTCATTAAAAAACTTGAGTTGTTATTCTAAATCGGACGGTTTTGTTGGGTTTTTTAACGTAAAAATCGCACCGGTTTTTTTGTTTTTCTTTTATACAATATATTGTAGTCCTATTTTCTAGTTTCTCTCTCGTGTTCAGCCCCCTTCAGTTCTTTCCTTCCTCTCAATACCCATGGTTCTAGAGCTTGGTTGTGGCTGCCTCTTTCTACGTCGCTGCTGAGACTCACGTCGCTCTAGATCTCGTTTGTGGTTGCCTCTTTCTGCACCGCTCGCAATTCTTTCCTTCCTTTCAATACCTTCATGTCCGCCCAAAATTTGTCAAAGGCACGAATCTGCTGGTCGCCTCTTCTCTCCATTTTTGTTGGACGAAACTGGTTTCGGTTTTTTTTTGTTTTGGATTTTGCCCCTCAATCTGTCTATCTATCTCTCCATATTATTAGGTTTTTTACTTTTCTTTTCATAATTGGTGATCAATTTTGTTTATGTAGTTCTGATTGTTTGCAAATTTGGGGTTTTTATGCTGAATTCGAGTCAAATATATTGAAATTAATGTTTTTAAATAAATAATATTATTAGGGCAGGATAATATTCAATGTATGTAAAATAGAAGTATCTAGAATAGGTATCTAAAGAAGATGTCTATTAAATAAATATGTGTCTATTGGATTAGAAGTATCTAGATAAATCAATAGTTGTATTGAGAGGGTGCATGTGATCTATAAATGCAATCCTTCTCATATATTTTAGGAGAGAGAAAATCTCCATAAAAAATAGAGAGAAATATAATAAAGAATGAAGAAAAAAAAAAGAAATTGTGTGATGTGTGTGTGCGTGAGAGTAATATAATAAGAAAAAGGCAGAAACTTAATTGCCTCGTGACTCTCTTTCTCTCTCCTTGTGATCCCCTTGATATTTGATATTAATATCCATTCTTTCTATATCAATTAAATCCCAACAAATTGGCATCAGAGCGACGGTTATCGAATGACGATTATCGAAAGTGACGGTTATCGATCGACGATTATCTAAAGCGACGATTATCGATCGACGGTTATCTAAAGCGACGATTATCGAGCGGCGGTTATCGAGCGACGTTTATAAAAAATAAAAAAAAAACGTCGGTTATCGAGTTTAGTAGAAGTCGGAGAAGGAGTCACCAAGACAACCAAAGAGGTTACGTACTTGGGCTCACACGAACTTCACAACTCATTTCCGAATTATCGAGTTTAGTAGAAGTCGAAAAATGAGTCACCAAGACAACCAAGGAGGTTACGTACTTGGGCTCACACGAACTTCACAACTCATCATCGATTTATTGAGTTTAGTAGAAATTTGGAGAAGGAGAAGGCCACGACAACCCAAGACGGTGTGTTCGGGTTCCCACAAATTTTGCAACTCAATTTCGATGGAGAAAATCTAATTTTTTAGAGAATTATCACGAGGGTAATTTGATCTCGCATGATCTATGGAAAATATTAGAAGAAAAAGAAATTATCGATGGTACGGGCAAGACGAAAAAGGAGACGATTCGAAAAAAAAAAAATGATCCGAAAAGAGGACGATTCGAAAAAGATGATCCGAAAAAAGGACGATTCGAAAAAAAAAAACGATTAAAAAAAAAAAAGGAGTTTAAAAAAAAATAGACGAGTGTGACGGAAAAAATATCACGGGGGAGTATCAAGAACAAGAAAAAATAACGAAAAAAACATTAAGGGGGAGTATTGAAATTAATGTTTTTAAATAAATAATATTATTAGGGCAGGATAATATTCAATGTATGTAAAATAGAAGTATCTAGAATAGGTGTCTAAAGAAGATGTCTATTAAATAAATATGTGTCTATTGGATTAGAAGTATCTAGATAAATCAATAGTTGTATTGAGAGGGTGCATGTGATCTATAAATGCAATCCTTCTCATATGTTTTAGGAGAGAGAAAATCTCCATAAAAAATAGAGAGAAATATAATAAAAAATGAAGAAAAAAAAAAAAGAAATTGTGTGATGTGTGTGTGCGTGAGAGTAATATAATAAGAAAAAGGCAGAAACTTAATTGCCTCGTGACTCTCTTTCTCTCTCCTTGTGATCCCCTTGATATTTGATATTAATATCCATTCTTTCTATATCAATTAAATCCCAACAAAATAGAGCTGTTTTCTGTTTAATTAGGTTCAATTTAATATTTATGGCTGATTTTGATGACTTTGGGATAATTGGGGGTTATTAGGGTTCTTTGGTGAATTAGACATCAGTAGGTGGGTCACTAAGAAGGTAATTAATTAGGGTTAAATTAGAGCTAATTGTGTTTTCCAATCGATTCTTTCATAATGTTTACTAATGACTTTTCTTGCATGTGTACAGGTTAGTCGAGATTTTTGTTTTCGCGAGTAGTTAGTTGCAATGTATATAGCCATATAGGTATAGTGATTGAATGTGAATCTTCCTAAAATGAATGTACTGTGTATTTTATATTGACGGATGAAATGGATGTACTTTTATACAGTTTTTCAATGGATGAATGTTTGTATTGTATATTGTTTGAACGAGTGAATGCAAATGAAGTTAGTTTATATTTGGAAGATTGCAACATCGAATCGGTACCAAAATGATATCAGAGCTTCAGAAGTTCATGTTTTGCTATTTTTTCTTTATTTGTTTCTCCAAATCTGGCTTGATATTGGTACAAATTAATAGGACTAACTTACATACTCGAATTAAATACAAATCCTTGTTATTTCAAACACAATTCAAATTCAATTTTAATTCAAATATGTATTATAATCCAATAGTAATTCATGTATAATCCAATACCATTACATTATACAATTCGATGTCATTTCGAACCCACTATAAGCCACTAAAAATTAGACTACTTCATATATTACTTTACAAGATTTATCTTCTTTAGCTTTAAAAGTTCTCATGCTATTCGCGTTTCATACCAATAACAAATAAGATGAAAATATGCATTAAATTGAGCAAAAGATTATAATTATTGTCATGTGTAGGAACTAAATAGTTAAGTTCTGTATTAAAAAAAATTAATGCATTAAGTTATGCAAATTTCATTTGCTCCCAACTGATAGAAAAATGTGTATAATACTCATACAATTCACAAAAAACTGATTGAAAATGCCTAATTCTCATAAAATTCACCAAAAACTCTAAATAACCGTATCAGATACAAATAAAGGCAGCGATACCTATCCGACAAGCCACATGACATGTCACACTATTTAATATATAAATTCAAACCGATAAGTATTTAATCATATCGGTCATATATCGGTTGACCGATCTACTCAATTTATATAAGATCTCAATCTATATAAGAACTCTTTGTAAAAAATAGTGTGAAAAACATTAATTAATGTAGAAAGCATACCGAGATATAAGGCATGACAAATATTTCTCATAGGAGTCTAGGACCAATAGACAACTATAATTAGGAAATGTAATAAGGCATGACAAATATTTCTCATATGACCAATGACTTCGTAATCTAGTGGTTGAGTTGAGTGTTTTTGCACGAAAAATCAAAGATAAAGGATTTAAGTCTCGTTGGTACCGTCAAGAAAATATGAAACTAAAAATATCCACGATTCATGAATTATATTTTACTTTGAAAATAATATTTGTCATAATGTATCTCAAAAAATAGACAAACATCACACGTCAAAAATAATATTTCTCATATGTATATCAAAAAATAGACAAACATCAACGTGGCGTGATAAAAAAAGAAAAAGAAAAAAAGAGAGAGAACATACATTTTAGACATTTCTGATTTCTATCAGTTTAAGGGCTAATCATTCAGGTTCACACACAAATATTTATTCTAGAGTGATGATGTACATCCCCCACTATCATCCTCCACCACTCTTGATGACGTGTTACCACTAAAAATTAACACACGAGTACATGACTTAACACCTTAATTTGATGTTAAATCATAACATAATATAAATAATACGCAAATTTTGATGTTAACTCATGTTTTGTGTTAATTTGTAGGGTGTTAATTCATAGCCAGCACATCAAGAGTTGTGGGGGACGTGCAGTGGGGGAAGAGCAACATTCTCCTTTATTCTATAATGTAGAAGTCAATTCATTTTTTTATTTGTAAATAACTAAATATTAGTGATAGTATTAATTTCAAAGATAGCAAAATAATTAATGGAAGAAATCAAGTACTGTTTATAAATATGCTATCATAATAGGGTTTTGAAGATAAGTTTTCTTATTTTCCGGCTCAATTTTATTTATGAGCCTCCAATATAGCTAGCAGTAGTTGGTCCTAATAAATGGTAAATCTTCTAGTGAAAGATCATTTAAATGAAAATTATTTTCATTTATGAGCTATAATATTCATGGGCTTACTGATACAAATATTTAAATGAAAATTATTTCTATTTACAGACTATAATATTCACGGGCTTAACGGATAACAAATTTTTGTGCTCGACGCCTATATAGACAATGGCCTTATAATTTGTGTTTCAAGTTTTAATTTTTTATAAATACTTAATTGTTTACCACGAGGAAATGAACGTTATACTTTTTATATCTTTTTTATCTTTTTAAATGTATCGTACATTTTATATGTATTTTATATTTTTTAGTTGTTTGTTATATTTTTTTAGATGTATGTTATATTTTTTTTTTAGATATATAATATTTATGTAAGTGATATATCTTTTTAGATGTATCTTATAAGATTTAGATATAAGACATAGAGTAGTGATGTACACTCTCTAGTACTCTCCCTCCCCTCTCCTCCCCTCCCTCCCACATTCTTGATGACGTGGATATAATTTAACATCTTTAAAATTAACACACAAAAACATGATTTAACATTTTAATTTATGATTTAATAATCTTAATTTATGATTGAACATACAATTAAGATGTTAAATCATAAATTAAAGTTTTAATTTTTAAACTGTTAAACCATAACCACGTCATCAAGCATTTGGGAGGAGAGGTGGGTATGTCCAACATTTTCCTATGATATATCTAATACCTTTCTAAATACAATACATCTTATATCTTTTTACATGTATAATATAGTTTTATTTCAAATAGCTTTTTAGGTATGTCGTATACATTTTAAACGTATGATATAATATTTTTTAAATACAATACATGTTATATATTTTTATATGTACGATATACGTTTATTTATGTATAATACACTATTTAAAATGTATCATATATCTTTTTTACACGAGTAATATTTTTTTATATATTTTGGACTAGATTTATATTTTTATATAATAATTTTAATAGGTTTGATCGTAATGCGATATGTGGTCAAAATGACAATAAAAAAACAAATTGTCATGTGACGTTTAGAGTACTTCAAAATGCAAATTACTAGAGTACATTAGGCGGCTCCTCTGAAAATAAAAAGAAAAATCTAAATGACCTAAAATAAATGATCGCTATAAAATTTGGAAATCAAACTTACCAAAAAGATATTTATAAATGCAAATTTTAATTGCATCCTATTTGATTTTACCAATATCATATATATTCTTATTTTGTAAATATATCCGAAATACATTTTAATTAGTATAATGCAACTCTTTTTGCTGCTACCGGATTGCTCCACATCATCCCACCTTTGTGGACCGTCCGATATGTTCTGTTTTGGGCGGGTTGCATATGAGCTGTCTATTCTTTGCATGGACAGGGTTTACGTACACTGAGATACATTAGAAGTTTCACTTAGTATGGTCCTTCGTGCACCAAGTTCACTCAAGATTCTAGGTCTAACAACACGTATACCCCTCTCTCTCTCTCTCTCTCTCTCTCTCTCTCTCTCTCTCTCTCTCTCTCTGTATGTCATCAATCAAGGGGCGATAGTTCAGTAGCTGGAGCTTGACGTACGCACGTTCCAAACGCGACTATTACTGCCACTACCACCGTCACTCCGACCAGATGCAGTAGCATGGCGACGATGACAGGATGAGCCACATTCGACTACGACTGCACGCCTCTTCGAATTCACCTTCCAATTTCACCAATTTCTCTTCACTTCTACTTCGAGTCTTCAGGGCTTCCGTATATTAATCCAACCCGTACTCAAACCTAGAACCCACTTCGGAGAAGCGGCTTGATTCTCATAGAAAGCGAGAAGAGTGAAAGTGAGAAGCGAATTGATTCTCATAAAAAAGCAGGAGAAGCAACCCGTTCTCTTATCAACGCCGGATACGTCGCGAGCCACATACACAAGCTTGACCTGGAGCAACAACCCTAGTGTGTTAGGGCGGCACGATCCGGTACCGCCCGGAATTCTTGTGAGGACAGTAATAACTATGTGAATTGTACCGAATAACCGTAAAGATGAAGCATATCTTAAACCGTATGCGAAACCGTACCGAATTCATCCCGAATGGATGTCGCGCCATCACCGTTTTTGCATTCATAATGCCTTAGTAGCAAGTAATGGATTCCAAGCACTTTATGATGTCCAATTTAGAGTTTTTTATTTATTTTCTCTAATGGATCTCTCTTTCATCTTAATGAGGCAGATGAGAGAATAAAAACATATCATATGAACTTGTGATCAAATTATTTTTATAGCCACAAGACATCTTATCTCGAAAGACCCGCTTCATAATCGATACATTAATGCTTAAATTTATGAACTATATTTGATCACTTTATTATAAACATATAAATGACAATATTACAACACATAAATATTTTACATATAAGTCCAATGTTGGAGTAATGTTTCAACAATCTCCCACTCGGAATATATGTAATTTCTTATAATTATGTATTGAAAATAAAATCAAAATACTAGCAACTTTTATGTCATAAGTTTTATGTGTCCCTAACCAATTTTGTTCATCAATCAAATCAATGTAGGATCAAAATAGTTTTCGTCACATTTAATGAAACTAAACATTTGATGGTCACATAAATACAACTGAATAACATGAATCATGATGTGGATGTGTAGCATGAAAATTTCATGTAGTGTGATCTTAACATGCATTTCCAACTTGGTTCTCCTAAAAGAATTAGTGAGATTCTTAAAACCGTCTCCCTTACAATTGTATTTGTATTGAGACCTACAGTCTCCCTTAATTCCTTAACGAGACAAACAGTCTCCTTTAAACCATATTGAGACGAGCATGGTTTAAATGAGAGTAAAATTATAATTCTGCAGAATAAACTTAATATCGAATAAAAAAGAAAAACTTGATAACCTGAAACATTATAACTGTATCATATCTCTATGACATATGTTTATATCACATGTCTATGTCATATTAATTGTACAGAATATGTATTCCCACTATAATCGAATATCCTCAACCGAAATAACGAAATATCCACAAACAAGATAATACCCATACGAGTGATGTCATACTCATATAATTTTTTTGGGTAATTATAATTGATTAAAATGGATCCGTAATGGAGTTTGTGCCAAAAAAATATATGATAGACAAATATTACTTTGAAATCTTAAGTTCACAAGTTTCGTTGTTGTAATTTATAATTGCTAATTGTCATGCAATAATTTAGTGGTTTACAAATGAATGTTCACTATATATTCATTTTTTATGACAAAATTCTACAATCATTTCTTTTATTGTTATCAAAGTCGGAATACATAACGATCTCAAATTCTACAAGCATTTAACATTTTGTTCTTTTTTAACAATTCTTTACTTACTCCCAAATAACCAATGATATATTCAATTATCAATCAAATTCACCTCAAAATCAAACAAGATAATTTTGTTATAAAATCAAAAAATATATCAATAGTAATGTTTTTGAGATGCCTAAATTTGTCTTTTCGGCTAAACAAAATTTGTAGTCGTATTTTCCCCCGGAATCCGTGAAGTAACAAATTTGGCTGAAGTATTACGAGTTGAAGATGCCGGCAGAGGTCAGGCGGCTCCCAATAACGTGGAGGAGGGTTGTGGGTTGTTGTATCGGCAACGGCAGCCAAGCAGGAGTAGACTACCCTAAACCCTAAACTCTTCTTCCCAATCACTGCTCTTTCGAAAGAATTTTCGAGAGAAAAAGAAATGGAGAAGACGAGCAAGAGAGAGAGAAGCAACGGGTGGCGAGGCGGCTGTCATGGCGATCGTCGTTTGTCGTCGCCACCGTGTCGTCGTGCTTCACGCTAGGGTTTTGCCATACATTTGTCCTGGATCACATAAATGAGAGAGAGAGAGAGAGAGAGAGAGAGAGAGAGATGTAAGGGGTGAACTGGAGAGGAGGGCGCCTAGGCTCGGTTCACGTGGATCATATGATGTTGACATACATTTGTCCATGAAAATTGTGTATTCAAATATCTATCGTCCTATGTTGATCAGAGTTGATCAAAAGGTGAAAATCAAACTGATGACGTGGCCACGTCGGACCCAACCCTTAACTTTAGAACTATTTTATTTATAATAGACAAAACGAAAATTTCATATTTATCAAAATTACAACATATATACAACACCTTAAAAAAAGAAAAAAAAATCGGCACAATAACTTATTAAACCTCAAGGTCATGTATGTCAATAAGCAGGCCCGGCCCATGCGTAAAGCCCAAGAAGCATGGGCTCGGGTCCAAAATTTTTGGGGGTCCAAATTTTTTTTTTAATACATAAGTTATATACATAACAGGATCCAAATCCAAACCCAAACCCAAACCCGCTCATCTATACCCGCATCCAGACCCACTCAATAAATATCAGACCCGACCCGAGCCCCTCTTTTCTCCATCTCTCCCTCTCTCTCTCTGGCGATGATTCATGGCGATTTCGATCTAGGGTCAGGGTTTTGAGGTTTTCTGGCGACGATTCTCTCTCTCTGGCAGTGGCGACGATTTCGATCTAGGGCAGTGGCTGAAGGCGATTTCGATCTAGGGTTCGAGCAACTGAGCAAGCTTGAATCGTTGGGTTTGGCTACGATTTGACGACGATTTGGACATTTGGTGCAGCTTTCTTCCAATTTCTGTGAGTTTCTTCGATCTAGGGTTTTGTAATTTCTGTGAATTTCTGTGATTTCTGTGAGTTCTTCGAGTAAATTGTTGTGATTTCTGTGAATTCGACGATTTCGTGCAGCATTCTTGAGTTACTGTAAATCGAATTGCTGTAATTCGAATTGTTGTAAATGGTGAATTCTGTGGGTTACTGTAATTTCTGTCATGGTGAATTGGTTGTCGAGTTACTGTAATTTCTGTGAAGCATTTATCGAATTCTATCATGGTTGTTGAATTGGTTGTCGAGTTTGATCTAGGGCTGTGAATTGTCATGGTGAATTTCTGTGAGTTCTTGAGTTATTGTAAATTGTAAATTGATGTTGAATTGGTTGTTGAAGTAGTTGTAAATTCTGTAAATCGAGTTGTTGATGTAAATCGAGTTGTCGAGTTGTTGATGTAAATTGATGTTGAATTGGTTTTTGAATTTTATATTTGATATTTTTTAGTATGTTAATAAATTTGTGGGTCCAATTTTTAATTTGGCTTCGGGTATTTCAAAACCCCGGGCCGGCCCTGTCAATAACCTAAAATATTTCATTCAAATTATAGTGATTAAAACTTATAAATCATCTAGTTGTACATGTAATTCAAACATCAAGCAGTTACTAAATATCGTACTATAATCACATTACATTATGGAGTGCACAAACTCGATAGTACAAGCCGTTTTCTCAACACTCGTCACAAATATATTCAAGCATAAATCGACCTCTTAGCCCGCCTACCAAACGGTGGTGGTGTGATGATATCATCACCGGCACAACTAGACTCGGGACTATACCCATCATTTCCATTTGCTTGTACCGGCCTGATGCCAACATGCCCGGGACTCAACCTCCCCCCGGAGCTTAACGAGTCACAACCAAGGCCCGATCTCCTTCTCTCGCGAAATCTTGGAAGTGGTAATTCATCTCTTACTTTGGCCCTCGCAGACCAGGTTGCAGCCATGTAACCCGGGACACTTGGCGGTTGCTGATTAGCTGAGCTATGAATTGTATCCATTTCAACTGTTTTCTCTGATAGGTGATCCGAAGTGTTATTGTTGGTGGAGGAGAGATTATTTTTTGTAGTACATGTTGGCGTCGGATCAATTGTGGAGGATTGAAGGTGAGGATTGCTAGCCATCCAGCTCTCTAACCAGTTCCAGCCAAATTGTTGCTTGTCCTTTTCGGGCCGCCATTGTTGTTGCATCTTAATTAATTGCGGAAAAGATTAGAAAAGCACACAAGTAATTGTGTTACATGAAGATTTGGAAATGAAGGATATATATATTACACGGGCTCTCTAACCTGACAAGTGTACGCGTACGCAAGAGCTCTCTCTCGCCTAACAACTGCCTCATGGCGCCTCTGTGCATTTGTTTTCAATTTTTCTAAACTCTGATTCCTCATATCCCAGTCTCCATAAATATTACACGGGCTTCTGTTTCCTTCCTCGTAAATTTCCTCCGTTATCTCCCCTTTTCTTTCACCTTTTGATCCCCTGATCTCTTCTTTTTCTTTCGTGCCCGAGTCTTTGAAATAATCATTTCCTTGGTCGAGCAGTTGAACTCGTCCTTTTACATTGTGCAATCGATTTCCTCGTATGTTTTGGTTTTGGATATCGAAGAGGCGTTGTGCATGAACACGAGCCTGAGCTCGAAGCAGGAATTGCATGGATCGCATGGTCGAGTGAACCTGTTTTCTAACTTGATGTCCCCGCACAAGTGCCTGGAGTCTCACTAGTCCTTTCAACGCACATAGCGCTCTTCGTGCCTGCATTTAAGAATTAATGTATCAAAACTGTAGTTTGAAATCTTGAATAACTTTTATTTTGCCTAACTTTTTATTTTATTTTTTAAATTGCTTCTATCACACATGAAATCTCTAAGAGTCAGATAGAGATCATAAGTTAGTTACATCAACATGTGAACAAGGGTTGATTTGTTGCTGCAAATATGTGTGTTGGGTTGGTTGTTGAATGTTGACAAGCTCATGCATATCATGTGTTTGAAGTAATGTCTACCAACATTCAAAGAATCACACATCAAACTTTTACTTTCTACTAAATTTGAGTATTTAGGTCCCCATATTATTTTTGTTTTAAATTTGATTTCAGATTATGGTACCAACTAGTGTTCCCTATTTTGTGGTCCTAAATTTAATCAACTTTTGATACATAATTAATTAACATGCGTCGTGTTTAATTAAGTATGTAGAGGGTGTCTTGGTGAAATGTGGGTGTACAATAAAGGAGCATTTATGCATATAACCCTATTTAGAATTAAAATTTAAAAAATAACCTCCTTTCTAAAAATATTCCAAAAATAACCTCTTTTTTGATAATATTTCAAAAATAACCCAAACCGGATTTTTAAATCCCGCCGGTAAAAATTTCATTTTTTTTTTTTTAAATTTTAAATATGATATATTTTCCCAAATTTTACCATAACATCTTTTATGAATTAATTAATACACTTAATTAAAATAATAACTAGTACATGTTGTTAACTTAATACATAATTAATATTTATTCGAATTCATAAATTTGAATAAATTGTAATGAATATTTAATTCTATCTTTTAATTAGCACGTTAATTAAATGTAATTGTTCTATAATGGAGTATTCGGCAGGTACATTTTGGGGAGTGCTTTTTTTTAAAAATAAGTTACTGACACCACGTTTGAAAATTTTTTATTAAAATTTATTGTACTCCAAAATGTATCCGCCGAATTCTTCATTATAGAACAATTACATTTAATTAACGTGCTAATTAAAATATATAATTAAATATTCATTAAAATTTATTCAATTTATGAATTCGAATAAATAGTAATTATATATTAAGTTAACAGCCAACATGTACTAGTTATTATTTTAATTAAGTGTATTAATTAGTTCATAAAAAATGTTATGGTAAAATTTGGAGAAATATATCATATTTAAAAATTTTAAAAAAAATGAAATATTTTCCGGCGGGATTTAAAAATCCGGTTTGGGTTATTTTTGGAATATTATCGAAAAGGAGTTATTTTGGAATATTTTTAGAAAGAAGATTATTTTTTAAATTTTGATTCTAAACAAGGTTATATGCAGAAATGCTCCTACAATAATGACCTATATAATGTGTGACGATTTGAGGCGAATTTGTCAACTTAAAGTAAAGTAAGTTCAAATTTACCGCACTGTTAATTTCATATCCTTATTAATCACTCAATGAGTTTAAAAAAAATTTATAGCAAAGCAACTCATCTTATAAATTATAACAATGAAAAAAAAGAAATTGTAAAGTAACCCTTACAAAAGTTTATGATGATATATATATCATTGACATGTAAACAAAGCTTCCATCTAGCGCATGGAAAATAAAAAATAGTTTAGAAATTAGATCTTACCAAATAGCCCCTGTAAAATGCTTGAATTCGCACCGCAGCCCTATCCTCCCTCGACGAGGCCATTGCTCGTTTATATGCTCTTATCTTCATCATCCTAGCCGTTGACTCGGCCGCCTTCAGCGCAGCTTCCGCGGCCGCCTCCATCATCGCCTTGTGTTCTTTCTGATACACCACTTCCTCTTCATTATATCCGGCCATCATACCACCGTCAATGGTGACTTCCGGCGATGTCTCTGTTGGAAAATGGTCGAAAGAGACTATCTCTGCCGTGTCATTGCCTCTCTCTTCCACCTCACATCCCCTCTCAGTCTATAAGATAACAAAACAGTATATTAAAACATTAAATGGTATATTACCAATGGGATGTAAATTGTAATCCTCTACTGACTTACGCATTTGTTTTGATCCCTTGAAGGAGAAGACGAAGATGATGGCTTGAAAACCTTTCTAACAGAGGCTAACCAGCTCCCACTTTTCTTCCCCATTAGAAAAAGATAAGAGAGAGAGAGAGAGAGAGAGAGAGAGAGAGAGAGAGAGAGAGAGAGAGAGAGAGAGAGAGAGAGAGAGAGAGAGAGAGAGAGAGAGAGAGAGAGAAACAAATGTGTTATCTAATAAGTGCACCTCTCAAATGAAGAAGAAAAGAAAGGGAAATAATAAGTGTAGCAAGAGAGGTGCCGTGAAGGTGACGAAATGGGTATTTATCTTGTCACGAGACCAATATAGCTTGATCAATGAACAAGATGGAAATTAAATTGAGAACCACAATTATGTGATCCTTTTTATTGCACACATGCATCTTGGATCTCCACTTGTTAGATTAATAGATAGGGCTAAATGTTTACATTATTGTATTAGGTGAGAAAATTAGTCGCATATTACTGTGAAATAAATAAATTGAACATCTGGATTATAATTCACCTTTTAAGTCTCATTTTGGAGACATTTCGTTTTCTTTGTTACCTAAATACATCGACACTAGACCTGAATGCCCCCACTTTCAAAGAATTTGCTTATAATTCACCTTGTTTGTAATCATTATTCGCATATAATAAATCATACCTAGTTAATTTGTAGTAATATAGCCTAAGGGAAGTTTAATGCACAAAAAAAAAAATTGTAGTAATAATTTAAAATTTAAAATTCAAATAATAATTCCAAACACAGTAATACAATTTGTTTGTTAGTTCTATTATAGGCCGGATTTTATGGATTCAATTTGAAGTCATAGAGCCTCTTTTCCATGTGCAAAGACAAGGACTTTGAGCTTTCTTTCCTCTTACTCGAATGACCAGTTTGGTTCTATATAGATGCATAATCAAATAATATTTGATGTACCATAAAATATTTACAGTAACAATTCATTACAAAAAAAAATTAAAATAAGAAATTTCACAGCAATTTTTTAGCTATTCTATCTTTGGCGGTAACTTTCTTCTTCAACATAGAGGCCAAAGTTTGTTTCTTGGATTTAAACTCGTCTCCATTTCGCACCAATTCCTCCGAATAAGAAGTAGAAGCCAACGCCGATTCTCTCAAAACCTCTTGATTGAACTCTCTCACTCTCTTATTTTTCGCCCTCTTTACTTCTCTCTCATCTCTCTCTCTCCTCCTCACATTCTTCACCGCCTCTCTTGCCAATTCCTCCACACTTTCTCCCTCTACACCCTCATCATTTCCACTCATACTCTCTCTCTCATCCTCACGATTATTTACCGGATTACCCTTCTCGTCTCTGGGGACTATCAATCCATGAAAAGGGCAAATTCGTAAATCTTTTCTTTGACAAAGAGACCCGTTTTTTAAAGGGGCAAGACAAGGTTTAATCTCGATTGGATCTTCTTTGTAAATTGTACAATGCACGTTAATCTCTGCAATTTTTTCCCGTGGAATTATTCTATCGTGGTCCACTCTCCCCCAATGAGCTTCGATTTCTAAACCCCTTTGATTTGCTACACTATCGCTCTTCGAATCCCAATTATCTAATAAAGGGCCCCAATTTATAATTGGGGCTTGTGATAATAGTTTCGACTTTTCCGGATCCAAATTAGGGTTTTTGGTAATTTTATTTGAATTTGATTTTTTGAGAGATGGGGATGAAGTAGATGGTATATCTTCTTCTTTGGAATTGTTTTGAATTGAATTTGAATTTGAATTTGGGGGAATATTATCGATTTTACCCTCTTCCCATAAATCGTCTTCTTCTTCTTCCTCTTCTTTTCTCTTTCCTTTGTCGAAAACACAACCAATTTGAGTTAATTTGTTCTTGATTGATTGGATATTGTTTCTTAAATCAATTAACTCTTTTAGTGCAGTGTCTCGAAACCTATTATCGCTCAACTCGACCCTAATTAGAACTGAGATCCAATCTTGAATTGAAATTAAATGTTTCTTGACGAGTAATTTGTGCAATTCTCTTAAGGTATCGAATAATGCCTTGTTTTCTAGGGTTTCATGAACCATATTTTCCTCCTTCATTGAATCGATACGAATTTGCCTCATTTCCATTGATTCAATCCTCTCGGTTTCATCATCCTCTCCATTCGTGAAAGGTTTGAATTCATCTTCCTTTGAACTAACGATTTCCATGCACTCCTTAATCTCGTCAATTGTGGAATTGATTTCCCTCTTTATCGAAGAAAAATTCTCTTTTAGGGTTTCGTATTTACCAAGTAAAATTTCCTGAGTTTTAATTTCTCTCTCTCTTCTCTCACGCTGTCTCCGCACAGTACTTTCAGGGTTATTTGGGAATTGTAATTTGAGATTATTTTTCAAATAATGAAACCCTAATCTCAATTGACGATAATGAATTCCAAAACCCGAATTCCATTTCTCGAGAAATTCAATTGATTTCTTGCGAAGGGTCGTGGCTGTCGAAGAAGGGGGTGGAAGAGGCGTGCTTTGTCTGAATCCAACACTTAGGGTTAAGAATTGGTCAAGGGTTTCTACAAACAGGGTTCTGAAGAGTTTCGATCGCATGAATAATTCGTCTATTATGAGCAAAGCCAAGTAACGTATCTATGCAATTGAGAAGTACAAAAATTTAGCAAACCTAATTTCAATTCAATCAATCGTCTTCGTTTTTTGAAACAATTTTTTTTTGCGGCCAATTTCAATCAAATTTGGAAAGGAGAAAGGGTGAGAAGAGAAAAAAACACTGACCTGAGAGTGGGGTCTATTCATGAGTGTCATGAGGAACTGCACGGCGGAACGAGTCTCCGCCTCAGACGAACGCACTGCAGACTTTATCGCCTTGAGCAAACGCGGATCAATATCCGGTTCCGTAGAGTTGGTGGCACTATCAATTAGCCTCGCCACCACCATGCCTGAGCCGCCCTGTAACTCTTCTCCCATTTTTCATTCAATCGCAATTTTGCTACACGAGTACAGGGTAATGAATTCACGACGAAAAAGAAGCTCACATAGCGGGTTTTGGGCATTAGATGGGTCGGTTTGATATTGAGCCTCGATAAATTGATCCGGTCCATTAATTAGTCTTTTGTTCTGTTGAACAGCGTTTCCGTTTCTGCATGTACTCATATGAATAGAAAATCCGAAAAAATAATTTTGTTTTCAAAAATATTTCAAAATTAATTCAAAACAGATTTTAAAATCACGTTATCAGAAGGGTATGTATGATAGTTTGATTTTTCGAAAGATGAATATGATATTTTGGGATTTCAGAAGGGTAAATGTGTAAATCCCTTTTTATGATTATAATAATAATTATTACTATTATTAACTTGTAAATAACAATTTTGATTTCTCTATATAAAAAATCAGCTCGGACAAGGGACTTGAGCCCTTTCCAGCTTTTGTCAAAAAATTATTATTATTATTATTTTCCGAATGATAAATTTGAAGCTTTTCTTTCCGGCAGCTTGAATGTGGCGAGAAAGGAATATGCCGATCCCGAAAAGGAATGATGAAAGGCACTCTTCAGGAGAAATGAAATGGATTGTCTCTCTAAAATTATATTATGTTACTTTTTAACAATCTATCATTGTATTTTTTTGAAAATTGAAAAATTCATGGGAATATTTTTCTTTTTCCATCTTGTAATTTATCATTTTTTACGAAGGAAACAAGATGTTCGATGATATTTTCCTGAAGTTTTTTTTCTCTTCTCTCTAATACCAAATAAAAAGGTATTTTATTCAATTATCTATACATCGAAATATTTATTTTATCGCCATATAACTTATTTTCTTTTATCGTAGTACAAAGTGAGATGGCGAATGAAAAACACAAACAAAATTTCAGGACTCAAAATTGAAACGCAACGCAACGAAAATGTGAATTGACAAAATCTCTGGCGTTATGAAAATATTTGATGCCAAGAGGTAAAACTTCTTCTGATTTCATCATTAAACTAAGTTAAGTTTTTGATGTGTTTTTTTCTATAGATTGTTAGGACATTATTTTATATAATATTAACCCTCGACTTTTCAGTTTGCAGTATTTGGGTCTTCACGAAATTTGACGTGTTGGAGCTAAATCGGTCCTGAGTCCTGACATTGAAGCGAGTCTCGACTTGAAAATCCTTGTCCCTTTTTTTTGTCAAATTTGGTTCATAATTTCTTTTTTAGGCAATGATATTAATGTAAGCTGCCTTTATTTGTAAAAAAATATAATATATTTTGTTTTGGTTACTTTAAGCATAAAGAATTGTGGCACATTATCAAAAATAACTCCCAACTTTTCTGTATTCAAGATTTGAGTCAATGAAATGTGACGTGTGCAGGCAATATAGTTAAATCATAACAATTTGATTAAATTTATGAGTTTAACAATAAAATCTTACATCACATAAAAAATCAGTTATTAATTAAAAAGAAATAGATTAAACTTATGAGTAATTTATAAACAAAATTAAATAATTAATTCATATAATTAATTTCATGTAATAAAGTTTTTTAGACACTCATGATCTTATAATCATGGTCATATAATAGAACTAAACATAAAAATAAATAAGAAAATTCTCCAAACAAGGACGCGCTGAATTTCCCGTGCGCGTCCTGCTAGTATATATACATAATCTAGAGAATTCGAAGTTGGAGTTTGTCTGATCCGAACCGAGTCTTGTACTTTTTGAATAGTTCTTGCATAGCCGCTACAAATTGAGAATGCACTTCATTTACCTGCATCACAATAAATTGTTGAAATTCTAAATTGCGGTCTATTATCTTATATAATCAAAATCAAATTGATTCTTGTATCATTAAAAAGATGATTTCCAATAATAGACTAGCAAAAGGTACCAACCGAATAACCTACCTCATCAACCGAAGGCTTCGTGTTTTTCTCGACATGAATAGGCGTACCAATCACTATGTTCATCGGTACTCGATACGGAATCGATGTTCTGCAAGATGTATAAATAATAAATCACACATAATATTATGCGAGAATCGCATATTCAACATAAGAAAGGAAAAATAAGTCGATTATTTGATAACATTACGTACCCGAATCTCCCCCAAGATATAATTATCGGGTACTTTATTACTGTGTACATCGTCTGAAATATTTTCCCTTTCGGCTTCCACCATTTATAAACTTGACTCTGCATCAATATCAGTCGCATGTCAACAAATTAGTAATCCGAACCGAGAAGTAATTACCATTTATATACCTGACCGAAACAGAATACAGGAACAAGGGGACAACCCGTCTCGATTGCTATTTTTACGAATCCTTTTCTCGACTTGAGAAAAACAACCTATTACACATAGACATAAATTGCCATCATCAAAAGAGATACTTACAAAATTCGAGGTTGACAAAAGGAGTAGTCGATCACCTCTGAATCGTGATCCAAATAAAGCAGCTCTTGCATTCCGCCAGGAACGACAACGCAACTACATCCCGCTGCGAGGTTCTTATAGAAACTCTTTTTCGAAACAGAGATCAGGCCAAGCCATGTTGATATCTGTCTCAAAAATGGAGTGTGGAACACCTACTCTCACACACACACACACACACACACACACACTACAATTTAGTCCATTTGCCAATTGCCAACATTCAACAATATAATATATTTATATTAGAGTAATAATGTTAGTTTTTATTAAATCATGATCATCTATTTGTTGTCATTTTATACATGATAAGAAAGAAAAAACAATTTATCGTTCACACATCATTTATACATTTAATATTTCTAATAAGTATATTTAACATATAAACGGATACACATGAATAAAACTATCATAAAAAAATAAACAAAAATATATAAATTAAAATTAAAATAATAATTTCGTAAAATTTTAAAAAGATTGAAGGTAAAATAATAATAAAAAATATTCAAATAAATATGATCTATCATGTGTAAAATAAAATATAATATAAAAAAATTATATAAATCAATTTTTTTTTGTGATAATTTGATTTACCACATAATCAATGTAGTTTATCACATAATTAATACGATATGTCACGTATTATGATTTATTATCTAAAATAATTTAACATTTAATTCATTTATTATTTATTGTCAACATATCAATGAGGGGATATTAAATGGGACAAGTATAATTTTCTTTATCTTAACACCCTTAAATTTAAGGAAAAAGATATACTTTTGGTCTCTTATCTTCAAATCTCTAATGTTTTAATTTGGTCAATTAAGCTCTTATATTTTTATTTTGGCCAATAAGTCCTTTATCTTTTTAATTTGTTTCAATTCAGTATTTTCATTCATTAACTGATGACTGGATTTTTAAGTTGTGACGTGACAATCCATGACATGACATACTTGATGACTCGGTAATCTATGACATGTTATATTTGATGACGTAACATCATATATTGTTTAATATGAATCTAATTTTTTAGGTATTAAAATATATCTATTAAATCATATATTTTTTCAATGAACTGAATAGCGGTGCAATAGCGCAAATAACTTAAAATAAATCTCAAACACAATCTTGTAATTTATTAAATAACAATGCCATAATGCCTTATGTCGCAATTTTTTTTTAAAATATGACATGTCACAGATGACCATAACATCAAATATTTCATATCATGGTTGTTACGTAACAACTTAACAGTCCGGTCATTAGTTAAAGGATAAAAAATCTCAATTGAACCAGATTAATAATATAAAAGACTTAATTGATCATACTAAAATATTAGTAACTTAATTGAATTTTTTATGGCAATGAATGAAAAGTAAATTTTTCTTTAAATTTTCATATTAATTAGCAATTAAAAGCAAAATATTTAATAGGACTAATAGGTGCAATTCAATGTTACTATTCCCAAGGGCTATTTTTTGAATTTCCTATGGACATACCGACATGGGCAAAATTTCTGGAACAAAAATCTTACAATGTTGCCAGCAAGAAACTTGATGTTAGGCAAAGGCATGAGACGGGCACGATCTGTTAGTGCCCATGCTCCCTCTGCATACATTGTATGAGGCTCGTACCCAAACACTAGAAATAAAATAATAATAACGAGAACAAATTATACTTGACAAATTACTTAACGAGAATAATTTTTTTTGGGAGCCAATAGGGCAATTGATAAAAATGTTAGTATTAACAATTTACCATACGCTTGATCTAGGTCAAAAGCTTGTTCGTCTTCGAAATGCAGCGTAATTGGGAAATAACCGTACGCATATTTCGACACAAACCTATTTGAATTTGAAACGACAATAAATGAAATCTTTTTTTTTTGTAAAGTATAATAATATTTTGCTATTACCTTGAAACTTTCGTTCCGAATGTACTGTTATTATCGAGCGGGATCACTGCGAAGAAGACCAACAATGCGAGAACTCTGCAACAGAGAGTCGGCAAATTAACCTTTTAAATGAATTACTCTAGCGAGATTGAAAGCGGCAAAATCGGGAGAAGAAGAAGAGAAAATACTGACAACAAGCTGAGGCGAACCGGTAGGAAAAGGACGGCCGTTAACACGAGCAGAAAGTTGAACTGACCCATTCCCAACCATAAGAAAAGAGCAATGGTGCTCTTCAACAGGGAGCACTTTCCTTCTTCTTTGTTTTCTGCCATTATTTCTTGGAGAGAGAGAGAGAGAGAGAGAGAGAGAGAGATGGATCTTGATTCCAATTTCCACAGATAGCATGGTTCCATAAATAGGTGGGGGTTTATATCAATATGGGCTCATCTCATCGTTGCCATAAATATTAGATAGCCCATTAGTTAATACATATGGTTCCATAAATACGTGTAACTAAACATTGCATGAAAATGTATAAGCTCTTTGTATTTGTTTTCCAAAAAATATGGACTCATCATCTGTGTTGCACGGATACGGATACGAGTACCGTATCCGATACGATACGGATACGGCGATACGACAATTTTCGAAAACTCTAGGATACGATACATTATATATGTATATTATTTAATAATATTTTAATATAATCAAATATATATATTTAAATTATTTGGAAAATGAAGATGTTGTACTATCGATTTGGATATTTTACGAATAAATAAGATAAAAAAAATATGTGATGTAAAATATTATTGAACAGTAAAAGTATTGGGTATTTTTATATTGGGCAAAAAAACAAAAAACAATGAGTCAGCCGTATCGGAACCGTATCCCGTCGTATCGAAATTGTATCTAGCCGTATTGAAAACGTATCGTGCCGTATCGGAAACGTATCGATCCAAATTGATATACTAAAATAGTCTGATAAGTCACGTGACGTATCGGATACGTATCGGTGCCGTATCGGTGGCGTATCCGTATCCGATACGTATTCGATACGGGTACTGTTCATTTTTTGAAATATCTGCGCAACATAGCTCATCGTATCCATATAAGTTATTTACTAATGGGTCCGGCCCAGTGGATTGTTTGGCACGAAGATTGCGAATTTCAGTCTTATTGCCAATAAACGGATAGAGAACAAACAACATTCTCCATTTATTTGTAAAAAAGTATTTACAATAAAATCATCAATTGACACACTTCTTAGATTGTTGCTCCTACGATACAACTAACGTGATAATCTATGTTGTACGGATACAAATACAAGTTTTGTATATGATACAATATGTATACGAAGATAAGACAATTTTTAAAATTACTAGAATAAAATATGGTCATATAATAATAATAATTTTTTTTTATTATTATTACTATTAAGTTTTATATATGTTAATAAAATTATCTATAAAATAAAGTAATATTCACAATATTATGACTTATATGTATAAAGATGACTCATTAATAAAATAGATATATTATTACAAACGAATCATTATAAAAAAGACTGTACAAACATCCACAAATAATCGCACGTTTTATAAGAAAACTAATTTATTGAAAACCGATAAAAAAAACAGCATAAACCATTAAAAAATATCAATGAACAATTTATTGAATCAATTAAGAAGCTAATTAACCCATTTACTTTTTTGTTGTTCAGTTCGTCAAAAAATTTGGAATGAGTCAGAAGGGCCAAGTATATTTTCCCATAAATTATGACCAACATGTGAATCAATTTGCCAGTTCTTATAATTAAGTAAAGAAAATGACAACATGTTTATTAATATCACAAAATCATAAAAATACAATGAAAATATAATACAATCTAACTCTATAAATCTCACTTTTTGTTTATATACATACCAACAATTGTTGGATTAATAGTTTTAGACATTTATATTCTCATGATACAAAATAAATAATATTTTGAACTTCACGCCTTCAAATATAAAATATTATTATTAACGGCCACAAAGAAAGAAGTTTAGGAGGGGTAAGGTAAACACTAAATTGCGCCCACAAAGAAAGAAGCAACCTTTACACAGTACCAAGAGGCAAGCTGCGAGAAGAGACGGCAATCACTCCATGCACCTCGCCAACGCCAACGCCACCGCCACCGCAACCACTGCGCCTCTGCCAGCAAGACCTTCCCCAAGGTAATACCCACTTCTATGGAACTCTTTAATCATCTCTTAGTGAAGAATTCTCTCTTTTTTCGTCAGCGCATCGAGTTGGGCGTTTTTGAGACACAATCCTTGTATTGTCCTCCCTGAATTTGTTTATTTCCGAGGAGTTTTAAGAAAGAAACGGATTTTATCCATGAACGCTTCTCTAAATGATGCACAAGGATCGCCGATTGAGAAAATGGGAGAAGATAATTTGGGTGAGAAAGATGCTGTGATAATTGTAGACCATGGGTCTCGCCGCGAAGAATCAAATCTTATGCTTAGTAAGTTATGTGTCAGAATTTCAATGGAAATTTGGTACGGGTTGTGTGATTATTCTCTAATTTAAGCCTAAAATCACTCAAACTGTAAAATTAGACATCAACGGAAACGCCCAATTAAGCCTCCAATTAACCGTCAATTCTGTAATCCGGCCCAAATTGGCCAAATTTTGCCTCGGTTGTATAATTTGACTCCGAGTAAAGCAAGAAAAGAGCAAGCACAAGACAAGAAGGAGAAATTTATTCTAAAATTATCTCTCTAATGCAAATTTGTTGCAAGATTCAGAGAGCTATTTTTATTCTTATTTTATTCGAAATCGTAGATGAGTTCGTTACAATGTTCAAGACCAAAGCAAGTTACCAAATAGTCGAACCTGCTCATATGGTAATGTCCTAAATATGCATGTATTACAAATATGCAATATGCACATTTTACAATCTAACCCATGTACTATTTTGTAATTTTGAAATTAGGAACTGGCCGAACCATCAATTAAGGACGCATTTGCAAAATGTGTACAAAAAGGCGCAAAACGAATTATTGTCAGCCCCTTCTTTCTCTTCCCTGGCCGCCACTGGCAACGAGTTTGTTCAAATTCATCATAATTTTATTTTCGATTCTTTGAGACCCTTTTTGTAATTAATGATTTAATCGGGTATTTTTGTAATTTGTAGGATATACCTGCATTAGTAGCCGAAGCATCAAAGGATCACGACGGAGTTTCTTATTTAATAACTGCACCACTTGGCTTACATGAACTTTTAGTAGTAAGCTTTTTAATCATTTAATTAGACTTCGAAAATGTAAATATCTATAATGTATCAATTTAATAATATGTTTAATGTGATTATGTACTTTTGCAGGATGTGATGAACGATCGAATAAATCATTGTTTGAGTCGTGTTAATGGCGTAGCTCCTGAATGTAATGTTTGTGCTGGAACTGGGAAATGTATTCTTTACTCTTGAAAAAAAAGGAAAGAAAATAATGATTTTTGGAGGATTTAGTTTCCTGGTTTCCTTTACTCCTGAATTATTTCCTTTATTGGTTTATTTTTGTACCTTTTTTTTCTTTACCAATATTCTTTCCTTTTCTCTGTCTTTCCTTCCTCAATCTTTGTTTCCTTTTCATAGATTTATTTTATCTATATGAGAGAGAGAGAAGCTTTTTAGAAAGCAAATACGACATAGAAGTTACATAAATTCAATGAGTGGGTTATGTGATTTGCCAGATGCAATACTTCTCGAAATAATGCCCCAATTCAAAGCAAAATGTGCAGTCGAAACATGTAAATGGGCGAAAAGATGGAGACATTTGTGGGTCTCTTCGCGGCATATAAACATTGACATAAGAGACTTCTTGGATGAAATCGACGAAGAAGATGTGAAATTCTTCTCTCAAGAATTCAAAGATTTGATGCATCAAAAAGGAATCGGGAGATTCTTATATTTCGTCCATGGTTTTCTCGAACGCCGAGGTGAGAACTGTATCGACAAGTTTCGTCTTTCGTGTAAAGAACTCGATCATGAGCTTTTCTACCCTTCGGTAACGAGTTGGATTTCTTACGCCGTGAAACAAAATCCTCGAGTGGTACAACTTGATATTGCTCATGATTGTAGTATTTTGCCTCGATGTATATTCACATGCAAGTCCCTCGAGGAATTAGATATTAATATTTGTTGCTGGACGCACCTCAAAGAAAATGCGCACGACGTGATAAATCTTCCTAATTTGAAAAAACTATGCATTCGTACGGATCATTGTGATCATGATCACAATGATCATTGTGAACGTGGTCATAGAGAATTTAATAGTACTGTTGCCATGTTATCGAAGTTTCTCATCAACCCGTTACTTAAAAAAATTGAGTTTGAGTTCTCTTTTGGATCGATTGCTGTAAGTTTTGATTTTCTAGCATTTGAATATTCTCTAATCAATTAAAATTTTAGTGTACTTGTTCCGTTTTTGTATGATCTTTTCTTTTATTTATTTTCCCTTTTTGAAATTTAAGATTTTTTCAGAACAAAGGACAGGAACATGTAAAAATTGAAAATAATCAATTATAGCTGGATAAATCCTTAGATGTTGTTCAAAGACCAGAAGATCAAAATAGAAACAAATAAATTGGGATATTTTTTCTGTTTTAGTTCGATGACGGACGTTTGGGATAACATGAAGTCATAAACCCTAATCATTTAAAGACAAATAAATCTAAATTACTTTCCTTTTTTATGTTTTTGTTCTTTAGTAATATACTAGTACATTTTCAGTGTGATTAACAGAGTTATATCACAATATTAGTGATATATAATCACAACTTCTCCTAGTTCAAGCGGCAAGACAGCATCCAAAATTTGAAACAAGTTGTGAATTCTCGGCAAATATTAAATATTTTTTATTTTAAAATAATAACATATACTTCTCGAATCATTACGACAGTTTTTCTTTGCTTGGGGAGCCATATTATCGCCTACCACTCCACAGGTAATGCTAAATTATTACCTACCGAATCGGTAGGCAATACTATTTCAGTCGGCAATACCTGACTTTTTTACCTTCCGATTCGATAGGCTATATTGTGGTCCGCAATAGTTTTAGTTGCCGACCGAAACCTATTATTGACGACCTAATTGTGTATCTCTTTTCTCTCTAAGCTTTGCAAGATGGAGCAAGATGTGGATGAACTTTGTATGTTTATATTTGAATTAAGTTTTTCCTTCGTGAACTCGGAGATTAGAGTTTGTATGTTTATATTTATGTTATATTTGAATAATGGTTTGCGATATTTTTTTTTGTAATTTTTTTGTAACTCGAGGATTATGGTTCGTATTTTATGTAATTGTGAATTATTATTTAGTTTATTTTATTTTATATATAGCAAATAATTTATCAAAATATATTAAAATATATTAAGACAAACACAAATTAATTAATATATAAAATAATTCATTGAGATATATGAAAGTAAGGTATTAAATAATTTATTGAAACAAATGTAAGATATTAATATATTAAATAATATATGACACATATTATACTATAGTAATTAAAAATATAGAGTTTTGTTCCATTAAAAAATATATAAATTTTTTATAATATATTTCAAAAAAAATCAAATTAATAAATTAAACATAATATATTGAATAAATTATATATATTTATTCAATTATTTAATATATATATTAAATTAACATTAATTTAATAAATTAAATATATTTATTAATTAATATATTGAATAATTTAATGAAATGAAATAAATAAGTATATTAAATAATTTATTATAATATAATAAAAAATTAGCCCATTAAACATATTATTTATTTTTTTGTTTTTTATATATATTAAAATAATTTAATAAAAATATGTTATGCTAATATATGAAATAATTTATTGAAATACATGAAAATAATTTATCAAATAATATATTTAAGTAATACATTAAATAATTTATGGAAATATATGAAATTAATATATTTAAGTAATTTAGTAAAACGAATATAAATAATTAATATTCTAAATAATGTAATATGATAAATTAAAATATATAATATATTTAAAAATATGAATAATTTATTAAAATATATGAAATAATATTTTCAATATTATATTTGAATTTCACAATTAAGAAACAATATAATTAAAAATATATTAATACAACACTATAAAAATATTAATATTTTCGGATACTTCTAACGTATCAATAAATATACGGAACAACAAAATATCAAATTTGAAATCGAAATAAATGTGCAATACCGAATATATAATCAAATCAAATATAATAAATATTTAATTCATGGCATGTTATTTTACATTCATCATATAATATCTCATACAAAAAATATTAAATATCATGATTCATAACAGACATATTATCTTATATTATCTCGTATCCAATGGAGATCTTGATAACTGGAGATGAGATGAAACGCTACTTCCGTTGGAGAGGCGCTTAGTGCTTCACGCGGAGCAATAATGTATGTTTATAAACAGACATGGTGTTCAACTAATATATACACTATCAATTAACTTACCTACAACCTTCAATGAATTATGCACCGTTTCACACTTAAAACATAGACCGTGTTTGCGCAAAATCTGGTTGTGGTAACCACTTCTCTCCACGATCAATCTTCACTTCATAAGTTTCGAGTTCCATTTCTGATGCCCTCACTCATCAATTCACACTCTACTTCTCCCAAATTCTCTTTCTTTCTGAAGCTCTGAATTTTCGAATGAATAATCAAGGTCCACCTTCCTCGCCTTCCATGGACCCTAATCTCCAACAGATCTCTTCCAACCCCATTTTCGCGGTGAATCTCAATTCCCCATTTCTTCCGCACAACCTGAGTACTTCCACAAACCTTGATGCTGGGTCTTCGAACCCTAATTTTAGGTTTCGCAGTATAAAAGCCAACCAACAAAAATCCCTAACTCAAGCTAACCCTCTCTCTCCTTGCATGAAACCTATGAAAGAGAAAACTGTAACCCTAGCTCAGGTGCCACGGACATGCAGTGAGTGTGGCAGGGAGTTTCCATCAGCGAGAGCTCTCTATGGTCATATGAGATCTCATCCCGAGCGAAAATGGCGAGGCATCAATCCTCCAGCGAATAAAAGCCGATCTATGGAATCGGTTCTTGAAGAAATGTCGAAGCTCCCCGAGTACGAAATTGAGACAGAGGTGGCAAAGAACATCAAGTTGCTCTCGAAGGACCTGAATCAAGAGGCCGAGGGGAAAAGCTCTTCAAGTAGATTCAAGAAAGAGAAGAAGACCAATAAGAAGAGAAAAATGGATGAGGGTGTTCTTGTGATCTTGGATGATTAGGGTTTGAAATTTGGAATGTACAAAATTCTTTTCAGATGAACTAACTATACACTAATTGAATTATTTTTGAAAAAGATCATGTATTATGTCTAGATTGCAGTGCTAAAGAGAAATATTATTAATGTATGTTAAACTTGTAATTATTGCTACAATAAGATTATCTTTCTCTGATTTTCCTGTTATTTAATTGTTGCCTATTTGTTCCTATACTTGGTTTGAAAATAAGTGTAGGTTGTCAATTTTCGTCATATATAAGATTAACAGCATACAAAAAGCATATATCAATATAATCATTCATATATTCCTTCAAAAAGAATATAAATGAAATATACAATACACTATGAATTAGATTTGTATCTTTTTTTAGACATTTATGGAACATCTTCCATATGATTTATGAAAACAGATTTCTGATCAAATCACAAATTTCGCACAAATTATATTTAACTTTATCATAAGAAATTCGATTGAACGCCTCGCCTGGGATATGACTCCTAATTAAAATATGTTTCTCTACACACAAACCTCACTTAAATTGGAGGTCTTTCATATCATTGTTATATTCCATAAAAACTTGTTGAATCAGTCATCAATTAGTAGTTTTTGTCGTTAAGGGTTTAGAGCGTAGTTGCATTCAAATAAGGTATAGCACAGTATTCAAATAGCAATGCTAGTCTCTTTCATGTAATTTGTATATTAAAGAGTAGTGACGTATGTACCATAGTAATCATTTCACAATTTTGATGACATGACATAATTTTTTAAATTTGATTTAAAACTTAATGTATAGTTTGACATTCTAATTTATGATTTAACTATGTTAATTTATAATTTAACATTTTATTCAAGTGTTAAATTGTATCTACATCATCAAGAATCGTGAGAGAAAATACTAGAAAATGTCCAATATTTTCTGTATTAAATTACACAGAATCATGATGTTACGAAAGTATGAAATCACATACATAATTCTCTTGAACTTGTCGAAATTAAGGATTGCTCTACAAAAAAAAAAAAAGAACTTCAAGGGTCGTTTTAGAAAGATAAAATGAAAATGGTTGTTCTAGAAGATGACATGAAATTTGAACGCATAATAAACTTCAATAAGACCTTATAAGTAAACAAATATTACAAAAATGTTTCATACAGAATCATATACCGTACTCACAAATTTAATACCGGATAGGATTTAAAAAATCATTTCTGAGGTAAGTTTGTGAATGAATTCGGTAACTTTGGTCACTCTGCAAATATTATGTCCCCAATTGAAAAATAGCAAATTATCATTGTACATCACATTTTGCAAAAACATTATTGATGACATCTTCATTTATTAATCAACTCACTTCATTGACATGATAATTACCAAGGAACATCAAATTAACATTTAAAAAAAATATTAATTATGAATTGTTAATTTGGATGGATGTTAATTCGGAATCGTTAATTCAAATGAGAGTTAATTATACGATTAATTAAGTTGTTAATTACAAAAAAATTGATGTCATCAAGGATTTTTTTTTTTTTTTTTTTTTTGAATAGAAAGGCAAGCGCGATACGCGCTAGATCCGATCTTCTTTAATAAAAGAGATGGAAAAAAAAACATCCAATTTACAAGTTACAATGTGATATGGTCTAGTAATGGCATGGCGTTACTGCACTCTATCCACTATCCTACTTCCTCTGACTAAATACTCCCTTATCTATCTGAGACCTTAAATAAGTATAGCCTATGCAATCTATTACTCTCTCTGTCTTCAGCTTTCTTGTGGTCATATCTAGCAATAGCTCTTCCATTGGTGAATTAGGTCATCGATGGAAGTTCGTAGTAGATCGTGCATGCGTCCTTTGTGTTGGAAAATTCGGTTGTTACGTTCGCACCATATTGTCCATATCGTTGCCAACCACTTAGTGTCCCATGCTTTTGCTTCGGTATTCATCATCTTCATTCGGTGCAACCACCATAAGTCGAGAAGCGTCTCCGCATTCGCTGGTCTTGAGGGCTCGATGAGATTCCAAATATCCTTCGTGAACGAACATTGAACGAAGAGGTGCGTGACGGATTCCATCGGGCCCGCACATAAGCAACATGTTAGGTGATGTGGCCATCCACGTTTTACTAGGTTGTCCGCCGTTAAGATACGCTCGTTTACGGCGAGCCACCCAAAATTTTTCGCTTTTAGTGGGGCTCTAATTCTGAGGATTGAAGGGGTCCAATAACATAGCACCCCCGTATGTGATATTCGGTCATAGGCTAAAGCCGAGCTATAGCAGTGCGTTACCTCAACCCGCGGAGGTATAGAGGTTATGCGAGGGAGTCCTATGCCAAGGGCTGTGAACTTCGGTAGAAGGCGTTGGAGGTCACGAACGAAATACGATGCTTGTGAATTGTTAATGGTGTTGATATCTTCGGCCCTTTGTGTGTTATAGAGTAATCGCATCGTTTCCGGCCATTGTGAGTGTTGATTGTGTTCAAGCATGTAAAGCCATTTCATCAATAGGGCTTGGTTATGTCTTTCAATATCGATTACTCCCAATCCTCCGTGTTTCTTGGGTAGACAAATAATGTCCCATTTAATTAGACAATGTCCGCCCATTATTTTGTCACTTCCCTTCCAAAAGAAAGCTCTAGTTAATTTGTTGATTTCCTCAATAACTCCTTTTGGTAAGGTCATTGCTTGCATGTAGAAGTTTGGTATCGCTCTTAGCACCGACTTTACTAGGGTGGTTCGACCACCTAGTGTTAGGAATTTATTTTTCCAATTATTGATTTTGTTCCTCATTTTGTCTATCATCGGTTTAAAGATTATCTTGGTTGGTTTTTTGTATGTTAGTGGAAGTCCGAGGTAATTCAATGGTAAGCTCTTCTTTTGGCACTTCATGAGTACGGTTAGATGGGGGTGCAACGATTCGGGAATTGATATCGGTACGTATCCACTTTTTCCCCAATTGATATTAAGACCCGATATGTTAGAGAAGGCTTGGATTGTTTCCATGATTATTTTTATGTTGTTAGGATGAGCTTCAAGAAAAAACAAGGTGTCATCGGCGTATTGTAGAGTCGTTGGGGCGAACACTATCGGGTTTGTTAGGAGGGGGTTTGTTTTTTTTATCATCACTTGTAGCGCATCGGCCACCAATGTGAATAGGAGAGGGGAAAGGGGATCCCCTTGTCGGAGCCCTCTCCTATGTTTGACGTAGGAACCGCGTGTCCCATTCGTGATAACCGATGAGCTCGAGGAATGTAACATGCTCATAACCCATCGTATCCAAACGCATGGGAAATGCCTAGCCGTTAAGACTTGTTCCAAGAATGACCATGAAATGTTGTCAAAAGCTTTCTCAAAAATCAAGGATTTTTTTGTGAAATGGTGCGTACAAATATAGGCCTTCTTCAAAAATACACTAGCATATTTTAACATTAATTCTTTTTAACGATTTCAATTATTGTTGATATTATACGAACTAATATCATGTTATGTATATACTGAAAAACAATATCACATATTTTATGAAACATACAGAACATATAAATTTTCCATTCACAAAAAATCTAGAAATTAATCACTGTTCTGTACCCATTCGCCGTGTCATTCTAATTCAAAATGTTTCATCGTCCCAAACTTCCATTTGTTTACCATGACTTCTCTCCACGAAACAAAAAACTCAAGGACAATAATTCAAAAAGAACTCAGGGGCTCGGGACCGGTCGAGTCCGAATTGACTCGGCCGAGTTTCTTTTGACTCGGCCCATATTAAGAACCCTGATTTTTTGCTCGAATTTTGTTGAATACAGTTCCATTTGCTGAAATTATTCAGAAAAAACTGCATCGTATTCGTGATCTTGCTTATGCGGGCGTATGTGACTACGTCCAGACTGCATAAAGGGTCCGGATCGCGAGATGAGACGGAGGACAACATGCACTGATAGTGATGCACACTGGGCGAGAGACCGTGGTTGATGCCTTCGTCATTGGGCTTTTACGAGACGACGAGGGTGAAAGAAGGTGATTAAGGCTTTGGACAACAAAATTATCAAGGATACAAGAGTTATCCTATATCATTGCTCGGTTTGGAAAAAAAATAAAAGAATGGTAAATGAAGAGGATAAAATGACATATATTATATTATACTGTTTTTTTATTCTAATGTTAGCTTATATAAATACATCATATTAATTTTTAAATAATGTTAACGTAAAATTTCAATTATAATATACCTTTAATATACAAAAAAAAAAAAATCAAAATAGATATTTTTTTTTTAAATACAGTTTTTTTGTCCTCTCCATTTCATACTATACTTGGTAGGTACATTTTATTTACCGGGAAATTTTACTGTATAGACCAAATAAGTTTCGTAATACCAAAAATAGACAACATAGTTTGGAAATTTGCAAAATAACACTCTCGACTTTTGAAAGGTCGAGAGCATTAAAAATGCTCGACCTTTCAAAGGTCGAGCGATTTCATCTCCATTTCTCCCTGTAGGAATATTTAATAAATCTCTCGACTTTTCAAAAGTCGAGAGATTGATTTTGAATTCAAAATATGATATATTTCCCCAGATTTTACCATATTTGTATTATTATATTTAATTAACGTGGTAATTAGAACATATCATTAAATATTCATTAAAATTTATTCAAATTTATGAATTCGAATAAACATTAATTATGTATTAAGTTAACAACTAACGTGTACTAATTATCATTTTTTTTCAAAAGTCGAGGTTGATTTTAATTCGAAATATGATATATTTCCCCAGATTTTATCGTAACATCTCTATGTTCTAATTAGTATATTTAATGAAAATGATAACCAGTACATGTTAGCTGTTAACTTAATCCATAATTAATAATTATTCAAATTCATAAATTCGAATAAATTTTACTGAATATTTAATTATATATCTTAATTATCGATATAATTGGACGTAATAACTAAATAATGGAGAATTCGGCAGGTACATCTTGGAGTGGAATAATTTTTTTTTTCTTTTTCAAAGCGTGTGTGTGAGATATTAAAAAAAGAAAAAATTAAACCCCTCCAAGATGTACCTGCCGAATTCTCCATTATTTAGTTATTACGTCCAATTATATCGATAATTAAGATATATAATTAAATATTCAGTAAAATTTATTCGAATTTATGAATTTAAATAATTATTAATTATGGATTAAGTTAACAGCTAACGTGTACTAATTATCATTTTTTTTCAAAAGTCGAGGTTGATTTTAATTCGAAATATGATATATTTCCCCAGATTTTATCGTAACATCTCTATGTTCTAATTAGTACATTTAATGAAAATGATAACCAGTACATGTTAGCTGTTAACTTAATCCATAATTAATAATTATTCAAATTCATAAATTCGAATAAATTTTACTGAATATTTAATTATATATCTTAATTATCGATATAATTGGACGTAATAACTAAATAATGGAGAATTCGGCAGGTACATCTTGGAGGGGTTTAATTTTTTCTTTTTTTAATATCTGACACACGTTTGAAAAAAAAAAAAATTAAACCCCTCCAAGATGTACCTGCCGAATTCTCCATTATTTAGTTATTACGTCCAATTATATCGATAATTAAGATATATAATTAAATATTCAGTAAAATTTATTCGAATTTATGAATTTGAATAATTATTAATTATGGATTAAGTTAACAGCTAACATGTACTGGTTATCATTTTCATTAAATATACTAATTAGAACATAGAGATGTTACGGTAAAATCTGGGGAAATATATCATATTTCGAATTAAAATCAACCTCGACTTTTGAAAAAAAATGATAATTAGTACACGTTAGCTGTTAACTTAATCCATAATTAATAATTATTTAAATTCATAAATTCGAATAAATTTTACTGAATATTTAATTATATATCTTAATTATCGATATAATTGGACGTAATAACTAAATAATGGAGAATTCGGCAGGTACATCTTGGAGGGATTTAATTTTTTCTTTTTTTAATATCTGACACACGTTTGAAAAAAAAAAAAAAATTAAACCCCTCCAAGATGTACCTGCCGAATTCTCCATTATTTAGTTATTACGTCCAATTATATCGATAATTAAGATATATAATTAAATATTCAGTAAAATTTATTCGAATTTATGAATTTGAATAATTATTAATTATGGATTAAGTTAACAGCTAACATGTACTGGTTATCATTTTCAATAAATATACTAATTAGAACATAGAGATGTTACGATAAAATCTGGGGAAATATATCATATTTCAAATTAAAATCAACCTCGACTTTTGAAAAAAAATGATAATTAGTACACGTTAGCTGTTAATTTAATACATAATTAATGTTTATTCGAATTCATAAATTGGAATAAATTTTAATGAATATTTAATGATATGTTCTAATTACCACGTTAATTAAATATAATAATACAAATATGGTAAAATCTGGGGAAATATATCATATTTTTAATTCAAAATCAATCGAGAGATTTATTAAATATTCCTACAGGAAGAAATGGAGATGAAATCGCTCGACCTTTGAAAGGTCGAGCATTTTTAATGCTCTCGACCTTTCAAAAGTCGAGAGTGTTATTTTGCAAATTTCCAAACTATGTTGTCTATTTTTGGTATTACGAAACTTATTTGGTCTATACAGTAAAATTTCCCTTATTTACCTTCCCTTTCATTCTTCTTCTCTACATCCAAACCAAGAATGAAAATATGTTCCTTTTCCATCTCTTCCCCGGCCCCCAAACCAAGCAAAGCCTAATAGAATTTAGGACGAGGAGAGAGGTGCCGAGTGAGAGATAAGGGTAATTTACTGGACATGGACATGAATTGTGATATTGGGTTAGGTTTTAGTGATATAGAAGATTTAAGTGTTATTAGTATATGAGTTATATACAAGAAAAGAAGGCATATCTAAATTAGAGGCATGTGGCTCATGTCTACTCTTGCCAATGTATAACCGGACCTGGTACTAAGGGTGTAAACACGGATACGAATGAATAGTGGTCATATCATATTCGTATTCGTATATGTTTTAAATTTTACGATACAAGCACGAGTACAAATATGAATAATAACCGGATACGAATATGATCCGGGTATTATATGAATACAAATACTAACATGAATTTATCACTACAACAATGTCAGCTATCCGCAGCACTTTTATGTGTTGCCGAATGTCCATTTTAAAGAACTAAAACTATAATTTTAATGGTATCACATACAAAAAGAGAATAGATGACAATGTCAAATTATATACTATCTAAATCAAAAATACATTAAATTGTAACTAGGTCAAATATTTCTCCAAAAAAAAAAAAAATCATCCGAATCGCGACCTTCAACAAAATTCAACCTAACAAATCAAACAAAAATACAAAGATAAATATATACCTTAGAGACTCAAGACAATTGTATGAGGCTTTGCTTTCATAGATTTTTTCTGTTTCCAAAAAAGAACTTTAATCTTCGATTTTACATACATATCCATAAAGATCTCGTAATTGTAACAAATAATACCTTAGAGACTAATTCACAAGTAGATTACACAGAGTGTATTTCATGTTATTCAGAGTGTACTTCTTGATCGATCCTATACAGTTGCAAAAAAATAATACATTTTTAATTATTTTAACTATAAACATACTATAAAACACAGATTACCTTCTGTTAACGCAAGAGGTCAAGTGAAGAAGATGAAGATAACCGAATTAACAGTCTGAAGACAGGATGGGCCTTTTCCTTAATAAATAAGCACTTGGGCTGAATTTGAGTTGGGCTTTTATTTATGTTATATATAATGTACACTGTAGCAGTCCGTTAATTAAGGAAATAGTTCAGGATTAATTAATGAGTCAGTTTAGAATTAGTGGCTGAGATTAAGTGAGTTAGTTAAAGATTTGTGTGGTTAAGAACAAATGTAAATCAGTATAAATAAGAGGTTAGTCTCATTCTGTAAAGGTTAATCAAGATATTATATTGAAACAAAGATTAAGCTTATTTCCATTAGAACTCTTCTCTAATCTCTCTTTAATTACAATCAGATTATATTTACACAACACTCAGTTATTATTCTTTACACCTTCTTCGAAAGATTATTAAAATCTTCATTTTTTGACTTGTGTTTTTGTTTAATATTAAATATTAATATCACAATGTTATAATCACTACAAGAAAAACTATTTAAATTCATATTCTATAAAATAATACAAATCTAATTGTAAATATTAAATTTTATCATAAATAATGATTTATTAAATTATAAAGATTATTAACATATAAAAAATATTATCATGCCAACCATTAGAAATAAAAAATATTTTTTGTTTATTCGAGATATTCATGTATCACTAAAAAAACAATAATAAAAAATCGCAAATAATTTAAACGAAACAATGGGATTGATGCTACATATATGAATAACATTATCATCCAAATGTGATATTTGTATATGTATACGATATATGAATATGTATCCGTATTCAGATACCTATATTGTTTGTATCCGTATCCCCAAACAAAATTGTTTACCCTATCCGTATCGGAATTTTTGTATATTATACTAGGAAAATTGCTCGCGCTTCGCAGCGATATATATACTTGTCAATTGCTTGGCTTGAACGAAATACATTAAGAATTTATGAACCCAAAAACATGTGCAAATATTAACACCAAGAAGGTGAGGTGGTTCTCTTTACGTTTGGATGTAACAACAATGTATACTGTATACAAAGCAATATGTTACACATTCTGTTGACTATTGAAGCTTCTTTGGTTTCTTATTTTCACCGAGCAGTGACACAAAGTTAAACAATCACAATCAACATACTTTCAAGTTTCATTATTTACTTTTTTCCGTTGACTATAAAATTCTCTGTTTACTTTTGCCATGCTTATACAGTTATATTGCTGACAAAAATAAAAAAATACTGAGGCAAAAAATAAAAGAGAAACAAGTTATTTATGAGTGAATTGAGCGGGGAAAAAAGAGCATATAAAAAAAACTTCATTTGGTACCTGAATTAATAGAAAATGAGATATATGAGACCTATTAAGATTTCTTATACCGGTACAATGAATGGTACCTACAAGTACCAACTTATTTCCATTTATTTTTCATTAATGCCAAGAAAAGATGCCAAAATAAATTAAGTACCTATAAGCACTAATATTGAAGCACTAATTGGAGCACAAGGATCTGGGTTTCGAGGCATTAATTCATCTCATGTTCCTTTCTTTATTAAATTAGCTACTAATTCTATCATTTCTGCAGTTTCGGATTTCGCCGATCCATATTCACGATCTTTCACTGGCACCTGAAAAGAAAACACTTTAGGGCTTTGCGCGCCTTTTTTATTTTGCTTGCAATAATTTTGGATCTAAATAAACAATCAAAATGTGGTAAAATTAACTGCAAACTGATTCCACGAATGGCCTTTGAACAAGCGAAATTAAATTCCGGTGCATTTGCACAAGTAATCTCTTGATTCATAAGTAATCTCTTCAGACTCTTCTTTAGATGGTGAAATTACTTATATTCAGTGCATTTGCGCTAAAATTCCGGTGCAACGAAGGAAGGACAAGATCTTCCCATTAAGTGTTGGTCTTGTTTCTATACTCAAGCCTCGCATCTCGGATTTGCCAAGGAATGTCTTTCACTCCCGTCTTGTTTTGAACTGACTCAGTTTTTCTTCTGTCTATGGCTTAAATTTCACTACATTAAACCATCAAATTTACATAAATAAGAAATATAAACAATACTATATTCCAATTTAGATTTTAGTTTGATTGAGAAATTGTTAATTAACCTAAACCAGAAACCCACCTTATATATCTTCCTTTGATAAGAGATGTGAATTGCTGAGTTTATTTTTCCCTTTAGTCTCACAACTATCTTTCATTTCAATATCATATAAATAAGAAATTAAAGCAGAAGATTAGTATACAAAATTATTGACGACCAAATTGCAAACAAACCTTACCGTCACGTGATCCAACAACAATGGACCTGTTTGTAATACTTGCGAAGCATTGGGAGTTTGTTCCTGTCGAGAACTGGTGTGCTTGGGATCATTCGAGGACAAGTGGCTAGTTGACGATCTGAACCTAACAAATTCCAGTATTTTGGACACTACAATGATTCTTTTTCAATTGAAGCAAAGTAAGGGCCTTTGGGTTTTATGTAAATTTTTCTATTTATAATTAGATAAATAATAATACCTTTATATAATATGCAATCTTAGGCCACTATCAATATGACAGCTACAAGATAAAAATATATATAATCAACTAATATCAAATATTTAGGGTTTTTAGCAATGTAAACAAAGTCGGGGGTATATGATGTAAAATAATACCTTGATAATAATACCAAATCCTCTGGTATTAAAATCTGAATCAAATTCCATTTTGAATGCGTCTAGGAGAAGGGAAGGATTCAAGATCCTGCACTCTGGCCTGAAAATAAAAAATAAATAAAAATCATCTTTGGATGTATCTAGGAAAATTAAACAATAAACGAAAAAATCACCTTCCAACATCAGACCAGACAACAATAAACGTAGATACGGGGGGGAGGAAACCTTTTAGAACCGGCCATAGACCCTTTTCTCGGAATTTGCTTAAGAAGCGTATAAAACAATGAAGAAACCCTTTAAGAGCTCCATATCTAGGGCTCGAGAAATCAATCAGAGAGACGCAGAGAGTGAAGACGTGATCGTCCTTAGAAGGGTGGTTTTCTTCTCATGGAAGGAGGTGTGCCAACAGCAAGAAGCACCGGAGAAAGAGGGAGAGGGCACTGCGGCGCAAGTAGAGGGCTCTTTTCCAGTTCTCTTCACCATTCGCCAAGTGAGCTTTGACCATCGGCATTTCCTCGAACAGTTGACATCAGGGGCGGATCTTAGTGAGGGCCGCGGGGGGCGGTCGCCCCCCCAAGATTTTGGCCGAACAATGTATATATCTAGTGATTCAGTGTATTTTATCAGTATAATAACGTAAAATTTACAATTTGCCCCCCCAAAAAATTTGCACAGTGTAATTTCAGAATCAATTTTTAATTTTGCCCCCCCCCCCCCCACACACACACACACAACGAATCTTGTCAAGATCCGCCGCTGGTTGACATGCACCAAGCGAGCTTTCACCGTTGGTATTCACCAAGTAAGCTTTCATCATTGGCATTTCGTCGAACAGTTAGCATGCACCCAGTGGCCAGTAGTAAGGGAGGCCCCTTCGTCACTCATCACCCTCATTTCCTTGCTCACCAGCATCCTTCACCCTCATTTCCTTGCTCTCCAGCACCTATCACCCTTGCAAGAAGAAAGTAGAGAAAGCTACTGCTGCAAGGACGATCGAGGAGATGTAAACCTGATCCGTCGTATCAAGAAACGATCACATGGAGAGCGCCCCATAGCCCCGATCACCGTTCCTTTATGCTTCTTCTCGCTCCGCTTCTCTTCTTTTCCTGGCCACTTCTCGCTCCGCTTCTCTTCTTTTCCTGGCCATGGTTTCTCTCGGTGCATTGATTCGAGAGAATAACATTGATTCGAGATCTTTCTCTCGAATCGGCAGGAAACCGGAGATAGAGAGAGAGAGAGAAAAAGAAAAAGAGAGAGGGCATGGAAAGCGAGAGAGTGAGTTTAATGAACGAGCGTTGGGTTAGTTTTTAGGTTATGTTTGGAAGGGACGGTTGAGATGTGTAGAACATACAGACGGTTGGATTAGCTAGACGTGGCATGCTGCTGCTGCTGGGCCAAGCTATTGTAAATTTAATGGGAGGGAACAATTCAGTATTCGATCTGATACGAATAGTTTTATTCTAATACAAATACTTTTAGTACGGTTCGATTAAATAAATCTGACCCATCAACATCTCTATAATGAGTAGACATTTTTTCCTACCCCATAAACACTACATACACATTTATTTACAAAACAAGTATCCTGATCGTATCCGTATCCGCAAGCAAAATTATTTACGGTATTCTTATTCGGGAAATCAATTCGTACTTGTATTCGATATACATTCCTATAATGAGTAGATATTTGTTGCTACCCCATGAACACAACATAAAATTCTATCTACAAAACAAGCATCATGATCGTCTCGTTATCCGCAAACAAAATTATTGACGGTATTCTTATTCGGTAAATCAATTCGTACTCGTATTCGATATACATTCCTATAAAGAGCATACATTTATTGCGACCACATAAACACTACATAAAATTTTATTTACAAAACAAGCATCATGATCGTATCCGTATCTGCAAACAAAATTATTTACGATATTCTTATTCGGGAAATCAATACGATTCGTAAAGAAAATATCCGACCCGTCTGCGCCCATGTAATCAATATACATTTTGCTATACAACAAACATTACAGAAAACATATAAGCATCGGGACGGTTAATTTCATGTTGACGTGGCAGAGAAGCTACCAACCGTCAGAGAGGCACCTACTGCTTGACGTGGAGCAATGTATATGTATATCCCTGAATATAACGACTGAAAAAGAATATAATACACTTAAATAAAATGTAGCATTTCATATATTCATTGTAGACCAATTTCACTTAAAATAAAGATAGCCATATAACTACCTTAATCCACGATCTCCACTTCACTAGTGAAATACCGACTTCTCCTTATCACCATTCAGCACCTATTTAACCCTCCTACTTCCTCTCGCAGTAGCAAGTAGCAACCCCATTTCACGATGAGTCTAAATCTCTCATCAAAGCCCCACAGCCCCAGTTCTTCCACAAACCCTAATCTTCCACATTCAAGCCCTAATCTTCTTCCACCTTCAAGCCCTAATCTTCTTCCACCTTCAAGCTCTAATGGATACCAAACTCCTCCCAAGTTAAAGATTGAGCATAGAGCGCCTAAGAAAAAAGAAGCTCTGACCAACGCAAATCCTCTGTCTCTTTGTACAAAACCCAACAAAGAGAAAGCTGAAGCACCGCACCCACCGTGCGGTGAGTGTTCTAAGAAATTTCCGTCTCTGAAGGCACTTTTTGGTCATATGAGGTGTCATCCAGAGAGAAATTGTCGTGTCGTTAACCCTCCTCCATCACGTCACGACCAAGTCCAACGACCTGTTATGAAACCGAAATTCATTTCCGACCTTCCAAAGTTTTCGTTTTACGAAATCCAGGCTGCGTGGAATCTTGCGTCCATGTCACGGGAATCATTCGAGAAGGCGAAAGCAAAAGGTTCATCGTCGAGTGGGATTAAGAAAGACGATAGTTCTAAGAAGCGAAAAGACGAGTTGGAGCCAGAAAAAGTAGAACTGGTGGGGATTAAGAACCAAAAGAGCGAGGAGAACATTGTTGACGGTGGTTCTCTTACTGTCGAAAAGAAAGTTTTTGGGTTCGATTTGAATTTGCCACCTCCAGTGGAGAAGGAAGAAGATGATTCTAGCGATAACACTAACCCCAATCCAGAAGTACTCTAGCCTTGTATTGGAACCTAGGTTTAGGAATTAGAGTTTGAAATCTGGAATGTAGTATTGCTGTACATAATTTATCTTCAACTATCTGTGTGTGTTATTGAAGGAGATAGATTCTTTGAAATTGCTTTGAATTTAGAGGGACATGTATAGTTTTCCTTTTGAGACAATTAGTATTGATTCATTGATTGCTTAAATTATCTCAGTATCGTTGTAGCTCATTTTGTTTGTATTTTTGAGTGTTGAATGTGTTGAGCATTTCTGGGTCAAATTTCACTTCCCATATGACTATTTGCATTAGTTTTTCAGCGGTTACATAATTCAAATTTATTAAAATCCATATAAATTAATAGTTAATTATGAGGTATGTGTTAGTTATTATGTTAATTAAGTGTGTTAATTAGAAAATATACGATGTGGTGGTGAAATCTGGGAAGTCGAGGTGGACTTGCTTCCATTTGGATTTCGTAGTCGATATATATCTAACTTCAGTCGAGGGTTTCGAATGAAGTTCTGAACAAAAGTATATACCGTAAGAAATGTGTTTTGATAACAGTATAATCTAAAATAATTTAACAAAGGATAATTCTATCATGTTCCTCAAAGTCCCTCCCTCGTACCTTCTATATCATCAATTAAAAATTAATTAACATAGTAATTAACAAAAAAACATTTCACTAACAATTAATTGATATTGATTAATAGTGTGAGGGGAATCCCAGAGACATCATATATGACTTCTTTAACAAATAATGTATAATAGATAATAACAAATAAAATAATTAGCATCCTGGAGTCCGCCAAAGTTGTATTTGAGGGAGTTGGGAACTCCGCAAATGTTATTTTTGATCTCCACGGGATGGTTATTTTGGGAATAAACTTTACAAACTTGGCTATTTAGAAAAATCTACTAATATGAGATTAACACAATTTTACAAAAATAACAACAAATATTATATAATTGTTATTCACAGTATTTCATATAATACCAAATATAAAACTAATGAATCATACGACATATGTAGTAAGACATTACTAGTTATATAGTACTAATATTTTGTTATAGTAATATATGAGACTCTTATAGTTATAATTTTTAAAATAAATAATAATACTAATTCTATTATGCAAAAAAATACATCAAATTGTATTATGTAAATAATAATATGCATTTTGCATTGTGTATTTTCTTAAATAATATTTTTACAAATTCAAATTATCAAAAATGGTATGTATGAACTAAGCTAATATGGATGTCAAAATAAAGAAAAAATTAAAACGAATATATTTGATGGATATAATTAAATTTCTAAAAATAGTACTAATATATAAATATGCATTTTTTGCATTATATTTTCTTCTTCAAATTTAAATTATGAAAAAAATATGTACGAACTATGCTAATATGGATGTCAAAATAAAGAAAAAAATTAAAACGAATATATTTGATGAATTCTTAGAATTAAATTTCTAAAAGTAATACTAATATAAATATGCATTTTTGTATTGTATTTTCTTACATAATATTTTTACAAATTTAATTTATGAAAACAATATGTATGAACTATGCTAATACGGATGTCAAAATAAAGAAAAAATTAAAACAAATATATTTGATGAATTCTTAAAATTAACTTTCTAAAAGTAATACTAATATGTGTATGTGTTATAATATTACCTATTACATTGTTAGTATTTTAAACATAAACTTTTCATCTTCAATTGCCTTCATATTTGATCATTTCATTTTACGTGAAATAATAAATTATTGAATGAACTTAATCTAACATGAATCTATTCAATAAGGGTTCACGTTATTTAATGTAGGATGATGCGGTTTTTTTAAAAAATACTTAAAATATAGTGTAAAATAAGGAACACTTAAATGGTTACTAAAAAAATCAATAATTAATCAATAGTTTAAAATTTTCTACATATCATAATCTAATGATTGAAATAAATACGATGATGTGGTACAAGAAATTTGCACAAAAATAAGTCCAAAATAAATGTTTGGGTAAATTCTTTTATGAAAAAAATAGTAGGAAATGTTCTTGTGTTTCCTCAACATACCGGATTTCAGTTCCCGGTTTTCAAAGTAACAGTAAATAGAAATACACCTCCGAACTCCGAACTTCTATCAATGGTTAACGGCAGAGCAGATCAGTCTTGTACTTACTCATCCAGGTATGATCCCCTTTTCCCCAATCTTCCGTATCCACGAGCTATGCCTTGCTAGCTAAGCTATTTGTGCGAAAACAGAGATTTGGGTGCTCGCTTTTGTATTTTTATTTGACGTTCTTACTACCATTTTTTCTTAATACGATCAATTGGTGATGATAGTGCCCATTAATTACCCTGCTCAGCGAGCTATATGTTAATTTTGAGAAAGCACAATCAATTAAACTACATAATGATTGCAATTTTTCGTTGTTTGATTGCGCACACAACATGTTCGATGAAATGCCTAATCGAATAATTTTCTATGTATGTAATGATTGAACCTCTATTTTCAGCTTCAGAATCCAAAACTCGTGTTGATCTCTCCATGTCGATTTTACGCACCATATCGCAAAGTGGAAAGAGGCCTCACTCTTTAATCCAGCGGCATTTTCTTTGTAACAGAACCAACAGTTCTGCCATTGACGAGCTCAACAAGGTAAAATTAATCATTTTTAATATTATTCCTTTTTTTTTCTAAAATGTTATGCCAATTAGGAAATGGAGGCGATTTTCGGCGACCCCCCTCCAAATTCTCTAAATTCAACTCCACCCCCTCAAACCGAACCGCACTTGACTCACGTAGACAACACGGGCAAGGCTAAAATGGTAAACATCTCCACAAAACCCGACTCGAAACGAACCGCAATAGCCTCGTGCAAGGTTCTCTTGGGCCAAACCGTTTTCGACTTGGTCTCCTCCAATCAAATCTCAAAAGGAGACGCGTTAAACGTGGCAAAAATAGCGGGCATAATGGGTGCGAAAAACACGAGTAATCTCATCCCGTTGTGTCATAATATCGGATTGAGCGATGTTAGGGTCGATTTGAGGCTCAACGAGACGGATTTCAGCGTGGAGATCGAAGGTGAGGTCAATTGTGTCGAAAAAACTGGAGTCGAAATGGAGGCCATGGTGGCGGTGAGCGTGGCTGGGCTTACTGTTTACGATATGTGTAAAGCTGCTTCGAAGGAAATATGTATCACTGATGTTTGTTTGGTTCATAAAAGTGGGGGTAAAAGTGGAATTTGGTCTAGGGGCAAATAAAATTATTGGCATTAGCGTGTGATCTTTTTATTTTATATTAACTTTCAAATAATTGGTAAAACATAATTTATTGAATTTATTGTAATTGGTTTAAAAATATATTTCTATGAACTGTACCTTGTAAAACCGGACTCTTTTTTCCGGTCTATAATTATTAATTAATTCACCAACCGGCTTTTATATAAAAAAAATGGAAAGAGCATACATGCAAAAATGTGATATAGTCATATAGATTAATCCATGATGTCCACATTCGTCAAAGAATTATTTTATTATACAATTAAACGGATACAGACTCGGACTCGGACTCTAACCGTTAACCAACTAAACCCCGGTGGTCAAACTATTATAAAAATAATGACCCGTTAACCCAATAAAAATCCGAAACTAATTTTATGCGGATACAAAATTCCAAAACTAATTTATTCAGAGCATCAAACTGTAAAATTTATACAAATACTAATGGGGAATTCTTCAAAAACCCCCTATCTTTTTTGGGATTTCTCAAAAACCCCCTAACTTTTAGATTTTTTGAAAAACCCCCTATAACTTAAGTTTAATTCTTGAAAAACCCCCTATAACTTAAGTTTAATTCTTGAAAAACCCCCTAATAGTGTTATTTTTCATTTTCCATCCTAATTATTTTTTTTTGGACCAAAATACCCTCACAATTTATAATTGAATTTATTCTATAAATTAATAAATACATAATATTTTACAATATAATATTTCATAATATTATATCGTGATATTTATTATATTATTCTCTATTTATTATATGAGTTTTATATAAAATTATTTAATGTAAAAATAAAAAATGCAATGTGAAATAGTATTTATTTAATAATAATAATACTCTCTCTCTCTCTCTCTCTCTCTCTCTCTCTCTCTCTCTCTCTCTCTCTCTCTCTCTATATATATATATATATATATATATATATATATATATATATATATATATATATATATAGTAAAATAAAAATTAATGAGTTGTAAAATATTATCATAAATTATTTTTAATTATAATAACGTAAAATATTTATCATGAAATATTTAATTTATTTATGTATTTATTAATTTGTATTGAATAAAAGAATTTATAAATGAAAATCAAGAAGGGTATTTTTGTCCAAAAAAATAATAATTGGATGGAATGTTAATGTTAACCTTTGTAGGGGGTTTTTCAAGAATTAAATTAGATTTCTAGGGGGTTTTTCAAATAATCAAAAAGTTAGAGGGTTTTTGAGGAATCCCAAAAAAGTTAGGGGGTTTTTTAGGAATTCCCCAATACTAATTATACAAATAATGACCCGTTAACCCAATACAAATCCGAATTTACTATGGGATCCCATCCAACCCGGCAGTAGTAGTTGGAAAGTGTTTATCATTGAATATCACATACAAGCCCACGCTACCCGAACACGACCTTTTCTCTCCCATCACTACCACCATTAATGGTTTAACTATCTTCTTCTCCTAGTTTTTCTTCAGATCTCTCTCTCTCTCTCTCTCTCTCTCTCTCTCTCTCTCCTCTCCTCTCTCTCTCTGGTCGAGTTTGGTTGACTTGAACAAACAGTAGATTTTGGGGTCGTGCTCCCAAACTATAGCATTGCTTTCTGTAGGAAGGAAGAGTGAAGATGGTCGAGTCCGGGCCGTGGACTGCAGGACAGGTTTGTTCAATTCGTTTTACTTCTGTTCTTCTCATTGCTCACTTGCAATTTTCTAAAAAGATGAATTGAAATTATTCAATGCCATGCACAATTAGTGATCAATTCGAGCTACTATGAATCTGAATTTGTTCCTTTTATTAACTCCGATCTTAAATTGACTTCATTGATTCGATGCAGATGTTAATTTATTTGTGCAGGTTTCATTTTTGCTAAGTTTTGTGATCGTGTTAGTTTCGTGGGTATACTCAGAATGGCTCAATTACAAGAAATCACCAGCTCATGCAAAAGCGTAAATTCACTGATTCCAATTCGTTTCAAAATTTATTCTACATGTCTATAATTCTTATAATCATTGAATTTTGTGTTCTTTTGCAGCCATTCAGATTTAGATTCGAATTTGGGAGAAAAAGACGAAGAACAAACGATTTTGCTCGAAGGAGGCCTCGCAAAAGCCTCTTCTCCTAAGTCTCAAAACACATCAATTAGGACCAATATACAAAGGTCATGTCATTTTCTTACTTATAATAAAAAAAATTCAGATATAACTATATAAGCACTTTGAATTTTTATCTTAATCTATATGCATTACTTTGTTTCTATAGATTCTTAAGAAGGGACGAATCGTTCTTCCTCGAAAACCGCGCCCTATTTAGATCCATGTAAGATACTCAACTTCTATTAAGAAGTACTAAATAAACTAAATAATTTATTCAAAATATATGTTCTCATTTGAAAATATATATAATATATTAAATGCAGGGCCGAACTTGGAGGAATTCTTATTTATTTCTACTTATGTGATCGAACAAATCTCTTTCCCGAGTCCAAAAAAGTAACTATAAACAAAATCATTTTTGCAAATAAGTCCCTACAATTAGAAAAATTACATTGATTTTGGATTTGATTGATTATTGCAGAATTACAGCAGAGATTTATTCGTCTTTCTCTATCTCTTGTTTATAATGGCTTCGTTTTTAAGTTCTCTCAAAAAGCACAACGATAAATCGATATTTACAGGAAAGCCCCTGCTTTATTTAAACCGACACCAAACCGAAGAATGGAGAGGCTGGATGCAAGTAATGAATCCCTAAACCCTAAACCCTAATCACTTCATTTATTTAAATTTTTACTTCTTTTTTTCAGGTTTTATTTTTACTGTACCACTACTTTGCAGCAGTAGAAATATATAATTCTATACGCGTATTTATTGCCGCGTATGTATGGTTAACAGGATTCGGTAACTTTTCTTATTATTATATTCGCAAGGACTTTAGTCTCGCTCGTTTCGTCCAGGTACCCTTTCTCTCTCTATCTCTCTCTCATAAATTTAGGGTTTATGACGAAATATTAAATTTATTTTTTGCAGATGATGTGGCGTTTGAATTTTTTCGTAACGTTATGTTGTATAGTTTTGAACAATGATGTCATGTTGTATTATATTTGTCCAATGCACACGTTGTTCACGATCATGGTGTACGCCACATTGGGATTATTTAATAAATATAATGAGATTAGGGGCGTTATGGTAATTAAACTCATTTCTTGCTTTGCAATGGTGGTTTTTATTTGGGAAGTCCCTGGCGTTTTCGAAACTTTATGGACCCCTTTGACTTTTCTTGTCGGTTAGTATGATATCTCATTAGTGAAATTTTGCAAAAAAAACCCCTGTTTTATCACTAAATTGCAGAAAAGCCCCTTGATTATTGAATTTCTCAAGAATGGAGGGTTTTTTTTGTAATTTTTGTGAATTTTACTGATTTGAATTTATAGTTGATTATTTTTGTGTTTATTTAATATTTTAGGGTATAAGGATCCCAATCCAAGAAAGGCGAATTTACCATTATTACATGAATGGAAGTTTAGGTCTGGACTGGATAGATATATATGGATTGTGGGGATGTTATATGCATATTTCCACCCAAATGTACATACTTCTAGATTGCTTTGCTATGTTTAGATTCTTATAAATAATATTAAAATACTTGGGTTAATTTGAATAATTATTGATTTTTAAAGGTTGAGAAATTAATGGAAAAATTAGAAGAATCTGAACCGAAAAGGAGACGAATAGTCAAGACAATTATTGTTTCTACTGCTTTATTGGTACGTTGAAATATATTTATTTTATATACAATATTTGTTGCATAATTATGTTTTTTAATATCATATAAATGGTATAATATATGTTTTATTAATGTTTTTACAGGCTGGGTACTTGTGGTACGAGTATATTTATTGCCTTGACAAAATTAGTTATAATAAATATCATCCCTATACTTCTTGGATCCCCATCACGTATGTTAATATTAATATATACTTCCAATTTTCATTTGTAACCATTATTTTAATTAATTAATTTTATATTTCTTTTGGTAATTTTTAGTGTGTATATTTGTCTGAGAAATTTCACGCAAGAATTGCGTAATTACTCCCTAGCACTCTTAGGGTAAGTTAAATTTCTACCATTTTTTAAAACTTTATTGGTTCTTTTTGTATGATTTTTGAGTAATTTTACATTTTTTATTATAGTTTTCTTGGGAAAATCACATTGCAGACTTATATATCCCAGATCCATATTTGGCTAAGGTAAAAATAATTCTAAATTAAAGGATCTAAATTCCATTTAGAAGTTCTGTAAGGACTAATTTGTAATTTATAAAAATTTCAGGTCGGGCATGCCAAATGGACAACCGAAATGGCTTCTTTGTTTTATTCCAAATTATCCACTTCTAAATTTCCTTCTTGTCACCGCAATATATATTTTCGTAAGTACAAATTTGATCCTTTTCTTTGAGATAATAAATCAAATATTTATAGTTTATTTTATTTGCAGATATCATATAGAATATTTGAACTCACGAGTTTATTAAAGGCGGCGTTCATTCCATCGAAAGATAACAAGAAATTATTTCAAAATTTTATCGCCGGGATAATGATATTTTCGAGCCTATATTTTGCATCTTTGTTGCTTTTATACATACCGAAATTATTCGTAAGATTTTAATTGAATTTCAGTAAGGTTTATTTCTCATCTTATTGAGATTTAAATAATAACGATTTAGTTTACTTGATTTAATTTTGATTACAGGTTTGAGATATATTCATTGGTTCGAGATATATAGGAATTTATTACAAGACTTCAGGCGCCTTCGAATTGGAGAATTAGAAATTAATAATATTCAGTATGAATACATTTGTTTTATTTGTTTTTCATTTACATAGACTACAGATAAAAATATAGAGCTATTATATGTTATATCTCTTTTTGTTCAGTTTACATGATAAATTAAATCTAAACAATTAATTATTGAGTTGTCATTTTCGTTTATATGATAACAACTCAAACTTTTTTTCTGCGAGTTGGAATTATGTACTCGTACTCAAGTCAAGCCAAAATTGTAACGGAACAAAAAAGAAATAGAGCACGACTCGAAAAAAAACATTAATGTTTTAAATGGAGACAATTCGCAAAACCCAGAACATTGTAAATTTATTTATTAATACAACTTATTGGTGAATAACAAAATTTTCATTAAAAAAAAGCACAATTCGTGGTCGAGGATTCTCCGTCAAAAATATTCGAACCTCTCTCTGTCGTGAGGGGTAGAATAGTCAATATTTGGTTCAACCGGAATAATCAAGGACGGATTCATGGAAGCATGGCTTGCATATTGCTTCCTTATATGATCCATATTAACCGTATCGCTCATGCCCCGTATCTGATAAATATCTTTCGTATAATTGAACAAATTCGAGTATTCTCTCACAAGCTTCTTATTGCACTTGAAATTCACAACATAAGCCTGCAAAATAAGAAAAAATACACTGGCCAAATTTTGAATTAGGGGAAGATGTATACTTTTAGAGCGATTCGTACCTCGTCGAACCTAATTAGGGTTACGAAAAGGCGTATATCTGCTTCGGTAAGTGTATTACCACAAATATATCTTTGCTTTGTAAGAATCTCTTCGCATTTATCCAAGGCTTCGTATAGCTTCTCCACGGCCTAATTTAAAAAAAAATAACATCAAAATTACGAACAAATAAATTCAAAATATATCGAAAGCAAGCAATGCCTCGTTATAAGTTTCTTGATTCTTGGTAAGACCACATTTATAAACACCGTTGTTTATTGCATCGTCAACCCATTTATTGACCTCGTCTATAACGGGTCGCAAATGTGTCGGGTATAAATCCAGACCCGGATTCTCTGCGAAGTCATTGAACTCGGTGTTAAACATACGAATTATCTCCGAGCTGTCATTATTCACAATTGTTTTTTGTTTCTTATCCCACAAAACCTGAAAAGAAAAAATAAGAATGCAATTTTGTTAACAAATAAAAAAAATACAAAGAAAAATGATAAAAATAAAAATGAGAGAGTTGAAGAAAAAAGAAAATACATACAGGAACACTATATGCTCCAGAGTAATTAGAGTTGGCTATCCCATAAAGCTCCCTGAGAGTTCTGCACCCGTTAAGCGAATCCGGCTCCGCACCCGGTTCATCTGTATTCGCAACTGGAAACACCCATCCAAAATGTTCTTCACCCTCCTTAGTCCTTTCCCAAATTGACTTCACAGACTAACATTTTAAATAATTACATTTTATCAAAATAAAATAAAAATGTGATTATAAGAGTTGCTACAAATTAGTGATTACAGAGAAAGTAATGGCTTTTTCAAGGCCTTTGAGCTTTAAATATGAGAGGCATCTAGAAGTCCAAGGACAAGAATACGATATGTACAGGTGGTATCTGCCCAGTTCAGCCGGGAATAAAGATTCCTTTTTTCTGGAAATGAAATTCCGGAAAGTTGAGCCTGCCATCTGCATAACCATCCATGTATTTTTTTTTTCTCAATTTATTATCTCAAAATGTAATTAAGGTTAAAATTCGAGCGATCTGAGTCGTTGACTAACCTTAAAGGGGGAAGAAATTAGAGATGGATCTCTCTTAATCCGATTTTATTTGTATAATATGATGATTGTTAGCAGCCCATGTGGATGGCTTAATGTTAGGATTAAAAAGAGAGACCAAGTTGGTTCTTAAAAAAAGGGAGACCGAGTTGGCTATAATTAAATACATCCGAGAAATTATATTTTTTTCGTCCGAATTTGTCAGATTTCTTGACGTGATACTAACATACATAACTAACAATTTTAGTTACATTGTAAGTCTTTTCTTTATTAATACAACCATGTAGGCCAATCGCGCACGATTAAAACAAAATAAAAGCTTAGTAGAGTTACAATGGTCTCGTAGCCTACTAAGATTCGAACTTCTCTCTGTCGTGAGGGGTAGAATAGTCAATATTAAGCCCGGCCGCAATGATTAAGGACGGATTAATAGAAGCATACATGCATATTGCTTCCTTATATATGATCCATTTTAACTGTATCGCTCATGCCTCGTATCTGATATATGTCTTTTGTGTAATTGAACAAATTAGAGTATTCTTTCAAGAGCTTCTTATTGCACTTGAAATTCACAAATATATCTTTCAAGAGCTTCGGTAATCGTATTACCACAAATATATCTTTGCTTGTTAAAAAAAATTCAAAATATTTTGTTGATTTCGCAAAATATTCTTATCCGAATAAAAAAAATTCAAAATATTTTGTTGATTTCTATAAGCATTACCAATTATGAAAGAAAATCAAGAAACAATTTATTTTTTCAGACACGAAGACCGTAAAAAATACGAAACATAATATAGTAAATATTGTACATGGAAATACACTCGAAATACATACGTGGCGAACCATTTATTGAACAATAAAATTACAAAACATAGACATATTTAAGAGGCGAACCTCTCTCTGTCATGAGGGGCGAAATAGTCAATATTAGGACCGGCAGGAATAATTCCAAACGGGTTTATAGAAGGATGGCTTCCATAATAATGCTTCTTTATATGCGTCATATGAACCGTATCGCTCATGCCTTGTTTTTGATATATATCTTTCGTATAATTAAACAAATTTGGGTATTCGCGCAAGAGCTTCTTGTTGCACTTAAAATGCACCGCATAAACCTGCAAAAAAAAATGTAAATATAATCATATTATGAATATATATTTAAGAGTATTAATTACATACCTCGTCAAACCTAATTAGGGTTACAAAAAGGCGTATATCTGCTTCGGTGAGTGTATTACCGCAAATATATCTTTGCTTGCTTAAAATCTCCTCACATTTATCCAATGCATTATATAGTTTCTCCACAGCCTATCCAATAATAAATTTTTAAAAAAATGATAAATTTATATTTTCCATATTAAATTAATTAATTCTAAATTGTAAGAATTAAAGATTACCTCGTTGTATGGTTCTTGTTTCGTGGCAAACCCGCATTTATAAACACCGTTATTTATTGCGTCATAAACCCATTCATTGACTTCGTCTATAGCAGATTGTAAATGGGTCGGGTATAAATCCAGACCCGGATTCTCTGCTAAATCATTAAACTCTGTATTAAACATGCGGATTATTTCTGCACTCTCATTATTCACAATTGTTTTTTGTTTCTTATCCCACAAAACCTGTAAAAAAATATTAAAAAAATGAAAAAGATTTTAATTTGATGAAAGAATTATTGGAAATAGAGGAATGCTTACAGGAACGGTGTATTTGCCAGAGTAATTGGAGCTGGCAAGCTCGTAAAGGTCTCTAACGGATTTGGATCCGTTAAGAGAATCAGGATCCGCACCCGGTTCTTCTGTATTCGAAGCAGGAAATACCCATCCGAAATGTTCTTCTCCCTCCTTCGTCCTTTCCCAAATTGGCTTCACCGACTAATATTCAAGAAATAAGAAGAAAATTCATACAATTAATTTAACCTTAATATTGTAAAATTAGGCCTGGATTAAGCGGTAAATTGATTTACTGAGCAAGTGATGGCTTTGTCGAGGCCTTTGAGTTTCAGATAAGAGATGCATCTAGAAGCCCAAGGGCAAGCATAGGATATGTAAAGATGGTATCGTCCTGATTCGGCAGGAAACTGGGATTCCTTTTCCTTGGAAATTAAATTCCGGAAAGTTGATGGTGTGCGGTTGAAAGCTCCTGTTGTAGTCATTTCGTCGAGCGCTGAGCGTGCCATCTGAAAAAAAGTCTCAAATCAGAAAAAAGAATAATTTTCTTTTCTTCTATGCTCATACAATAAACAATTATAAACATGGTATTAAGATCAGAACAAAAGAAAAAAAAATTGAGCTGAATTGAATGATTTGAAAGAAATTAACTGATTAAATACTCCTATATTTCAGTCCGATTTCATTATTTCCATAACTGAACATCAATTACACCAAATTGAACACCATTTTTTAGATCTTTAACAGAAAATTAGAACTAATCTGAGTATCTGACAAACCTTAACGGAGGAAGAAGAAAGAGACCGACCCACGATTAAACGAGAAGCAGGTGAAGTGACAAATAATCTCATAAAATCTCTTCTAATCAACAATAAATACGATCCGTTTGATTAAAATACTTCACAATTTCATTTATATATTGAGTTGGTGACCGAAAGCAGGGAGGGAGAAAACAAGAGCCTATTTATTACGACTTTGTACGAACCTGATATCTATGGGTTCTTCGTGTCAACACTCCCAATCTTTATTTTAGTAAAACGTAGTAAAAGTATAGTCGTAAAACAAAACAAGAAGCGGTGGCTTCTCTGTCCGCACTAAAATTCTCGTCAAAAGTCATGCCAGTTAATTTCCCGGATTTAATAAATGGAGCATTTATGCAGGTGTACTTGTATGAAAAATTAATTCAAAAAATAACATTTTTTTTCAAATATTTCAAATATAATCTGAAACGGATTTTAAAATCCGGTCTGTTGTTTAATTGAGACCTAAAGGGAGGTGAATAGGTAATCCTAAGGTCCAATTTTCGCGGTAATGGATACAAATACAATTTGGTGCGGAAGCGTAAATAAATTAGATAAAAAAATACAATACCGAAACAAATAACACGCGATATTTGTTTACGGAGTTCGGTGGGTGGTTGCTTTGTAGCTTTAACTCACCGGCTACTTGCTCAATCGACCGACTCGATTGATTGCAAGTACCTACGTCTCCGGGATGCCCTTGCGCCTTTTCGGCTTTCGATTGAATATCCAACTCAAGCAATTACAAGGTTTTGCCTTGATCGATTTACACGAAATGATTGATCAATAGCGGGCTTTACAAATAGTAACTAGCCTATTACAATTGTACTACTAACGAACTAGTCGTGATCGGTCACGCAAGTTGGGAATCGTTTAGTAGTGGATTTGAAATTGGATCTAATAATCTCTAAGAATGTTTAGATGATTAAGCTTAAGATTTAAAGCTAGGATTCTCTCTTTTGATTGGGAAAATATTTTAGTTGAGATCATGAGAGAGGATGAGGGAAGAGTTATATTTATAGAACACATAGACCCTTCCCTTAATATGTTTTTTCTGCATAGTCCGTTACAACGGACTGAAAGTCCGTTGTAACGGACCATAAGTCAAACTAGCCGTTACGGCTGTTATATTCGAATTATAACACAGTCCGTTACAACGGAGTACATGTCCGTTACAACGAAAGTCTGTGTTAGGAAGTTCGTTGCAACGAACTGACATGTCCGTTACAACGGACATCATACTTAGACTTCACTTCAGATTGATTTTAATGTCCGTTACAACGGAGAATACTCCGTTACAACGTTGGGTGGCTTTCCGTTGTAACGGATTGGTTAATCCGTTACAACGGACATGCAGAGGAAAGTGTTATACTGGAGTGAGTTCAATGTCCGTTATAACGGACAGATATGTCCGTTGTAACGGACATAGTTCTGTGACATCCTTCAAGTTTGGATTTAATTAGCGTTATAACGTACATTATTCCGTTACAACGCTTTGGTGGTGTCCGTTACAACGGACTGGTTGATCCGTTGTAACGGACTATACTGTGTTTTCCAATCTTGAATAGGACGAGCATGTCCGTTGTAACGGACAATGAGTTCCGTTATAACGGACATCCTACTATCAGCCTGATTTATTATTTCATCATTTTGATGAATTTCGAATATATTTATTTGACTAATTTTGAGCTTAATAATTCATAAACAAGTTTAGGGATACCTATAAATTGTTTTGGTGATTTGTGTGATACCCCAACTTGCGGAATCTTCGATGTCTTGATATACGTGTATCTTCGCGATTCTTCGACATCTTGATCATGCACTTTCGTGCCATCGTTTCTTCATAGTCTTGACTTCCGGATTTTAAAATTCCGTAGGATTAATTAACACTAAACACTGGATTTTAAAAACCCGCAAGATTAAGTCTTCGTTAACAAAAAAATCAACAATTAAAGTTAATTAACTACAAAAATCGATATTTTAAAACCCGGTCTGGAAAAAGACAAAATAGAAAACGAGATTTAAAATCTCGTCCACTAAAAGACAAAATGTCATGATAGCGACGGATTTAGTGTTCTTTTTTATTCCGGATTTTGAAAACCCGGTAACGTTTTTTTATTTTGCCAGCCTTTTTTTTCTTTTGGACCCTTACAAAATATATAATTGGTAATAAAATTTATTAAATGGTATTATATTATTGTTAATAATAATTAAATCATATAATATAATATGTTTGTTAATATTTATTTTAATATAATATAATTATTATTATTCATATATTAAAACATATATATTAAAATTAAATTGTATTATATTATTTTATTAATATTAAAATTAAATTATTATTCGTGATGTATGAATTAAAATAAATTTAATTGAATTATTTTATTAATAATTATATATGTTTTAATATATGAATAATAATAATATAATTATATTAAAATAAATATTAACAAACATATTATATTATATGATTTAATTAATATTAACAATAATATAATAATATTTAATGAATTTTATTAACAATTATATATTTTGTAAGGGTCCAAAAGAAAAAAAAGGCTGGAAAAATAAAAAAACGTTACCGGGTTTTTAAAACTCCGAATAAAAAAGAGCACCAAAATCCGTAGCTATCATGACATTTTGTCTTTTAGTGGGCGAGATTTTAAATCTTGTTCTCTATTTTGTCTTTTTTCAGATCGGGTTTTAGAATACCGGTTTTGGTAGTTAATTAACTTTAACTGCTGATTTTTTTGTTAATGAAGACTTAATTCGGCGGATTTTTAAAATCCGGTGTGTTAAGTGTTAATTAATCCTAAGGGATTTTAAAATCCGACGTTTATCGTTAATTAATCGTACGGGATTTTAAAACCCGACGTTTACTGAAATTAATGCGGCGGGATTTTAAAGCCCGATAGTTTTACTTTAATACTGCAAAAGCTGACAGAACACTGTTTTGATGCTAATTAAATCAGTGGGATTTAAAACCAGGTAGAGGCGGGATTTTAAAACTATTTTCAGGTTATATCTGAAATATTTGCACAAAAAAAATAATTATTTTTTGAATTAATTTCCCGTACATGCATAAATGCTCTTTAATAAATCCGCAATCTAATTCTCGGTTTTAATAAAGCCGTAGAACTTGGACGGACAGGACAGCGTCTACGTGTGTTCATCTCCCGCCACTGAATCTCAAAAATCCGGATTCAATGTTCTCTCCATTTCGAAATGAAAGAGATGGTTCCTGTTGTCCAACGGTTTACGGAACACCCGGAATTTAAATCTCGGATTGTGAGAAATACAATATAGGGTTTCAAGAAATTCGGACTCTGAATCTTGGGTTTTGATAAATACGTATTTAAAATGGCGGGTTTTGTTATCCGGATTTTGTTATTACTGGAGAAGAAACCATATTGATGAATGTGTCAAGAATTATAGAAGAAGAAAGGTTTTTTCCTCTATTGTTCCATGGCTGTACCTTCAGTAGCAAGACCTTCTCCCATACTCTTCCAGCGTTTACTCAACCGGAGACGAACAACTCTCTTCCGTTCAATGGGTTCCAGCGCCTCCTCTTCTTCTTCTTCTTCTTCTTCTTCTTCTTCTCAGTCTCCTAAGCAAGTTCAAGGTTTCCACTCTTCTGACTTTCTGTATATACAATCCAAATATTTCAAATTTAACATTGAATTCTTGTTGTTGTATAGATACGGAAAAACTGGATTTTAAATCTGTGAGTGAAGATGAATGGAAAAAACGACTTTCTCAGCAAGAATACTATGTTACGCGAAAGAAGGGCACAGAAAGGGCTTTTACTGGGTACCCATTTCATTAATCTCCTCTATTTTCCTTTTTATTCTCTCAATTACTGAAAGCCTGAAATTAATTTGTTTAATATGTGTTATAATCAGGGAATATTGGAATACAAAAACGAAAGGAATATATCACTGTATATGCTGCGACACCCCCTTATTCGAGTAAGCGCCAAAATTTAACCCAATTTACTATCAATTAAACAAATTGAGATTAATTAATTATAATCATCTTTTTTTATTATTTATTTTTTTGTGATAGATCGAGCACAAAATTTGACAGTGGAACGGGATGGCCGTCCTATTACAAGCCAATAGGAGACAACGTGAAGTCCAAACTGGACCTGTCCATTATTTTCATGCCGAGAACAGAGGTGGTATGCGCGGCATGTGATGCTCACCTCGGTCATGTTTTTGACGATGGCCCACCCCCCACTGGCAAAAGATATTGTATTAACAGGTATATTATTTCTCTTATTTTATTATAATTTATAGCAAATTTTGTTTTGTGGTTATGTGAATGTTTTTCATAATTTCAAATTGGTTTTTTTTTCCGCTTTGTGCAGTGTATCCTTGAAATTGAAGCCCGAGTAGAGTTGTATAATTTATCTAGTAATCGTATATGTAATAAGTGCCATCTTGATAAATTATAAGAGCTTATATGAAACTTAGTATGTTCAATTTTCGAGTTAGATCCATTTAAACATAATTTTAGTTATGAAAATATGTAGCGGTTCAGGTATGTACATTTTCATGTAAAAGCTATATTTACAATATAAAAGTATATATACTGTCATATTGAGAGACTATTAATTGATTAAGAAAACTTTTATGTATCATATTCATTGCTCTTATTATTTTGTTTTAGTTGGAATTAATAAGAATATTTCTATCCTTTTGGACATTGTGTTTATGCTTTTAATTGTTGGATTTTAATTACTTCTATGTTTTTGTTACCATGTTCTTTGCACTCCATATAAATGATTCAGTTTTAGATTATGGTGGTGAATTGAATATGAACTTGGTACATTTTCAATTTCTTTAATTTATCAATTAAGTTATTAACCATTATCTTTCCAAAGCATTTCAGAGAAACGAGTAAAGCAAATAAACACGAAACAAATCAGATGATCACTATTTCACAAGGATTTTAATTTACATCACCAACAATCTCAAATCAACAGATCATCGGAAAAACTCTCACTCTTTCTTCGGGAGACCCATCTTACAACCAACCAACTAAAAACACAAAACTCAAACCGCTTATTTGCCGGGGACGAAGTTGGTGGCGAAAGCCCAAGCATTGTTGTTGACCGGGTCGGCAAGGTGATCGGCCAAGTTCTCGAGGGGTCCCTTTCCAGTAACGATCGCCTGAACGAAGAATCCAAACATGGAGAACATGGCAAGTCTACCATTCTTGAGCTCCTTAACCTTGAGCTCAGCGAACGCCTCGGGGTCGTCAGCCAAACCCAACGGGTCGAAGCTGCCACCTGGGTAAAGTGGGTCGACGATCTCGCCAAGGGGTCCACCGGCCACGCGGTAACCCTCTACGGCTCCCATGAGGATGACTTGGGTAGCCCAGATCGCGAGAATGCTCTGAGCGTGGACCAAGCTTGGGTTACCGAGGTAGTCGAGACCTCCCTCAGAGAAGATCTGAGATCCGGCTTTGAACCAGACAGCCTCGCCGAATTTCACGCCGTTGCGGGCTAGCAACTCGGGGAAGACGCATCCGAGAGCACCGAGCATGGCCCACCTCGAGTGGATAACCTATGTACGAGAATTTCAAATTTTAGTTTCCGAAATTAATTGCAATTTATTATATATATAATATATATACCTCGAGTTCGCGGTTCTTGGAGAAGGTCTCGGGGTCGGCAGAGAGACCGGCAGTGTCCCAGCCGTAGTCACCAGGGAATTCACCGGTGAGGTAGCTCGGGGGCTCGCCGGAGAGTGGGCCGAGGTACAAGACACGATCGGGTCCGTACCACGGGCTGCTAGAGGAGACGGGCTTGGCCTTTGCGGCAGTCTTGCGCATGGTGACTTCGAATCGGGTTCGTCCCACCTTGACGGGGGTACCGACGAACGAAGTAGAACCAATAGCCATTGAAGAAGCCATTTTACGAGTGAAGATCGTTGGATCGGTGCTTTGTGTTTGTGTAATTAGATGGTTTGAGTTTCGTGAGATGCTTGGTTTGGTGTTTTATAGATGGTTTGAGTTTCGTGACCCTTATCCTATACAATCTTTTCCTCTCTTCTCATTGGCCGAAAGGATATATCGTATCGATTTCTCGTGACACGTGGCAAGTTCTGTGCCTGTACATGTTGGAGAGAGGTCTTGTATGTAGGGACCATTTGGGAGACCATTATTATCATCATATAGTATTTCTTTGATTGTTTTTGTGTGGAGAAGGGGTGACCTGGCATATTCTTGGCCAGTTATATTGGGTCTGTGGGTAGGATTTAAGATTTCCCAAATATCTCTTCAGTAAAAAAAAAATCTGAGCATTTCTCTATGTATTATTATACTTTCACATTAGCTATTATAATGCTATAGTGTTAATGGGTGATGTATTTTCAAAACTAACTAGTTTTCGTTTTTAAAAAAAATTATAGTTATACCAATTTTGTAATCATAATTTTACCAAGAAGTAACATTTTTCTTATAAATATAATGATAGGTTTGTGGAATATGAATTAGGTAAATATGGGGGCCGAAAAATGCTGTTCATGGCCTTTTAAAGCCCATGTTTATTTCCATATATTTTGCAATTTTCTTGTAAATATAATTTTACCTTCACTAACAGCTCAATCACTCCGAATTTTTGCGAAATCAACCCCAAATTTTCAAAACTTGAGCAATATTTCAGCTAATTTGCTTGTGGGTTCAAATTCATCCCCTTCATTTCGACTTTTTTCCGATAAAACGTAGCCGAGGGGAGTTAATCTCACACCCTAAAATTTTGTATTTTAGTTCGGAAAATAAAGTATTTCAGTTCGGGTTACATAAATTTTAATATATTACAAAACTAGATTATCAGATGGCATTCATAATAGATTATAACTTATATTGAAATTCTCATATTGTCTGCAAATTGATTTCTGCCCAATTTCGCCTTCGAAATGTAATTTTTTTTTAAGAAAAAGAAAGCAGAAAGAAAGGTCTCGCCGGGATTCGAACCCAGGTCGCCAGATTCAAAGTCTGGAGTGCTAACCACTACACTACGAAACCCTCCATGAAAATTTATTGGAGGATTTAAACTAGAGCTCCTCAGTCCTCCCCCCACGTAATATTCACGGCAATGTCGCGTTCGTCAAAAGTTTTTGACCCTGTAAATAATCTGCAAAAAGTAAAAAAAAAAAAAAAGTAGATGTATAATATGTATTGAATTATAAAACAGAAATATTTTCCATAATATGAATGGGTATTCTACTTTCAAGTCCATACAAAAGAGTATTCCAGTGAAAGAAAATAGTATTTTCATCGATGCAAGATAATAATCTTTTGAGTTCAAAAATTGTTCTGCTAAAAACAATAAAATGTTATGACAAAGTAAATTAATTTATATTAGGATAATACACGCGTTATGCGGTGAGTATGGTAATTGTGTTTTTGAGTTTAATATGAAGTGCTAATTTTTATGATAATAATGATATCATTTTAAAATAAACTATTTCATAATATTTTATGTTATGGCGGCAAATGACTCGTCTATGTATCAAATAGGGATACATATTGGTGATATTGTATAATAATATCCGATGACACATTTTTAGAAAAAAATACATAACAATAAATATTATACCATTGTTGCTCACGATAATCTATGTAATATCAAATACACTGTCAACTACGTGACTTAACTTATGTACTCGTTAGTCGTTACAAACAATTAATTATATTGTATTAATAACTTTCTTTTATCCAAAAGGAAACGAAAACTATACATACTATCACATTTAATAGTGAAAATAATTAAAAATAATAATATCAAACTTTAATTAAACAAAAAGATAATTATATAATTATTTAACATCGTGTGGTATTTTTAAATATACATCTATACAAATAACAATATCATTCGATATATGCTTTTAAGATTAAGACTTTATTATGTTTTGTTAGGTAAACTATTTTTTTTATTTCTATTAACTTTTCGAAACAAACACAAATATAACTTAGTTAGTGTTATACATGATTTTTAAAGTTAAGTTTTCAAAATAATGATAATGATATTTAACAGTCAAGTATGTAAAAATATACGTTCTTTTGCATTTTATTTTCGTACATAATATATTAACAAATTCAAATTATAAAAAACGTATGTAAAATCTATGCTAATATGATTCTATGAATATAAAAATAAATAAATAAATTCAAGCAAATTTACTTGACATATTTGTTAAATTAAATTTATACAAAAATAATATTATTATTTGATGTATATCTTGTAATATTATTATATACAACTTTATTAGTATATTTCATTTATAAAGTTTAATTTTTCTATTAGTATTCACGTTACACGTTCGATCATATAATTTTAATGGGAAATAATAAAACGATTGAATAAAATTAATGTGGACTAATTAAGATGATGTGATTTTTTAAAAATACTTAAAATTTGTTGTAAATAACAATAATTTGTTTGTATAATTTGAGTTTGGTAAATAAGAGAGCCCACAAATATATATTGTTCACAGGACAAACTTAAAAGCCCATTTTTATGGGCTAATAGTTGCATTTTTCTCAAAGCTCAGAGGCCACGTAGATACTGTAACACTGTCGCTGTATTCATCTCCGATGGCGGGTTTAGCTTCACTCAAAGCTCCATCACTCCCAATTTTGGCGAAATCAACCCCAATTTTTCAAAATTCGATCAATGTTTCTGCCAATTTGCTTAAGTACGGATTCGAAATTCATCCCCTTCGTTGTTCTACTCGGAGAACTTCAATTTCTATTGTTCCACGAGCTTCAGGTTAATTATCACCCCAAAAACGTAATTATTTGAGATTCTATTTGTAGTAAGTACTTGTTTGTTACGTACTCGTACTTGATTTGTAGTTGATAGCGTGGAATATGCAACGGAACCCATAACAAATGTGAAATTCCCAAAGGAGCTTACCGTACCTGGTTGCTCAAAACCATTAATTCTCCTCGGTACAGGTACTACTATAACAGTGAGAATTCTTCCAAATTGTTTGATTCTGATTTTAATATTGCAATTTGTTAAATTTGATAATGGAGGATTTAGAGAGAGATTAAGAAGGGATAAAGAAAGATAAAAGATGAAGACAAGATTTGATTAACTTGCTTAATTACACAATACAATAGTCACATCTATTTATACACATAATTAACTATCACTAATCTTATCCACTAACTACTTAATTGATTTACAGTCACTCATGCTTAACCCACTAACACACTGACTAGCTAATCATCTCCATTTCACTAATTAATGGAGAACTCCATTTCAATCTTCTAACACAATTTTAGTTCTTTTCAAGAGATAAATTTGGTATTGATGATAACTTATTTTGATTCCAATTCTAGGTTTCAGGGAAAAAGTATTTGCGATTATTGGTGTGAAAGTCTACGCAGCTGGATTTTTCGTCGATAATTCCATTAAAGAAACTTTATCTTCGTTTAAAGGAAAATCAGATGAAGAAATTTCAAAGGATTCATCGATTTTCAATGCCATTTTCAACGGTAATTTTGAACATTACATTATTTCGACATTTAAACACCTTAATTGTAACATTATTTTAAATTTCAGCCCCTTGTGAGAAATCACTTAACATAAAGTTGGTAAGAGATATTGACGGAAAGACTTTCTGGAATGCTTTAAATGACGTTATTTCTCCAAGAATAAAAATATTGAGTGGAAATGACGAAAATGCCCTTTCTGTTTTTCGCGATACATTTATGGGCCGCGATTTGAAAAAGGGCACTTATATTTTCCTCACTTGGATCTCTCCCTCAAAATTGCTGGTAGATAAATAATATTTACATAGAATATATTACACGAGCGTTTGTATTAATTGCTCAATTATATTTACTACTTTTAATTTTTAGGTTTCGATATCAAATGAAGAGCTTGCGTCAAAAATTGATGCGGAAATAGAGTCATTAAATGTGAACTATGCTCTCTTTGATGGGTTCTTTGGCGATTCTCCCGTTTCTCCGAGTCTAAAATCTTCGGTTATTACGGGTATTCAAAATTTCAAATGATTCTTCGTTAGAGTGTCGAGAGAAAATAAAATAAATCGAGTAAGTTACTTGCATTATCAACAAATAATATATATATTTAACTATATTATTATTTGTTAGTGTTAAAATAAGACTATTTGACTTTATTTCCTTTAGTTCATTGAATTTAAATTTTAAGATTCTCAACTTTTTGTTTAAATTCATTGAAACTTTATAGAAAAGAACAAAATAAGTAGTCAATATCAAGGGTTGATACATCAAGAAAAACTTGCGCTCTGGTAAGATAAAACTCTTTTCTTATTTTCTTTGTGAAAATGAAACGTTAAAAGTCTAAACTAAGTTTAAGATTTTATTTACCTTTTTGAAATGGGCGCATGCATATTAAAATATTCGAATTAGCTTAGTGAAAAGGAAATAAAGGGTTAATTAGTTTATCCTCAAATATTACGACACCATATTAATATCTTATTTGACAATTAACATTTTCAAATATTCCATTTTTAAGCCCTGAAATTTTAAATACAACATGATTACAAATCTATGACACAATTCTTCAAAAGAAACCTAAAATTTAGTCACTAATCATCGATAGGTTAATTAAAAGCTCATTTAGCTTTAACACACCTCTCTCTTAACAACTCTTTTATCTAAGCAAGCTACCACCTATTCATTCAAATAAACTCATTTAATTAATGAGCTCCTCCAGCTAAATTATTGCACGCAAATGGATCGTCATGAGGCAAAATATCGTTCGTTCTGATCGCAGTGAAGACCATCAAAGCTAGGGTTACAAGAACCGAGAGACCAGAGAGAACCAACATTAATATATTCGGCAAAATCCCTTTAACTTCTTGCGCGTATTTGGATGCGGCGAGTGCGAGTACGGTGAGAGGAAACGAATAGGCCCACCACGCAACACTGAATTTTCTCATTGATCGTTTGAATAATGCCGGCCTCGATACCTGTATATAATTAGTCATGCAAAATAAGTTAGAAACTATATGAAGTGATATAGAAAAAAAAGTTAGCTTTATTTATAAATATATGAGTTGATGATGAATTGGATCCACATTGATTTGATATTGATATGATGCAAGACTCAACTAGTTATACATGCAAAAAAAATTAAAACAAAAAAAAAACCCTTTAATTTTTACTATTTTGAAACTTCCCTTGACTTTTTAAATACTTAACAAGATAAGAGTTAATATTTTTACGGATCAAATTTTCACTTTAGGCATCTAGTTTTCATTAAAAATATAAACTACATCCATTGTTAACTTTAACCTCAAATCAATTCACATTAGATGGACTAAAAATGAGTATCTAAAAACTGAGGAAGGTGGTTAAAATTTTCAGAAAAGAAGGGTTTTGAAGAATTCTCCTCTGAGAAACAAACTGGCATATATGTGCAATCTATTATTTATATAACCAATTAGTAAACTTCACAATCTTCACTATAATACAATGATCATGATATAATGGCATGCTATTCTAGACAAGTCATGTCTATTGGTCATAAAAAAATAGGATAATTAGATTCCTCGTCGCATAATCGTATCACCAATTAACAATTAATTAACATGATGATTAACAATCAAACACCCCATTAACAATTAATTGATATTCATTAGAAATTATTAATTCATATGTACTTTAACTATATATTAATTAATTACTAGTGGAATGTTTCTTTATTAATTATGATGTTAATTAATCGCTAATTGATGATATAAATGATGTGGTGGAGAATCTCAGGAGCACCATATATGGCCTCTAAAGAATATTCTTTCCAATATACAATGATAATTGATACCCATGATAACTACATATATTTTGACCTTGAGGTCCCTTATGTAGTAGACATTACTACACACTTTAATAGTCACCATAGCTCGAATATCTTTTAGAATTTTCCTTAATAGCACCGACGAATTACAAGAAAGAGAAAAGTGCACCATCGTGGGAGTTCTTGGTACAAAACGTAATGTGCTTTTACTGTTTATTTCCGCTTGATAGATAAGAAGTGGTTTAAATGATGTAAATTGTAATTTTTTTTTTTTTTTTTTTTTTAGATTATTTTGGCCCGTAGGCCCCCCCCCCCCCCCCCCCTAGAAGCTACCCCTAGGCTGCCATTTTGTTTTGCCCCCTGCCGGGTTCGAACCCGTGCCTTTGTGTATGGCAGCCATATATACCATCCAGCTGCGCTAGGCAGTGGTGGTGATGTAAATTGTAATATTATAAATTCTAATATGCATGCTCATATAAGCGAGTTATATTTTATGATGAGCACTGATGTACCTCCCCCTTGCCCTCCCCCCCACATATTTGATGTGTCATCGCATGATTTAACACCTTAAAATTTAAGGTGTTAAATCTTATGATGACATCTTAATTTATAATTTAACATCTTAATTTATGATTTTATATATAATTAAGATGTTAAATCATGAATTAAGGTGTTAAATTTTAAGGTGATGATTAGGGGTGATGATTAGGGGTGTAAACGGTTCGGATCCGGTTCGGATAGTGGTCATACCAGATCCGGATCCGTATTTTTTTTCGGATACGGATACGGATATTCCCGGATCCGGATACGGTTCGGATATTAAACGGATACGGATTCGGTTCGGATATCTCGGATACAGATACGAATCTGGATATTATTCGGATAGTTCAGACGGATATTTTGTATGTAACATAACTATCTATTTTACCAACGAATCTCAAACAATATCAAAATAATACTTAAATAATACATAAAAGGATATTATAATTTTACGAAACAAAATCAAGTATTTGTCAAATATTTTGGAATTTGGAAAAGGATACATGAAAGATTCATTTTCTTTTAGAATGGACTTGGTTTATCAATTATAAGTCATGCAAATATAAATTTATATTGGGTTTATAAGACCATAGTTATTTAAAAACATAATAAATTTTCAAAAACGGATATCCGTTTTATACTGTTATTCGGATCCGATCCCTATTATCAAAACCGAATCCGGATCCGGATCCCGAAAAACGGATTCGGGTCGAATCCGGATCCGTTCGGGTCCGGATAATTTTATTCGGATCCGGATATTTAAACAGATTCGGTTCGGGTCGGTTCGGATAATATCCGAACCGTTTACATCCCTAGTGATGATACATCAAGGATGTGAGGGGAGGGCAAGGGGGAGGTGCAACATTTTCCTTTTATGATGTGAAGTGATAATGACTCGTGAGTCGAAAAGTTTTATCATGGATAACTAAAACCTCTCTAGAAGCATCTATTTCAGGTACAAGGATTTTTATTATGTTAATTGCACAATACAAGTTGAACTTGTCCACTTAACATGGTTTCAAACTGATTAGCTTCATTTCAAACTTAGGGCGTAATGAAAATGATGAAAAGTCTAAAACTATGCATGTTTTTTTAAAGAATCTATATCCGTATTGATTGAATTGAAATTATTTGTGAGGTAATTAATAAAAGAAGAATTTACGTTTCGATTAATGGATCTGGAACAGGTTTCTGAGTCCTGCATCCAAACTAACAATCACTGGGATAAAATTATACAAGCTTTATAAAAATAATCATGTAAATAACCACAATAGAATTGTTTTAAAACGAACTTACCAGAGAGGCAAAGAGGAAGAGAGAAAGAAAGAACAACATCTTGCACGACGTGTCAAAAGTCGATGAGATCGAATACCACGCCAGACTGGCCATGCTTGGGGCTGCGATGAAGAGGAAGAAGACCGGCCTGAGCATGGCCGGAAGGGAACTACTCCCTAGAAAACGTTGATATAGCGTTACGAATAACACCAAGTAGTGAGCGATTCCTAATGCGAACATGCACACCGCACTCTCCGTCCATCCCATCTGCGCTGCCGCTCTCGCTCCGACCAAATTTCCTATTATAATCATGTCCGTATTTACGTAGTTCTCGTCAATTTGAAAAAAAAAATATTGTTCTCTTGGATAAAGGTACCTATGACTGTAATTTGGCTAGTTGGATTGGCCACCATGGAAAGAAACTTCTTCCCTTGAGTAAACCAATGCCCGTAAATCTTCACATCCAAGGCTATAATCGGTAACGAGAAAACACACCACAAAACCCGATACAACCCGTTATTCGGTTTCATGAAAGGCGAGGACTGCAATAACAACAGGAACGAAATCCACGGTGCGAAGAGATAATTCATTCCAACATGGTGTGCCAACTCGGCACGGACATTCTTGAATTTTAGAAGGCACCTCACGAGATAAAGAACGCAAAGTAGTGAAAGGGTTAGAAGCGCGATAGACCAGATAAGGATAAATGCGAATGAAGGGATGGTTCGTATTATGGGACTCAAAGCGAGAGGATCCGTTGTGGGTTCGGCTAGGGTTTTCCAAAGAAGTGCTTGGCTGCAGAGACCGAGACTTATGCGGAAATAACCGGCATGAAAGCGAGTGAGGATTGAGAGGTCCATACCAGTTGCAGTACCGGTGTGAGCGACGGTACTGGTAGTGGTACTGCAAATGGCGGTTAACGGAGATGGAAGGGTGGAAAGGGAACTTTCGGAAATTTTGCTATGAACTTGTTCCATTTTTAAGATATTGATAGTGTTGTGAAATTCTGAGATGGATTTGGTTGGTATTTATAAAGGCTTGAGTGATGAAAAGTCTAAGCTTTTGAGCTCATGCTTGTCTACCCTAGGCTTAATTTCCTTTTGTTTTGTTAGGTCTGCTTTATTTATTTATTTTTATCATATTTTGCTTACAAATTCATGAAATTCAAATTATACAAAAATTGCAATTTGATAACTAAACGTAGCTCAAGTGCTTGTATGTTCAATAAAAAAGAGAGCTCGTTTACTGTGCCCCCAGATTCTCCCACACATTGCCGATCTGGGGGTTAGTGCTTAATTCATGTATTAATTAACACAAACTTTCTCGATTAATGATTAATTATTATTGAATTAAGGTACGTGTGGATTAATCATTAATTATTAATATTTATTAATGATTAATAGAGTGGGTTAGTGGTTAATAAAGTGAATTAATAGAGTGGATTAATTGCTAATTTTCCATATCGACGATGAAAAAGTGGGTTTGAGTGGCACGGTATAATTTTCCTAAAAAAATTGAACCCCGAAAAGCCACTGATAGTGCCTATTGACAGAATGTATGAGCTGTATAATGTGAATTAAAAGCTGTTCATGTCATGTAAAAATATTATTTGTGAAGATATGGCACATCAATATTACGTATTATCCAGTCAAATAACATGACCAGCGACAAAAACACAATTTTATTTGTAACCAATTACATCGCGTGGACAATAGCGGTAAAAGACAAAATACCCAAATAATATATTATAGCCTTATAGGTTGCCAAACATATAATTTTACATATTCTTAATATTATGTATTAAATAACTAATTATCTATTTTGGATTTGGACTCCAACACATTCTTCGTCAAGTCGGCCTACAAACTACTAAGTAAGGGATCCTTGACAAGCAAATATTTGAAAAATTAAAACGTCATTTAAATTAATGAGCTCATAACTTAGTTGATTGAGTGTAAGACATAAAAAATCATATGTTGTAAAAAATTATGAATTCGATTTTCATTGACATCAATGGATATATGACATATTTGATTCCCCCATTTATTATAAAAAAAAAAAACGCCCCTTAAAATATGCATCTTCCTATGGTTGAAAATGCATAGGAGAATTAACACGGCGGATCTCTTAATGCGTAAAGAATGACCTCATCCAACGGAATGCCCACTATGCACCTCGGCCCAAGAAGATAGAGATCACTTAATGTTATCGTGTGATTACACTAAAGCGGTATGGAACGGAGCAAGAAACTTGTGGATGATTGCACCAACAACAATCACAAGTACCGATCCCTTCGACAATTGGATAAATCTAAGGAAAAATCTTACAAAAGAAGATAAAAGGAGATGGGATACGGGATGGACGATCGTGTGTTAGTCCATATGGAAGGAACGCAACGCAATGATCTTTTGACATAAATTGAACTCAACAACAACTACGACAAATAAAGCATATGCCGATTGGGGGATGTGGAGCAAGTTTAGTAACTAGGGTCGAGGGACAGCAAGGAATAGAGAAAATTTACAACTTTTGTTAGCATAAATGGAAGTACTTGATAGATACATAATCACCGAGTGCTCCAGGACCTTGTAACAAATTTTATTTTTAATTATAAATCACGGCGAGTCCGATTTCAAAAACTAATTATCTATATTGTTTGACAAAGCTTTATCTCAAAGTTATTAATTACCCAATAAAGAAATTTTAATTAGCATGCATTCTCATTTCTCAACAACAGGTCAATTGGGTGTCATTGTACTTTGAGAAAGATAATGTTTTAGTATGGAGTCTTTTGGAAACCCGAGGAATTAGAAAATTGAAAAAAGAAAATTGTGAGGGGATAAGAAAGTTTTTCATATATTATTATTGTCATGATTCAATAATAATTAAGACAATGATTATTTTCTGGTATTGGATAGGAGCTTAACTATAAATAGAGGGGTTATGAGAGAATTTTATTTATTCCAACAAATATCAACAATTGTATTATTTCTTTCTCCAGTATAATAAAATATTTTGAGTGTCGGCGACCGTGATTTTTTCTCTTCGGGGTTTTCACGTAAATTTTTTTGTGTTCGTATGTTGTTCTTGTGTGTTTGTTTGCGGCAACGATACTAACATATAACACTAAGAAAAAGGTTGGACATACCCCCTTCTCTTTCATAAGCCTCATTTTCCCACCACATCCTCTATATCACCAATTAACTATTAATTAATGATTAATTAACATGATCATTAATAAAAATACATCCGATTAACAATTAATTGATATCAATTAAGAATTGTTAATGTATATGTATTTTAATTATATATTAATTAACTGTTAATCGAATGTACTTTTGTTAAAGATCATGATAATTAATCATCAATTAAGAATATAAAAAATGTTGTGGGAAAATATAGGGATATAGTATATGACCTCTTAATTATATATCCTATCAACTTGTAATAAGGGTGGGATTTCATGTGTATCCAAGTCTCTAACATAATCATCAAAATTATGAGTGGACCACTCCCAAAATCACTCTCTAAAGTCTTCCTAGAATCTTTGACATGTGGGACCTACATCACTTTATACAAATAAAAATACATGCGAGACCCACATGTAGTTATCCGCGAGGGAAGATGGGAGAGCAGTGGGGAGTGGTCAGGGACTCATGGCATTACTCCAAAATTATGTATTGGGGAGATCTTCTGTGAAATCATTGAAGCAATTAAGGAACGAGGGATTTTCATATCCTGCATATGGACAATGTTTTGTTGGGGTATATACGATAGGAAAATTATATTTTATCCTCATAATTTCTCAATACTATTCTTGATGCGAATTCCAAACATGATTAGTTGAATTAGTTGAACTAATTAGCAACTCAACTAAAATATATATATATATATATATATATATATATATAAATAAACTGTTAATCTCGATTCAGATGTATTTGAAGCGACTATCATCTTTATTTGAATGTTTTTTCTTCTTAAGTACTGCTTTCTAGTTTACTTGATTCTCGCAAAACTTGGATTGGACGGAGGAAGTTCAGATTGAGTTGCTTGTACTGGAGATACACATTTCTTAAGTAGTGACAGTAGGAAAGAACAGGATAACAAAAGTATGTTGTTGAAGTTACCGTATTGGTATTTATTGGGATGGGATGATGGGTATACACACATGCAGGTCCGGTCCCACCTAGGCTCAAGAAATTCGGATTTCGGGTCCAAAATTTTAGGTGATTCAAAATTTTCAAAAAAACATGATTTATCCAGTTAAAAATTAGTATAATTACAATAAAACTGTTAAAAATCATAAAAGATCTTGTGGCTAATTGATAAAACAAGTATCTCTTTTGTGAGAGATGATGAGTTCAAATCACACAAGCTACAATTTTATATTTTTCCCAAAACATAAAAAATATGAAAAAAAATTAGTCTAGACGAAATTTGAACCTTGAATCTATTGCATACAAATTTCAACCAATAAGCTACACAAATAATTGTGACGAAATATGTTAACCTTTCTTCAAATTGTATACGGGTCCACTTTCAAACTAGGCTTCGAATACTTGAAAATCTGGGTCCAGACCTGCACACATGTTGTCGAGAAGAGTAGTGGGAACTAAGGTTCGTGCAGCAGGAAGCATTTCGAATCATCCGAAGATAAGGTTGCGTGCATCAATAAACGTGCATGCGAAATTCTTAATCTACATTTAATATAAATTTGATGTTAATTTGTTGCTACTTAATCCAACTATTTTTTCATGAAATTTGCAAAGAAAATAAGAGAGGGTTTGTGGATGCGATTAGGGATGTCAATGGGCCGGGTAGAAATCCGAACCCGCGGGTACCCGACCCGAACAGGGCGGGTAATACCCGAAAAAATACCCGCGGGTCGGGTAATACCCGAAAAAAAATACCCGGTCCGGATTCGGGTTCGGGGGAAATTTTTTACCCGCGGGTATACCCGTTACCCGAACCCGAACCCATACCCGAAAAATACCCGAAAATTACCCGAAAATTACCCATAATAAATTACCCATAATAAGAAAATTTTGGATGTTTTATGGATTAATTATTTGTAATATTTGGATTTTTGATGTATTTGTACAAGTTGTTTGTTTTATGTATTTAAAATTATTGATAATTTTACGTATTTGTATAATAATTTTTAATTTTTTAATTTTTTTAGATTATTTATTAATAATTTTCGGGTAACGGGTTCGGGTTCGGGTATACCCGTTACCCGCGGGTTCGGGTTCGGGTATGAATTTTTATCCGCGGGTATTTTGGGTTCGGGTTCGGGTAATACCCGAAATTTCGGATTCGGATATGGGGGAGGCTTACCCGAACCCGACCCGCCCCGTTGACATCCCTAGATGCGATGTAAATAGCCTCTATATGATATTTCCTTATTTCCTATTTTACAAGGGTATACGAATTTGCATGGATATTGATGAAAAATTATGTCCATGCAAACCAATTCAAATTTATCTGAGTAAAGCCCATTTGAGTTGCTCTTCATTAAGTTAGCCTGGCCTCAAAATAAAGACACCAATAAGAATTAGGCCTTATAAAGTTCCATATTTCTTTGAAAATCAAATAGCAAGTTATCATTATTGCCCAGACGGTTCAAAATGGACCCAATAATATCTGTAGAGAGGCAAAACTCACGGATTTAGGAACTCTCCTCGTGAAGCCATATCAATTCTCTCATAATTTTTTGGCTTATCATCTCCAGTCCTCATCCATGTACGTACATGGAAGAATGGAGGGAATGCAATGGAGTACTTTTATTCCTTGTTCATTACTTCACAAGTGAGCCAATTTATTGGCCAAGCAAAACCCACAAACAATACATACTCATAATTAAGCTATCTAGAGGTGGCAAATGTTAATGGTCCCAAGATCCGATATCTACCATAAACGGGTTAACAGACCCTAATGGTGTCTCACAAGTCACATGGCCAATTAAAAGTTTCACTCGAGCTATTACAAAACAAAATAGTTGTGAACTTGTTATCATTTCTATAACTTTTACATTTTTTCGTTGATTAACTCTCGAAATGAATCCAAACCCGAAACCCATTAAGGCAAGGAACAAAGCAATAAACCCCTCTCCTCCACCATGGTTTAAACCACCTCTCAAGTTTCACTCTTTTCACTAGACAATCAATCTACAATTTTCTGTATCCCTCCCCCCCTTCATCATGGGAACTTGCGTCTCGATTTCCACGAAACCCGAAAAAGCAAGCAATGCTTCTAAATTTTCATCTTGCATGGGTGCGACGAAGAAATTCATGACGATTAGTTCTTTGTGCCGGGTTGGAGAGAGGAGAACAAGAAGAGATAATTTTGCAAGTTTAAAATTGGAGGAGGAGGTGGTGCATCCGTTTGGAAGCAGGGCAAGTACGCCGGTGCTGCCACTCTGGCAGAGGCGGATATTGATGGGCGAGAAATGCGAATTGCCGAGATTTAGCGGACTCATACTTTATGACGAACGCGGGTTTCCTCTTCATAGTGATTACTCCACAAGGGGAACCCCTCAGAAGGTATGATCGTTTCATAATTTGCTTTTACGTTAAAACGATTTATTTATTCGCAAAATGTTGTTCCATTTTACATGACGATTATTTAAATTAATTGATGGTCTGAAAATAATTATTTTTTTTAGGAGTTATTGGATGATATAAGCTATACATGTGTATATAAAGTGTTTTTCATTGTTATATCTTCAAAAAACTAAAATGATATTTGCTATGTGATAATGAGAATGCATGAATTACAAAAATAATATAGAATATATTGCGAAAATAGTTTTTTGATGTCTTCCTTGTTGCATAAATGCAGGAAAAACAGGTTGTGGCCATGACGAAACTTAGGGATCTGTTATAGGGTTTTTTATTCCATTAGATAAGAATGAAGATGAAAAATAAATGTTATCTGATATTTATGCCAAGTAATTTCTATTAATTTTGCATTGTTAATTACACAAAAGTATTACCATTTTGATTTCAAGACTAAAAGAAGAAAATTAAACTCGTAAATTTGTAATGATAAAACAAAATATAAGTTTTGTTTCTGTCTTGAATATAACTTGGCTGCTTTAAGTGAAGATTGTATTATTTCAAGACTATCAAGCTCATGTTTTATTATGTCATCTGTGTAAAAAAAAATTAAATGCTACTCTATATTTCCAAAAAAAAGGTATTATACCTAAATAATAGGAAATGGAAATAGCAATAATTAGTATATTGATTTTAAAATTATAAATCATATAAATTAGTAAAACTTTCACAATATTAGATGCATTTTGTACAATATATATTTCACACTTCGTGCAATGGCTTGTTTAATATTTCAGTTGATTTCCTCCATTATCACATGACTTATCATGGTAATATCGTAAAACAACGCCTATTATTTTCAAAAGACATGAGATGGAAAATGCAAATCATCCTTAATAACATGCAAAAAGTACAAACATGAAAAATTCATGCCCATTTTTCACTTCAAACTTCAAAGTCATGCGAAATGTAATGCCTCGTCGAATATCAACTTTATTGCTTGTTGCTTAACAAACCGAAAGGCCAACTTAGATTACAGGGCCCAATGCAGCCCATCTCATCCCTTGATTTTTTAGAAAAGAAACACACTTACATTAAAGTTTAATTTATTACTATATTTATGGTCACTGAAAATAACATTATATATTTATTTATTTTTGAACAAGGTCGACCATCCTTCGAAATTTCATATATGAAATAACGAAATGTACGTAGAATATGGTGATTAAAAAGAAATAAAAGTAGAAAATTTCTAGATCAATTTTTTGATTCATGCGAAATTTCAATATGCGCCCATTCTTTTCTTTCTAAAAGATCCAACGTATTGTGAAGTTTGGCGTAGGCACTTCTAGTTGAGAATTTTTTTGATTCATTCTTCGCCATTCAACTACATTTGTAACGGGATTTCTTGATGTGAAAATCAAGTAAGTAGGAAGAATTATCTTCAAATCTTGCAATTTGGTTAGACGATGAGATGCCAAATATGCGTTTTTATCAGGTCTGCTCCCATTTTATCCGCACCGTCGCGGGTTTCCAAGTAAGTTTATTAAAATGGCCGTTTTTTTTTTTTCTTCTGAAAATTGCCAAAAATGTTCCTGCATTCTTAAGAAGATCTGAAAATAAATAACCCCAGTTTACTAATTATTCTTGAAAATCTTTAAAGATCACGTATACCTTACGAAACACAGAAATATCACTTATAGGGTGACCTGCAAAACATAATAAATATCATGTATAATCCCTCCTTTCTATATCTGTTTTAAAAAAATCTATAAAATACCCCTATTTCATTGATCTTGTATTCATACAAAAATAATTCAGAAAAGAGGGTATTTTTTGAATTCATGAAATTTCACAATTTTTAGGGTTATACATGATATTTTGATCTTTTGAACAGGACGGTTATCCATGATATTTTTATCCTTCGAAGAGGGTGGTTATACATGTGAAATTATTAGAGCTGGCAAAATTTGACCCGACCCGCCCGAACCCGAACCCGACCCGACCCGACCCGACCCGAAAATATTGAAAAGTCAACGACCCGAACCCGAACCCGAAACCGAATGACCCGAACCCGAAATCGACCCGAAACCAAATGACCCGAAACCCGAACGACCCGAAACTCACGATCCGATGACCCGAAAATTAAAATATTATTGTTAAAATCAATATAATATTGCTAAAATATTTCGGAATCAATAAAATAAATCAGAAATTACCCGAAAACTAAATTTTTGGAAAATCGAATGATTCGAAATCAAATTTTGTGAAATCTGAATTACCCGAAAATCAAAATAGTCAAGACCCGAATGACCCGAAAACCGAAACGACCCGAACCCGAATGACCCGAAAACCGAAACGACCCGAAACCGAATGACCCGAAAACCGAAATGACCCGAACCCGAATGACCCGAAAACCGAAACGACCCGAAACCGAAGGACCCGAAAACCGAAACGACCCGAACCCGAACGACCCGCGACCCGAACGACCCGATGACCCGCAATCCGAAACGACCCGAACCCGAAATGACCCGACCCGAACCCGACCCAACCCGCCCGATTGCCACCTCTAGAAATTATGCCTTGAATTGGTTGTGGGGTAATTTTCAAGTCTTTTAAGATTATAAGGGCTTAATATAAATTTTCAGTATTGTAGGGTCTTATTAGCAAATTTCACTTTTATTTAATTTATTCATCATGTGATTATATGTGGTGATGATTTTTTTTTCTGTTGGTTTTTTGAAGTTATGCTAAGCTGCGAAAACGTGGTTCGGTGGATTTGGTGGCATGATGATATTCGGTGCGAGTGAGGTCAGCCGAAACGTGGATCTCGGTGACGAGACCACAAATCGCGCCTCTGACGCTCCGTTCCTTCCCAAATCGGCTCCGACTTGCAGGTAAAAGATATACCCTTCAAAAATATAAAATATCATGAATACCCCAACAAAATATTCACAAAATACCCTTGCTTCATAATTTCTATTTATACACAATGTAAATTAGGCATTGTGGATGGATATTTATGATATTTTTGCAAATTATATGCAGGGTTGGTTAGGCGAAACAACAGACGGGAGAGTAGAATACATACGAGAGGACGAAGCGAAGGCCGCAGCAGAGAGGAAGAGTCAAAATAGTAAATAGTAAACCCATGAAAATTGCTTGATTTATCAGAATACTTGTGTATATTTCTGTACAACAATATAACATTGCAGATTATTCTCTCAATGCCGCCATGCAAACGGCGACTTGTGACGCAACACGTGCTGAGGGTATAAATTAATCAGAGAAACCTTCACAGCACATGAATCAACCCATCCCCAACACTCCCTTCCAAATTGGGAGACACCCCAAAAAAGAAAATCATAAACAAGAAATAACTCTTCGATCAACTATAGAAAAAAAACAAAAAGAAAAAAAAAACATAACCACAAGATTCCAAATCCCAAATCAATCACGTGAAGACAACCGACGAAGTTTGCTTGAAACTCGTCCCCAACATACTCGTACCGTTACCAGTAAAACCGGTACTGGTACCGCCACCTTTAACACCGCTCGACTTCTCCTTGACAACCTCACCGGAGGAACCCGAGTCGGATTGGCTTTGACCGGGTCTGACCCAGATCTTAATATGGCCTTCGCGACACACGGTCAGAACGGAATCGCTGGTAAACACCAAGCCTGAAAGGGGTTCTACATGGACTCGGTGCGCCACCACGGGTGAGAGCTTGGGCACGTCTCTCATGCTTGGTGCGGGGTGGACCGTGCCTATGGGAGTTATGTTGTCCCAATGGGCTACTGAGGAAGGCGAATTGGTTCTGCTGAATGTTGGAGAGCCTCCTGCTGGGTGGCGTAATGGGACCGCTATTTCGTCCATTGCTAAGTCCCATAATAGAAGTTGCGTGTCCTGTTCATTGTTAAAAACAAAATGATAATTCATGATATTCACATTTTGGAGGGGCATATGTGATATTTTATGAATACCTGACCAACAGAGCCGAACCGATAGACGGTGTTCTCTCCAGTCGAGTCTGGATTAGGAGCCGTCCAGTACGAGTCGAAAGCAACTCCGCTCACCTGCTCAATTGAGGGTCTTTTTTGTAAATATTATTTGGGGTAGGAACTATTTTGTGAATTGTTAAATGGTTATTGATAATTAAGTAAGGAATTAATTACCCAAGAATTATGGCCCTCGCCCCAAGCGACGATTTTCTTGTCCTCCATGCTCCAAACTTGGACCAAATCGTCTTCTCCTCCTGTCAACAAATATTTCCCATCCGAACTGAAAATAAAATAAAATAAATAAAACATGAATTCCATTTAAATATCATGTACACGACATAGAAACATCAATAGACCTAGGCTTCTCATTTGATTTTAAAAATTTCCAAACTACCCTTATTTAAGTGAGGAGGGGTATTTTAGGCATCTTTTTGAAAAATTAGAAAGGGAAGGGTATTGGTGAAATTTCTCATAATTTGTAGGGGCATCCACAAAATTTCTGCCTTCAAAATAATTATAATATACCTCCAAGTGCAACAAAGCAATGCGCCATAGTAGCTTTTGCCACCGAATATTAACTGCTCCTTTGCAAAATCAAACACTCTCAAATATCCTGCACTCGCACAAAAATAAATAAATAATTAAGTACAACTTTCTAAAAAAGAATAATAACAAAAATTAAATATTTAAAAAAAAACAGGAAAATACCGTCACGGCCTACAGTGGCCAAATAATTTCCATCTGACGAGAAACAAACGCTACTTATCGAACCCTTGCATATGTGCCACCTCGCTATTGGATTACTCTTCAGAAATAACAATAATAACAATTTAGATTTTCCAGAGGGTAAATATGATATTTTCGGTTTTTAGAGGGGTAAATATGTAAATCTCCCAAGTAAGAAAATATACTGATAATAACTAATAATTACCTTGCTAGACTTGGCATGAGAGACGCTGAACTGAGTTGAGTCCTTAATTGCAGGAAAAGGGGAATCCGTGTTTCCGTCTTTGTTCTACAAACAAAGAGAGAGAAAATACAAATCGAAACAAGAATTTAAGTACAAATCTTCAAATATCATCAATGCCCTTCCAATGCATGATTTATTCAATATTTATTCCTTTCTGAGACAATTACAGAAAAGAGGGGCACACATGGTAATTTTTAAGTATTGTAGGGGTAATCATCGTGAATCGTGATATTTTGAGATTTTGCAGGGGTATATATGAAATTGTTTCAAAAAATGCAACTCTTTTAAAGTAAAGAATATACTTTTTCATAGATATAAAGGTTGCCATCAGCATGACCAACAACGAATGTACCGTCCGTGTCAGGTACCCACGCTACACAGGTACACCTACTGCAAAAATAATTCTAAAACATTTCAGTAAATAAATCATAAATATGTGTTTAAAAATATTGGACGAGGGGTAATTCGGTCTAAAGAATAAATTGTCCAATGTCATAGGGACAATGTTAGTTTCGAAAAATACCAGGGGATTTTCTTAAAATTTCGAGTAAAGGGTTTTGAATAAATTGCCCTAAAAAGAAATGCATGCCTATTATTTATCGTGCCATCCTTGTTATAATGTTGCGCTCCTATAAGCTTCCTCCCTGGATCTTGCAATTGTTGCCTCAATGATACTGAATATACTGCACCGTTTTTTTTCATGAAACAAAAAAAAGTAAGAAAAACACAACAAAAATTATTTTGATAAAATATTATTTAATTACCATCTCCTGATTGAAGTCCAATAAGCAAATCATGCCCATCCTTGGCCTCGGAATCAAATGCATGACAATTCGGGTTCGAATTATTAAAATGGATCGACTTTAACGGATCCTAAAATTAAAACCACAAAAAACTATGAAATATAGTCTGAATTTTCAAAATAAAAAAGGAAAACCAAATAACATAAAATAACAAACCTTGTCTGCAGAATTAAGATCGCTGACGAAGAGAGTATCGGCGGTATTGAAAACAATATAGGCGCCTTTTCCCTCGTAATTGTTTCCAGACTGGAGACCTCCAGTTGAGGATGATGAGCTGGCAGAGGTGCCTGTTAGGGTTCCGGTGAGTCTACTGCTACCAGGTCCAGCTCGACTAACTCCATTGCCTCCTACAAAGCTCAGAGCTCTGCTTCCATTTCCGGTCCCGAGAAATCTGGCGGCAGCGGATTTTACGCTTATGCCACTGCCGCTTGAGCTCGGTGTAGGTGGAGTTGCTGAGCTCTGACTGGCAGGTTTCTCTTTTAGATAAGCTATGGTGAGCTGAAAGAAGAAGAGTTCGAGAAAATTGTCATGCTGATGTATTTCTGAGTACTTTGATAATTGAAAACGAAATCGAGATTTCAGAGATCCATTTATGTGTTGATTTTCAGTGGGATTCAGATGAGATATTGCATGGAAATAAGAGTTTACCATGGATTGTTGAGAGATTTCAGATTTTGAATTACAAAAGAAAGAAAAGAAAAGCAATTTGCTACTTACCTGAGAAACAGATTTTCCATGAGAATAATGAAGCACGCCAGGCGGATGCGTTTTCTCATACTGTAGCTTATACCGCCCTTCAGGCGTCTTAAAATACGTCTTTAAACCAGGCGATTGTTGCGAATTGATCGCTGAAGAAGAAGACGATGTCGCCATGATTTGACTCCACAAAAAAAGCTTCAACTAGGGTTTGTAGAACTAAGACGGAAACTCGGATTCCCCTTTCCTACAATTACGATGTCAATGGACAATGGGTCGTCGTGTTGGGGTCGGGTATATGCTCGACCGTATTCATACCCGACCCGTTAACTTACCCGTCCGTTTAGTATCCATACATTTTCGGATTATTTTCGAAATTTATCCACATCTAAACATATACAAAAACAATAAAATATACTAAAGGATTTTTTTTTTCTTCGAATAAAAGTAACATCACGCAACATAATACTATCACAAATCAATAAAATCACAAAATACACAAAAAAAAATTTAATCGCATAAAATAAAATTAACATCACTACATTCGAATGTTTTTCTCCGTACGATCAATTCAGGGTTTGCAGAAGAAAAAGAAGGAATAAAGTTATTTTGGATTGTTAGGAGAGAGAAAAGAACAAAGAAAATGAGACGGCTAGAATTAAGGAGAGTTGAAATATTAATATAATTTGGATTATTAAGAACCGAATTCGGATCGGGTATGGTCTCACAAATACTCTATTCGTACTCGTGTCGGGTATTTTTAATCCGGTACTATCTGACCCGCGAGTAGGTTTAATCCGATATTATTCGACCCGCCGAGATCGGATAACCGTCGGACACATGTATTATTCAATTCATTGACATTCATATTTGCAACTCGGTACTTAGGACTTGTTTGAATGGATAGGACATATACGGAATTTTGTTGTTAAGAATTTTTTTACTTATATTGAATAAAACAAGTTTGGATGCATTTTAGAAAGTGGTCGAGGAATATATGGATAAGGAATTGTTAGGTAATTTATATTTTATTTTTTTTAGAAAAAAACTGACTTTTTTGTAAGAACACACACACACACTCTCTCTCTCTCTCTCTCTCTCTCTCTCTCTCTCTCTCTCTCTTCATTAGCTAAATTATATTTCACACTTGTCAGATCCCTATTTGTTCCCATTTATTATTTAGATGTTCTTGTTTATTATTTCAATGTTTATATATTAATATATGTATATGTCTTGGTCCATTTTTATATTTAATTTAATGTTTTCTTTTTTTGTTTTTTCATTATTAATTTTTGTGTGTTGATATTTTCGTTAGAATAATAGATTATTATATTTGACGTCTTCTTACTTACTGATTCTTAATATCATGTATATGAAATTTTGCTTTCTTTATATTTCTGTAAAAATAGCAAAAAATAGCAAATTCAATTACATGCATTTTCACTCTTCCAACAAAATGAATAACAAGTGAAGGAGTTGATGTTTTGCTTAACTCGTAACTCATTAAGAAAGAAATAACAAAATTATATTATTTCTAACATTACAAATTAATCTCGCATTGCACTTCGGCTATATCTCGCATTTATTTTTTAAATTAGAAACGCCAATACATAATGCAATTTATAATTTATATCACTTGGTCGCGTATACAACCCAAAAGGTTTAGGGTTTCGAATTATGATGTCATCGAGAAGAAGACGAAAGCATTTTTTGAAGGTGCAGCACTTGTTGCCGTTGCTCGACAGGCAAAGAACTCAATTGCTCCGGTGTTAAACTTAAAACTTGTTCTAACAACGCAGACTCCACTTCAGGCGATATCTAACAAATTCACAATAAAATATCATAAACATTTTTTATTTATTTATTTATTATTATTTGGAGGTCATTATGGAAAACCTGCTGCGTGGGCTTCTGTGGTTGTGCTAATGGCGGATTGACAGGTGGCGCGTTTCGAGGCACTGGTTGATCCTGTCTTCTTTGTTTCGATGGTCGAGTCGTCTCTGACCATTGTTTCGCTTCCTTCCGTACCACCTGTGATGGAGGACGCGCATAGTAAGATTGTTGCGTGCTCGAGGATGGTACCGACACAGGTACAGGTACAGGTGGCGGTCTCTGATTCGGCACCGTACCAACCCCATATGTCGGTCTAGGGTTTTGTTGCGTGTTAGGGTTTTGAAGAGGTGCGGCCAAATTAGGGTTTTGGGGAACTAGTGGTGTTATTGACGGTGCTACAGGTTTTGGAGGCGCAGGCCTGCTGTTGCTCCCAATTTGCTGAATCTGAAAAATAAGAAAATAGAAATATATTATTTTACTAAAATGCATTTTGAAAAGGTTTCAAGTGTCCAAATTTTGATAAAAGGGGAGAGAGAAACTTACAGCTTGGGGCGTAGCCAACCCGAGCATTATCTCTGCCTGTGAAAAAAAAAATTGAATTAAAAAATGTTTGTAGAAAAAGACGAAATAAGATAAAACCTGAAATAAAGCTTTTAATAATTGAGGGTTCCGTTCAAGCAATTGCCTCGCCATTCCCATATTTTGCGTGGCCAATAACTACACAAATCAAATTAAAATAAAAAAAACTAACATAAAAATTATATCATATACAACGAAACGGTCTTGAATATATCCTCGATTCAATACCTTAATCTCTGACAAGATTTCCGTCAGTTGGGGGCGAGACATTCTCGCGAGATAATTCGTTAACGGGTCGGGTCCAGGCTGACTAGCCAACCCATTTAGAGATCCTCCGAGAGCCCCACTCATTACTGACGAGGCCGATGCGGCTGAAGGAATCCCTAATGGTTGCTGAGTCATCGACTCTTTCGTATTCGAGTTTCCAGCCAATTGCTTTTGGCCCTAACAAAGAAAATTGAAATAAATAAATAAATAATTGTTTCCTGAAACGGAAAGTTTCGAAGCGAACCTGGTCGCGATTTCGGTCGACGTTCTTTCCATTTTCGGCAAAATCGACGCGTAATTGGCGGCCATTAATTTCGTAGCTTTGCAGATTTCTGCGAGCACTCAAAGCGGTTTCTTCGTCTTTGTATTCGCAAAACCCGTATCCTTTGGGTTTTCCAGTTTCTTTATCCACCACCAATCTGGAGATCAAGTTTTCTTTAAAGTGAATATTAATTATTTTATTTTTCGGTTTATTTAAATGAATAATGAAATGTGTTTTAATTAAAATAACAAAAAATACAATGATGGGTGCACATATTCACAATAACACGAAAATTAAGAAAAAACAAAACCAAGAATAAAATATAAAGCGTAACGAAGAACTTCGTCAATCTTGTTATAATTAATTTCAGGCACCATTCTTATACACACAAGAAAAATATTAAAAAGAGAGAAATTTTGTTCATGCGTAGTAACAATGTATATAGTTTGCTAACAATGCATATATTAACAGCAATTTTGTGCATTTAATTAAATATCAGGCCTTTTTTGTAATCAATTAAGCCTCTATTTCTAGATAGAGATCAAGTGACGAGGCTCAGTTTTCAAGGTCTTATTTTGACAAATCAATTCTGTCAAAATTAGACCCACAAAAGAAAAAAATTAAGTTCTTTGCACCAATTAGCGAATATTTATAAGTGCGGGGTGTTATTCATGAACATTATCAATCAATTGGGACAATTTTTAGTAAGAAGCTCGCAATGTAAAAGAAGAAAATGTGAAGAGACATGCAATCAGATTGAAGAACAGAGATATTTGGCATTGAATAAGAATTACAATACGAACACATCTCTTTTTCGAATATAAATAACGCAATAATTGAGAAATAATTTGAATTTCTCTATGAAATTCATATGACCTGAAAGACACAACGGGGCCGACCTCCTCGCAAATCTGGATCAGCTGTTCCTCAGTCGCATCATACGGTATATTCCCAACTGTCAGACATCCAATTAACCGCAAATTAGCTTTCTTTCGACGAAATCAAATCGAAATTAAACAAAACAAATTCAAAAAATTAACAGAAATCCTCACCAAAAACGCAACGGCTCTGATTCTGGGGAACGACGGCCGTCATCCCCAATTTCAGCGCCCTCGAATCGCCGTTTCAATTGAGAATTTGCAACTAATTTGGAGAAGGAAAGGGGACTGGCAGTAGAAGAGAGACTTCACGAGAGGGGCTGCAGAGTAAGAGAGTTTGGTTAACGGATTACGGGTTAGGGGACTAGCGGGTTCACGGGTTTGGGCCTTATCTTGTTTTGAGTATTGGGGTCCCAGCCCAATAACTATTTTAGCCCATTTAATAACATTTATATGGTTTCTAGAAGGTTCATCCGGGTTCAAATCATGCAGATGTAAACCCGATTCAATAACACGGAAAAGGCGATAAGAATGTCTAACAAGGAAAACGCGATAAGAATGTCTACGACGAGATTAGTTCGAGTTAAAGCCTATAATTAGTAACTAAACCCGTGCATTCATCACATACATTTTTCTCAATCAATTTAGGCGAAAAAAGCGAAACGAGAAAAAAAAAAGACGTAAAAGAGGGGAAAACGTTAACATGATCAAGTTTTTCGCGACATTGTTATCCATGGAAGTGGCGACATTAGCGATTCTACTATTCGAAAATCCATTGCAGAGGATTGTAATGGCAATTATCGACAAATTAAAACACGGAAAATTCGTGATTGTCGTAAAGACGATTATATGTATCGTGCTTGGTTTTTTGGCCTTCAATCTTTATTTTGTCGTGAAAATTTGGGACCAAGATACCGCGTCGATCCATCACCTTCAAGCCTCGTACATCGGTATGTTACTTTTAAATGAAATCTTCGTTTAATTGTTATTCATCATATCAATTTGTTTATTTCCTAAAATGTATAGGATATTCGTTATTTCTAATCCTCGTTATCGAACGATTACAAAGCCATATTACGAGGCGAATGGATTTAGAAAACATCAACGAAAACATGACAAATCGATACGCGCAGTGCGAAACGGACAACGTAACTCTGAAAGAACAAAACGAGGAATTGCAAGAACGTTACATGAGCATGAGGAGATATTGCGAGGCGAAATATGGAACCGAATACGAAGAGTCGAAGAGAAAAGCTCGAGCCAACGAGGCAAAGGAGGCTTTCATGAGTATTATAAAGGATAGGGAGCAAAAGGTTGCTGCTTCTCTCAAACTTGTTAGTTTAGCGAGACGACGCAGGCCTTACCGACCATGGTATTATCATTAAAAAAATATTTAGCGATATTTTCGCGCCGATGATACATCAAGAGGTCCTGGAAAATTAAAGATTAGAGTTATCTATATTATGTGTTTTCGATTCAAGAGAGAGGCGGTCTTTGCTCCGATTAGCTTTCGAGGGAAGGCGTAAGGTGCACAAATTCACGAGCTCTCTTTTAGTAGTTTCAATTTCGAGAAGGATTTTATTTGTCGCTCGTAATTGCGTGATCATTCTTTTATTTTTTTTGAAGGATGTGATCATTCTTGTATATTGTGTTGTGCGTATGAATTATGATGTGTGTTGTTTGTATTATAAATACAAATGTATTTAATAAATATATTTTTTATGATTTAATTTTATGTAACATATATGACACATATATATGTGTATATTTGTGTTTATTTGTCTATTTAGTATTTCATGTCACGACACATATGTGTATATGTGTCTATATGCATATATTTGATTTATCATATTGACATACATGCGTACATGTGAATGTTGTATAATATATAAATCCGCTTGTAATGATGTTATAATATAAGTACTCAATGAAGAAATTTTTCACCATTTTGTTAATTTCACGGTAGTTTGTATGAAATATTTGTGAGCAATAAATGTGCGTATATTTCAAACTTTAAAACCAACTTTTTTCTTTTCTTTTCTTTTGAAAATGCTGTTTAACTTATGATTGAAGGGTTCCAAATAATACAAAAAAACTTATGATTGAAGGGTTAAACATAATCATAAATATTTTATGAAAGCTATATGACAATAATTGCTTGAAGGTCCCTGAAAATGACAAGTGATATCCTTTTACGTACCTACCGGGCATAATTAACTGGCATGCTAAATGCATTTTGCAATATAAAATTAGGCACGTGTTAAAACATATATCTTTTTTGTTTGAAAAATTAATATCCAATTAATTATAAGTAATTGGGGGCTAGCTAAGCTCATAAATCGTTTTCATGATTTGCTATTAGCCTATTAATTAGAAGCTAATTTGGGCCATACAAATTAACATCGAAAGAAACTAGATATTGGAATGAGAATGAAGGTGCACCAAACAAAATAATACAAAAACGAGACATACGTGGACTCTGTGAAGTCATATAAATTATGCAAATTATATGTATGAGTGCGTACGTGTGCATGAAACGCATGCAAAGTTTAATATTTTCTATTTATTTATTTATTATTTTTTTTTTTTTGAAAGTGACCTCCAAACTGAAAGGGGAAGATGAAGTTTTTAAGGTAATGTTAGTGTTGCGTTTAATTCAAGGATTTTAATTTCTGAACCACTCAAATTGATTCGATTTGTGTCCCTACTTTGATGATTTGATCTCGACTTTTGTGTACGTAATTAGCTTCAATTTAAATTTTAAAACATTTTAGAAGCAACTATATTTTTGTCTTGATATGGAGCTTAACAAAACATTTTAGAAGCATTTTAGAAGCAACTAGTAATAGTAATTAGTAAGCTATTATAGCTTAACAGAGCACAATAAAAAGTTGGTCCTTTTTAGTTTATGTTATAATGTTTATATTAAAATCATTTAATAAATTAAAAAAAGCACTCAATTATATTATTATTAGCACATTGAGTATTTAAATTGGAGGCCATTTACTGTGCTGCCTTGTTTCCCCACCAAATCCTGTGTATATCCAATTACCCAAATAATTAAAAAAAAACACTCTATTAATAATTAATTAATATATAACTACATATATGTATATTGACAATTTTTAAATAATATTAATTAATTGTTATTTAATATTTTATTGTTAAATATTTGGATAATTAATCGTTAATGAGTGATACAAAGAACAAGACGGAGAAACTGGGATAGTTTTCCTTTAAATTGGGTACGAATAATATGTTTTTTAGGTTTAAAGACATACACTCAAAGTATGAATAGTATAGTATTCTTACAACAACAAAAACATGTGTATATATTAATGTATTTTTTTTTTGCAGAGATGGCAAAATGTGATCCGGTCCGAAAAACAATCCGGCACGTCTGAATCTGAACAAAAAATTATTGAAAAATAAACTGTTCGAAATTGAATCGAAATCGAATTATCCAAATAAAAAACCAAAATCGAATGATCTAAATCTGAAATCAACTCGAAACCCGAACGACGAGAATCCCGAATGACCAGAAACACGAATGACTCGTCATCCGAACAATAACACAAATGACTTTCTATTTTTAGGCAGTTTGTTTATTAGTTCATATGATCAAAGATTAAGGTATTTAGGATTAGTTTTTTATATTTAGGACAAATACCTTATATTGTATGAAATACTAACAACCCAATAAATTCAGAAACTATGACCTAGCATTTATTTCCATGTGTATATATAGGTTAAAATATACAAAATTAACAATAATAACAATATATTAGCCGTTAACATTACGATCGATATTATTAAAAAAATAATATATTGTTGCTAAGATGTATATATTAGCACATTAGTATAATCGCGCTAAAAATGATATATATCAATACTGAATGAACATATTGACATTATAAAAAATTACCTCTATACGTATTATCTGAAGTACAAACTAAATAGTTAAAATAAAAAACCGAATGACCAAAATTGTATATCAGTTTATTCCAATTTTGAATTCATCTGTAAAAAAATAAATAAAAATCTAAATGTTTCGTAATCCGATAAATTGAAGACCAAATATCACCGAATCTGATTGACACGGAAATCACATGCCCCGAAATCATGACCCGGAAATCAAATTTCCTGAAACCAAAATTCCCGAAATCCGAACAACTCGAAAATGCCTCCGCTTTAAATGAATGAACGGAAATTTAAGCGACTTGAAATCGAACGACCCAAAAGGGGCGCGCAGCGGGGTTGTCCCAGCTTTTGTAATTACTACATATTTCGCCTGCTTTTTTTTTTAGTAGGCGAACTCCATCTTTATAAGTTTTGGGGTCATTCAATGCAGCTAAGACGACAGGCGAATTGTATTTGGCCAACTAGAAAGATTCGCGCCAAATAATCTGGAAACGAATTATCCGAAAAAATGAAACGATCCGAAACCGAATAATCCGAAAATTCAATGGCCCGCGATCCGAATGACTATATAACCCGAATAACCCTAGTCCAATTGCCACCTCTACTTTTTGGATCTCGACTCTTGAGTCTTGAGTATTGATATCAAGTAAGTTAAAACATTTCTTAAATATCAAGTTGTAGAGATTCAGGTAATCTGCAAGAATTAAGAAATCATTACATTAATAACTCAAGTCATTCTCATGCAGATCATGCTTAAAATATCTGAGATAGTTGTTTGAAGATAGTTTATTAGCTTTATTAACAATTTAACAAAAGTTAAAGAGCCACCTTAACAACAATTTGGTCTACAACTTCCTATCTAATTTCAATTTAACAACAAAAGTTTCACTATCATTATTCATTCAAGAATATCTACGCACGCAATATTTTTTTTAGTTTTAACTCTAATGACGTGGCACATTTTATTTTCTATTAATTATCTTAATTATGTATTTTAATAACTTACTATAAAAAATTATCAAATATACAAAACAGAAATAACCAATTAAAAATCTTATATTTAATTCCTCATGTCTCCTTAACAATTCATCACATTCATCACTCCTACAACTAGAAGAAAAACAAAAAAGTAAATCATTATTACAATTAACCCCCTCCAAACCATACTTATTACAACACTCAAAATCCAAGCCATGTGTAGTGAACTGGAATTCCTCTGTTTCCATGTGATCACCACCACTACTTGAAGGAATATCAGTAAAAATTCCATCATCACTTTTACCCCTGACTGCAATCCAATTTTCACTGTCATTCCAGTTGGGCATTGATGATTCTCCAGTTGCCAATGCACCGATTCTCTCCAGTGGCTCCGTTGGCATGATCTCAAGTGTCAAAGACTCCCAAATTTCTTGATCGAGTATGCTTTTGGGAGTTTCTCGCGTTTCTTCGTCCACCCAATTCTCCGATTTCGACACGAAAGGGTGGTTTAGTAATTTCTCGGCCGTCCATCTCTCTTTAGGATCTCTATTCAAGCACTTGGACATGAAATCTTTCCCCTGTTCCGACATCCAATTGAGGAATTTCGGTACATTGGAAGAATTTCCAATGTGGTGAAGAAGAGAGACAGGATCGGAGAATCCTTGCCATGGGACTCCTCCGGTTATCATCTCGATTACGACGCAACCGAGGGCCCACACGTCAGCCGGAGTCCCTTGTTCTTCCCCTCTCGCCACCTCGGGGGCCATGTACATGGGAGTACCTCTTATTCGAAAATCCTCTTCTTTGCTGAATTCGTCCTTCGAACACCCAAAATCGGCGATTTTAGCAAACCCGTCAGAACCGATGAGAATATTCTGACATTTAATATCGCAATGCGAGATGTGATTCTCGTGAAGATAAACCAAACCAGAGAGGATTTCGTATGTGCGAGACCGAATAAACGATTCGGTAAACCGGTCATCTTGATTCTTGATCTTGTCAGAGAGAGACCCGCCTTGCGCGTACTCCATGAACAAATTATAACACGATTGGTTCGTAGATGGGTCTCTCGAGATATCCGAACCCAAATAGGAGATGATGAATGGGGAATTGAGAGAAGAAATAATACTCTCCTCTCTCTTCAAAACTTCCGCACGAGCCAATTGCGCAGACTTCACCGCGAAAACTTCGCCGGAATCGCAGGAGGTTGCAATTGAAACCGTTGCGGTTGCTCCACGGCCGAGAACTTCTCCTCGACGCCATTGGTCGATTCTTCCCATTGCAAAGGAAAGAAAGGAAGATTGATTATTTTCTCTCTTTCTTCTTTTTGTGCTTGTTTGGTGAATTGGATTTGTTCTTGGTACCGTGTTGTTACATTACTTATATATAGTACTTACCAACGAAGAACAGTAAAAATCTTGGCTTGGTGGTGAAGAATTGTGAGGCTCAAAATAAGGAAAGAATCACATCCATGGACTTGGTTTTACAGAAATTCGATGAACCATTTCCTTTTATTCACTCATCCATCATTCATTCTTGGAAGGTCGGTAAATATTCTTTTTGCCGATATTTTATAAAAAGGAAATATATATATCTAATATTCCCTATCTCAGGTCCTTCTAATTCACACATTATATACTCGTTTATATATATATAAAAAAAGGAAATTTAATATTGAAGAAAAAGAGTGATAAAATACCTACTTCAAATAAGAGGAAAATAGTAAAGTAGTCTAGGCATGGATAACATTCTGGTATTTAATAATGAAAGGAAATTAATATAGTATTATGGCTACAATATGCACTTTTTGAGATTTGAATGGAAATGGAGATCTCAATTTATGGGTCCCACAGCCAGCCATATACGTCATGCTTCAAAGGTTTCTTTCACATGGTTCATTTATGTATCTCAAAGAAGCTTAACCCATATGGTGATGTATAAACCACAAATTTTGGTATTAAACTAAAAATATTGCCTTATTAAAAATGTATATAGTACAAAGTAAACTTTTTTTTGAATTTTATTGTTTTTTCTTAAATTGAGGATTATAAAAAATACAAGATACTGAATTTTTTTTGAAGTAATGATAAGTGGGCGCCGACAAATCCTGATATTTTGGAAAACTTTGGATTCAAGGGATTGCATAGAATATGCCAAGTACTGTATACACCCTTTGTCTTTTTCAATTTTTTTTTATAGTTATTTATCCTAAAATAAAATACTAGTTAAACTTTACTTTATCATCGTGCAATGCCAATATCAAGCAATGTGTATAATGAACATATAAAATAATAAATTTGTGACTCCTTACATATAAGATCTAAGTAGCGTAGAAAATATTATGGATTATGTAAGGTGAGATGAGTAGAGAAGAGAATGTAAGTTGTACCAAATTTGTTCGGTTCATTTGTTATAAAGACAAAAAATTCAAAGATAATTTTTTTTTACAAATAGGTAACATAAGTTTTAAAAACCAATTTAGATTAAAAAGAAGTAAATGATGAGTTGTTATATTTGTGGGTGGTCACATGGTTCATGAGATGAGATAGCTGGATAGAGTGAAGACCACAAAAAGGTTTGAGATTAGCAAAAAAGCAAAACAATGGTTAGTTGGCAATTAGTTGTGAGAATCTATATAGTAATGAGCACACTCTTTGTAGTGTGTATCTATGAATATTTATATATTGGTAAGCTAACTTATATAGATGGTCCAACAACAACATAGGTAAATATTTTATCTTCATTTTGGTAACAAATTATATTTTTGTCTTTGCTCATCACTCATCAAGTCAATCTAGATATTTAGTGATTAATATATTTTTATTGGGTATAATAATCTTATTTTCTGAAGTTAAAAAACTATAATGGTTATGATAATACTTCTTTCGCAAGTGAAGGTATTATTAGAATCTAGAAGGGAAAAAGAGTAATTAAGGCATACTTTGTTATTGTATATGAATAGATTGTACTGCTTATTATTATACAATATCCATGAGATTCCCCTTTCTTGTGCTGATTGAATCAGCATTATGTCATGGGAGCATGATATTAATTGGTGGCTCAATTTTGCACCCATATTTCTCACTCAGTTACAATAACTTCCAATTAACAGTTCATTGTAATGTAATTAACAATTAATTCAAGCATTTCAATTAACAATACAAAAATAATTACTATTAATTTCGTAATTTAATTAATTAGCAATCTAATTAATAATTACAATATTAACAACATAATTAATTATCAAATATAGTTTTTTAAACGTGTCATTTGTATGTTTCATAAATTTTTGTTTTGAGTTAAATGTTTCCAAAAATTTGAATTACAGTAATTAATTAACACAAATTTTTAACACAATTTCGCTAATTACCAACATGGTTAATAATTACAATCAACTGGTAAATTGGACAACTATTCTTTCTAGTAAATAATTAACATACATAGTAATTAACATAAATTTTAGATAATATTAAAAGTTTTCAAATTTTAAATAAAAATATTTTGAAACTTAATTAATTAATCATTCATATAAAACTGTTAACTTATATGATAATTAACATGCATAATGATAATAATTAACATTTAAAAAGTTAATCATTTGTTAATTCAGTCTTAATTTTTTGTTAATTCATTCTTCATTTATTACATAGATTAATAATCAAATTTACCAATTATTAAGTAATATAATTAGCTACTAAATTATTTCAATTAATATTCTATATATTAGTCAACTAATTGATGCTTAATTAAATTTGGCAACTCAATTAACACAATATTTTACTGTCAAAATAACAGTACAAATTAATTAATATTTTTTGGTAACTTAATTATCTTTTTTTGGTAAATTAATTAACAACTCACAAAATAACATTTTTTGGTAATTTGATTAACTGTTAAAGTGTTAATTCAAAACACAATAATTAATCTCTCACAAAATATTAGTACAAATTAATCCAATTAACAAGTAATACTGAGCACAAAAAATCAAATATTTAACCCATTTAATCCAATTATCATTCATTACAGTGAATACAAATTCACACAATTATCAATTAATTACATGTTTCAAATTCACCCAATTAATAATAAATTACAGTGAATCATGAACCTTAAAATCGAAAACTTGCTAATAAACCCGAAAACCCTCAAATCTATTTATCCTCGAATAAAAACCAACACACAAAAGACATGCAAATTAAAGATCAGTACAAGCTAGCCTTCAAAAATTAGCCATAAAAATGCATTAATTAACCTAAAAAAAGGCAGAAAATATTTCGATTTTTTTTAATAAAACAGATCTGAAAATTCGCAAAAAACAACAAATAAAAAAAAAATCAAGAAAACAAATTTGTTGTTGTTAATCGAGTAAAAAATTGAATAAAAATCGCCCAACAGATCTGAAAAACAATCTAAAAAATCGAACCAAAACATGTATGTTGTTGTTAATCGAACCAAAAACACATCAAGAACTCGAATAAAAACAACAAATTAAAAAAAAAACTATGAATCCGTCAAAATCTCCAAGAAAACTAACAAAAAAAGAACGAAATCTCCAAAAACTACGATTTTTTAGATCTATTTTTCAGATCTGTTTTTTGGGCGATTTTTATTCATTTTTTTACTCGATTAACAACAAATCTATTTTCTTGATTTGTTGCGGCTGAGAAATGAGGTAAGAGAAGGGGGAGTTATGGTTAGGAGTTTATATATGGGTTGACCCAATTATGAATTTTTTGAACCCGATTAACAATTAATTCACTCACCGATTAACGGTTAATCCAGAGTAGAGTTAATTCAAACCATCATCAGCTCGGGATTTTTTGGGATGATTAAAAAAATCCATATTAATCCGTGACATCATGCTGATTCAATCAACATACGCTTGGAGAAATAAGGGGCACTATATATGCTCTCATTATTATATATGAAATATAATCATTAGTGATAATTGGAATCTTTATGAATCACGAGATCTAATGATAAATAATGGTTAGATTAATTAGCTCACTCACCCAAGTTAATTAATGAAATAAACAAACGACATATTGTCAACTCGACTGTATATTAAATTAGTTAAGTTTGAAATATTGAGTAGATATTTTGTTACTACCAAACCCAACTTTCTTCCACCTAATAACGGTTATTTTTTCCCTTAATTAATTTAATGACCCACTTAATGATTGAAAAATATCACAATAAATCTTATAAAAAAACACTCACGAGTAGCAAGGAATAGGATATATATACACAAAATACAATACAAGTGAATAGTGAGCATCTCCCCTTTATTAATGGTTTTTTAGGGAAATCATTAAACTCTATAATTATTTAGAAAATAAAATGACAATAAAAAACAAAAAAATGAAATGGAGGGGTTGATTAAATGGCAATATGAGTTTTACAAAAGAAAATATTTTTTGCAAGTTTTACAGTACAACCCTAAATAAAGAATGAATAATAAATTATAAAGAATGGGTATCACGAGATTATTTAAAAATGGAATAAAACAGCACTGTTATTGCATGCAACTCACATGCAAATGCAAACAATTGAAAGCATATTTTTAGCCAGCCAATAATGGCCAAGAGACAGGATCACAAAGTCTCAAAATAATGAGGTTAATTAATCTGGCAAACAATTTATATTTATGCAGAAAATATAAAATCATCTGCATAACTTTCACAACATCAATAGAAAATTATGACTCCTAATTTATATTTATGAATTAAACATGTGACCACATGATGATTTTTGGATTGTTTAGACAAGTGACACAATTTTATCAGAAAACTAAAACAAAAGTTAAGTTGGCTTTTTTTTATCATATATATAATTTTATGTTTAATAAGAGTTACATGGAAAATTATAAAAAATACACAGCAGTGCCACTAAATAGTATTTTCATGTGGTCAAATACCAAATCAAGCATATATCATGTGCCAAATAAAAAACACATGGAAAAATATAAAAAATAGAAAGTCAAATAATGTCAGTATAAATAGTGTTCATTAATGTGAAAAAATCATTGTGAAATATAGAAATAAAAAACTTTGAGAAAATTAAGCTCATTGTCTTGGAAATTTTTGGCTTCTAGACTCACTGAATTTAAAATTAATTAAAATAGACCAAATAGTTTGTAAATACATAAAAAAAACATTTTTGACTTTTGAAAAGTTGAGAATTTGTCGAACTTAATTTTTGCTGATATTTCATCCCATATTGCACCCCTATATATATCCAATATTTATATTTGTAACAAAAATTTAAAAAATATATTATATTTCATTATTAAATCTTAGATAATAATATTTTCTCTTATAATAAATGTGTTCCTATTTAAATTACTCATATTTTTATAAAAAAATATATAAAATATTATTTTATTTCGCAAATAAAATTCATATATTCAAAAATATTTTATACAAAAAAATTATTACATTTTAGTATAAGATTATATTTTCATTGTGTTAATTTGAAAAAATCATATTACATTTTTTTATAATATTATTTTTGACATCATGTATTGAATTTTCTAAAACATAATTATTATTTTTAAATAATTTATAGTATTTTTATCATTTTTAAAAATATTTGCAGAAATAAATTATATTTTAAATCATTTGCGGTTTTTTAAACCAAATATAATTTGTAGGAAACCACAAATATTTATCTTATTACTAATTTGTAGAAAATCGCAAATGGTTTGAAATATAATTTTATTTTTGCAATTATTTTAAAAAATGATAGAAATATTATAAATTATTTTAAAATAATAATTATATTTAATTAAAAGACATATTTAAAAAAGATATTATAAAAGAAATGTGAAATAATTTTTCAAATTAACTCAATGAGAATATAATCTCATGCTTTAAATGTAATACCTTCTTGTACACAATATTTTTGAAAAAATAATTTTTATTTGCGAAATAAAAATACTATTAATATCATTTTATTAAATATGAATATTTTTAATAGGCACACATTTATTTTTAAATAAAATATGATTATATAAGATTTAACAATAAAATATAATATTTATATTGATTCTTTTTAATAATATAAATATTGGATATATAAGGGTACAATTGAAAGAAATACAGTTTCGGATCAACCGTAAAAGTGTACACAAGGATAAACGAACGTACGCGTTCGTAGGCATAAGAAACAGTTTTAGTAAAACTGGCATAACTTTCAGTGGGAAACTCCAATTTGAATGCTTCATATCGGGTTAGATAGATAATGAGATTATCTAGAACTTTCATATAGAAATATGTTTCATTTGAACGAAGTATCAGTGTCGTTTTAATGAAATACCGAAAGGGTGCGACAGTTTGACATACAGTTAGTAAAACGTCCGTAACTTTCGCATCCGAACTCCAATTAAGCCAGGCCAAATTGGGTTGGAAAGATAATAAGATTATCTACAACTTTTGTGAAGGTTTAAAGTCGGTTGGAGCGATTTAATATTTTCGTTTCAACAGAATACTGAAAGGGTGTGTGCAGTTTTCTGTTTGAAGAGCTGTATAATAGATATACATACCTTTTGACCCATCCTTATCCTATGTTGTATAAATAAAATGTTTATCTCTCTCTATTCAGTCTAATCCAGATAATTAATTTAATTAATCCAGAAATAGAGTCATCTTTCAGAGAGTGAAAGGATGCGAAAAGAGAGAAACGAGAAACAGTTTTTCTCGGTTTAGAGAATCAATACGATCGAGCAAGTTCGCCGGTGCTTCGTCTAGGCAGTTGCACCCGCGACCAAGGTCTTACGACTCACGGTGGATACGAGTAGAGGAGCGACACATGTGACTCTCAGTTGTGATCAAATCGGAGGCGTTCATGGAGTCCAAACGGTGGGAGACGTGTGGTATGAGACGCACGGGCTAGTCACCAACGTGACACCGAAGAAGGGAAAGATGCAAGCGATCAACCCTTCGTGCGTGATCAATTTCACGCTGGTAATCGTCTATCCTTCTTTGCATCGTACTCTTGAAGTCGAGGCGTGATCTCGAGTTTTGGAAACCGGACCGGGCCTTCATATCCGCTGCGCGGGTCCGGGGTCGGGATATTTCCCTACAACAATATGGAGTGAAATATCAACATTTCACAATCTCTCTATTTTAAAAAAACCGAGAGTGTCATTTTTTTTTTCCAAACTAACATGTCTATTTTAGTTAATTCCAAACTAATTGAGTCTCCAAATCAAAATTTTCCTTTATTTAATTGATGAATTGGCGTTTTATTTTTAGACTCTCTTGATATATATTTCTAGAATTTCATATACATGAATATGGAATAGTAGTTAGTTAGGCTATAACTATATATATGGATGATTAAAGTATAGCAAAACATGTGTACAAGTTAACAAGAGGAAAATGTGAAGAATATTATAATTAGCTCACCAGCAAATATCAGAATATATCGACTTAATTTAATCCATCAAATCAAATAATTCACCAACCTATAATGATATTGTATACTTTTATCTATTTTTGTTAGTAGTATATCATCATACTTATATCCACTCCACCAATAAAGAAATGGATATCTTCTAAACTATAAATAAAGAAATGAATTTCTATGAGTATATTCTTTTCTTTTGTTCCAAGTTTTAGACACCTAGCTAGCTTGTCTTCAATTCATTTGCTTGCTTTTGTCTGAGAAAAACTTTAAAACAAGAATTTATAATCATCCCCACATAATAAAATATTTTATGGGGAAATTTTCAAAAAAAAAAAAACCTAATTTTAGAAAATGTAGACTCATTAAATAGTCTCTTCGATTAATTTCTTTAACTTTCTATTCATAAATCATAATATTTTCTTCATATTTTAAACCCAAAACAATGAATTAAAATTTCATGTAAGATATAAAGATATAACTTTCCATTAAGTTATGATTTGTTGCAAAAAATTCCTAATTATCTACTAAATATATCTTTGGCCACCTCACCATAGTAGGTGAAAAGCAAGAAAAAGTGTATTTATTAATCACGAAAAGGACACCAAAATTAAGAGAATTATGCCAACAAAAACAAAAAGGTCTCCAACGAAATTTATTGCTTTTACATTTCAATTTACTACAGTAACACAAAGACATGCAATTTCTCTCATTATCACAATAACCACCCTCTAATAAATCATTATCATAAACAAAATCAAACCCATAATCATCTCCATTACTAACTAAATCATCTTCACCAGTGCTTCTTGCACTGGTAATCATAGCATAATTACCATCGTCTCTTACACTAATCCAATTATTCTCATCTAATGTCCAATCTGGAGAGCTGGATTCGCCTCCAATAACCAACATCCCGATCCTCTCGAGTACCTCCGTTCTCGCATCGCTCGTCGAAGTCTCCCAGTGACCCTGATCAAGAATGCTCTTAGGAGAAACCCATGATGAATGGTCAATCTCAGCTTTCTCCAACACCAAATCCTCCATTGATGCCACGAATGGGTGTTCGAGTAATTTCTCCACCGACCATCTCTCTTTAGGATCTCTGTTCAAGCACTTGGACAAGAAATCTTTACCCTTTTCAGAAACCCAATTAGGAAACGACGGAACTTCAGAAGAATTTCCAATGTGGTGAAGAAGAGAGACGGGATTGGAGAATCCTTGCCAAGGGAGGCCTCCAGTTGCCATCTCGATAACCGTGCAACCGAGTGCCCAAATATCAGCAGGTTTGCCCTGTTCTTCTCCTCTAGCCACCTCAGGCGCCATGTACATAGGCGTGCCGCAAATTCGAAAGAATTCATCTTGGTTCGAATCGTATCGCGAACACCCAAAATCGGAGATTTTGGCTCGGTCATTGGAACCGATTAATACATTTTGTCCCTTAATATCGCAATGGACGATACCTTTCTCGTGGAGATACGAAAGACCGGAGAGAATTTCGAGTGTGTGGCTCTGAATTGCTACTTCGTCAAGCTTGTTCGCGTACCGTTTGATCTTGTCAGAGAGGGACCCACCAGAAGCATACTCCATGAATAGATTGTAAGATAACTGGTACGAAGACGGGTCTCTCGAGATATCCGAGCCGAGATAGGAGATAACAAAAGGGGAATCGAGAGAAGAAAGAATCCTCTCTTCTCTCTTCGCACTCTGCGAATTCGACAACTCGTAGGACTTAACTGCAAAAACTTCCTCGGAATCGGAGTTGGTTGCGAGATAGACGGTTGCAGATGATCCATGGCCTATTTTATGCCCACGTCGCCAGTTTGCCATTGATGAAAAGTGAGAGAGAGATGTTTGTTTTGATGAAATTCTGGTGAAGAGAAGGTATTTATAGGAGGAGGCTTTGTGTGTTGAGTATGAAAGAGAAGAATGAAAATGGAAGGAAGGGTTGAAGAATGAGTTTTGTTTAATCCACGTGTTGAATAGGTACACCATGAAATGGACGAAAGATTGAATTTTGAGTGATGGTATAAATTTGGGCATGCAGTAGGCCAGCAAGCAATCACCTAACTAAACGAACTTTGATTATTTGGCATCATTGATTTAGTTAATATACACTTTATTTGTTAATTAAATTAGTTGAATATAATATGATTGCTTGAAAATGTTAAACTAAACCGTGTATGAATTTTTTAAGTATTTTTTTTTCATGACTCCTTGCTTCTGAGAAACTAAACAATTAGAAGAAATGCTCAAAATAATTTGAATTTACTTGATCTTTTCTTTGGTTTAAATAAAGTATATTTAGTAATTAGTAGATTTATTTTGAGGGAATATTTCTGACTCATGAAGCTTCATTTCAAATTTAAATTATCAAATTTCATTTGTTTCTCTGTTCAGCATTTGACTTTGTGTAATTCATATTGCAGTCCAACCATTCATTAATTTGGTTACATATATTGAATTTTTTATCTTTTGCAAGCAAATTCAGTTTGAAGTTTTATTTTCAGGAAATTGATCAAATTCTCACATGTATTAATTATCATACGTAAATTGGAAAATTCTTAACATATGATTATTTTCCGGGTCCGGGTCTTGTCCAAAGGGCTTTGGACAAGAATCCGTCCAAAGCTCTTTTATATTCGCAGGATTTAAAATTTGATGGCTAATAATTCTTATAACACAAATTTATATTTAAAACCTTAGATTATTTTAAAATTACAAAAAAAAATTATATTAACAAAAATCATATTAAATTGTACAATTTTTTTTTTGAAAAGTAAATATTTATGTAATATTGTCTTGTGAGTCTTAAATATGATAAAAAAATCAATCAAAATTACATTGAAATATGATAATTACGAAGGATTTTGGACGGATTCTTGTCCAAAACATTTTGGGCTAGACCCGGACCCATCTTTTCCGGTCAAATCTTGATGATGTTATCTTGGATAACTAATACATTAATGAACATACTATTAGTATGTACATTTAACATGTATATGTTAATTAAAATTAAAATATTAATAATTATCCATGTTAATTAAACATCATCAAGGACTGTTGGGTAAAATTCAATGACATAATAAATGATTTCATAATTTTTTTTTATTCCTACACGAGTTAAAGTCAACAATATAGTATGTTAAGGGTAATTCTATGATAGAACATTTTCGTAATTGAATGACTGAGATTAAATCATGCAAATCAATTTAAAGATGGTGATTCAATCTACTGGTAGATCCTTTGTTAAAAAAGGATAAAATGATAATTATTTATCCTCTCTCACACTCTAACAAACACGGCCCCGAGTGCATAATATAATTTTCCTTGGAGGATGGGGATCCGTCTCAAAATGTATCCCAATATTTAGGCTTGGAACATTTTTGTTAGGGATCCGTCTCAAAATGTATCCCAATTAGCATGATGACATAAACACGATTCAATCATGAAACCCATGAAGATTTTAGGAGGCATAATATAATTTTCCTTGGAGGATGGGGAAAAATTTACCAGAAAAGAGCTACAAATCTGAAAAATGAGAAATAACAGGAAAATGTCAATCAATGAAGATCTCTATTATTATTGAAATGTAGGGATTTCAGCAAAAAAAAAATTAAATAATAAAAAGTAATATCAAAAGTTGTCCTTTTACTAAAATAATCTACAGTAGAATCATCCTTATGTTAGTATTTTTTAACCAAAATAATCTTGTACTGTTCATATTCATATTCATATTTAGTTTTACTAAAGTTCACTTCATATTATTTTATTTATTTTAAAGTTCCACAATTGGAAACTATAATTTAATTAATTTAACATGATAATACATGCATTTAACACATTATACAAATAATTCATACAATAAGTAATACATAAAAAATTAGCTGTTAATCGATAACCAATCTTGCCGCATATAATTGTGGTGATATGCACAACAAAATTGTACAAAGATTTGTCAAAAATAAGAAGAGCTTAGGTTAATTAAAAATATAATCTTTATCCTCTCAATTAAAATATGTTAAAACAACAACCGCAAAATATTCAATGGATCCATAACTCAAGTGTTTGAGTCCATAATATAATATATCAATTACTATCAGTCATGAATTCAATATTTATTGACATCAAATAATGGATGTGGGAGCCTTCTTCGTTTAATAATAAAAACTACAGCCAAAAATGATCCATGATTTTTCAAAAATAATTCAAAATTCAAACTTTAGTAATGAGATTTAAATAAACTTACATGGATGTATTTAGGACCATGATTTATTATTGTTTGAGCCTTCACTCAATAGAAATTAAAATAATAATGTATATTAAAATAAGTGGTTGTGAAAATATGTTCCTAATTTAATAGATATTAATATACAAATGAAATAATACTCGAGAACATATTTAAATGATATTAACTATATCTAAACGGTTAAAAATTTTCATATTTAGATTTTGAAAAATAAAAATTATTGGCAGTGTTGTCGATAATAATTTTTCATTAAACCCGAGAATCCCTCGCGCATACAATATCATTTTGATTTTCACACGAGTCGAACTAAAAGTATTACGAGAGATCTTTTACATAATTAAAATATACTGATAATGATTTAGTAAAATTAAGTATAAAAAGAAGATGATATTTTGGTACAGAAAAGTATTAACATCAGTATCACCTATTGTTATTTGTCAACTTTTTTTTTTACAGTATTTAAAATGTGAGATTTTTTATTAAATATTCAAAAAAGTTATAAATTATTTTAAAGGTTTCCTATATTATTTATTGGGATTGCAATTTAACTATGTATTTTCTGTATATATTGTCCAAAATACTTATTTAGCCGAATATATTAGAAATCATTAATTTTGAGGTAATTTGAACATTCATAATCATGTTTACAAACAATTTGAGCAAAAAAAAGCAATTATTTGTGACTTTGAATGATTGCTTGCAAGCCAATTATCTTTTCATTATTCCAACCAAATTTTCCAATTTCTCACTCATAATTAATTCTGAATCATTCATGATCATAATATATAACTTGACCCACAAGCTTCACCTAGAATTTTCCCTCTTTTTTTCTCCTATAAATTGGCTACCCTTTTCTGAGTTCACAATCTTATTTATGGAATGTTCACCAATTAAATTATCTGTAGAAAAATAAAATCATACACGTGTTATGTCCACATTATAAAAGTGCCCCATGAGATCCACACAAATGCCCCCAAAACATCAACTCGATTGTGACTTCAGCATTAATCACGTTTTCACCTGTGTGGTGCGTCACATTTGTACTACATTGACAAGTGTCTTTTTACTTTTATTCCCTTTTAAAAAAAAAAGCATTTCTGACCTTAATTCTGGTTGGAATTTTTTTTTTTGAAAAATAATTTAATTTTAAAAAATATTTCAAAACTGACTCTTACCGCATTTTAAAATTTCAGTACCAACTAATTTTAAAATCCGGCTTAATTAATTGAGTTAAACCAAACTTAAACAAATATTTTAAAATTTTCAAAAACCACCGTGATTTATAATTTCATGGCAATTCATGAAAAGTAGGCTGATATATGTACCCAAGTTTTATCCCCACATTTTAATATTTTGATTACAACATTGATTTAACATGATGATTATTACATATTATATAACTAGCAATCACTTATTGTACAATTAAAATTCATTAAATTTGAAATGAATTTTAATTAATTGTTAATCATTTATTTTTTTAATTATTATGCTAATTAAATGGGGTTAATTAGAACATAAAACTTTGGTGGTGATATCTTGGTGCTAAGTAAAATATTCCCTTCCATTTGACAGCTTTTGTGCAGGGAATCCAATAATTAGTTGGAAATGTTACTTAGCCCCAAGATTTCACCGTCACATTTTTATGTTCTAGTTAACCCATTTAATCAGCGTGATAATGAAAAAAATGATTTAATAAAAAATTAATATTAATTCAAAATTCTTAACTCAAATGAATATATATTAATTGATTCTTAGTTATATAATATGCGATATTTACTAAGTTAACTAAATATATTAATCAAAATATTAAAATGTGGGGATAAAACTTGGGTACAACTATCAGTCCATTTTTCATGAATTGCCACCGAGATTATAAATCCCGGTGGTTTTTGAAAATTTGAAATATGTGATTAAATATGTGTTTAAGTTTGGTTTAACTCAATTAATTAGGCGGGATTTTAAAATCAGTTGGTACCGAGATTCTAAAATTCGGTCTGGGTTAGTTTTGGAATATTTTTTAAAACTAGGTTAATTTTCGTTATTTTTTATCAAACAAGGTTACTATCAGAAATGCCCCTTAAAAAAACTTACATTATTATAAGTAAATGATTTTTCTTTATTTTTCAATAATATATGGGCTTTATCAAATTTCTATAAAGTCCCACAATTTCAGTATATTCCTGCAAAATGTGAAATATCATGAATACCTCAACAAAACTACTAAAATTTCATGACTTCATTTTTTGTTAAATTTCGGTTAACTATTCCTGAAGATTATCACTAATTTGTGTTTTTTTTATTTTTCCGACATAAATTATATTCTTTATTTACATAGGGGATAAAATCGAAAAAACAAAAATTAACGATATTTTTTGTGGATAGTTAACATAAATTTAACAAAAAGAGCATCCGTAAAATTATAATAATTTTATAGTGGTATTCATGATATTTCGCGTTTTGCAGGGCATACACGAAATTGTAGGACTTTGTAGGGATACATATGAAATGTGACCTTTATTTAATATTTGGAAATGAATAGGGTGGTGGTTGTTAATAGTTCAAAGTCATGCCAAGAGTGTTTTGCCGCCTCTCCAACCGAATGTGTTAGGTCACAAACATCTCTCATCGAACCAAGGTCACAAACTTTTTATTTCTCATAATAAATTTTAATGTTTTGTTATTTTCATAATGAATTATTGTTTTGTTGTTTATCCTATTAATGTAAGTATTTATTGTTTTCTTTAATTTTATAATAATAAGGTCACAAATATTTCTCAATTATTCTTTTTCATGTGAAAAAAAATTTGTTGACTGGTTTTGAACGAATTTGACTGTTCTTTTACCAACTAATCGGGTTTAAATCGTTTTTTTTGCCCGATTTTTATTTTAACCGGCTTGAAAAAAAAAAAAAAAAAAATACGGACCAAAAATTCGAATCTAAACTAAAATACTAATTATGAATTCGTACCACCATGTCCACTTAATAGGATTTAATTTTTAATTCGAATTTTGAAAATTCAGTTATCATGTTAATGTTTTATTTTATCTTTGCAATTTGAACTATGATAATTAATATCCTAGAAAAATATAATATTATATATGAAAAAATATCGATGTATATGAAAAAATATTGCCGGTTATATTGACCGATAGTACCAATTATATATGAAAACGTAAGATTATTAAAAATGTCATGAAAATTTAACTGAAATTTGAAATATTTATTAAATACTGATTTAATTTGGACTCTAGTTAAAACAATTATTTGACTTTAAAATTTAAATTGTGATGTATATATTTGTTTTATATTTAAAATATGAATTGTAATTACTAGAATTTTACAGAATATAATATTATATAAAATAAATTATAAACGACTCAGACAACTAATTAATATTGATTAATCAATAAATCACTGAATCAGTAATCATCCGATTCGTTCTGTTTAACGTGTTCTACAATATTGGTACTACACCTACAGAATTTTAAAGTATCTAGTATACTCTTTCAAAGTAGAAAAAGGCCATGAATACAAATTGCGAAACAATATAGAAAAGGTTAATATGTTATGACTAGTGACTACCCTATAAAATATAAAAAAAAGTATATTATTTATATATTTTTATTTCAAATTTGCTTCAAATATATTCTAAAATCATATTTTCTTTACCTTTTTATTTATAAGAGAGAATAAGAATCAGAATGGATTATATATTTGTTATGTTTCGACGACCATGATAGCAATTTTGGATGATTGAAGGGTTTTTATGCATTATGTGTATAATGAAGAAAGTAATGATACATATGGAGAGTTCTATGATAGACTTATTTTCTTATCGTGGACACATTTAAAAAAAAAATTTCGAATATTTGTTAAATAATGATTTTTTTTGTAAAATTCTAGTGTATATTTATCATTTAATGTTGTTCAAAACATAATATTTTTATAATTAATTAATAAATAACTAAAATTTTTAAAATATTTTTTTAAAAAATAATTCATGATAAGAAAATAAATTTATCATAGAACTTCCCGACATATATATATCTAATCAGCCAATCATTTGTAAATAATATTCGAATACAAGAGACCACAAAAAAGAAAAAAAAAACTTGCTATAGATCTACAAGATATAAAAATTGCGAAAGTCACTTGCAAAGAAAGAAAAGGAATATGTCCTCCCTTGGAGAGAAGGAAAAAAAAATCAATAACAAAATCTTGTTAGCTTGCACGGCACATGCTATAATAATAATAATAATAATAATAATAATAATCAATTAGAGTAAATTATTTTCTATTTATTTTGTTATTACCGTTACCTTCTTGATATGAAAAAACTAATACTGCTACCCAAATACTTGATATGTGCAACTCCAATCCACAATTGTAATAGTATATTATTAAAATAAAATAGTATATTAGCCATGAGCTGTATTGAATAATAGAAAGAAATGATGAGCCAACCAAACAAATGGGGTGCAAGTAAGGTTGACTTGATCCCCTCCATGGCTCCATCTCCAATCATCCTCCCTTCAAATCCTCACTCACCATACTTCCACTAGATCAAGCAAAACATTTCATAATTTTGGCATATTCTTTTTTCTCAACCTTCCCTTCAATCCAAAGTCTACCATATTTCCAAATATTTCCCATATCAATGAGCTAAGATAATATAATTACATTAAGATAATATAATTTTTTTCTTGGTTTATTATATAATGTTTTCAATTAATTAATTATTTTTTATTATGTGATTCCGAAACATAAATACTACCAATTTTATTTATAGTTTGTAACAATTTTGTATACTTTTACTAGTTAAGAAAGAACATTAAATTTCAATGATAATATCAACATACCATCATTTATAATACCAACAATATATGATTTATTTTTAGTCTATACTATTTTCAAAAAAAAAAAAATCATAAAAAAAATCAAGAACTGTCTTTATAGTTGTATTCGAGAAATCTGATTAAAAAATACCATCTCGAACAATTAATTAACTTAATTTACATGATCAAAATATTAATAACCAATCAGTTTCTTATTCAATACTTATTTTTTAACCAATTTATGTTAATATTTGAATTGAATTTGACTGTAACTTAAAATTCTATTTTTCTTTTTCTTGCTTGTTAGTTCTTTGAGGTCAATTTGTTTTTCAGGTATTTTACCTTTCTTTTTTAGACCTTTCATTTTCGCGCGTTAATTTCACTATTTTCCTCTTTTATTCAAATAAACTCGGTCCATAAAATCTCTCATTATTTACTATTAACTATTGATTTAAGGTCTATAATTTTAATGAAATACCTTGTTCATATATAATAAGTTTGGAATACTTCAATTAAGGAAACTACAATGTATATAAATATCCACCTATTCACTATTCATTCATTAAAGGAAAATAATCACACAAGATAACACATAAAAAATCTTCTTTCCTCATATTCGTCTCTCTTCGTAATAATGGGAAAAATTGATCAATGGCGTCGTGGAAAAATTCTCGGTTATGGGACGACGGCGACGATCTCAATTGCAACGAACTGCAATTCCGGGGAGATTATTGCCGTCAAATCCATGCAATTGGCTCGTGCGGAAGTACGTGAACAGAAGATTCTTTCTTCTCTGAATTCCCCTTTTGTTATCACCTATTTGGGTTTCGATATCTCGAAGGATTCTTCTATGGACCAATTGCTTTATAATTTGTTCATGGAGTATGCACCTGGCGGCTCTCTCGCCGATGAGATCAAGAATCTTGATGGACGCGTAACTGAGAGTTATGTTCGGCGTCGAACATTTGAAATTCTCTCTGGTTTGGTTTATCTCCACGAGAATTGCATCGCACATTGCGATATAAAATGTCAGAATATTCTTATCGGTTCTGATGGGATTGCTAAAATCGCCGATTTTGGATGTTCGATATTTGAATCAAGCAAAAATGAGGAGTTTATGATAAGAGGTACGCCCATGTATATGGCTCCCGAGGTGGCAAGATGGGAAGAACAAGGGACTCCAGCTGACGTGTGGGCCCTCGGTTGCGTCGTAATCGAGATGCTAACGGGAGGATCCCCCTGGCAAGGATTCACCAATCCTGCTGCGATTCTTCACCACATTGGAAATTCTTTGAACGTACCGAAATTTCCCAATTCGATATCGGAACAGGGGAGAGATTTTCTGTCCAAGTGCTTGAATCGAGATCCTAATCAGAGATGGACGGCTAAGAAGTTACTAAACCACCCTTTCGTGTCGAAATCAGAGATTTGGGTCGACGAAGAAGTGCGAGAAACTCCCAAGAGCATACTCGATCAAGACATGTGGAAGTCTTTAACAGTCGAGGCAATGGTTACAGACCCGCTTGGGAGAATCGGTTTCTTGGCAACTACAGAATCGTCGATACCGAACTGGACGATTGACGATGATAGCTGGATTACAGTGAGATGTCAAAGCGAGAAAAGTTCAGCTGAATCGCCGTCGACAAGTGATGGCCACATGAAACCAGAAGGATTGAAATTCAATTCACATGATTTGGCTTTTGATGATTCTGATAATAAGAATAATTTAGAGGAGGAGGTGCAACCTAGAAAAATCATCAATTTGCATGATTCATGCAGTTTTGTTGATGATTCGATGCATAAAAGAAAGAAAGCAAGATTCTCGATTGGTTAAAAAAAATAATTTTCTCATTATTTTGTAGTTAGTTGTGGAAAATGGAGTGTGTTTCAAGTGAAGACGATTAAAGCCTAACTGGAGTGCCCCAAATATGTATTATATAATTACTCAATTTTGTATTAATACGTTATACCAGATATTTTTTGTCAAATTAGAGAGAAAAACTGTGAGAATATGTTTCTGTTTAATTTGATTTTTCTCATTATATTCAAATCTGTAAATTGTAATTTCTTTCCAAAACCGGAACTTGGAAAAAAGAAAAAGAACAAAGAGACAAAAACTCATTTTTTACTATTTACCATGGGAATTACATAAACATCAGTCCAAAACAGGCCCTAACTGTTTTTCACAAAAATATATATCTTGAATCAATATTTCAAACTCGGCACAAAAATTCACAATTGCATAATGAGAACAATGATTCAAGTTTGGTACGATTTAGAATTACTAGTAAAAATTAAATCGAGAATTACAAACATATTCCTGACAATTTACAGAACAGTTCAGACAATTTTAAGTTTTAGTTGTAGTTTTAAAAAAATCACATCAAATCGAAAATTATTCCAAAAATGAGATTCAGTGTGGATTTTTTTTAAGTTTTAGTTTGGTGCCCACCGGATCAATCTTTGTCCATGCACATCTTTCAACCGTTGGATGTAATTATCAATTTATCATGGATCAAGATGAGATTCAGTGTAACATCTGTCTATTTTCTCCGTCAAGTAAAAAATGGAAAAGTTGCTCTATTGACCCTGTCGTAAAAGAATGGAAGGATGTATACTCCTTTCCCTACCAACTTTCTCCATGGAGAAACTCATGAGATGATTCTCCCCATCTGAGTACTGAGCTTCTCTAGTGCTCTTCAGTGTTCCATCTCTCAACTTCCTCTTTCTTTGCTATGGGTACTATTTTATTAGCTAAATGAAAATCTCTTCTTTCTCTATTCAGATCTAATTTTCTTTGTGATATTTTTTTGAGCCAAAAATATAAGAAAACAAATTGAAAAGAAGTACTCTAATATTCACTCTAATATTTTTCAGAGCTTCAATAATTAGAGATGAAGATAAATTTATTATTCATATTCTCGTGTATAACAGTTTCAATTCCTCGTGTATAATAGTTTCAGTTTGTTGTCTAACCAATAGCTTCAATAATTAGAGGGTATGTTGGATATGTGTTGTTTAATAATAAATGGTATGTTTGTGATACTTTGTAGCGTTTTTTGTATAATCAGAGATCCTTGAAGAAGACAAAGAATAAAACAGAGAACAAGAGAAAGATAGAGAGAACGAGAAAATATATATTTGTCTATTGTTTCCAAAAATGAAACCTTCTAAGCTTATGTCTATTGCTTATCGATTGAAGTTTTTTTAAGTTTTTTAAATTAGAAAGACAACAACTTCCTTTTTAACACAAACAGAATATCGAAATGGAGGTAACGGTGGAGTTAAATTTGATCAAATTATCATTGATCAGGATAGATCCAACCCTTCATTAAGTGCATGAACAAATTCATGTTCAATGCCCACCGGACAACCTCCAAACCCGAATCAAAAACATGAGAAACAAATTTATAAGGAAGATGCGGCGGTAAGCCAAAACATTGGTCCAATTTTGGAGTGACGGAATCGAATGACACCCAATTTTTATGGAAAATCCTCATCTGTAGGCCTTGATGGAATACATGATGATATTGTTGTTGTTGTTGTTGTTATTATTATTATTATAATTTTATTTTTATTATAACTATTTATACTAGGCCTATTAATTTTATATAATACAAAAATAATGATAAAAAATAACCGCTACAAATATAGATAGATTCGAAATTGAGAAATTGACTTCGGTGGTTTTATACCACAAATCATAACATACAAATACAATAGGGTATGACAAATTTAGACTTTGAACATTAGAAATTTTTTTTTTTTTTTGTCTCTCTATAATAACATACAAATACAATAGGGTATGGCAAATCTTTCCCCTGTTTCGATATCCATTTGGGGACATTCGGTACATTCGAAGAATTTCCAATGTGGAAAAGAACCTAGGCAGGATTGGTGAATCCTTGCCAAGGGACGCCTCCGGTGGCCATCTCGATAACCGTGCAACCGAGGGCCCACACGCCAGCTTGAGTCCCTTGTTCTTCCCATCTCGCCACCTCCGGCGCCATGTACATGGGCGTACCTCTTATCCGAAACTCCTCATTTTCGGCTGGTTCCAATTTCGAACACCCAAAATCAGCAATTTTAGCAAGCCCGTCAGAACCGATAAGAATATTCTGACATTTTAAATCGCAATGCACAATGCAATTCTCGTGAAGATAAACCAAACCGGAGAGAATTTCAAATGTTCGACGGCGAATATAACTCTCGGTTACGCGCCCATCAAGATTATTAATCTCATCAGCGAGAGACCTGCCAGGCGCATACTCCATGAACAAATTATAAAGCAGTTGGTCCGTGGAAGAATCCATCGAGATATCGAAACCCAAATAGGCGATAACAAAAGGAGAATTGAGAGAAGAAAGAATCCTCTGTTCACGTACTTCCGCACGAGCCAATTGCATGGATTTGACGGCAAAAGCCTTCCCGAAATTGCAACTCGTTGCAATTGAGACCGTGCCCGTCGCCCCAGAACCGAGAATCTTTCCACGACGCCATTGATCAATTTTTTCCATTATTACGAAGAGAGACCAATACGAGGAACGAGAAGTTTTTCTATGTTGTCTTGTGTGATTGTTTTCCCTTAATGAATAGGTGGATATATATACTTTGTACTTTCCTTAACGGCCGTCTTCCAAAATTATTATATATTAACCAAGTATTTCATTAAAATTATAGACGATAAATCAATAATTATAGTAAACAATGAGGGGGTTTTATGGACGGAGTTTATTAGAATAAAAATATAAAAAAGGAAGGTGAAACTAGAAAAAAAATGACCACAAAGAACTAACAAGCAAGAAGAAGAAAATAGAATTTTAAGTTACAGTCAGATTCAATTCAAATGTTGCATAAATTGGGTATACAATAAGTTATTGAATAAGAAACTTAAACTTATTAGTTATTAATGATTTGATCGTGTAAATTAAGTTAATTAATGGTTCAAGATAGTATATTTTTGTCAGTTTTCTTTAATACAACAATAAACACAGTTCTTGGTTTTTTAATATTTTATTTTTGAAAATATTATGTACTAAAAATAAAAATAATTCGTATATTGTTGGTATGTACACGATGATATGGTAATATGGAAATATAATGTTCTTTTTCAACTAGTAAAACATACAAAATTGTTAGTATTTATGTCAATAAAAATAATTAATAGTTCAAAACATTTATCAAATATCATATTAATATAATTATATTATCTTAGCTCATTGATATGGGAAATATATACTTGAAAATTTTGTAGACTTTTGATTGATCGGAAGGTTGAGAAAAATAATATGCCAAAATTATGAGATGTTTCGATTGATCTAGTGTTTGTACAATTCGGTGAAAGCTTACGTAGTAAAAGATTCGATCCAAACCATCTCAAAAACACGTTATTTGGGTTCCTCGGAGCGTTAAAAGATTGTTATGAATCGAAAAATAAATTTTCTTATTGTTTGTAAAATTTGGTGAAAACTTACGTAATAAAATGTCCGTTCCAAACCATCTAAAAAAAAAACGCTATTTTGACTCTTCAAAGCGTAAAAAGATTGTTATGAATCGAAAAACAAACTTTCTTTGTGCTTGTAAAATTTGGTGAAACTTATGTAATAAAAGATTCGATCCAAACCATCTAAAAACACGTTATTTGGACTGCTCAAAGCGTAAATAAATTGCTATGAGTTGAAAAATAAACGTTCCTAGTGTTTGTACAATTTCGTGAAAAGTTATGTATTAAAAAAAATGATCCAAATGACCTAAAAACACATTATTTGAACTCCTTAAAGCGTAAAATTATTGATATGAATCGAAAAGAAAACGTTCTTAGTGTTTGTACAATTTGGTAAAAAGTTATGTAGTAAAATATGCGATCCAAATCATCCCAAAAGCACGTTATTTGGACTCCTCAGAGCGTTAAAAGATTGTTATGAATCGAAAAACAAACTTTCTTAGTGTTTGTAAAATTTGGTGAAAAATTATGTCGTGAAAGATATCATACACATGATCTAAAAACACGTTATTTGAACTCCCCAAAACATAAAAAGATTGCTATGAATCGAAAAGAAACCTTTCTTAGTGTTTGTAAAAGGAAAAAAGTGAACAGCACACACATTTTCAAAGTTTATTCAGAAAAAAACAACTTTTGAACAAAATTTGAATTGTGACACTATCGGACTCTCATAGTCCGAAATTTGATGAATTTTCGGACTCTGAGAGTCCGAAATTTTTTGTTGCATTAACGGCCCGCAAACTGTAGATGAATTAACAAAAAAATAATTGAGTCACATGACATTTCGGACCTTGAGAGTCCGAAATTCCATCCCCTCTCCCACCATACTAGTCCCATGAAATTTCGGACTCTCATCTCAGAGTCCGAAATTTCCATCCCCTCTCAGAGTCCGAAATTTCATGTGACTCCATCTCCCTCCCCAAATTATACCCAATAATACACACAATTAATATTTTTTTTAATAAAATCAATTATATATTTAAATAATTTTTAATGAATAATAAGAAAATCAAGATATATTTTAATAAACTGTTATTACTTTTTCGAGTCGTTGGATTGTCCGTTCGGTTTTCGTATCGTTCAGTTCATTTTATATCATTTGATTCGTTCGGTTTTCGTATTGTTCAATTGATTTTAATCAAGATATATTTAACATAATTTTAATATTATTCATTAAAAATTATTTATTACAAAAATATTTATTCTTATTTAATGAATAATTTTTTTAATAAATAATTTTTTAATAAATAATTTTTTTAAATATATAATTAATTTTATTAAAAAAAATATTAATTGTGTGTATTATTGGGCACAATTTGGATGTACCCAATAAATACAATTTGGGTTCAAGAAAATTCGGACTCTGAGAGTCCGAAATTTAAATATGTGAGTGACTGTGTATGTGTGTGACTCACTATGTATGTGTGTGAGTGAAACGATTTAAATTCCGGACTCTGAGAGTCCGGATATAAGTGTGATCGTGTATGTGTGTGTATATGTGAGTGACTGTGTATGTGTGTGTGAGTGATTGTGTATGTGTGTGAGTGAGACTATTTAAATTCCGGACTCTAAGAGTCGGGAATTTAAATAGTGTATGTGTATGTGTATGTGTGTGAGTGAGTGACTGTGTGTGTGAGAGTCCCAAATTTAAATAGTGTACGTGCATGTGTGAGAGTCCGAAATTTAAATAGTGACTATGTATGTGTATGTGTATGTGTGTGAGTGACTGTGTGTATATGTAAAGTTCACATATTTCACATCACACTATTTAAATTTCGGAATCTCAGAGTCCGAATTTTCTTGAACCCAAATTGTATTTATTGGGTACACCTAAATTGTACCCAATAATACACACAATTAATATTTTTTTTAATAAAATTAATTATATATTTAAAAAAATTATTGATTAAAAAATTATTTATTAAAAAATTATTTATTAAAAAAATTATTCATCAAATGAGAATAAATATTTTTGTAGTAAATAATTTTTAATGAATAATATTAAAATTATGTTAAATATATCTTGATTAAAATCAATTGAACGATACGAAAACCGAACGAATCAAATGATATAAAATGAACTGAACGATATGAAAACCGAACGGACAATCCAACGACTCGAAAACGTAATAACAGTTTATTAAAATATATCTTGATTTTCTTATTATTCATTAAAAATTATTTAAATATATAATTGATTTTATTAAAAAAAATATTAATTGTGTGTATTATTGGGTATAATTTGGGGAGGGAGATGGAGTCACATGAAATTTCGGACTCTGAGAGTCCGATATTTCATGGGACTAGTATGGTGGGAGAGGGGATGGAATTTCGGACTCTCAGAGTCCGAAATTTCATGTGACTCATTAATTTTTTTGTTAATTCATCCATTAATCAGTTTGCAGGTTGTTAATGCAACAAAAATTTTCGGACTCTCGGAGTCCGAAAATTCATCAAATTTCGGATTATGAGAGTCCGAAAGTGTCACAATTCAAATTTTGTTCAAAAGTTGTTTTTTTCTGAATAAACTTTGAAAACGTGTGTACTGTTCACTTTTTTCCTTTGTAAAATTTGGTGAAAACTTACGTAGTAAAAGATCCAATCCAAACCATCTCAAAAATACATTATTTGGACTCCTCGGAGCGTTAAAAGAATGTTATGAATCGAAAAACAAATTTTCTTAGTGTTTGTAAAATTTGGTGAAAAGTTTTATAGTAAAAGATACGATACAAATGACCTTAAAACACGTTATTTGAACTCCTCAAAGCGTAAAAAGTTTGCTATGAATCGAAAAGAAAACATTCTTAGTGTTTCTCCAATTTGGTGAAAAGTTATGTAGTAAAAGATTCGATCCTGACCATCTTAAAAACACGTTATTTGGGCTCCTCGGAGCGTTAAAAGATTGTTATGAATCGAAAAACAAACTTTCCTAGTGTTTGTAAAATTTGGTGAAAAATTATGTAGTAAAAGATACGATACAAAAGATCTAAACACACGTTATTTGAACTCCTCAAAGCGTAAGAAGATTGCTATGAATCGAAAAGAAAACTCTCTTAGTGTTTGTACAATTTGGTGAAAGTTACATAGTAAAAGATTCCATACAAACCATCTCAAAAACACGTTATTTGGACTCCTGAGAGCGTTAAAATATTGTTATGAATCAAAAAACAAACTTTCTTAGTGCTTGTAAAATTTGGTGAAAAGTTATCTAGTAAAAGATACGATTCAAATGATATAAACACACGTTATCTGAACTCCTCAAAACGTAAACATATTTCTATGAATTGAATAGAAAACTTTCTTAGGGTTTGTACAATTTGGTTAAAAGTTAATTAGTACAAGATTCGATCCAAACCATCTCAAAAACACGTTATTTGGGATCATAAGAGCGTTAAAAGATTGTTATGAATCGAAAACAAACTTTCTTAGTGTTTGAATAATTTGGTGAAAAGTAAGGTAGTAAAAAATACTATACACATGATCTAAAAATACATTATTTGAACTCCTCAAAGCGTTAAAAGATTGCTATGAATCGAAAATAAAACTTTCTTAGAGGATGTACAATTTGGACTTCTCAACACGTTATTTCCTAGTGTTTACGATACAAATAATCTAAAAGCAGGTTATTTGAACTCCTCATAGCGTAAACGATTGTTATCAATCGAAAAGAAAACATTCTTAGTGCTTTTACAATTCTGTGAAAAGTTACGTAGTAAAAGATTCGATCCAAACCTTTTCAAAAACACGTTATTTGGTCTCCTCAGAGCGTTAAAAGATTGTTATGAATCGAAAAACAAAATTTTCTAGTGTTTATAAAATTTGGTGAAAAGTTATGTAGTAAAAGATACGATACACATAATTGAAAAACACGTAATTTGGGTTCTTGAGAGCGTTAAAAGATTGTTATGAATCGAAAAATAAAATTTCCTAGTGTGTATAAAATTTGGTGAAAACTTATGTAGTAAAAAATTCGACCCAACCAATCTCAAAAGCACATTATTTGAACTTCTCAAAACGTACAAAGATTTCTATGAATCGAAAAATAAATTTTCCTAGTGTTTGTACATTTTGGTGAAAAATTGCGTAGTAAAAGATTCGATCTAAACCATCTCAAAAACACGTTATTTGGGCTCCTCGGAGCATTAAATGTTTGTTATGAATCGAAAAACAAACTTTCTAAATGCTTGTAAAATTAGGTGACAAGTTATGTAGTAAAATATAAAATACAAATGATCTACAAACACATAATTCGGAACATAATCCGTTCAAACGCACCATAATGTTTGTTCGAAAGTACCAGACACTGTTATTGTGTTCCAATTCTACACAGGTATGTTCGAACGGGAATAACCCATTCGTTCGGACGAACCATCAAAGTCCGTTCGAACGAACCACCTTGGTCCGTTCGAATGACTTGTCTCCTGGTTATTGAGTTTGCACACTTATTGTGAACTCAATCATTCCAACAAATGCGTACGTTTGTCTATGATTATTTGTACATTCTTCAGGCTAACTTTATTTTATGTTGTAATGGACCAGATTTGAGTTGGCTTTATTGTAGTAGAAATGGATGGTAAACGAATAAAAAGAGTAAATATTACACAACATTCTCTCACGACATGACGGAATCATGATTTCTTATTGGATTTGTATTTTCTATATGTGTAATGTGATTGGATGAGATTTCATACGTGTCTATGTCAATTCAGCATCCTGCTGCCAGTCCTGTTGCGGTATCTTGTATTGTATAACATTACTCGAATAATAAACGTGATACATGATTAGCAAGTTAATTCATAATGTGTTAATTAATATGTTAATGGTTTATGTTAATTATCCTTGCAAATCATCCATAGTAGGTAAAATTAGAGAGCCAAATTAATCTACTCCACAAATGGACAATTAAAACTTATGGACAATTAAAACTCAAGGAAAGATAAATTCTTAGATATTACTAATTATAGCTAAAAGATTCTGAATTATTAATATTTATTTTAGATAGTCCATCTAGAAAACCTCCTAACTTACTATAGCTAAAAAAACAAAAAACAATATTCAAGATGCGTAACAAAAGCAAATAAAATGTTAATTTCTCTTAAAAAAAGGCAAGGATCCGAAACTAATCAAGAACAATTAGAATGCAAAGCAACCAGTGAAGCATAGGCTCCACCCACAACTCTAATCAAATCTTCATGCCTTCCTTGCTCTGCAATGGCTCCGTCCTTCACAACTGCGATTTTACTTGCATTCAAAATGGTCGAAAGGCGATGCGCAACTATAATGCTCGTTCTTCCAACCATCACTTGATCTAATGCCTCTTGCACGGTTCGTTCCGATTCTGCATCAAGTGCACTGGTAGCCTCATCCAAGAGAAGAATTCTCGGGTTTTTTAAGATTGCTCTCGCTATTGCGACACGTTGCTTCTGGCCACCTGACAATTGGATCCCACACTCTCCTACACTCGTGTTGTACCTGTTATTTACCAAAATTGGATATTATCATACTCCTTTATTAATATTCCTGAGGTAAACCATTAAAGAAAGATACGTAAACAATAATGTATGCATTACCCATCACGGAGAGCTGAGATGAAGCTGTGCGCATTGGCAGCCTTGGAAGCTGCAACAATCTCTTCTTGTGACACGTTTCCGGGTTTGCTGTACGCTATGTTGGAGGCTATGGTACCGTTAAATACTACTGGCTCTTGGCCCACGAGACCGATTTGCTGCCTCAGCCAATTTATCTTCAGCGATTGCAGATCAACCCCGTCAAGTAGGATTGAACCCGAGTCCGGGTCATAGAATCTTTCTAGCAATGCAATAATAGTAGATTTTCCGCTCCCACTCTCTCCAACTATGGCAATGGTCTTAAGTAAAATAGAAAACACAAATATAATGTACAAGATCCAAATTAATTAAGAAATAGCCATATATAAAGAGATAATAATATATGTACCTTTCCCGGGGGGATTTTCAAGCAAAGATCCTTGAAGATTTCGATATCGGGTCGGATTGGATATCTGAAACCAACATGCTGGAACTCGATTGCCCCCTTTACAGTAGCCAATTCCGTACCATTATAAGAGCTTGAATCAATCTTAGATTTCCTGTCAAGAATCTCAAATATGGAAGAAGCCGAGTTTTTTGCTTTGTTCACATCTGGCGCGGACGCACTTGACTGAGAAATTCTGGTAGCAGCCATTGTAAGTGCAAAAAAGACCTGCATATTCACATTTTTGCATCTCAATTAGATCAATGCAACATAAAAGCTCACATTATTGTGTGGAAGAAAATGTAAAAAGTGAGGGTACCCGGAAGACTTGGCTGAAAGTGGCAGATCCAGCGTGAACGAAACGGGCTCCAACATAGAAGCAAAGTGCATAGCTACAGTAGAGCAACATATAAGAGAATCCGTATCCAATTCCACTTAACACACCTTGTCTCAAACCGTGCTTAATAGTGGAGTAGCATTTCTTTTCGTAAGTGTCCATAACTTCGTGTTCTGCACAGAAGGAAGCCACGGTGCGTATACTTCGGACCGCATCATTGGCCACCGTGCTTGCTTCCTCATATTTTTTCTGAAAACAAGGGATTCTGTTAAACACAACTCGAAAGGTGAAAAATGTAACCGAACTGTACCTTGGCATCGGCACTGAAGCCCTGCAGGAACTTTATATGAACATATGCTTCCGCTCCAATACAAGGTAAAATGCACAAAACTATGAAAGCGAGCTTCCAATTAGCAAACATGGCAATGATAAGTCCCGCAAGAAGCGTAGCAAGATTTTGAACCATTAGCGAAAGAGAATCTCCTACAAGTCCTCTAACGTACGCAGCATCAATAGAAAGCCTTGCGCCTATTGCACCACTGAAGAAAAATAAAGTATACTATTTGTGATTAAACAGAATTGTTGCATGTGATAAAGAATGATTTATTCAGTTACCTAGAATTGGAGGGATCATCAAACCAACTTATTTCTTGATGCACGACTCTCTCGAAACACGAGGAACGAATCCTCTCAATGAGCTTTGCTCCAGCCACACCAAACAAGTAATACTGAACTGGAAGTGCAACCAGATATACCACCCCTAAAGCCACATAAATGAGAGACCAAAACCTAGCATCATTTCTCAATTCATGTACCGGTCCGTAAAACATCTTGATTGTGATCGAGAGCAAAGCACCAAAAATTGGCATTATGACTCCACTAATAGCTGCCACAGCAGATCCAAGGAGCAGTACGTGAGTCTCAGATTTGTTGAGGTATGCGAGACGAGTTAACGAAACCTCTTTCCTTTGTTTTTTGCAGTCATTCGATTGATAATCCTGTACAGTGTGGTCTTCTGCAGTCATTCTTATCGAACCATGTGAGGATTCTGATCTAGTAACGGATCTATCCATGGATGATCTTGCACTGATGAGTTCTTCTTTAGTTTCTGAGTTTGCATGATCTTGTAACTGGATGAGCTGAGAATAAGCTCCCTCGGGATTTCTCGTCAATTCTGCATGCGAACCTGCTCCACAATACTCTCGTATTACATTTCAGAATTTAGATGAGATTATAGTCTCATGTTTAATATCGATATAGTACATATTTAAAGTACATACATAGTCACTACTCGAGCAATAAAATAAGTATTTACTATTACCTTGTTCAATCAACTTGCCGCGATGAACCACTGAAATCATATCTGCATTTTTAATGGTGCTTAAACGATGTGCAACCACTATAGTGGTCCTGCCTTGCATGAGCTTCGAAAGGGCATCTTGAACCACCTTCTCGGACTCAGCATCAAGAGCACTCGTAGCCTCATCAAGAAGCAGAATTTTAGGGTTCTTTAGTATTGCTCTAGCAATGGCGATCCTTTGTTTCTGTCCTCCTGACAACTGGGTCCCGTGCTCTCCTACCATTGTATCGAGGCCCTACAAAAGAAAGCAGATAGTCATGAACAAACTTTTGTCTTTAGTCCGACTACAAAATATAGATGTATATACACGATGAGAGTTATATTACATTAGGCAATTTGTCTATGAACTTAACGGCATTCGCAAGCTCAATTGCTCTCCTAAGCTCGATTTTGGTTGCATTCTTGTTTCCAAACTCAATATTTTCTCTAATACTAGTCGTGAACAAAATCGGCTCTTGACTCACGAGCCCAATACTCTCCCTAATCCAACTCAGCCTCATTTCCTTCAAATTCACTCCATCTATCATCACCTTACCATGGTCTGGATCGTAAAACCTTTCTACTAGACTTATCACCGTTGATTTACCGCTTCCACTCTCACCAACCAATGCCATTGTAGTGCCATGTGGCACTTGCAATGAAAAGCTTTCGAAAATTATCTGATCGGGTCTTGCTGGATATGAGAAACGTATGTTCTTTAGCTCTATGTCACCTCTAATGATTGGCAATATGATTCCCTTGGTATCATACGAATCGATAAGGGGCTTTCGGTGAATTGTATTGAACATTTTGTACGCTGCAGCTTGACCCGATGCAAAGGCATTTATGCATGGCGATGTCTGACCTAATGACCTGTCCAAAAATTAACTATATTAACTAAATAAAGAAACAAATAAGTAAATAATTTTGGAACTCAGTAAAAATGTAAGATAGAGAAAATTACATGGAACCAGTCATGAGAGCCACTATGATATTAATAATGGTACCACCATTGTAGCCTTTTTCAATGATAAGCTTGGATCCGTACCAAATGGCCAAAGCATAACTCGAGAAAATGAAAAACATAAGAGACCCGAATCCTAAACCAATAATCGCCCCTTGGTGAACTGCCATCTCGTACGCCAATTTCAAAAACCCATTGTACTTTTCAATCGCGTTCTTCTCTCCCGTAAATGAAACGACCTTTTAAAAAGACAAAATACACAGTTAGAAATTACGAGAAGATTGTAATCATAATATATAGATTGGCGAACTTACGGTACGAATGGATCCAACTGTCTGTTCGACAACATTGCCAGCTTCAGCATATGCAAGTTGGCTTTTGATTGCTAATTTTGATAAAATTAAAGACATTGCCGCACCAGCAAGTACGGTAGGTGGAATGCACGCGAGCAACACTAGAGACAGAAACCAACCACGTGTAAATGCAACGACAATGCCGCCCAAAAACGTCGAAAGCAACTGAATAAATTTTCCAACCTATATTGACATAAAAAAGAAATGACATGAAACATTGGTGAATATTGTTGTGAAGAAGATAGAAAAAACAAACCTTTTCACCAATGGCGTCTTGGATCAATATAGTGTTGCCAGTCATTCTTGCAGTAACTTCTCCAGTTGAAGTCTGCATATCGAAGAATGATATATCTTGTCGAAGTATCGTCTTTAGATACAAACCGCGAATTCGTGCTGCTTGTCTCTCTCCAGTTACCATCCAACATGACACCTCTGTTAAGTCAAATATATCAAAATTCATTCAGATCCATTACCACCATTTTATCATTTACACAATGTTTTACAAGGTGAAATCATATTGAAAGCAGAACATAAAGCCTAAGAAAGTAATTAGTTATAAACCATCCAAATCCTAGGCAAAAATAACCAAAACTAGAAATTAATTTTGGCACTTACGAAGAAATGCTGCAAGACCTGCTCCAAGAGCAAGATATACATACTTGACAACTACCTGAAATCAAGGGAGTCAAACAAGTTTTAGGGTAAATTTTACAAGAACCTAAAGGATCTAAATGCAAGCTTTAGTGTTTCTTTCTTTTCAAACACGCATCAAAGAAATCAAGAAATTATCTTGAATTTCAAGAAGTAGCAAGAAGGTCTCTAAATAACCAAAGAACAACAAAAGAATGTGAAAAAGATATCACACGATTGAGAAAACTCACCTTTGAAACCTCATGAACGATGGAATCACGATCTGCGACTCCAAAAGCATTGATCAGTTCACCGAAAATCATTGTCATGATAGGCATTGCAAGGCCATTAGAAATGGCTGCCAAAAATCCTGTTGACATGAGCACCTTGTCCCACGTGTCAGCGAAAGAGAAGAGCTTGTAGAGAGCCACTTTCTCATCCTTGTTGGTTCTTCCTCTCTTCATAGTTTTCTCCTTAATTTGCATGTGTTTCGTTTAGTGTATTTCTCTCCAATTGGAGAAATGGCGAGTATTTAAACTGACTGGTTCAGGACAGAAAGAGAAATGAGACACGTCATGTACATCAGTGATTAAAAATATTTTGGTTGTTTAAATTATCAGAAAGAGAAATGGGGAGTATTTAAATTATCATGTACAGATATGATGTCGATGATTCTCCATAGAATGGTTATCGGATTGAGGTCAGGTCCCCCACCCACTTCCCCTCGTTTTTGCCATTTATGGCTGAATGCGAAGCCTTCGTCCTACTTGCTTTCGAACGTGTTATACAACTCAATCATGAAGGAGTAACTTTCGACATTGATAACAAAGCCTTGGCTGATTTCATTCTAGGGATTTCTAACTCCTGTTAATGGTCCAGTCATTACATCTCATCTGGGACCAAAGATTGTTGGCTCCCTTCACCAAGTAACCTGTTAATTGACAAATCTTCAATTATGAAGCCCATATACGCTTAGCATCATGAGACAAATCTTCAATTATTTATATTGGCTTAGTTTTGTGGGCAAACCATGCTTATATCCTCTACAAAATATGAAATATTAAATATTAAATATCACATTTAAAATGATAAATATCAAATTAATTCTTTGAAGCATAACTTCTATCAAATATGTACATTTAAACATATTAAATATCAAATTTATCTTCAATTGTTGATTTACGGTTAAACTTGACAAAAAACTTACAAGAAGTTTTATGAGTTAATAAATATTAAATACTTTTGAGGTTAAATAAATAAAGGAAAAAGTCTGATTTTGGTCCCTGACAAATATCAAAATGTTCATTTTGCCTCCCGACTTTTTTTTTAGGTCATTTTGGCCCAATCTTTCAAATTTGTTCAATATGCCCCCCAACATTTTTAAATCGGTTCAATGTGCCCCTTCCGTCCGATTTTTTCGTTATGTTGGTGTTAGTTGATATTAATTTATTATTTTTTTTAAACCCGACCCGTTCCAAACTGACCCGACCCGTTTTTTAAACCCGACCCGTTTTTTAAACCTCTCTCTCTCTGAGCTCTCTCTCTCTCTCTGAGCTCTCTCTCCAGTAAAGAAAGAACTCACGCTCAAACCACGCTCTCGCCCAAACCACGTTCTCTCTCGTCGCCCACTCTCGCCCAAACCCTTCTCTCCACTCGCCACCCTCTCTCTCGCCACCCTCTCTCTCGCCACTCTCCTCTCTGTTGCCACCCTCTCTCTCGCCACTCTCCTCTCTGCTTCACTACGAAAATCCTAAAAAATGGCGGATTCAAATTGTGGCCCTTCTTCAAGATCGGGTTAGTTGAATTAATTAAATCATCTAAGAAATTGATTGAATTGATTAATTTTTGTGTTAATTTGATGAATATTTCTCTAAATATTTTTGTACGAATTGATTTAATTGATTAATTTTTTGTAATAATATAGATGGGAGCATTATTCGAATTGAACCATGTTTGGGTCATGAACGCGACGATTTTGTTCCTATTGATTTAACTACCGGAGAAAATGATGATGATAGCGATTTTTCTTTTTCGAGTCGAGACGAGAGTAGCGATAATGAAGAACCTTTGATTTTGTTACCGCTCGAAACCGATCCCAATGTTTTACACGAATTCCAACTTGGGATGCGTTTTTCATGTGTTTCGGATTTGCGCGCGGCCATTCGGAATTAGGCGTCCAACACCTCGACAAGTGCTTCCGGACAATCGTCAAGCCAAACGCCGCAATCATCTAATTGGAAAGCGTGAAACGAATTTATTTATGTTTTGATGTATCGAATTTATTTATGTTTTGATGTATCGGATTTGAATGTTTGCCCTATCGAATTTATTTATGTTTGCCCTATCAAAAATATTGATAATTTTGCCCTATCAAAGATATTGCAATATTGCCAGTGCCAGTGACAACCAAAAATTTTGCCCTATCATTTTGAGAGTACTAATTAACCACTTCATTTTGAGAGTACTAAAAATACATTAATCCAAAATAGGAACCAATTGAGACCAATTAAAATCCAAATATTAATCAAAATCCATTAATTCATATATTCATCCAAATATTAATTCATACATTAATCCTTACATTAATCCAAATATTAATTCATACATTAATTCATACATTAATCCTTACATTAATCCAAATATTAATTCATACATCAAAATAAACGATACATTAATCCATACATTAATATGAACATAAATATTACTCCAAAAATTATCTTATTATTGTTGTCATTTTTGACGACTTCTTTCACGACGGCTTCTTTCTCGACGGCTTTTTCCTCGACGTCTTCTTTTCTCGATTGCCCACAAAAACGACGTAGAAATATTCTTTTGCCATAATACAAAATCTGAAAAAATAATTACAATATTACAAATTAATAAACCCTAAATTGACACTAAATCAATAAACCCTAAATTAATAAACCCTAAATTGGCCTAAATCAATCCTAAATTGATCCATAATTGGCCTAAATCAATCCTAAATTGGCCTAAATCAATCCTAAATTGACCCTAAATTGGCCTAAATCAACCCTAAATTGGCCTAAATCAATCCTAAATTGGCATAAATCAATCCTAAATTGGCCTAAATCAATCCTAAATTAGCGATTTACGCATATACTTTGCCTAATTCAAAACCCTAAATAGAAACAAGTTGTGCCAGTAACCCTAAATTGAAAACCCTAAATTTACGACGAGAGAGAGAGATCGCCCAGAGAAGTCCCATTACGACGAGAGAGAGAGAGAGAGAGAGAGAGAGAGAGAGAGAGAGAGAGAGAGAGAGAGTTTACTGACTAGAGAGAGAGAGTTTTTGCTCGAGAGAGAGATCGCCCAGAGAACGGATCGGAGAGAGAGATCGCCCAGAGAGAGAGAGCGTGGTTTGAGCATGAGTTCTTTCTTTACTGGAGAGAGAGAGCTCAGAGAGAGACAGAGAGAGAGAGAGAGAGAGAGAGAGAGAGAGAGAGAGAGAGAGAGAGAGAGAGAGAGGTAGGTTTAAAAAACGGGTCGGGTCAGTTTGGAACGGGTCGGGTTTAAAAAAATAATAAACTAATATCAACTAACACCAACATAACGAAAAAATCGGACGGAAGGGGCACATTGAACCGATTTAAAAAAAAGCCGGGAGGCAAAATGAACATTTTGGTATTTGTCAGGGACCAAAATCAGACTTTTCCCATAAATAAACAAATTATAGAATAATGTTTGTAAGATTAATCAATATCATTTTTATAGCTTAAATGGGACTTTTAAACATAAATTATATTACTATTTTATATGTTTGCAAATATTAAGTTTAAGGTTATATATGCAAAATACAGTATTCCTTCGCTACTCGTTGAGCTTGTTTGAACCGATCTGAACTGTATCCGAAGAAATACCCAGATTCAAAGAAAATATCCAGATTCAAAAAAATATCCGGATCCGAGTGAATCCGGATATGGATATGCTTACTAACTTTTTGATCCCGGATTTGATATTCAGTTTTTGTGTCGGGACCGGATCCGGGTATTATTTGGATCTAGATATTCGAAACCGGATTCGAGTATCAGGATTCGGATTCGGATCCGTATATGTTTTATGTATCTTATTAGATATTAGTTGGAATAACATATATAAATTAATGATTTGTGAGTGAGTTAAAATCACAACCGTGAAATCACGTTTTATACATAGAGTGATTCTATGGTAGAACCATTTGAAAAGGGTATATATATATATATATATATATATATATATATATATATATATATATATATATATATATATATATATATATATATATATGAGGGAGACTAACCTACTTAATTAAGTACCAATGATTTGATATTTAATGTTTTTTAACCATTGGATTTGCATTGAGATTTGTGTATTTTCATGATGATAATGAAATTTTGTGCACATCATTAAATGCACAAATCTCAATGCAAATTCAATGGTTAAAAATCATTAAATACCAAATCATTGGTACTTAATTAAGTAGGTTAGCCCCTCTCTCTCTCTCTCTCTCTCTCTCTCTCTCTCTCTCTCTCTCTCTCTCTATATATATATATATAGAAATGCTAACTAGAATCCACAAAAAGAATCCACAAAATGAATCCAAGGACTTGAAAATAATATAAGCACACACGGAGGGGGCTTTTAATAAAATTTACACACGGAGGGGCCTTTTAATAAAATTTACCCTCCAAATGACATTCTCCCGTCTTCTTCACTTGAGCTCTCTTCGATAAGTGGAAACAAATGGAGATTAATGGAGGGTTGAACCTTGCGACGCCTCCTCTGAGCCCTATCCACTCAGGCGACGGCTGGATCCTGACGGCGACTGGATCCTGGCGATTTACGAACCCTATTTCTCAGTTCCAACGATCTCTCCGGCGACTCACGAACCCTATTTCTCAGATCCGACGATCTCTCCGACGATTTCGACGATTCACGATCCCTCCAGCCATGATCTCAAACTAAATAGAGCATTTTGTTATAAGAAACACCTTTTCAAGCTAATTAGGTAATCGGTCATCCTTAATTTACAAGCTTTTCAAGCTTATTTAGGTAATCGATCCCTCCGGCCTCAATTATACGACTACCCTAACGATTACCTTTTCAAGCTTTTCAAGCATCCTGTGCCTTTCCCTTGCTGAGTAGCTTTTCAAGCATCCTTAATTGCTCCTAGAGGTGGCAAACAGGCAGGTCGGGTCATTTCAGGTTCGGGTCATTTTGGTTTGCGGGTCGTTCGGGTCATTGGGTAGTTCGGATCGTAGGTTGTTCTGGTTGTGGGTTGTTTCGGTTTTCGGATCATTCGGTTCTGAGTCGTTTCGATTTCGGGACATTTGGTTTCACGTCGTTTCCGTTTTCGGGTCATTCGGTTCCGGATCGTTTCTTTCGGGTCATTCGGATTTCGCAAAATTTGATTTCGAATCATTCTGCTTTCCGAAAAATTTCGGGTCATTCGGATTTCGCAAAATTTGATTTAGACTTATTTCGCTTTTCGAAAATTTAGTCTATGGGTCATTTGGATTTATTTTATTGATTTCGAGACATTTTAGAAATAACAATAACATATTGATTTTAGCAATAATATATTAATTTTCGGATCATTCAGGTCGTGATTTTCGGATCATTCGGGTCCTGAGTTTCGGATATTCGGATTTTGGGTTAGTACGGATTTCGGGTCGTTCGTGTTTCGGATCATTCGGTTTCAGGTCGATTTCGGGTTCGGATCATTTTGTTTCATGCCGATTTTGGGTTCGGGTCATTCGGTTTCGGTTCCATTTCAGGTTAGGGTCATTCGGTTTCGGTTCGGTTTCGATTTCGGATCATTGACTTTTGAACATTTTTTTATTCGGGTCGGGTTCGGATTCGGACGGGTCAGATCATCTTTTCGGGTAGGGTCACGTTTTGTCAGCTCTACTACTCCTCTCTCTCCGAACCATAAATAGACCGGGAAAATAAACTTGAGAATAAATGTGAGGAAAGTAGAAAATAATGAAAAATTGGTGGAGAATCACGAAACACAAAGTAGGAGAATATTTTAGAAGCGATTTCGTTTTATTTTCGATTGATATTCATTTTCGATTTCGGAACAAGATATTCTATTTTATCTTGGTGTTAATCGGGTTATCTCAATCAAGTGAGTGTTATTCCCAATCTTCTCTTACTAAGACCGTTAATTATACTTATTTTGGTTCATTTTGTGAAAACTAAATTTGTTCCAAAAAATGTTAAATTTTGAAATTATAAATTACTTGTTTATGATATTGTGATATATTTAGGAATTGAGTTTCAATAACAAATGTGGATAGTTACTCTTTTAAAGGATTTTTCATATTGGATTTTTCGAACCTAAAGATTTCAAAAGTTATAAATGATTTGGATTGTTTTCAAATTTGAAAGGTATAGTTCGAATTTATGCGAATAATAATGGTTTTCAAATTTGCTTTAATAATTATACGTATATAGATTAATTACATTATATGAAGAATTTGGTTTTTGAGAAAGCTTAAACTGGGTTTACAATTTTAAATAGGGTATTATGTTAACATATACGGGATTCGCCCGTTTATGTTTTTGTTATGTTATATTTCTTTTTGCATGACTATGTGACACTATATGGAGGAAAAATGTAGCTAGTTCAAACATATTGTACCGTTGTACGATGCAATTTGAAAGATGTCTCATGACACTAGAGATACGTTTGAAAGATGTCCCATCAATTAGCCGTTGCAATTTGAAATTCGTACTTTTCGTACGATGCGTTTAAACGCATGTAACTTATCGTTCAAATGCAAATTCAAATTCCTAGGGTTTTTACGCCACCAGAATGTGAGATTCGTTCAAACGCTATCTGAAGCTTTAACTTCAATTGTCGCCTGTGACAAGGACACCCGTGTTGCGTAAACACTTGACCAAACGTTCAAACGATTCATCATTCATTCAAACATATTTCCCATTCCTCTAAATGCAAGCTATATGTTTTGTTGTCAGTGACTTCTGAAACGAAAAACATGGATTATCGTTTAACGCATATGACATTCGTTTAAATGTTTGGGGTCCGTTTAAATGTTTGGGGTCCGTTTAACGCATATTTCCCATTCATTGATTTTGCAATTTGTAAGTTATTTGGTTGGAAATTTGATGATTTCATATTATTAATGGAGCTTTAAATTAATCTTAGATAAGTTTGGAATAGCCTTGATATCATGCAAATGTAGAGTGCTATTCCAAATCATGAAAGTTCATGAACGAAACTCTTGTGATATTGAAATTATATCTTCATTCGTCTTCAATGATTTTCACTTGAGCGCTTATATCTTGTGCAAGTTTGGCTTGATGGACCATGATTTATGCTTCTTCTTCTTATTCTTCTTCTTCTTCTTCTTCTTCTTCTTCTTTTTTGGATAACTATTATGCTCCATTTTACCCTCAATTGTATTTTCCTAATGTAAAACACTTCGAAAAAATCGTTATTATTATCGATATTGTTTTGAAACAATCAAATAGAATTTGAACCAACAGCCACAACATCCCGCCCACGAATGACCGGGAGAATTCTTCAATTTAAATAAAAATTCAATATTAGTCTCATGAAATTTGAATTGCTCGAACCTCTTCCTAAGTGAATTAAGAAAGAACCATATCTACAATGTTCAAGATATCATTAATCCTAAAATCTTCTGCGACTGAGAGCATTATTTCTTCACTAACATCCTCATCAAATTGTCTTTTTATGTGACGAGTTTGTTTTTCAAAAAATATAGGATGAATCCATGTTTCATTTGATAATTCTTTAGTTTCATCCATCGGTTTCATGAAATCATTTTCTCTAAATTTCTCAAAAAAAATTAACAAAAATTCCAAATTGATCCACCACAATTTTTATATCGATATCTTCACTTTGAAAAAAAATTCTGTAATAAATATAAAAAAAAGGGTTTTGACATTTGTCGTGATTCTTTATGAAAAGATTTGAATCGAAATTTTATGTTCAATATTTTAATTCTTTCAAAATATTAAATTTAAATATATTATATTTGAGTTTTCATTATGGTGTAATCTTAATATCAATTATTTGAGGGTTCACTAAAATAATTATAATATATGACTATATTTTTATATTTCTGTTGTAATAATGTACATGGATTTTTATAGATGAGTAAATAAATAAGTTTTAGGATTATATCTGAAAAGGTACAACTTCTTATTGGACCGCACCATATGTTTATTAAGCGGCTAGACTTATATGCCTCCTAGCCAGTGTTGTAAAAAACGGTGTAAAACGGTTAAAAAATGGTGAAAAACGTTAAAACGGTAGCAAACCGTTCCGTTTTGCCAAAACGGTTGAACAAAACGGTCCACCGTTTTTTTAACGTTTTTTGCCGTTTTTTTCTTTCTCAAAAACGTTTTGGAACCGTTTTACTTACCGTTTTTTGTTTAAAAAATTGGGGCTAACATATTTTTTGGGCTTTCTTTTCTTGGCCCAACTTCAAAAGTTAAGACTTTAATCATCTTCAACTTGTTCAGCCCTAGTGTCGAGCTTCTTCATCCTAATACTATGTCCATCTAAGGTAAACTGAGAGAAGCAAGGCGACTAAAGTGGAGACTAATTGGAGACGCAAATTCAGGGCTCAAGTTCTCTCCTTCACTGCTGCAGCAAGGCGACTAATTGGAGACGCAAATTTGCAAGTAATTTCTTCTTTTTCGATTAGAGATGTATTTGTACCGAATTTATGACGTTTGTGATGAATTCGTTCTTTTTTTTTTGCTTAATATATGCTGAATTTGTACTGTTTTTGGCTGAATTCGGGTTGTTTTGGATAATTTCGTGTTAAATTTGCTGAATTTGTGCTGTTTTTGTTCTGAATTTATCGTGTTTGTGCTAATTTGGTGCTGTTTGTATGTTCATACTGTTTTGTACTGATTTGGTACTGTTTTTATACTGTTTTAGCCTAATTTGTACTGATTTTACCTAACTTGTGCTGATTTGGTGCTGATTTGTGCTGTTTTTGTCTAATGTGTGCTGATTTTGTCTAATTTATGCTGATTTGTTGCTGGTTTTTTTGCTGATTTTGTCTAATTTGTGTTGAATTTCAGTTTAGGGTTTAGGATTAGTCGATGTTGATGTTGTTATGTTTTATTAAGACTTTGTGTGTTATTTTTTTGTATTTGGACATTGTTTATGTTTTATTTAAGATGATATTTTTGATGATATTTTTGGTATTTTGTTGTATTTTGATGATATTTTATTGTATTATGACTTAACCGTTTTTAATTTTTTTTAACCGTTTTATGACCGTTTTACGGATAAAACACTAAAACGGTGCCGGACCGTTCTGTACCATTTTTCGTTTTTTACAACACTGCTCCTAGCTAGCTTCTTTCTAACAGAAGTCATTTCCCCTAAAGTTATTTGATCATTTCATAAGCCATTTCGCCCAACAACAAAATGAGAGAAAACTATATCTGTTGGATAGAGATCAATCAAATTGGAAGTACGATGAAGTAGATGGGTCTAGTAGTGCTAGATAGAAAGAGATTATGAGGTATTTCAATGTCTTTCGAGTTTTTGCTCTTTATCGGTCGATATCAGTGTTTTAAATTGCGGCCCGAAATTTAGAATCGCAATTTCGCAATAACATATAGCGGTATATTGCGTTTTCGAAAAATTGCGGCCATTGCGGCGCAATTGCGGGAAAATTGCGGGACAATTGCGGTAATTGCGGGTACAAATTGCGGGATAATATTCAAATCGTTGTAATTTTCAAATCCTTCCATCAAATTACACGAAATTTATATTGAAATCGCTCGTCTCGACGAGAGGAACGCAATGATGGGCTTGAATTTGTGAAATTTTGTCTTTTACCCTGAATTAAACACGAAACACACGTTAAATTAATTTTGTCGAGAATTATTTAATATAAACATTATAACATAATTTTTGAGATTATTGAATACTTAGTTTCCATGTTTTATTATCAAAATATTTGATCAAATATACTCATAACATACATAACTTCTAAAATATGCCATTTTCATCTATAAATATTTGGCTTTCATAATTTTCATTGTATTTCATTGATGTTTCGATTTAAAATTTGAGTTATAGTGTTTTGATATTTTTGGATGTCGACAAAAAATTCTTCAACAAAATACAAATCCAAAGATCCCGTATAATTGCCATTTTAATGAAAATTTTATGATCAACTTTTATTTTTACTGAAAATGTTCCTGGACAATCAACTTTTTTATCCTTTTTAGAAGAAAATATTGTAAAAAATATATTTAAACAAACTATTATTTTTACATAATTTAATATCGCAACGACTGTCCGCAATAAGTTCATTGCGCCGCAATTGCGCCCGCAAACACAATCCGCTGCAAAAAATACCCGACCGCAATGGACCGCAATATCGCAATTTAAAACATTGGTCGATATCGATTTTCGATTTCGAAGCTAGGCTTTCGATTTCGTCTTGGCGTCGAACGAGTTCATTCAATTAATCTGTGAGTGTAATTCTCACTCTTCTCTAATTAAAATCGTATATTATAGTTATTTTGTAATTTTCGTTAAAATGAGTTTTGTTCCAAAAACCGTGCTAAGTTATGAAAATAGAAATTATTTTGTTTACGATATCGTGAGTGTTATTCTCACTTTTCACCGTTATTTATACTTATTTTGGTTAATTTAATTAAAACGGATTTTGTTCCAAAAAGCTTGTTTGATTACGAAAACCTATATTATTTAGTTTATGATATCGTTATATATTTGTTCCAAAAAGCAGGTATGACAATTCATGATTTTAAATGAGTTGCGAAATTATGATTTTGAATTTGGATATTCATTCAAATATAGAAAGTATATTTCGAATTTGTTTTCATTAATGATTTGTGTTAAAAAGTGTTTTTGTTTTAATAAAGATACTTAGTAAATAATATGATTATATTATGGATTTTAAAGAGACTCTACATATATATAGAATTTTATTTGGATAAAACGTAAGCCGGGCATACGATTTTAGTGAGGGTCTCCGGGAGGCTCTCTATATGTATGATTTGAATTAGTCTAAAACGTAAGCTGGGACTTGCGATTTTAGAAAGGGTCTCTGGGAGACTCTATTGAGAGAAAGGCATAGCTAACTTGATGTAGTGCAAAGTCCCGACCCATGAGGGGTCCGGCTGTGGCGCAAGGATATCCAGTCGTCGGGTGGATGTGTTCCCCTTTTGTTTTGTTCCAGCCCATGTGTGATTCGCTATCAATTCGGGTTGGCACTTCAGTCGAGAGTTATTAGCGTCCTCACCCCGGTATATATTTCGGTATGATTATGATTATGATTATGATTATGATTATGTATGAAGGTAAGTGATTTTGATTTCGAAAACCGGGGCAAGTATTTTGAGATATATTAGAAAAGGTACGATTTGAAGATATACGAGATTATTTTATGAACTTATTTGAAAAGTACTTATTTTAATTATGATTATTTTTAACGAGGTTTCACTCACTTAGTCACTTCCGTGACTAATCATTTCTATTTACATATATTAAATATAGGTGAAATGGACATGTCATCGGGAGTTAAGGGTACCTCGAGAGTGAGAACGCCAACGATGTTGAGTTTCGTATTAATATTTTTATGCCTCTGCAATAGTTTTGTATTATTATTTTAATTCTGTAATGTATGTATATGTATATGTATGTGTTATTGTTGTTTTCGAATCAGTTTAGTATCTTGTTTTGTGATGTTTTCATTGAAGGAAATACAGTTACAGATCAACTAGTTGAATGTACAAATGAGTGTAGACAAACATACGTGTTCGTCGGAACGATTGGATGCATAATAAGATTATGCAAATCTGGCAGAAATTACATGGTGCGTCATGACGCACCATATTGTGCGTCATGACGCACAGTAGAGTAATTCTGAGAAAGCCAATCTGTGAGTATACCGTCACGACGCACCAAGTTGTGCGTCATGACGGTGGTGCGTCATGACGGACGTTATCGTGCGTCATGACGATACACTGTGTAACGGCTATATTCAGTAATTGTGACTGGTGCGCCGTGACGCACTATATGGTGCGTCATGACGCACTGTGATCCGAATTCTGGATTAGCAGTTTTTGATACTCATTAATACTCATTAATCACAGAATATATTTATATTCTTGTAACCTCTCTCTCTCTCTCTCTAAGCCATTATTCTGTGCTAAGAACTAGATCTAGAGCTTGGAGAAAAGAGATAAAACTTGTGTGACAAGTTGAGGAAATTTAAGCAAGATTGTGGTGAATTTTAGGGGAATTCACCGCAACCGAAAGACGAAAAGCTCGAGGTGGATACGAGTAGAGAGATCTAAACTAAGATCTTCGACTGTGATCAATCGAGAGCAAGGACGAGCAAGGTCGGAGACAAATCGGATAGAATCCGGTTGTATACGACATAATCGGAGCTTCGGATTTGGTGTCGAATCGCGCGGGCGTGGGACGTGCGTGTCGCCGGAATCGAAGCAAGCAGTAACTAACTGAACAACCCGTCTCCGTGATCAATTTCACGTGGTATGTTTCTATGTATATAAGAGTTATATTCATAGGTTTAGTTGCATTTCATGATTCGTACGGTCGAGTCGTTGACGTGGTCCTCGGGATCGGGTCGGACCGGGCCTCTCAATCCGCTGCGCGGGGCTCGGTAGTGACGCCGATTTCCAACAGTGGTATCAGAGCGATCGTCACGATTCGATCGTCGAATCGATTTCGAATAAGTGTTATTCGGAATTTCATGTAGAATTTTAGGACATAATCATGTAGTTGTAAAATTAGGACCATAGAAAACTTACTAGTATTTGATCATGAGATGATCAAAAGAATCTAGAAGTAATCATGAATTGTTCATGATTAATCGTTTTTGAAACGATTAAAATCTGTTAAAATTACAAAATAAAACTGAATTTCAGGTCTGGTGCGTCATGACGCACGATATGGTGCGTCATGACGCACACGGGAAATCCAAGAGTTGGATCTGAGGCGTTACTCAGTCCGTCGTGACGCACAAAAGTTGTGCGTCATGACGCACTATGTAAATTCGTACCATCATGACGGACCGTTTGGTGCGTCGTGACGGTAGAAGTCCAAAAAGTTTCTGGCAAACTGAACAAAATGGTTTTGTTCAGTGCGTCATGACGCACCCTCTGGCGTCATGACTGACCAGAACAGTCCGTCGTGACGGTATAACCAACCATCATGACGGAAGAACCTCAAAAAGTTTCTGGAAATCTGGACAAAATGGTTTTGTACAGTCCGTCATGACGCACCGTCTGGCATCATGATGGAAGAACACGGTCCGTCGTGACGGTAGTAACCAACCGTCATGACGGAGGAACCTGAAATAGTTTCTGGAATAGACAACAAAATTGTTTTGTATGGTCCGTCGTGACGCACGGTCTGGCGTCATGACGGACCTGTGAAGTCCGTCGTGACGCACGTTATGTTGCGTCATGACGGAAGTCAATGGAAGTCCATTTTAGTACGGTGCGTCATGACGGACGTTATGTTGCGTCGTGACGCACAGTGTAATTTTTCTTGATTTATTTAATTGTGGTTCTAATCATTATTAATTATGTTCATTCATCATGATATACTTGCTTATTGATATAATTAGATTATATCACATAAATCCCTGCATAATACTTAAGTCATGAAATGCCTTCCATGTTCACAACCTCCGAGGTTGGTCATCACACCTTGCACGGTTTCAGGCCAAAGTCGGGCGTGCATTGTTGTATGTATCAACATGAGAGGCAAGCGTTAATTGGGGACAAATGCGGGTTCAGGCCAAAGTCGGGCGCATTTGTAGTTCAATTGAACGATATGTGATCATGGTTGTGACTTAACCGTCCAAGCCAATCCGATTGGGGTTCGGGGCATAGTTAGGATGCACAAACGGAATTTGAATCATATATGATATGGTTCGATACCAAAATCCTATAAAAGGTCAAGAGTCGTATTGGATGCGATTGGATTTATCCTACCTAAATAGTGAGATCCCATTTGTCGGCCAAAGTCACTTGTGGGAGGATCATGAAATATGGGTCTTGAAGTGTTATTGGATTTAGAATCCCGAATCAATATTAGGGTTATTGATTTGTTAAAAGTAACATATTTCATATCATCATATAAACATATAACATAAGTCTAAGTTCGCACATATCAGTATCAATCTCATTTTAAAGTATTTTTCGTTGTAGCAATCATGACATCAAGCAACACCAACTCAATGTCGATTAGATCGGTATTGGAGAGGGAGAAGCTAGTCGGCAAGAACTATCTTGACTGGCACCGTAACCTAAGAATTGTTCTTAGGCAAGAGTGCAAAAGTCACGTGTTAGACACGAAGATGGTTACTCCCGACGAGAACGCTTCGCCCGAAGAAAAGGCGGCATTTGACAAACTTAAGAAGGAGTCAAATGACGTGACGTGCCTCATGTTGGCATGTATGGACGCGAACTTGCAGAAGCAGTTCGAGGATTCGGATGCGTACGAAATTAACGCCACGCTCAAGGAAATGTTCCAAGAGCAAGAACGCATTGAAAGGTTCAATACGTTAAAGGAGTTGGTTAACTGTAAGATGCCTAACGGATCTTCGGTTAGCACTCACGTGTTAAAGGTACAATCATTGATTGATCGTCTCGAGAAATTGGGAGAAAAGGTGTCACCAATAATGCAACAAGATTTGATCTTATGTGCATTGCCACCGATTTTTTCAACTTTCGTAACGAACTATCATATGCATTCGATGAACAAGACGATTCCCGAGCTCCATGGGATGCTCAAGAACTTTGAGTCGGAGATGCTTAAGGCATCGGGGGAACCCAAAGCAAGAGTTGCTAGGGATGTCCTCATGATTCAAGGTGGGATTCGTAAGAAACAAAAGTCCAAGGGCGGTGCGGGCAAGTCGTTGTCCAAACCGAAGACTAAAGGAAAGGAGAAATCTGAGGATGTCACCTGCTTCCATTGCAAAAAGACTGGGCATTGGAAGAGAAATTGCAAGATTTACCTCGAGGAGGTGAAGAAAAGCAAGGGGAAGGCTTTGGAAGCCGGAACCGCAGGTATGACTATTATAGATGTTAACATTTCAATTTTGGACAATTGGGTATTAGATACCGGTTGTGGAACTCATATTTGTCGAAATATGCAGGTTCTTCAAAATAGAAGGAAGTTAACACGCGGTGAAGTGGATTTTCGAGTAGGGAATGGAGCAAGCGTTGCTGCATTGGCCGTCGGAGATATTTTTATTACTTTACCGAGTGGATTTATTTTAGAACTAAATAATTGTTATTTTGTTCCAAGTTTGTGTAAGAACATTATTAGTGTGTCTAGACTAGCTAATGATGGTTATGAATTTATTATTAAGAATAATGAATTTTCTATTTGTAAGGATAATTTATTCTATGGAAATGTTCTATTAGAAAATGGTCTTTACATTTTAGATATGAATTACACAAATGATAAATCAATCTATAATATAAACACGAATCGGATTAAACCTAAAGTTGATAGTAAAACTTACTTTTGGCATTGTCGACTTGGCCATATAAACGAGAAGCGCATCTCAAAACTCCATAAGGATGGACTTTTGGATTCATTTGAATTTGATTCATATGGACAATGCGAATCTTGTTTACTTGGCAAGATGACAAAAGCACCATTCTCAAAAGTTGGAGAAAGGTCCAAGGAACTATTGGAACTTATACATTCTGATGTATGTGGTCCAATGAGTACCGAGGCAAGAGGAGGTTATCGATACTTCATAACGTTTACGGATGATTTTAGTAGATATGGGTATATCTACTTAATGCGTAACAAATCTGAATCTTTTGAAAAGTTCAAAGAATTTCAGAATGAGGTTCAAAATCAACTTGGCAAGACAATCAAAGCACTTCGATCAGATCGAGGAGGCGAGTATTTGAGCTATGAGTTTGAAGATCATCTCAAAGATTGTGGAATCGTTTCACAATTGACTCCACCTGGAACGCCTCAATGGAATGGCGTGTCCGAGAGGAGGAATCGGACCTTATTGAATATGGTTCGATCTATGATGAGTCAAACTAGTCTCCCAAAATCGTTTTGGGGATATGCCCTTGAGACAGCGGCTTTTTTGATAAACCGCTTACCTTCTAAATCAGTTCAAAAGACACCATATGAGATGTGGACCGGACAACCTCCGGTGTTATCTTTTATTAGAATTTGGGGATGTGATGTTTATGTTCGAAAAATGTTTTCGGATAAACTCGAACCCAAATCTGAAAAATGTTTATTTGTAGGATATCCTAAGGAAACTAAAGGATATTATTTCTACAATCCCGAGGAAAACAAGGTTTTCGTAGCTCGAAGAGGTACCTTCTTGGAGGAGGATTTTATATCTCAACGAGCTAGTGGGAGTAAAATTGATCTCGAAGAGGTTCGAGATTCAGAAATAAACATTGAACCGATGGATGTTGACCCGAATCCATCAATAGTTGAGGATGTCGAGCCAATAGCACAAGGTGCTCCTCGTAGGTCTAGTAGGACCCGGCTGGAACCAGTACGATATGGATTTATCGTGACTGATGAAGGCAACGTCGAACTCATAGATGATGAGCCGACAACCTACAAAGATGCTATGTTGAGCGAAGATTCCGACAAATGGCATGATGCCATGAAGTCCGAGATCCAATCCATGTATGATAATCAAGTTTGGAACTTGATTGATCCACCACCCTTGGTTAAACCCGTCGGGTGTAAATGGGTTTTCAAGAAGAAAATCGACATGGATGGGAAAGTGCATACTTACAAAGCACGGTTAGTTGCGAAAGGTTTCAAGCAAATTCATGGTGTAGACTATGATGAAACGTTTTCGCCGGTAGCCATGCTTAAGTCTATAAGGATTATCCTTGCCATAGCTGCATATTATGACTATGAGATATGGCAAATGGATGTTAAAACTGCTTTCCTTAACGGAAACTTATCGGAGGATGTGTACATGACACAACCCGAAGGTTTTATCGATCCAAAGAATCCTAAGAAAGTATGCAAGCTTCAAAGGTCCATTTATGGGCTGAAACAAGCTTCTCGGAGTTGGAACATTCGTTTTGATGAAGTCATACGCGAGTATGATTTTATCAAGAACGAAGAAGAACCTTGTGTATATAAGAAGGTTAGTGGGAGCCGCGTAGCATTTCTTGTTCTTTATGTGGACGATATATTGATCATAGGAAACGACATTCCGATGTTATCGGATGTTAAGAAGTATTTGAATACTCGTTTCGCTATGAAAGATTTAGGAGAGGCCGCCTACATTTTAGGCGTGAGGATCTATAGAGATAGATCCAAGAGACTCCTCGGCCTAAGTCAGAGTACGTACATCGACAAGGTGCTGAAAAGATTTTTCATGCAAAACTCTAAGAAAGGGTTTCTTCCCATGTCGAGTGGTATAAATTTTTCGAAAGCTCAATGTCCGACATCGAGCGAAGAGAAAAATAACATGGATAAGGTTCCATATGCTTCGGCGGTTGGATCTATCATGTATGCCATGATCTGTACGAGACCTGACGTATCGTATGCATTGAGCGTCCTATCACGTTACCAATCGAATCCAGGTGATCCGCATTGGCAAGCCGTGAAAACTATCCTCAAGTACTTACGAAGAACTAAGGACCAGTTTTTAGTATATGGTGGCGAGGATAATGGATTGGTTGTAACGGGTTACACCGATGCCAGTTTCCAAACATGTACTGATGATTTTCGATCACAAAGTGGGTACGTGTTTTGCTTGAACGGTGGCGCGGTTATATGGAAGAGTTCCAAACAACCGACTGTTGCTGACTCTACGACGGAAGCAGAATACATCGCGGCTTCGGAAGCCGCAAAGGAGGCGGTTTGGGTCAAGAAGTTCGTGACCGAACTTGGTGTTGTACCGAGTATCTTGGAACCCGTGGCTGTGTATTGTGACAATACGGGAGCAATAGCACAGGCCAAGGAACCGAGATCGCATCATCGCTCCAAACACATCCTGCGTAAATTCCACTTGATACGTGAGATTTTACAAAGGCAGGATGTTGTGATTTTGAAGATTGATACTGACGAGAATGTAGCGGATCCGTTTACGAAGCCACTTCCAGTTACGAAACATGATCGTCATGCTAGAACTATAGGTTTGAGATACCTAGAGGAGGAAGTTGGTTTGTAGTTATCTAAAACAATAGTTGTTATGATAAGTTATTTGTTGTAAACGATGTATCACCCAAGACTTATGTTATATTAATGCACTTTCAAAAATTTTATATTTCATTTGTATTTATCTTATATGAAAACTTGTGCGAGGTTGTGTAATTTGATTACACGAACCTTGATTTATGACTTGTGTGAGTGTCTACGTGATACGTGATCATGTTAAGTAAAACCATCACATTTCAAAAGTTATATTTCAAAAACGTCCCTAGTCATGATTAGGATACTTATGTGATAAGTATATCTATTATAAGATAATAGACTAACATGTACACTAGCATATTCGCCGAGGTGATGATTATGTTTTGCTAATCATAGGACAAAGAGTTTGTCAAATCGGGAATATGGATATGCATTAGGTTATGCATATTGTGACTTGACCAAAAGTGCGATATCATGACATGGTTTAGTCATTGTAGATGGAATCGTAACGAATGGGGTCTTAGTTCTTCACACTTGAGATGATCATGGATCATTTTTCGTGCGTAACATAATGCTTAGATATAATCTTCCACCATCTGTAACAGGATGGTCATGGGATTATGATCGGGTATTATCTGAAACACGGAATTTGATGTGAGTCATCAAGATAGAAATTGTTCCTTTCGAGAGAAAGAGATATCCCTTAGGCCTATCGATGAATTGATCAACGAAATCTCTGGCCAGAGTCAATGATATTAAATTGTTAATATCGATTGTGTTTGTTGATTCAATTCGGTATCGAGACAATAAGTTTAGTCAATCAAATTATAAGGATGACTATTACCGTGCCTTTTGATTGACGGATATCGTGAACAAGAGAACTAAACACCACCGTTCGAGATGGGTATAAATGATCACAATCATTTTCGTTTTCAACGTGGGAAAGCTATGATGGATTTCTTCCTAGATCCCTCTCATGAGCCCGTAAACTTGGGCATAAGTTTACTACCATTGCTTGATACGAACCTACGCGGTCACACATAGAGCTGTCTTATTTCGGGCTTAAATTTAAATCTCTGAGGTTATGTGTACATGAGATGTACGCTAGTACTTTCTTTAGTTGGATCTTGAACTGAGTGGGAGACTGAAGGAAATACAGTTACAGATCAACTAGTTGAATGTACAAATGAGTGTAGACAAACATACGTGTTCGTCGGAACGATTGGATGCATAATAAGATTATGCAAATCTGGCAGAAATTACATGGTGCGTCATGACGCACCATATTGTGCGTCATGACGCACAGTAGAGTAATTCTGAGAAAGCCAATCTGTGAGTATACCGTCACGACGCACCAAGTTGTGCGTCATGACGGTGGTGCGTCATGACGGACGTTATCGTGCGTCATGACGATACACTGTGTAACGGCTATATTCAGTAATTGTGACTGGTGCGCCGTGACGCACTATATGGTGCGTCATGACGCACTGTGATCCGAATTCTGGATTAGCAGTTTTTGATACTCATTAATACTCATTAATCACAGAATATATTTATATTCTTGTAACCTCTCTCTCTCTCTCTCTAAGCCATTATTCTGTGCTAAGAACTAGATCTAGAGCTTGGAGAAAAGAGATAAAACTTGTGTGACAAGTTGAGGAAATTTAAGCAAGATTGTGGTGAATTTTAGGGGAATTCACCGCAACCGAAAGACGAAAAGCTCGAGGTGGATACGAGTAGAGAGATCTAAACTAAGATCTTCGACTGTGATCAATCGAGAGCAAGGACGAGCAAGGTCGGAGACAAATCGGATAGAATCCGGTTGTATACGACATAATCGGAGCTTCGGATTTGGTGTCGAATCGCGCGGGCGTGGGACGTGCGTGTCGCCGGAATCGAAGCAAGCAGTAACTAACTGAACAACCCGTCTCCGTGATCAATTTCACGTGGTATGTTTCTATGTATATAAGAGTTATATTCATAGGTTTAGTTGCATTTCATGATTCGTACGGTCGAGTCGTTGACGTGGTCCTCGGGATCGGGTCGGACCGGGCCTCTCAATCCGCTGCGCGGGGCTCGGTAGTGACGCCGATTTCCAACATTCATATGAGAGCATATGGTATACGAGTTGTATACTGGCAGGTTGCTGCACCCTTTTCCATTTTTATTTATGGGGTGTGACAATTTCTTACCGAGTTGACATGAAACAATATCTTATACAAAACGATGATGCTAAATAAGAACTCAAAATTCTCAAAATCGTTGTCTACTAGAGATTCAAATTCACTCTTCGTCATTGCATCCTTGGTAGTGCTTGCCCATACAATTAATGTATTTTTTATTTCTAGAGCATGAAATCACGAAGGTTTAATACTTTCAATTCGACTTTCCCAACGTGTTTGTGACAATGGCTTAGACCATAAAATCTGCAACGCTAACTTTTAAAACGGACCATTATTGAACCGTAGAAGCAAATAAAACATATATATGTTGTACTACACGAAAGGATTTTTTTGCTCTAGCACAAGAATTAGCCATATCGCAAAGCATAAGATTAAGATTTTGACAACCACATGGCATATATAAAGCTCTAGGAGTAATTTCAAGTACTCGCTCTTGGATGCCTTTATTTTTAGTTTCACATTAGAACCGTTGTCATATCCTTGTCCTATCAAGTTATTAATATCAAGTTCGAGCCGAACCAACACCTCTTTGAGTTCATCAAAAAGTCCATCTCCTGATGCATCATCCACATTTGAAAATTCCAAAAAAAAAACTTTCACCTAGATTGGACTCATTGTGATATCCAGTACACAATGCAAAATAAGGAATATTTGTTCTTGTTGACTTATATCGGACATACAACCGAGAATTACTGGAAAAAAAAAATTCGCTTCTTACATTTTTGAGAAAATTTCCCTTTTGACTTCACTAGCTAATGTTTCTATCAGTTCATTTTCAATTGTGTGACTTAATAATTCTATTGAATTCATCTTCTAAGCATGTATCTGCTAATAAGCCCAAGCCCTAATTAATATTTATCAAGTTTAATTAGCTCAAATAATTTTAGGAAAATATTATTTTAAGGAAAGAAATTTAGGAAATAATTATGGGACATGTTTTATTATAAGGAAATTTGTTTAGGAAATAATTTTAAGGCAAGGTTTTAATTCCTTGTATTCCAAGCTTATGGAGCCTATAAATAAGACTTAGATGTTTAGCAATTAAATCATAAGATACCAATTAGAAAAGAAAGAGAAAGACTTGTAAGAGCCTATTAGAATTATAAGAGAGAGTTTTGTTTATTACAAATTCTATTTGAAATACATATTTGAATCCCGTAATACCAACAATATTGTGTGTTCTTGCATTGTTAGTTCAAATTTGACAATTCATTTCAATCATGCTTATAAAAATTCATTGCTTGCTTCATATAGTTTCTTATTGCTTTCACGAAAAGGCAAATTATATTTTCAAGCAATTTCCCAATTGTAATTAACATAAATAAAATATTTCTCCATTGATCTCTATCTTTGTTAACTAATTCTTGCAAGTATTTATTTATTGTTTGATTGTTATCGAAGCTATTTCAAGCTCGATCCATTTAATCATGCAAGTGATATGCTCGTTATTACCTTCATGCAATTTAAGCATTTTTGCGATATTTTTCCAAACTGAAGAAAATACAGTTTTGGATCAACGATAAAATGGTACGTATAAGGACAAACGAATGCATGTGTTCGTGGACATAAATAATGTGTATATTAGATGCACATATGTATATTGGATATACATAGTTAAATTGATAACAAACTGTTTGGGAAGAAAATCTAAAAAATCAGTTTAAACAGTTTTTTAGTAAAACTGGAAAAACGTTCCGATAATAACTCCACTTTGAATGGTTCTAACTGGGTTGGTTAGATAATAAGATTATCTAGAACTTTCGTGAAGAAATATATTTCATTTGAGCGATTTATCATTTTCGTTTTAATGAAATTCCGAAAGAATGTGACAGTTTGACATATAGTTAGTAAAACCATCATAACGTTCACATTCGAGCTCCAATTAGGCTGGACCAAATGGGGTTGGAAATATAATAAGATTATCTACAACTTTAGTGAATGTTTGAAGTCGGTTGGATGTATTTATTAATTTCGTTTCAACAGAATACTGAAAGGGGGAATGCAGTTTTATGCTTCAAAAGGTGTATAATAGTTATACATACATTTTGGTCCATCATTATCCTATGTAGTATATATAGGATTTTTCTTTCTCCTCTAAGAAGACCAATTCAGTCTAAGAAGTCTAATTCAGTCCAAAAATTAGAGAGACTCTTATGAAGTTATTGAAAGAGTGCGAAGAGAAAGAGAGAAAGGAAAAATGTGTTTTCTCGGTTTAGAGAATCAAACGTGATCAAGCAAGTTCTTTGGTGCATCTTCTAGGCAAGTGCATCCGCGACCGAGGTGCTACGACTCACGATGAATACGACTAGAGGAGCGCGCAACTTGTGGCTCTTCGTTGTGATCAAACCGGAGATGTTATTGGAGTCCAAATGGTGGGAGACGTGTGGTATGGGACGCACGGGCTAGTCACCAACTTGACATCGGAGAAGAGAAGGATGTGAGCGATATGAAGGAAATACAGTTTCGGATCAACCGTAAAATGTACACAAGGATAAACGAATGTACGCGTTCGTGGGCATAAATAATGTGTATATTAGATGCACATATGCATATTGGATATACATAGTTAAATTGATAAGAAACGGTTTTATTAAGAAAATCAGAAAATTCAGTTTAAGAAGTTTTAGTAAAACTAGCATAACTTTTAGTGGGTAACTCCAATTTGAATGGTTCAAATTGGGTTAGATAGATAATGAGATTATCTAGAACTTTCATATAGAAATATTGTTCATTCGAGCGAAGTATCAGTGTCGTTTTAATGGAATACCGAAAGGGTGCGACCGTTTGACAGACAGACTTATAGTTAGTAAAACGTCCGTAACTTTCGCATCCGAACTCCAATTAGGCCAGACCAAATTGGGTTGGAAATATAATAAGATTATCTACAACTTTCTTATGTTCAAAGTCGGTTGGGACGATTTAATATTTTCGTTTCAACAGAATACTGAAAGGGTGTCTGCAGTTTTCTGTGTGAAATGGTGTATATTGGATATACATGCCTTTTGGCCCATCCTTATCCTATGTGATATAAATAGGATGTTTCTCTCTCTCTGGATCAGATCATTCAGACCAATCTATGGTATTATTCAGAATAATCCAGAAATATAAAGAGACATCTTTCAAGAGAGTGAAAGAGTGTGAAGAGAGAAAGACCGAGAAAAAGGAGTTTTTCTCGGTGTAGAGAATCGATCTAATCAAGCAAGTTCGCCGGTGCATCGTCTAAGCAGTTGCATCCGCGACCGACGAACTCCGACTCACGGTAGATACAAGTAGAGGAGCGACACTTGTGGCTCTCCGATTGTGATCAAACCGAAGGAGCAAAACTGTGGACTGTGGAAGAGTGTGGACGTGAGACGCACGAAAGACAACCGGAGGCGTGTCAAGATGGTGGGAGACGTGTGGTATGGGACGCACGGGCTAGTCACCAACGTGACACCGGAGAAGGAAAGGATGCGAGCGATCAACCCGTCGTGCGTGATCAATTTCACGCTAGTAATCGTCTATCCTTTTGTTGCATCGTACCCTCGAAGTCATGGCGTGATCTTGGATTTTGGGAACCGGACCGGGCCTTCATATCCGCTGCGCGGGCCCGGGGACGGGTGAATGCCCAACACGATATACCCTTCTTGTGTGATCAATTACACATCGGTAATCGTCTATCCTACTTTGCATCATACTCACGGAATCGAGGTGTGATCTCGGATTTTGGGAACCGAACCGGGACTTCATATCCGCTGTGCGGGCCCGAGGTCGGGACTATTTCCAACACAATCATCATACAATTGTAGCCAATTGAGTCACATTTTTATCATGTTTAAATAATTTGCTACAAAAACAAAACAAAATTGTCCAATGACTAGTATATTAGTTTATCTCTCAATAATTTGTCCATTCGCTAAATGTCGAACATAATTAATGTGAGAGAAACACCTATCGTACCCGTCATGAGGGAATTTGACTACACAATTTATATTTCTTATTATTTTTTATTTTATTTTTGGGAAGGGAGGTGGGGGATTTTTTACTAATAAATTTCGTAGACTTTGACTAATATTATCTGAATTAACGGGATCAACAATATTCAAGGATCTGTCGCCCACTAAATTTTCATTTCCTTCGCCACTAAATAAATCTTCGTTTATTTTTCAGCTAACCAAAATTTTTTTTACCCCACTAATCAAGTTTTTGGTTAACCCCACTAGTCAAATTTTCATTTCTTTCATTCACCGAATCTTCATTATTATCGAACTCATCGCTCGAATGTCCCATAGCTATAAAAAAATTAACAAATATTTCCATAGCACATTTTGAGATTTAATAAAATTAATGATTCTTTCTTTCTTTTTTCTTTTTTCTTTTTTTTCTTATCATGTCTCGACATATAATTTCTTTTTCGCGACATAATTATAATGAATACAATTATCAAAAAATGAAATAAAAACATTAAATTACAAATTCATCACGTGTTAAGATAATTATAATACAATTAAACAATATACAAAGATAAATGAAAGAATTGAATCTAGGATGTGTTTGGAAGATGAGAAAGTTGCAACTTTTTTTTTTAAATGTTAAGTCGTGGGAATGTGATTACCATGTTTGGTGTATCATGTGAATCCTACGTGGCGGTAATGTGATATTACCATAGAAGAGTAACTTTCCCATATTCATGGAAATGTGATTCCCGCCAAATTTGATGGTAATCTCACATTCCCACTAGATTAATCAATCTTAATAACATTTACCTAAATTATCTTTGTTTATTTATTTATTTATTTTTGTCTCAATTCATTTTATTTGTAATTCATTCTTCTTTCTTAGGACAAACTCTTCATTTTATAATTTTATACTAATTAAACGTTCTTTTATGTTATAGTTGTACTAAATTTATGTTATTATTAATGACTTTTTTGCCTATATAAGTTATCTTGGATTATTAATCAATTTATTTAAAAAAAAATGTTATGCTAATATTATTTGATTAGTTTGTAATTTATATTATTATTTTATTATTAATGATGTTTTAATATTTAAAACTTTATTTTTTTTATTAGTTTATAAGTTAAATTAGTAGTTTAATTATTATATGGGAGATGATTCAATATTATCATTTCATTAACCTTACCATGTAATACATAAGCATTGCAACAAACATATAAATGTTAATTTTTTGGAATCTACAAATATAACCAAACACAAATATTATAATTGAGTGAGAATACTATTTTCTGAAATCAGATTCCAAAGAATGTGATAATCATGATAATCTCACATTATCACGATCTAAACACATTCTTAATTACAATTTAAAATTTTGGATGAGTTATTTGCAAAAAAAAAATTAAAAAAAGTTATTTACAAATTGAAGAGGTTATTTGTACATTGAAATGATTAATTGCAAGATACAATCTTGCAACCATTAATTAAATGGGGCCAATACTATGCAAAAGCAAAAAACGAATATTATTATGAGAAAATATATGCAATACTAGTCCTTGTCCTCTCATTTTTCAATTACATTTTTTATATCATGGATTAGTAGTTAATGATCCAAATAATTAATAAAAATATATTTCATTAATTGTTAATAAATATTAATTAGGAAGTGTTAATGCACATGTATTTTAATTATATATTAATTAATAATTAATAAGGTGTGTTTTTATTAATTAAAATGTGGTAGGAACATAGGGGAGCATAGTAAATGGGCTCAAAATATATTATATATTATGTCTTTTCGCTCTCACTCAAATATTTTAATGCGTCAATCGAGAATATTTAAATATAATGATTATATTCATTAATTAAATTAATTAATCATTGATTTAAATAATAATCAATTCAATTAAACACCGTTGATTGACGCATCAAAAACGTTTATGTGAGAATGTTTAGATGAGAGTGGAGAGTTCTATATATAACCGTTTGAAACAAAATTGGTTAATACATACTTCACCGGCCACTGGCCAAATTGGTTGATACAACCCTCATTGGCCACTGGCCACAGCTGGCCAAATTGATGAGTTGCCCAGGAAGCACCGGCCACCGTCCACCAGTTTTTTTCTTCTTCACGTTGATCTTTTCCTCCTTGACGGCTAACAGCAAAAGAAATTGTTTATCTTCAATATTTTTCTTTTTGGACTGCCCTTTAATCTATCTCAATATTTAATACTACATATCTTTTGAAAAAATTAATGAATCAAGACGAAGGAAATCCCTTTCCGTTTTTCCTAAAAGATACAAAAGTGCATGATTTTAGTTGCAAATGCTAAAAAGTACTCTTCCTCCGATCAGTATTGCAATATACAAAATTCCAAAGAGCCGTCGTCATGATCAAGTCGAACGAGAATGCAAAGCAATGAGTGACGCATAGGCCCCGCCTTTTATCTTGATCAACTCCTCATGCTTCCCTTGCTCTGCGATCAATCCATCCTTCACCACTGCGATTATATCTGCGTTTGCAACTGTAGAGAGACGATGAGCAACTACGATGCTGGTTCTTCCAATCATCACACGATCCAACGTTTCTTGCACCACCCGCTCTGATTCGGCATCAAGTGCACTCGTGGCCTCGTCTAAGAGGAGAATTCTAGGTTTTTTCACAAGTGCTCTCGCAATTGCAATTCTCTGCTTCTGGCCTCCTGATAACTGAAGCCCGCGTTCTCCTACGCTCGTGTTGTACCTATCACGAGTACAAAATGATAAATTAAACCGATAAAATTAACATTGCAAGATCTAATTTGACTCTAAACATAAAGTACCCGTCTTGGAGGGATGAAATGAACTCGTGAGCATTGGCCGCCTTGGCAACCTCGATGATTTCTTCTTCGGTCACGTACTGTTGTGTACCATAAATAATGTTGCTAGCTATGGTTCCGCCAAACAATACAGGTTCCTGGCCGACTAGACCAATTTGCTCCCTAAGCCAGTTTAGCTTCAAGGATTTGAGCTCATGACCATCCAGTAAGATCGAACCAGAGTCAGGGTCATAGAACCTTTCAAGCAATGCAATTATTGTCGATTTACCACTTCCACTCTCTCCCACAAGTGCAACAGTCTAACATGAACAAATTTTTTTTGATTTATCATTATGATCATGTCAATCATATATATTATCAACAGTTAGTACCAAGATAATTAACATAACCATATTTATGTATATGCACATACCATTCCAGCAGGGAACTTAATACAAAGGTCTTTGAAGATCTCAACATTGATCCTGTTTGGATATCTGAAAAAGACATGCTTGAACTCAATTTCCCCTTTAACACATTCCAATTCCAACCCTTGGTTAGTACTGGCATCAATCTTGGACTTCCTATCGATTATTTCGAAGATCGATGCTGCCGAGTCCCTTGCTTTGTTTGTATCCGAACCAAGCGCACTTGATTGCGAAACTGCTATTGCGGTCATCACCAATGCGTAGAAAACCTGATAATGCACCGAGTTATATGTTACATTACACTCAATAAAGATTGAAACTATGTGTGTGTGCATGGTTTTGTTTTGTGAGACCACAATGATGTAGACAACGACAAAAGTTTTGTACTTACGCGAAAGACTTGAGCGAAAGTCGCACTTCCATCATGAACAAAGCGGGCACCGACATAGAAGCAAAGAGCATAACTTGCATAAAGCAAAAAATTGGAGAAACCAAAGCCAATTCCACTTATGACCCCTAGTCTCACCCCTTGTTTCACCGGTTCACCACATTTCTTTTGGTATATATCTAAGATGGTCTTTTCTGCACAGAACGATGCCACAGTACGAATACTACCAACTGCATCGTTAGCCACCGTGCTTGCTTCTTCGTAACTTTTCTGCAAAATCAAATGTATGCTAACCAAATTAGACTCCCATTCTTTGATCTAAATATCGAACCTGAAAAACAAGTCTTTTACTGCAAACGCCAAAACTTGTACCTTGGCATCGTTGGAGAATCCCTTGAGAAACAAAATTTGAGCATATCCTTGAGCACCGACACAAGGAATAAGCGCTATGACTATGAACGCCATCTTCCAATTGGCATTCATGGCTATGACGAGGCCGGCAACAACTGTAGCCATGTTTTGAACTATCAAAGCGAGAGAGTCCCCTACGAGACCTCTAACCGATGAAGCATCTGCTGAAAGCCTTGCCCCTATGGCCCCGCTGAAGAGGAAAAAATCGACCATGTTACTAGCTAGTAATAATCATATTTTGGCAAAATAAAGATGATATATATTGAGTTTTGTCTAACTGCAATTTGAACTTGTGGTTTTGGAAGTCGGAAATTATATTTTTTTAGTTAATAGAAGGGTGAATCAGATATTTTTGAGATAGATAATTTTGTATTTCCTTACCTAGAATTTGCCGGATCATCAAACCAGCTTATCTCTTGATGTAGGACCCTCTCAAAGCACGATCTACAAATTCTCTCAATGAGTTTTCCTCCGGCGATTCCGAACAAAAAATTCTGAACCGGCAATACCACAAGCGTGACCAACCCAAGAAGCACAAAAATCAGAGCCCAAAAATCCGCATCCTTTCTTAATTCATGTGGCGGTTCATAAAAAATCTTAATCGCCGATGAAAGTAAAACACCAAGAACCGGCAAAATTACTCCATGAATAGCTGCCACAATAGATCCAAATAATAAAACCGGCAATTCAGGTTTGTTAAGAGACGCAAGGCGTAATACTGATATTTCTTTCTTTGATTTGTGTTCTTCATTTGATCCATTGTCATCAACCTTTCGGGAGAGAGATTTCCTAACTGAATGGCTTGGGCCTCTAGAAATCGATCTCTCCATTGAGCTTCTGGAACTGTTGGATTGGGTCAAGCCATATGGTTCTAGTATGGCTTCTTCATCTCTTTTTGCAATATTTTGCAGACGTATTAGTTGCGAGTAAGCTCCCTCAGGATTCTCAAGTAGCTCATAGTGGGAACCTGTTTATAATTATATTTACCACATTACAAACTATTAGCCACTTTCATATAAAAAAAATCAAAGGATTGATTATAGGGAAAATTCCCTTGAAGGATGAAAGAAGTATATGTGTACCTTGTTCGATTATTCTCCCACGTTGTACAACTGATATTTTGTCGGCGTCTCTTATTGTAGTTAAGCGATGCGCTACAACTATAGTAGTTCTACCTAGCATAAGCTTCGAAAGTGCATCTTGAACCACCTTCTCGGACTCGGCATCAAGTGCACTGGTTGCCTCGTCAAGAAGTAAAATTTTCGGATTCTTTAGGAGTGCTCTAGCAATGGCTAATCTTTGTTTCTGTCCCCCTGACAACTGGGTCCCGTGCTCTCCTACCATAGTATCAAGCCCCTGCAAAAGAGAAGCATCTAGTCATATATAGGGTTTTTTCTTTTTTGTATCGAAAATAATAAATAACAAATTTGTATATAATGATGAATTGTTTATTACATTAGGCAACTTGTCGAGGAATTTGGCAGCATTCGCCTGCTCAACCGCGTTCCTAATCTCCTCCTCGGTTGCATTTTGCTTACCATATAAAATATTTTCTCTGATGGTAGTCGTGAATAAAACCGGCTCTTGGCTCACGAGCCCGATCTTCTCTCTAATCCAACTTAACTTGATCTCCTTCAAGTTTACTCCATCTATCAATACTTCACCATGGTCCGGATCATAAAACCTCTCTACCAAACTTATAACGGTTGATTTTCCGCTACCGCTCTCTCCAACCAATGCCATTGTAGTTCCATGCGGAACATGTAATGAAAAATCGTTGAAAATTAGCTGCTCGGGTCTTGCGGGATATCTGAAATGCACATTCTTGAGGTCTATATCACCTTTTAGTTCCTCGAGTACAACCCCGTTCATGTCATATACATCAATCGAAGGATTTCGGTAAATCGTCCGGAACATTTTGTATGCAGCTGCCTGGCCGGCTGCAAAGGCATTCACGCATGGTGATGTCTGACCTAGTGACCTGGACAAGAAACGAAAAAGAGTCACTTTCAAATTTCAATCACTTTTAATCTTAATTCGTAATTATATGAATATCCTGTGCAATTATTTCGTGGAATTACAATGAACGCTGTTATGGGTCTAATTTTGTCAAAACAAAACCGAAGACTTACATTGCACCGGTGATGATGGCCATCATGACATTCATAACAATGCCTCCATTGTAACCTTGGTTAATGATCAATCGAGATCCATACCAAATTGCTAAACCGAAGGTACTAAATACGAAGAGAGTAACCACTCCCATTCCTGCACCTCCAATAATACCCTGATAAACCGTCACCTTGTATGCCATTTTCAATAATGTTTGGTACTTTTGGATTGCATTTCTCTCCCCAGTAAAAGAAATCACCTAAAATTATGAAAAATATTTATACACGAAAGAACGTTCAAAGATTTGAGTTAAGAAATATATTGTACGAAGAATCTGAACTTACAGTACGAATGGCGCCAACAGTCTGTTCGACGACGTTTCCAGCTTCGGCATAAGCTGATTGGCCTTTGGTTGATAATTTTGTTATGAGTAGTGCCATGGTGGCACCAGCCAACGAGATCAGAGGAAAAGATGAAAGCAATACGAGAGCGAGAAGCCAGCCCTTCGTGAATGCAACCACAAATCCTCCTACAAACGTCGCAGTCAATTGAATGAATTTTCCAACCTGAAACAAAATCATAAAAGATGTAAACTCATAAATAATTCTATCTTAACAATAACTTTCTTGTAGTTATTTTGCTATATTGGATCAATGATGATTATACTTTTTCGCCAATGGCATCTTGGATTAGTACGGTGTCGCCAGACATGCGACCAATCACTTCACCGGTAGTAGTCTCTGTGTCAAAAAAGCCTACATCTTGTCGAAGTATTGTTTTCAGATACAACCCGCGAATTCGTGCAGCCTGTCGCTCTCCAGTTACCATCCAACATGATACCTCTGCCAAGTTAAGATTCTTCATTATGTTGAATGTTTAATAAGAAATTAAGAATAGCAACACTAATGATTATTTACAATGATATTTACAGTGATGTGTATTTTCAATGAAAATGGAAATATTTCATATAATACTTACGAAGAAATGAAGTAACCCATGCTGCAACAGCTAAATATATAAACTTGACAGCAGCCTGAAATTCAACCCAAAAAAATCAGAGACGTTAACGCAATAATTTTGGAATTGGGGGGAAAAGATCAAATAATATAGAGATGATTAGTTCAATATGAATAAGAGGCCCTATACAAAATATTTAATGACATTATCTTTGAAATATTTGATGCCGCACAGTTATGTATAGTTACTTTTTGTATTAGGTTTCCTAAACTGGACCATAATATTGAAATTGATATTTGGCGTTTACTAACATAAAGCCTAGCTACTGTAGGGATGTCAATGGTGTGGATATTGCCCGAACCGTATCCGAAGAAATATCCGGATTCGAAAAAAATATCCGGATCCGAGTGGATCCGGATATGGATCTGGTTGTTAATTTTAGGATCCGGAACCGGATTTGATATTCGGTTTTGGTGCGGAGACCGGATCCGGGTATTTTTAGGATCCGGATACTCGGAACCAGATTCGAGTATCCGGAACCGGATCCGTATACGCATATTATATATTCTTTTTATGTATTATATTTGATATTAATTGAAAAATCATATACAAATTAATGATTTGTGAGTGATTTAAACTCACAATCGTAAAATTACGTTTAAATATAATCATATTTATCGTTCATGTCACAAATTATATATATTTATAGCTAAAAAGTAAATTATATTATGATAATATGGTATCCGTTTTAATATCCGAAAGAGAACCGTATCCGTATCCGTATCCGACAATATCCGAACCGTATCCGTATCCGTTTATTATCCGAACCGTATCCGGATCCGGGTAATTCCGTATCCGGATCCGTATCCGAAAAAAAATATGGATATGGATCTGGTATGACCACTATCCGAACCGTTGACACCCCTAGCTACATGGCATAAAAAAATTAGGATAATTATACCATATCCCCTCATTTCCCCACCAAATCATCTGTATCACCAATTAACCATTAATTGATGATTAATTAGCATGATAATTAACAAAATACATCCGATTAACAGTTAATTGATATTAATTAAGAAATGTTTAAGTATATGTATTTTAATTATATATTAATTAATTGTTAATGAAGTGTTTTTTGTTAATTACTTCCCTAATTAATCATTAATTAGGAAATATAGGGTGTTGGAGGGAAAACGAGGAGTACTGTATATGTGGCCTCAAAAATTTAGGTTTCCACTTTCATGTTTTTTGAGAATGAAAGCAATTTAAGAGTATTGTTTTCAAATAGAAACTAATAATAGCATAAAGATATTTAACATCACACTATCACCGAGAAAATTTTAAGTAGCTCAAAATTTCAAATAGTATATATTATGGGGGTTTCTATTATGTATCTTTTTTTCTTAGATACATTTCTTTCAAGGAATTTTGAGTAATTATTAATTAATGAATATTTAAAAATTTTGAGTAATTATCAATTAATGATTCAAGTATATTTATTAATTATGGGTAAATAGAAAATTGTTCATTTAAAAAGGATTTCCCTAAAAGTTAAATTTTTATGACATACATTTTTAAATATCCAAAATATTTTTTTAAAATGGTGTCTGACAGAAATAACTTTTGCATCTCAGTAATTCACAGATTGGGATTCAAGATGATTTAACCAGAAAAAGATGAAATATTAACAAATTATTAAACTAATTACCTTTGAAACTTCATGCACGACGTTGTCACGATTAGCAAACCCAAAAGCATTGATCAATTCGCCAAATACAAGCGTCATGATCGGCATTGATAAGCCATTAAAAGTAGCCGCTAGGAACCCGATGAACATGAGCACCTTGTCCCACTTGTCAGAGAATGAGAAGAGTTTGTACAACGGCACCCTTTCATTATTTTTACTGACTTCCTTCTCCTCCTTTGCCATCTAGGTCTTTAATGTCTTTCTTCTTCTCAAAACCCTAAAAAAAATTGAATTTACTTTTATTAAACTTCTGCGGAAATTTGACGATTGATTATGTTAGTTATGATGATTGTTTGTGTGAGAAGCAAAATACATGGGACTAGACGAGAAAATAAGATTTCTGTGGTTTATATTCAGTGCTAACTGTAAGGCTACCTTGACTATTTTAAAAGACCTTCTAGATGGACTATGTTGATGACTTGGCACTTTTTAATTTTTTCTGTTGTTAGGAAATAGAACATTATTTTTCCCTGATTATAACTCCTGTATTACTAATCAAATCAAGTGAGCTTTTGATTAAACTAAATATGGGCCTACATTTGCGGGCTCTGACAAATATTAATCAGAGCCCAAAAAATAGGTGGCAAAGGGACATGTCGGGTCGGATTCGGATCGGGTTATTTCGAATTTCGATCGTTTCGGTTTGCGAGTCATACGGGGCATCGGTCGTTTGGGTCGCGGGGCATCGGTTTCAGGTCGTTCCGGTTTTCGGATCATTCGATTCGGGTCGTTTCGATTTTCGATTCATTCGGATCCGAATCGTTTTCGTCTTTCGGGTCATTCGGATTCGGATCCGGATCGTTTTCGTCTTTCGGGTCATTCGGTTCCGGATCGTTTCGATTTTCGAGTCATTCGGGTTTAGCAAATTTGATTTCGGATCATTCGGTTTTTCAAAAATTTAGTTTTCGGCTCATCCGAAATTTATTTAATGTCATACGGATTTCGGATCACTTGAATTTCGAATTTTTGCTCATTTGAATTCGGGATTTATTTATTTTAGTTTTCGGGTCATATGAATTTGCGAGTTTTGAGTCATTCGGATAGCGAGTTTTGGGTCGTGAGTTTCGGATCAATCGGTTTTGAATCGATTTCGGGTTCGGGTCATTTGGTTTCGGGTTCATTTTGATTTCGGGTCATTTGGTTTCATTTCGGATTCTGATCATTCGATTTCGGTTCGATTTCGATTTCGGATCTTGACTTTCCAACATTTTTCGATTCGAATCAAATTTGGACGAGTCGGGTCGAATTTTGCCCGCTCTAGTCATAAGTAATAATAGATATATTTTCCGTAATTACAAAAAAACTTTTCTACTATGCCCCCATATTTCACCACCAAAATCGTGATGTCATCATCATGACATCACGATTTTGGTTTGGAAGAAATTGATCTCCAATTTGCACCCGAAATATTCTTTCAATTAATAATGACTCTAATTAATTTCTAATTAATTATCTTCTAATTGAACTAATCAATGGTGTAATGAATTAAATTTCAATTTCAATTATCAAATTTTGAATTAAAAATTAATTGGAGAGAAGTTGGGGTGTAAATTGGGGGCACATTTAAATCCTAAAAATACCCGGATCCGGAACACGTATCCGGTCCCCACACCAAAACTGAATATCGAATCCGGTTCCGGATCCTAAAATTAGCAATCATATCCATATCCGGATCCACCCGGATCCGGATATTTTTTTCGAATCCGGATATTTTTTCGGATACGGTTCGGATCGGTTCGGGCAAATATCCACACCATTGACATCCCTAATCACGGTTCCCCGAGGAAATGGGGGCAAATCATAATTTTCCTTACAAAAAAGCAAATTACTCTGACTCCATCATTCAGCACCATTTTTTTTATATTCTTATGAACACACTTGACACGGTGATTAACAAAAAATACATAATTGACAATTAATTAATATTGATTACGAATTGTTAATTCATATGTATATTAATTATATTAGTTAACGATAATTGTGTGTTCTCTTTTAATTAACAAGAAACACATAATTAACAATTAATTAATATCGATTACGAATTGTTAATTCATATGTATATTAGTTAACGGTAATTATGTGTTCTTTTTAATTATCATGTTAATTAAATGTATTAATTAAGATTTAGAGAATGTGATGGTTAATTGTGGGGATAGAATAAATGGCTCTCACAAAAAGTATGCATAACGAGTAGAGCTGGCAAAAAATGACCCGACCCGAAAAAATGACCCGACCCGCCCGAACCCGAACCCGACCCGACCCGAGAAATGTTGAATAGTCAACGACCCGAACCCGAAACCGAATCGAACCCGAATGACCCGAACCCGAAATGAAACCGAACCCGAAAGACCCGAACCCGAAAACGAACCGAACCTGAAAGCAAACCGAACCCGAATGACCCGAACCCGAAATCGACCCGAACCCGAATGACGCGAACCCGAAATCGATCCGAACCCGAATGACCCGAAACCCGAATGACCCGAAACCCGAATGACGAACCGAACCCGAATGACCCGAACCCGAAATCGAACCGAACCCGAATGACCCGAACCCGAAATTGAATCGAACCTTAAATGATCTGGAATTCAAGATACACGCAAATGGTCTGCATGAAAATTTTATTTTTCTATATAATTATCTTGTAATAATTGATATTAAAATATAGAATTTATAAAATAATATATCACGTAATTTTTAATCACTACAACAATACTGATATTTCGAAGCATTCGCATATGCTGCCGAATGCATGTATTAATGCTGCCATTTACATTTGACAGCATATGATGAAAATGCAGTCCGGGCTGGTGCCCTCTATTCTTACAAAAGCATTTCACATAATGCTACGTAATTGTGAAATCAACGGCATATTTTTGTGTCATCAATTATAATGCAAATCGAGGGCATTTGGTAATGTCGTCAATACAGTAAAAATATTGCATTTACAAATGCTGCCAAATGCTCAAATGCATTGAATTCTCAAAAATAAAAACATTAACAAATATCTAATGACAACATTAAAAAATGCATCCGTTTGTGACAATAAAAGCATTTACAAATGCATTGGAATGGGTATGAGCATGAACAAATAGTAGCATTTTTGAATGATGATGAAAATTAATAGCATTTAAAAAAAAGAATTGTATTGTATGAATAAGCAACACATCATAATGCTTTCAATGTTAAAATCAATAGCAATTAGAAATGCCTTCAATGTCCAATTGCCGACATTTATACAAATTATATATATTTCTAAAAACATACCAAAAATATAAATATTTATTAAATATAAAATTTCATTTCACTTCAATACTAAATACAATAATTATTATAGAAAATATACATCAACAATAAATATGAAAGAATGATTAACATTAAAATTAGCCACAATCCAAAAAAAATATACCCATTATCCATAACATAATTAAACATTTTTTTTTTGCAAAACAAATATGTTAAATAGCCCTCTAATTTTATATATACCCCCGAGAAGTTCACCATCTAGGATTGTTCTCTTTATGGTGTAGTACTCCCTACATGCTAAAAATGAACCATACATGCTAAAAATGAAGAATAAAACATGGTACATAAATTAACTCATCGGAAATGCTCAGAATTGAAAGAATATCCAAGAAAAAAATTCAAGCAAATAGTTACATATTAGTCCTTGTATTTATGTAAAATAACCATATGGAATAATAGTGTTTTTTTTACCTGAAATATCGAAAGAGCCCCTCAAAATCTGAGAAATATATATCGCATATGTTCTCCATTCAATCAAAATAGCATATATACCCCTGAAAATGAGAAAAATGTCAAAATCAGCCTCGAAAAAAAAGATATTCCTAACATTCTACATTTAAAACGTAAAAATCAAGCCTTTAAGAAACAATCATCGAAAAAAAGAAATCCTGGTGTACAGATTTTTTTTTTTTTGAGCGAGGTCGGCGATTGCCGAGCTCTTGAATAGTATTATACGAGAGTTAATCCTTAGTGATCAGTAATAGAATTACAGCCTATTTTTGGAGCGAAATGAAAATACAGATAGGTCCCTAATTCCCCCCCCCCCCCCCCTTCTCTAGGCCGTCGGAAGAGGTGTTCCTTTGTGCAGCCCCCAGCGAGCTTCCCTCCACGTCGTAGCTTCCGTGAACGCCCTTGCTGCAATCTGTGAAATTAGATTAGTACATATATTTTCATATCATACTAAGAATCAGTTTCCTACTAAATATATCCTGGTGTAATTAGATTAGTACATATATCATACTAAGAATCAGTTTTTTATGATATCATACTGGTGTTTCTATAGCTCCTGGTGTTTCTTATCAGATTTTTATCATATCATACTAAGAATCAGTTTATATATCATACTAAGAATCAGTTGTTTATATATCATACTAAGAATCAGTTTTTTATCATATCAGATTTTCATATCATACTAAGAATCAGTTTTATATCATACTAATTAGATTAGTACATATATCTCCTGGTGTTTCTATAGCTGCAATCTGGTGTAATTAGATTAGTACATATATCATACTAAGAATCAGTTTTTTATCATATCATAAAGCAATCTGTGAAATTAGATTAGTACATATATTTTCAAGCATGAAATTAGACGAATTACTTACTTAAATGTACAGATTTTATCCTGGTGTTTCTATAGCTGCAATTCACCCAGCCTCAATATCTCCTGCATACACGAATGTCCAGATTCCTACTAAGAATCAGCTTTTCAAAAGAAATTAAAGGAAAATTTTATACCAATATGTCTAACAACCATAATTAATCACTAATTAATTTAAGTAATCATCTCACATCTTTAATATTTAACCTTTACATGCCTTCAAATAGCATATGAGCTTCAATTTAGTACAAACTAGCCTTAATCATGCTCAAAAATGAGATTACCGTGGACCTGAGCCGTAGTAGTACAAACAAGCCTTAATCATGCTCCAATTTTTTTGCTTGAGAGGGCTGAAGAGTCGCAGACAACAGTAGGAAGTGAGGCGTAGTAGTGAAGACTTGAAAAAAGAAAGTCGAGCGAGTGAAGGAACTCCATCGTCGACCAGTAAGAGAGTGAGGTAGCTTTCTTGGCTGAATCGTTTAATTTAGGTCTAGCTCTAGGGTTCAATTTACGTCTAGGGTTTTGATTTGTGAGATTTTAGAAAGGGGGCATTTTGGCAGTGGAGGGGAAGTAAGAGATTGAGAAAAAAAAAAAAGGCGACTGCAGTATAGACTCCATGAGAGAGCAGAGAGTGAGAGAGAGAGAGAGAGAGAGAACTTGGGCAAGGTTCGAATGGAAATGAAAGGAGGATAGAGAAAGAAACTTCGTGTACTGTGTTCCCGCGTGCAAAATGAAAAAATTTCAACAAGTTGGAAACTGAAAAATGGGAGGGAAAATGAAAATTATTTTAGCAGATAGGAAAATAAATTGTGTATTGTATATTTTAATTTTAGTAATTATATAAAAAAAACTCTGCAAACCGTAAAATTGGTTATAATATCCTTTTGTTAATATAAATATAATATAAATATATTTTTTTTATAAAAAAATTTCAACAAGGAGGGAAACTGAAAAATGGGAGGGAAAATGAAAATTATTTTAGCAGATAGGAAAATAAATTGTGTATTGTATATTTTAATTTTAGTAATTATATAAAAAAAACTCTGCAAACCGCAAAATTGGTTATAATATCCTTTTGTTAATATAAATATAATATAAATATATTTTTTTTATAAAACTGATTAATTTTGAAATATAATTAATTTTAGCAAAAGGGTGACCTAAACACAAGATTTTTTCAATAATCACCGAATGTATATCTTATGGGACGAAATTTTTTCATTGTGAATATAATTTTTTTGATGTCAATATAATTTTTTCAATAGTAATATATTTTTTCATAATTAATATATCATTCTCATTATTGATATATTATTTCAATGTGAATAATAAATTTCAATGTTAATATACTTTTTCCAATATCGATATATTTTTTTCATAATATAATTTTTTCCAAAAATAATTAGTAACATTTACAAAGAAACCAAAAAAAAAATCTGCGAATACGAACTACAAACAATTTATGAATAAAAAATACGAATACACATAAATTAAAATACGAATACGAATAATATAAAATAAGAATTTCGAATTATCAAATACAAATACGAAGACAAATATGAAATGTAAATGATAAAAATACAAATACAAATACACATAAATAATAATAATAATAATAATAATAATAATAATAATAATAATAGTAATAATAATAATAGTAATAATAATAATAATAATAACAACAACAACAACAACAACAACAACAACAACAACAACATTTCATCATTTATAATTGATATAATAATCACATTTCACTCATTTATGACATCCACATAAAACAATTGCCTATTATTATTATTTAGCAAAATTGCATGTCTGTACATGTTTTCTATTAATATCATTTAATAATAAAAATAAAATACTTAAAGATATATTATTTTATAAAAATAATATGATATTAATAGAAATATACACATATATTGTTTATAAGTATAATATCATTTTAATATTATGTTAAATATAAAGTAGTGTTATTTTACTTGTATAGTTGAATCATATCATATTCTTATACAAAATCTAATCTAATCTAATGACTACAAATACACAAGTATAAAAAAAAAAAAATTCTACTTCTACAAATAAAACATCTTAAAATAATAATTTTAACTAAAAGAAAATTGTTTGGGGGTTGCACAGCGAACACGCAACTATCATTATATGTAAATTGTTTGGAGGGAAATAATTTTGTAGTTATTATTTATTTTTTTATGTTACATATATTACTTTATAATATCTTAATTTTAATATATTAAAAAATTATGATTAATATATTTGTAATATTATATCTAAAATATTAAATAGAGTTATAAAAAATATCAAGGTCCTATGTATTTTCTTTTAGTGATATTAATTGTTCATGTAAATTCTAAACAATACAATGAGTTATTTGTTTAGGACAATTAATTTTTCATTCATAAAAACAAATTATTTATTAAAAAAAATTGTCGAATTCTGTAAAAGAGGAGGGAAAGTAACGAAATATTTTGGAGGGAAATAATTATGGAGTTATTATTTTTTTTTTATGTTAGTTATATTTGATATTTCTATGTAGAACCTTAATTTTAATATGTTTAATAACTATCATTAATATAATTTTAATATTGTATATTCAAAATATTTAATAGATTTATAATATGATATTTCAATGTCTTTTGTTTTAATGACATTAATTGTCATAAAAATCTACGGTTTATTATTCTCATAAAATACTAATTCCAAATATAAATTTAGTTTTTTGAAAAATCCGTTGTTTATTTATTGACCTGTAATCTGTACCCGAAAGAACAAAAACTGAAACGACCCAAAATCAATGATTCGAAAATCGAAACGATTCGGAATCGAACGATCTGAAATTGATGACCCGAAAATTAAAACGATTTGGAACCGAACGACCCGAAAATCTAAACGATCAGGAATCGAATGACCCGAAACCGAAGTGACCCGAAACCGAACGACCTGAAAACCGAAACGACCCGGAACCGAACGACCCGAAAACCGAAACGACCCGGAACCGAACGACCCGAAAACCGAAACGACCCGGAACCGAACGACCCGAAAACCGAAGCGACCCGAACCCGAATGACCCGAAAACCGAAACGGCCCGGAACCGAACGACCCGAAAACCGAAACGACCCGGAACCGAACGACCCGAAACCCGAAACGACCCGAACGACCCGAAACCCGAACGACCCGCGACCCGAATGACCCGATGACCCGAATGACCCGCAAACCGAAATGACCCGAACCCGAAATGACCCGACCCGACCCGCCCGATTGCCACCTCTAATAACGAGAAATTATTTCAAAAAAAAAAATTGTATCGCATTTTTTATTTAAAAAATTAAAATCATTTTGGGGAGAAAAATTATACAATAGATAAATCAATGTTATATTTTGAGAAAAATAGAGAGGACTGGATCGTCCCAAGCAGGCCCGGTCCCAACGATAGGCCCAAGAGTTCGGGCTTCGGGTCCCACATTTTAGGGGGTTTAAAATTTTCGAAAAACATGATTTTTTCAGTTAAAAATGAGTAATTACAATAAAACTGTTAAATATCATAAAAAATATTGTAGTTCATTGGTAAAATAATTATCTCTATTGTAAGATGTAATGTGCTCAAATCTCACAGGCTACAATTTTAGTTTTTTTTTCATAACACAAAGAAAATATGTAAATAAAATTGATCTAGACGAGATTTGAACTTGAAATCTATTGAGAAAATTTTTATAGTCTCAACCAATAAACTACACAAATAATTGTGACAAAATATGTTAACTTTTTCTTCAAATTGTATACGGATCAACTTTTAAACTGTCTCGGCTATTTGAAAATTTAGGACAGGGCCTAATCCCACGTCTATTATTAATAAAAAGAAAATTTTACATTCTCTAACAAAAATCCAAATAAATTATTAATCTCTTTATTCAAGATTCTTGGGGCCAATATCTCACAAAAAAAAACAAAATTACATCATTCCTCAACTTGGATATAAAATCCTCGCTTACACATATATAGTGACTAAGAAATGATTTTCCAAATCTTGAAATAACTGGGAATCCTAATATCTTGAGAAACCTGGACTGGGATTCTCATATTTTTAACTAATTTTATTTTAATAGTTATAATTTTACCCCTCTAGCTGCTCTGGGGTTGAGCCACGTCATCGTTTTTCATGTGAACCATTCAATCATAAATCAAGGGATGAGATTGAATTGTGTTAGATAAACCAATGTTAGTCGGCAGTACAACCAGCGGTCAATTTTGATGATTCTCGGCATTTCATTATCTTGATTCAGGTCGGACCTGATTTATCTTCGCAACAACACTCATTCATGTGAGGTTGAGCCACGTCATCGTTTTTCATGTGAGCCATTCAATCATAAATCAAGGGATGAGATTGAATTGTGTTAGATAAACCAATTTAGTCGGCAGTACAACCAGCGGTCAATTTTGGTGATTCTCGGCATTTCATAATCTTGATTCAGGTCGGACCTGATTTATCTTCGCAACAACACTCATTCATGTGAGGTAGAGCCACGTCATCGTTTTTGATGTGAGCCCTTCAATCATAAATCAAGGGATGAGATTGAATTGTGTCAGATAAACCAATGTTAGTCGTGTTGGTTAATTCTAACCTAGAGGGAGATGAATAGGTAATCTAGTGGGCAATTTTCGACTAGGTATACAATTCTAAATTAATGCGGAAGCTAAAATGATGTAATTTAGATTGAGTAAGAAATACCGAACACTTGAACACACGATGTTTGATTACGGAGTTCGGTAGGCGGTTGCTTTGTAGCTTTAACTCACCGTCTACTTGCTCAATCGACCGATTCGATTGAATACAAGTACCTACGTCTCCGGGGATGTCTTGTGCCTTTTCGGCTTTCGATTGAATTCCCGAATCACTCTTACAAGGTTTTGCCTAGATCGATTAACACGTTTTCTATCGATCTATAGCGGGCTTTTCAATCTTTGTACTAGCGCCTATTACAATTTGCTAAATACAAACTTATAAACGTGATCGGTCACGCAAGTTGGGAATTGTATTTGATTTTGGAAGAGAAATGGATTATTCTCTAAGAAAGGTTTAGAAGATTATTAGCTCAAATATTAAGCAAGGATTCTCTCTTTTTAATGTATGAATAAGATAGTTGAGGTGAGGTGAGAGAATGGGTGAAGGGTTCTATTTATAGAACACATATACCCTTCCCTAATCTTGCTTTTTCTGTATGAATAAGATAGTCGCACCGGACATGAGGTCCGTTGAAACGGACATGATGTCCGTTGCAACGGACCTAAGTCAAAACTAGCCGTTAAAGGTACTGTACTTTAATTTATTGCGCAGTCCGTTGTAACGGAAGATGGTCCGTTACAACGGAAGTCTGTGTTAACAAGTTCGTTGCAACAAACTCGTGAGTCCGTTACAACGGACATGATACTGGGACTTCACTTCAGTTTGGATTTAATTTCCGTTGCAACGGAGAGTATTCCGTTACAACGTTGTGAGGAACTTCGTTGCAACGGATTGATTAATCCGTTACAACGGACATGAAGAGAAATTTATACTTAAGTGAGTTCAATGTCCGTTCCAACGGACTGAGATGTCTGTTACAACGGACATAATCCTGTGACATCCTTCAATATTGAAATTTAATTAGCGTTGTAACGGACACACTGAAGGATATACAGTTACAGATCAACTAGTTGAATGTACAAATGAGTGTAGACAAACATACGTGTTCGTCGGAACGATTGGATGCATAATAAGATTATGCAAATCTGGCAGAAATTACATGGTGCGTCATGACGCACCATATTGTGCGTCATGACGCACCATATTGTGCGTCATGACGCACAGTAGAGTAATTCTGAGAAAGCCAATCTGTGAGTATACCGTCACGACGCACCAAGTTGTGCGTCATGACGGTGGTGCGTCATGACGGACGTTATCGTGCGTCATGACGATACACTGTGTAACGGCTATATTCAGTAATTGTGACTGGTGCGCCGTGACGCACTATATGGTGCGTCATGACGCACTGTGATCCGAATTCTGGATTAGCAGTTTTTGATACTCATTAATACTCATTAATCACAGAATATATTTATATTCTTGTAACCTCTCTCTCTCTCTCACTAAGCCATTATTCTGTGCTAAGAACTAGATCTAGAGCTTGGAGAAAAGAGATAAAACTTGTGTGACAAGTTGAGGAAATTTAAGCAAGATTGTGGTGAATTTTAGGGGAATTCACCGCAACCGAAAGACGAAAAGCTCGAGGTGGATACGAGTAGAGAGATCTAAACTAAGATCTTCGACTGTGATCAATTGAGAGCAAGGACGAGCAAGGTCGGAGACAAATCGGATAGAATCCGGTTGTATACGACATAATCGGAGCTTCGGATTTGGTGTCGAATCGCGCGGGCGTGGGACGTGCGTGTCGCCGGAATCGAAGCAAGCAGTAACTAACTGAACAACCCGTCTCCGTGATCAATTTCACGTGGTATGTTTCTATGTATATAAGAGTTATATTCATAGGTTTAGTTGCATTTCATGATTCGTACGGTCGAGTCGTTGACGTGGTCCTCGGGATCGGGTCGGACCGGGCCTCTCAATCCGCTGCGCGGGGCTCGGTAGTGACGCCGATTTCCAACAGTGGTATCAGAGCGATCGTCACGATTCGATCGTCGAATCGATTTCGAATAAGTGTTATTCGGAATTTCATGTAGAATTTTAGGACATAATCATGTAGTTGTAAAATTAGGACCATAGAAAACTTACTAGTATTTGATCATGAGATGATCAAAAGAATCTAGAAGTAATCATGAATTGTTCATGATTAATCGTTTTTGAAACGATTAAAATCTGTTAAAATTACAAAATAAAACTGAATTTCAGGTCTGGTGCGTCACGACGCACGATATGGTGCGTCATGACGCACACGGGAAATCCAAGAGTTGGATCTGAGGCGTTACTCAGTCCGTCGTGACGCACAAAAGTTGTGCGTCATGACGCACTATGTAAATTCGTACCATCATGACGGACCGTTTGGTGCGTCGTGACGGTAGAAGTCCAAAAAGTTTCTGGCAAACTGAACAAAATGGTTTTGTTCAGTGCGTCATGACGCACCCTCTGGCGTCATGACTGACCAGAACAGTCCGTCGTGACGGTATAACCAACCATCATGACGGAAGAACCTCAAAAAGTTTCTGGAAATCTGGACAAAATGTTTTTGTACAGTCCGTCATGACGCACCGTCTGGCATCATGACGGAAGAACACGGTCCGTCGTGACGGTAGTAACCAACCGTCATGACGGAGGAACCTGAAATAGTTTCTGGAATAGACAACAAAATTGTTTTGTATGGTCCGTCGTGACGCACGGTCTGGCGTCATGACGGACCTGTGAAGTCCGTCGTGACGCACGTTATGTTGCGTCATGACGGAAGTCAATGGAAGTCCATTTTAGTACGGTGCGTCATGACGGACGTTATGTTGCGTCGTGACGCACAGTGTAATTTTTCCTGATTTATTTAATTGTGGTTCTAATCATTATTAATTATGTTCATTCATCATGATATACTTGCTTATTGATATAATTAGATTATATCACATAAATCCCTGCATAATACTTAAGTCATGAAATGCCTTCCATGTTCACAACCTCCGAGGTTGGTCATCACACCTTGCACGGTTTCAGGCCAAAGTCGGGCGTGCATTGTTGTATGTATCAACGTGAGAGGCAAGCGTTAATTGGGGACAAATGCGGGTTCAGGCCAAAGTCGGACGCATTTGTAGTTCAATTGAACGATATGTGATCATGGTTGTGACTTAACCGTCCAAGCCAATCCGATTGGGGTTCGGGGCATAGTTAGGATGCACAAACGGAATTTGAATCATATATGATATGGTTCGATACCGAAATCCTATAAAAGGTCAAGAGTCGTATTGGATGCGATTGGATTTATCCTACCTAAATAGTGAGATCCCATTTGTCGGCCAAAGTCACTTGTGGGAGGATCATGAAATATGGGTCTTGAAGTGTTATTGGATTTAGAATCCCGAATCAATATTAGGGTTATTGATTTGATAAAAGTAACATATTTCATATCATCATATATGCATATAGCATAAGTTCGCACATATCAGTATCAATCTCATTTTAAAGTATTTTTCGTTGTAGCAATCATGACATCAAGCAACACCAACTCAATGTCGATTAGATCGGTATTGGAGAAGGAGAAGCTAGTCGGCAAGAACTATCTTGACTGGCACCGTAACCTAAGAATTGTTCTTAGGCAAGAGTGCAAAAGTCACGTGTTAGACACGAAGATGGTTACTCCCGACGAGAACGCTTCGCCCGAAGAAAAGGCGGCATTTGACAAACTTAAGAAGGAGTCAAATGACGTGACGTGCCTCATGTTGGCATGTATGGACGCGAACTTGCAGAAGCAGTTCGAGGATTCGGATGCGTACGAAATTAACGCCACGCTCAAGGAAATGTTCCAAGAGCAAGAACGCATTGAAAGGTTCAATACGTTAAAGGAGTTGGTTAACTGTAAGATGCCTAACGGATCTTCGGTTAGCACTCACGTGTTAAAGGTACAATCATTGATTGATCGTCTCGAGAAATTGGGAGAAAAGGTGTCACCAATAATGCAACAAGATTTGATCTTATGTGCATTGCCACCGATTTTTTCAACTTTCGTAACGAACTATCATATGCATTCGATGAACAAGACGATTCCCGAGCTCCATGGGATGCTCAAGAACTTTGAGTCGGAGATGCTTAAGGCATCGGGGGAACCCAAAGCAAGAGTTGCTAGGGATGTCCTCATGATTCAAGGTGGGATTCGTAAGAAACAAAAGTCCAAGGGCGGTGCGGGCAAGTCGTTGTCCAAACCGAAGACTAAAGGAAAGGAGAAATCTGAGGATGTCACCTGCTTCCATTGCAAAAAGACTGGGCATTGGAAGAGAAATTGCAAGATTTACCTCGAGGAGGTGAAGAAAAGCAAGGGGAAGGCTTTGGAAGCCGGAACCGCAGGTATGACTATTATAGATGTTAACATTTCAATTTTGGACAATTGGGTATTAGATACCGGTTGTGGAACTCATATTTGTCGAAATATGCAGGTTCTTCAAAATAGAAGGAAGTTAACACGCGGTGAAGTGGATTTTCGAGTAGGGAATGGAGCAAGCGTTGCTGCATTGGCCGTCGGAGATATTTTTATTACTTTACCGAGTGGATTTATTTTAGAACTAAATAATTGTTATTTTGTTCCAAGTTTGTGTAAGAACATTATTAGTGTGTCTAGACTAGCTAATGATGGTTATGAATTTATTATTAAGAATAATGAATTTTCTATTTGTAAGGATAATTTATTCTATGGAAATGTTCTATTAGAAAATGGTCTTTACATTTTAGATATGAATTACACAAATGATAAATCAATCTATAATATAAACACGAATCGGATTAAACCTAAAGTTGATAGTAAAACTTACTTTTGGCATTGTCGACTTGGCCATATAAACGAGAAGCGCATCTCAAAACTCCATAAGGATGGACTTTTGGATTCATTTGAATTTGATTCATATGGACAATGCGAATCTTGTTTACTTGGCAAGATGACAAAAGCACCATTCTCAAAAGTTGGAGAAAGGTCCAAGGAACTATTGGAACTTATACATTCTGATGTATGTGGTCCAATGAGTACCGAGGCAAGAGGAGGTTATCGATACTTCATAACGTTTACGGATGATTTTAGTAGATATGGGTATATCTACTTAATGCGTAACAAATCTGAATCTTTTGAAAAGTTCAAAGAATTTCAGAATGAGGTTCAAAATCAACTTGGCAAGACAATCAAAGCACTTCGATCAGATCGAGGAGGCGAGTATTTGAGCTATGAGTTTGAAGATCATCTCAAAGATTGTGGAATCGTTTCACAATTGACTCCACCTGGAACGCCTCAATGGAATGGCGTGTCCGAGAGGAGGAATCGGACCTTATTGAATATGGTTCGATCTATGATGAGTCAAACTAGTCTCCCAAAATCGTTTTGGGGATATGCCCTTGAGACAGCGGCTTTTTTGATAAACCGCTTACCTTCTAAATCGGTTCAAAAGACACCATATGAGATGTGGACCGGACAACCTCCGGTGTTATCTTTTATTAGAATTTGGGGATGTGATGTTTATGTTCGAAAAATGTTTTCGGATAAACTCGAACCCAAATCTGAAAAATGTTTATTTGTAGGATATCCTAAGGAAACTAAAGGATATTATTTCTACAATCCCGAGGAAAACAAGGTTTTCGTAGCTCGAAGAGGTACCTTCTTGGAGGAGGATTTTATATCTCAACGAGCTAGTGGGAGTAAAATTGATCTCGAAGAGGTTCGAGATTCAGAAATAAACATTGAACCGATGGATGTTGACCCGAATCCATCAATAGTTGAGGATGTCGAGCCAATAGCACAAGGTGCTCCTCGTAGGTCTAGTAGGACCCGGCTGGAACCAGTACGATATGGATTTATCGTGACTGATGAAGGCAACGTCGAACTCATAGATGATGAGCCGACAACCTACAAAGATGCTATGTTGAGCGAAGATTCCGACAAATGGCATGATGCCATGAAGTCCGAGATCCAATCCATGTATGATAATCAAGTTTGGAACTTGATTGATCCACCACCCTTGGTTAAACCCGTCGGGTGTAAGTGGGTTTTCAAGAAGAAAACCGACATGGATGGGAATGTGCATACTTACAAAGCACGGTTGGTAGCGAAAGGTTTCAAGCAAATTCATGGTGTTGACTATGATGAAACGTTTTCGCCGGTAGCCATGCTTAAGTCTATAAGGATTATTCTTGCCATAGCCGCATATTATGACTATGAGATATGGCAAATGGATGTTAAAACCGCTTTCCTTAACGGGAAATTATCGGAGGATGTGTACATGACACAACCCGAAGGTTTTATCGATCCAAAGAATCCTAATAGAGTATGCAAGCTTCAAAGGTCCATATATGGACTGAAACAAGCTTCTCGGAGTTGGAATATTCGTTTTGATGAAGTCATAAGCGAGTATGATTTTATCAAGAACGAAGAAGAACCTTGTGTATATAAGAAGGTTAGTGGGAGCCGCGTAGTATTTCTTGTTCTTTATGTGGACGATATATTAATCATAGGAAACGACATTCCGATGTTATCGGATGTTAAGAAGTATTTGAATACTCGTTTCGCTATGAAAGATTTAGGAGAGGCCGCCTATATTTTAGGCGTGAGGATCTATAGAGATAGATCCAAGAGACTCCTCGGCCTAAGTCAGAGTACGTACATCGACAAGGTGCTGAAAAGATTTTTCATGCAAAACTCTAAGAAAGGGTTTCTTCCCATGTCGAGTGGTATAAACTTTTCGAAAGCTCAATGTCCGACATCGAGCGAAGAGAAAAGTAACATGGATACGGTTCCATACGCTTCGGCGGTTGGATCTATCATGTATGCCATGATCTGTACGAGACCTGACGTATCGTATGCATTGAGCGTCTTATCACGTTACCAATCGAATCCAGGTGATCCGCATTGGCAAGCCGTGAAAACTATCCTCAAGTACTTACGAAGAACTAAGGACCAGTTTTTAGTATATGGTGGCGAGGATAATGGATTGGTTGTAACGGGTTACACCGATGCCAGTTTCCAAACATGTACTGATGATTTTCGATCACAAAGTGGGTACGTGTTTTGCTTGAACGGTGGCGCGGTTATATGGAAGAGTTCCAAACAACCGACTGTTGCTGACTCTACGACGGAAGCAGAATACATCGCGGCTTCGGAAGCCGCAAAGGAGGCGGTTTGGGTCAAGAAGTTCGTGACCGAACTTGGTGTTGTACCGAGTATCTCGGAACCCGTGGCTGTGTATTGTGACAATACGGGAGCAATAGCACAGGCCAAGGAACCGAGATCGCATCATCGCTCCAAACACATCCTGCGTAAATTCCACTTGATACGTGAGATTTTACAAAGGCAGGATGTTGTGATTTTGAAGATTGATACTGACGAGAATGTAGCGGATCCGTTTACGAAGCCACTGCCAGTTACGAAACATGATCGTCATGCTAGAACTATAGGTTTGAGATACCTAGAGGAGGAAGTTGGTTTGTAGTTATCTAAAACAATAGTTGTTATGATAAGTTATTTGTTGTAAACGATGTATCACCCAAGACTTATGTTATATTAATGCACTTTCAAAAATTTTATATTTCATTTGCATTTATCTTATATGAAAACTTGTGCGAGGTTGTGTAATTTGATTACACGAACCTTGATTTATGACTTGTGTGAGTGTCTACGTGATACGTGATCATGTTAAGTAAAACCATCACATTTCAAAAGTTATATTTCAAAAACGTCCCTAGTCATGATTAGGATACTTATGTGATAAGTATATCTATTATAAGATAATAGACTAACATGTACACTAGCATATTCGCCGAGGTGATGATTATGTTTTGCTAATCATAGGACAAAGAGTTTGTCAAATCGGGAATATGGATATGCATTAGGTTATGCATATTGTGACTTGACCAAAAGTGCGATATCATGACATGGTTTAGTCATTGTAGATGGAATCGTAACGAATGGGGTCTTAGTTCTTCACACTTGAGATGATCATGGATCATTTTTCGTGCGTAACATAATGCTTAGATATAATCTTCCACCATCTGTAACAGGATGGTCATGGGATTATGATCGGGTATTATCTGAAACACGGAATTTGATGTGAGTCATCAAGATAGAAATTGTTCCTTTCGAGAGAAAGAGATATCCCTTAGGCCTATCGATGAATTGATCAACGAAATCTCTGGCCAGAGTCAATGATATTAAATTGTTAATATCGATTGTGTTTGTTGATTCAATTCGGTATCGAGACAATAAGTTTAGTCAATCAAATTATAAGGATGACTATTACCGTGCCTTTTGATTGACGGATATCGTGAACAAGAGAACTAAACACCACCGTTCGAGATGGGTATAAATGATCACAATCATTTTCGTTTTCAACGTGGGAAAGCTATGATGGATTTCTTCCTAGATCCCTCTCATGAGCCCGTAAACTTGGGCATAAGTTTACTACCATTGCTTGATACGAACCTACGCGGTCACACATAGAGCTGTCTTATTTCGGGCTTAAATTTCAATCTCTGAGGTTATGTGTACATGAGATGTACGCTAGTATTTTCTTTAGTTGGATCTTGAACTGAGTGGGAGACTGAAGGATATACAGTTACAGATCAACTAGTTGAATGTACAAATGAGTGTAGACAAACATACGTGTTCGTCGGAACGATTGGATGCATAAT